>WOVY01000381.1:0-600000 GCA_013436015.1 Rhipicephalus annulatus | reverse complement strand
CAAACTGCCACGACGCCGAGAGCTGCACACACAGCTGACTGTCAGGGAAAAACGTGGTCTTGTAGGAGGTCATCTTCACAGCAACCAACGAAGCATCTAGAGCATTACCGTGGATGCGATGACAGCTGAGCGAAATTAGGGCTCATCGCCCGATGTGTGGCCACGACATTTACACAATTTGAACGTTGTAATGTCGAAGGAAGATGCAACCATGACGAAAGAGACGCGTCCAGCCAGTCTTGCTGGGTGCGTTCTACTGAAGAGAGCGCGCTTCCACGGTTACCGAAAGAAATAAAGAAGAATAGAAAGAGGGGTTCACCTGGAGAGTGCCAAAGCAGTGGAAGCGAGAAAAGTCTTGTTGTTGGTGTGAAACAGGTTGGAGAGATGGCGCTCGTTTATTTTTCACAATGGCAAGGTATATTTTATGCATAATGCATGGGGCGGGGAGGGGGGGGGGGGTTGCATGAGTTCCTATGCGGAGAAAACGGGTGCAACCGCCTTCTCCGCACTAGTCGAGTGGCAAGCCAACTGACGGCACCATCATACTGGCGCACGAAGCCAATAGAACATTCGTAGTTGTTCTTACGTAAGTTCCACCAATGCATTGAAAGAAATTCATGTGCAACAGTGTGCTCCTGGAACCGTGCACCAAGTACACGAAGGGATGCCCAAAATAAGATTAATTTGCATTCAGTCCACCTTCGCGTCTCCTGTTATATTTCAACCACTTACCGTGACGCTCAGAGATACATCAGTTAACCACTGTAATTTTCACGCTTCTTAGTCCCGTTAAATCTGACTGTAGGTATGGGTCAGTGTGTGCATTTATGTTTTTCTACGAGGCTTACATGACTTGCCATTTTCTGCAGACTGCGAAATTATCAAAGAAAGCGGAACGAATATCCGGTATAACCTATATATGCATGAGTGCTGACATCAATGCAATGTTATCTTGAGTAGTTAAGGTAACGCCATCAATTCTCTGCCACTTTAAGACAGTCTGAGAATATGATAGGCAGCAACGTAGAAAACAAACGCAAAAGTTAAGACAAACTTATTGCTTTCATGTGAAACTTCTTTTCTACAGCCTTTGTTCCGGTCCTCAAATTCAGTCATGAGTCCTGATTCTTAAACAGGCTGTTTAACACCATTATGACATAAAAAGAGTCACCTCTTTGCTGTCAAGGCACTTGTGAACATCTTGGCGAAATGTTATTGCACTCCATTAAGCATAAGATGAATAATCTTGTGTCAAAAGCAGACAAAACCACCCACCCTCTCTTTTTCCATGCAACAATTGACTACGCAGCATATAGACGTAGCATTTATTGGCATAGCCACGGACCAACTCGAAAGATACATGCCACGTTATAAAGATACTGCGACTCCCAGTGGCATGCCACTATGCATCGACACCATGTCAAACGAAGCTACCAATTCGATCAAAGAAAAAACAACCAAGAATGTTCAAGGTCAAAACGTGCAGCGACGTAACTCTTGGACCACGGTTAGCTTTCTCGCAATCACCACATCTTTTTCTATGTAACTTCGAGCGGGTTCTTGGTGATGCAACAAAAAAAAAGCGCTGTGCTCGTCCAGTAACTCCACTTCGATTTGAAAACGTTTTGTGACAGCTAGTCAGTCAGGCTACAATGTAGAGTAGTAAAACCATTATGTTATAAGTTATAAATGTTTCCGGGACCGCATAAAAAATCAACAGTTTAGGTAAACGAACAGTCGCGATTGCACACATTCGTCCAGTGTGTCCACTTGTTTTGTCGTAGCATGCAACACGCAGGGTCAGAAACTTACATGAATATAAAATAAAGAGTTTGAGCCATCATCCCTCTACCGAACACTGCATAATATATGAAAAGCACATATTAATTTGGACACTTTACCGTACCAATCAGTTTACGCACGTCTTGATATTGTAGTAGTAATTTCTACGGTTACCTTGCACCTGACATTAGTGCAGTCAGTATTCAATGACTCTGTTTACAACGAGAGATGAAATGTTTAACGATATCACTTTTATTATATTTCTTAAAAAAAAGTCACAGTTTCCCCGCAAGGCTGAAGCAATGAATGTGATAGCGAAAACTTGAAATGTAACGCTGAGAACGGCAAGATGATTAGAACGTGCTGCGTGCTGCTCACGCACAAATAAGGCACGAAAACAACACACTCAGAACGAGAGCGAACTAACAACATTTAAAGCTCAACACTCATCTGCTATTTAAAAAAAAGCGAACGAAACGTAATCACAGACACAGATATGAGTGCGACCTAACAACTGTTCCAGTTGTTACTTTATTGTGATTGAAACGCGCGCTCGTTTCACAAACGGGGTTTGTCCAGCGAGCAAAGTGATTTTTGTGCACCCGGAAACTAAACGCGATTGTTCCGGTCAAAGCCGAAGACACGTGAGTCTCCCCCACCACAAGAAAAGTGCGCGCATAGGGGCCCTTCCCACCGCACAGCTAAGCACACGTTGCAGATGAGCGCACATAGGCGAATCGCGACGAGCTGGGAGCAACCTTTACGCAGAGCATGCTCATGGCGCCATCTCACTGGTAATGCTGAAAACACGCTATTTCATCCGTAGTAGATGTAAATAGCTTGCCGTTTCAAAGTCGAAGAAGATGCGTTTTGGTGGGTGATTGGCTAACACCCCGCGCTCACGAACGAGAGGTGAGACGTTGGATTCCGCACGCTGGAGTCTTTTTCTGGATTATTTTAAAAGTGAAGCATTTAGCAAACTTCGGCGACCTTGAGCATATTTGTCTGTCTATCTATCTATCTAGCCGCCTACGACTTTTATCTCCCCTGGCCGTTTTGATAATTGCATCAATGCCAAAATTGGTATGACATAACATGACTGTATGACGAGCATAAGTGACTAGACATAACAAGAAAATCATAACATGTATGTCTGAATGTATTATCTACACTTCATGGTCTTGCTCTTCATGCGGTGGTTTCGTTCTCATGATGTATTGCAAAAAATGGAGTGGTATAGATTTGTGGGGTTTAACGTCCCAAAACTACCATATGATTATGAGAGACGCCGTAATAGAGGGCTCCGGAAATTTTCACAACCTGGGGTTCTTTAACGTGCACCCAAATCTGTGTACACGGGCCTACAACATTTCTGCCTCCATCGGAAATGCAGCCACCGCAGCCGGGATTTGAACCCGCGACCTGCGGGTCAGCAGCCGAGTGCCTTAGCCACTAGACCACCGCGGCGGGGCGACGGAGGTGGAGTGGAATTACACGACCGGATGGCGCAAATGAGTGATAGACCTTAACGGGAAAATTGGGTCATGCATGTCATAGAAATCATGACCACATGCCACGCTCGTGCTGCCCACGCGGTTGTTTCGATAGCATAACATATACCAAATCTCGTATTACAGTACATGAATGAATGGTGAAGGTAAATGACCAGTGCAAACATGACAATCATGAGATACATGTCATGTAAAACATGACTACATGCCACGCTGATGATGCGCTCGTGGCCGTTTCGCTAGCTTCATATGTACCAAATCTCGTATTGCTGGACGTAAATGAATGGCGAAGGTATATCACATGTGCAAACATAATAATCATGAGATGCGTGTCATGTAAAAACAAGAATACATTTCACGCTGATGATTCGCTCACGGTGGTTTCGATAGCTTTACACATAACAAATTTGGTATTACGTGACGCGAACGGACGACGAAGGTAAATAACACGTCCAAACATGATAACCATGACATGCGTGTCATGTCAAACATGACTCCAAGCTACTCTCAGCGTACTCGTGGCCATTTCGATAGCTCCACTTATACGAAATTCGGTATGACGTGACGTGAATAGACGACGAAGGTAAATGGCACGTGAAACATGGTGATCATGACAGGGAAGTAATGTACGGCATAATGCACGTCCACTTCATGACAGTGTGCAGATTTTTTATTTCATTAGCAATTACATGGACACTCTCGGCTGTATTTTGCCGCCAGCGTCCACATGGGCGTTGATTTTACCGTCATTCACCGTATAGGTACACGTATCTATATATATGAAAGCGCAATCAAAATATTCCAGAAAAAGATTCCAGTGTGCGGAATTGATCTCAGAATTGTGAGTTCGAGGCATTAGTCTCTGAACCACGAAGGAACACCACCTTCAACATTCAAACGGCAAGCTATTTATACCAGTCACTTACCGCTGGTCATAGACTTTTCGAGGGAGGGGGGTATCGTGTTTTCAGCAGGACCAGTGCGGTGACTCAGTGAGCGCGCGCTGCCACATCGTCACGACGCTGTGGCACGCCCTCTCATCTCCCACACGTATTTTGCCCCTCGGAAAGAGGCAGGGTAGACGCTCACGTGTGCTCTTGAATAGCTCGCAGTGGGGACAATCGTGTGCCTTGGCCTTTCACCGGAATTATTCTGATGTAGTTACCAAGCGCAAAAAGGTCACTACAATCGTTGCTCTCCATTTTCGAAAAGAGCACGCTTTTCAGGCACAGCGAAGTAACAACTGAGACGCTTATTCACGTTCATCTGTACCTGTCAGTAGGTTTCGTGCGTCATTTGTGCGTGAGAAACGCGGGGCACGTTTCGATCTGCTTGCCATTCGGCGAGTGACCATTGTTGCTATCACGTTCATCTCTTCGCCTAGGCAGCAAAGCTTTGACTTTAAAAGTGACATATTGACCTTCCTCATTCGTGCTCGCATATCAAGGATTCCCACTGTACGTGGAATTGGCCGTTTTTTCCTTTCTTGGGTTTTCACATAAAAAGATACGTATACATATACGCTGAATGACGTCGATGCCGACGCCGGCGGAAAAATTTGGCCTAGAGTATCGATATAATATCTATCACGATAAATGTTGAACAGAGATTGTCGCAGGAGCCCCCGTGTAGAGCACGTCAAAACGTGGACTTTCTTGCCTTGGTGCTTCACAAGAGTGATTGTCCTCGTTGTGGTGGTAGAATACTGTTGTTTTTGCGTGTTAGCAGTTGCGACCCTGACGAAGACAGGTTCTCTTACGTAAGGGCGCTGTTCTTTCTCGGAGTCTCTCCATCTGTTTAGTCTTTGCTTTAGCGCTGCTGTCGTCCTTCGTTTCGTTTAAATGCTGGTTCTCGTGACATTTCAAGTTCAACTATGTTTTTAATGTTGCAAGCCACCATTTTCTTGAAGTTTTTTATTGTCGTTTTAATTTTTATGGTTTGTTTCAATTGTTAGATAGCTGTTTTGAAGCGGACTAACATTACGGCGCGGCTTCTTCATCTACAATCGCCCGGTCGTAGTGGTCTATTGGCTAAGATACTCGGCTGCTGACCCACAGGCCGCAGGATCGAATCCCGGCTTCAGCAACTGCATTTTCGATGAATGCGAAAGTGTTGTAGGTCTGTGTGCTCAGTTTTGAGTGCACGTAAATAACTTCCAGTGGTCGAAATTTCTAGAACCTCTCACAACGCGGTTTCTCCTAATTATATGGTGGTTTTGGGACTCTAAACTCTCCATATCAATTAATCTTTTTTTATGATTCCTTTTCTCGTTTATTTCCCTGTATTTTAGCGATATTTTCACAAGGAATCTCAGTCCTTGCAACATTTCTAAACTAATAGTGCAATAGCATACAAATGTCTCTAAAGTGGCTCAGAAATTGTTATATTTGAAAGTACTAATAAAAATTCCCATTCACAAAATAAGATCTTAAACGTAATGTTGATTAGGAATGCACGAACTAACATTGTTTGTTTTGCAACGAGCAAGGTTGCGTAAAAACACAAGTTATTATTCCAGAAACGTTAGCCGCAACAAGCTGGTACAGGCAGGAACCCGGCAAGCACGAGCCACACACGGACGTCAACGTCTTCTTTCACGCTGGCACAGAGCTGGCGCCACTATGCTTCGGTACAATTACTCCCCGCGCAGAAAGGAGCCAACCTGGCGACCTAGGGAAAGGACACGACAAGGGGGTCATAGCACGGTTTGAGGCGTGATACGTGTACTGTTTCACGCCCACGGCAGCGTTGGTCCGAGGGTGGATCAATGGGCTCAACTTCATAGTTGACAGGAGATGTTTGCCGCACCACACGGTAGGGGCCATGGTATTTCGACGAAAGCTTCGGGGAAAGACCAGGAGGGGTAGACGGGACCCAGAGCCAAACCAGCATTCCTGGGTTATAGTGTACAGTAGACGCAGAGGAATCGTGGTCAGTTTTCTGGCGCCATTGGTCTTGTGCGGTAAATGAGCGAGCGAGTTGACGACACTCTTCGGCATAAGCAGCTGCTTCGGAAACAGGCGTCGCTTCGGAAACATCAGGCCTGTAAGGGAGAATGGTGTCCATGGAGCATGATGGCTCACGTCCGTACAGAAGGAAGAAAGGAGAAAAGCCAGTGGTTGTTTGTGGCGCAGAGTTGTACGCGTACGTGACAAAAGGGAGCACTTGGTCCCAATTAGTGTGGTCGTCAGAGGCGTACATGGCAAGCATATCTCCAAGAGTACGGTTAAAGCGTTCTGTCATGCCATTGGTTTGGGGATGGTATCCCGAGGATTTCCTATGGACAGTGCGACATGCCTTGAGTAGCTCGTCGACGGCGTTCGAGAGAAACACGCGTCCACGGTCACTGAGTAATTCACGAGGTGCACCGTGTCGCAAAATGAGATGGTGAAGAAGAAAGGACGCAACGTCTTTCGCAGTGGTAGAAGGCAGCGCAGATGTTTCAGCGTAGCGTGTTAAATGATCCACGGCGACGATAATCCACCGGTTGCCTCGAAGAGAGTTGGGTAGAGGACCATAAATATCAATTCCGACGCGGTCGAATGGTCTCGCTGGGCAGGTTAAGGGTTGCAAAGGGCCAGCAGTGCTGTGAGAAGGCGTCTTGCGTCGTTGACACGTGGTGCATGACCGAACGTACTGGCGAACGTGCCGATACATACCGCGCCAGTAGTATCTTAGACGAAGGCTAGAGTAAGTCTTAAATACTCCAGCGTGGCCACACTGGGGGTCTCGTTGATGGTGGCGACAAGAGAGAGCTGTCGAGCAACTTCCTCCCGGATGTACTGTTGAATTTGAGGCATTAACACGCTGTAGTCGGGGCCACTGCTTTTGCACTCCAAGGCCGAAATATCAGCTGTCTGCGTATTAGCGCGACGTGTAGAAACTCGTTGCTTGCGCAGCTCATCGAAACTATGACATAACTGAATCAAGGCCGTCACGGTCTGTGGGTCTTTGGCCACAAGCATATGAAAAGCGTCGTCATCAATGCCTTTCATTATGTTCTTTATTCTGTCAGCCTCCGTCATCCTGGCATCAACTCGCCTACAGAGGCTGATCACATCCTCAATGTAGCTCGTGAAGCTCTCACCATTTCGCTGAAATCGTCCCCGCAGTCCCAGTTCAGCGCGAAGCTTACGCATGGCTGGACGACCGAAAAACGAGGTGACGGCCTCTTTGAAAACCGACCAGGTGGGGATGTCGGCTTGGTGGTTGGTGAACCATAGGTTGGCCAAACCCGTCAAGTAGAAGATGACGTGAATCAGCTTCGCAGGGTCATCCCACTTGTTAATCGCGCTGGCATGCTCATACTCTGCCAGCCAGTCCTCGACATCTTGATCTTCAGTGCCGTTGTATACTGGTGGGTCACGCAGACGAAGTACACCAGAACACATGACGGGTGGTAGCGTGGAAGAGCCTCGTGGGGGATCGACGCGCTCGGTCATCGTGGACTGAGATGGTAGCTTACGGCTGCGGAGCTCCAGGACGTTACCCAGCACCTCCACCAAATGCAACGAGCAAGGTTGCGTAAAAACACAAGTTATTATTCCAGAAACGTTAGCCGCAACAAGCTGGTACAGGCAGGAATCCGGCAAGCACGAGCCACACACGGACGTCAACGTCTTCTTTCACGCTGGCACAGAGCTGGCGCCACTATGCTTCGGTACAGTTTATTTAGTTTTTAATGGATGTTGCAATGCGCTATATTAACGACGTTAACACAGTAAAATACTTAGTGACGACTTCAGAGAATGGTAACGAAAGCTCTTGTCAAGTACTCATTTATGTTAATGCCCATATCTGGGGCATATGTGTCCTTTAGAGAAAATTGGGGATATAACTGAGCAGAACTGACCAAAACTCAATTCGGAGTGGTAAGCTCTGATATACACTACGGACAATTAACAAAGATTTCTTTGCTATTCATCTGCCACTTTTAGAGTGGTTTAAACAAATAAAAAAAATCTGCAGACAAAACAACGAATAATTTGTATGATGAAGCCAGATAAATGATAACCTCAATTGATAACGTAATGAAGGCACGCCGTTAAAAAAGCAGCTCAAAACGTTTCGCCAATCAAGGGAGGTGAATTCAATGGAACAATAACAACTCATAGAATGTGTTAGCTATGGACGGCATGAAATCAAAATCTATACCTTATAAAAGTATCCAAAAAAGTACCTGTGACTTCGTTGAACATATGTTGGTAAATGGTTACACGAGTTTGTAGCATGGTACACTTTTGAAATCTCCGGTAAATGTGTGCACTTGATATGTGTTTATTTACAATTTTGTGAGATGTGCGAGCGCATGTTTAAATACTGGGATAAGTCTACGGACAAAAGCTTTAGTGAGCCTTGCATACGTCATTACGCTGTACCATTATAAAGAAGCTTTAAGTGCAAAAAGTACCATAATCGCTACATAAACTTATAGGTGCTCATACACTTGCAGGGAGTCGTAGTGACTTGGAGCTTGCTGGCGCTGTGTCCAGGCATTGAGTCACATTCGACTGCGGCCCACCTTTGGCAGCGCCTCCGCCAGATGACCTTGCCCGGGAGACAACGTGACAGGCCGAGGCCCACGACGAGCATGTTCGCGCTGGAACCGGACCTTCGTGGACCTTTTCTGTACGGTCGTGGTAACTTACCTAGGCTTCCCTGGCAGAAGTTATACGTGTACAACCGGCCTATGGGCTTCCGCCACTGGCGTCGGGAGAATCCACCATCCATGCGTGGCAGAAAGCTATCTAAGATCAAGGTAGTGAAGAAGTTTGTGACCCGAACCCCCGTAGACAGTACCGGTGTCGTATATCTTCTGTCGCCTCAATTGATCGCAGCCCCGGTGCCACCTAAACTGACCATAAAATATCCTGAATCTGTTCCTTGGATGATGCCGGCAGTCGTCCCACCCAGCAACAAGCATCAGCCACCACTAATGGTGAAAGCAGCCCCAAGGAAGAATACCCGACCACGGTCCTTTGTGTACTTTACTGGGGCACATTCTTCGGATTCACGTGTCCAAGAGGTAGCTGGTTCTAGCGCGAAAGACATCACCATCATCCACAACAGGAGAAAGTACACCATCAGCGCAAAAAGCAAGGCGCGCCTAAAGGGACATCCAGGCCTTGTAGTCCATGTTAAAGGCATGGGAGTGGACACGGGACAATAACTATCAACTGCCAGCCGGTCCGTGTAGAGCACGTCAAAACGTGGACTTTCTTGCCTTGGTGCTTCACATCGCGACTTTCTGCCAGTTTTCCAGTAGTGTTAGCGGTTAATAGAGTTGCATGTCCCAGTCACTTTCATTAGAAGCGAAAGCTTTCAAGTTCCGAAATGTTCATATTGATAAGGCATTGCTCACACAAATGTCAACCAAAAATAAAAGAGAACAAAATATGGGCTCGCGCATACATACTAATAATATATTGTTAAGACGCAAAATATTCTGATTATAAGAAGTGTACCAGCAAAGATATTTGGCCCAACCATGTACCTGAAAAAATGCTTTTGCCACTCCTAACTTAAGCCTAATATGATAACTTGACTAAATTTGAGTTCGGTACAATTAATATAGGCAAGGCATAATCAAGCCAGAGCATTATTTGAAAAAGAATACATGGGCTAAAATATATTTCACATCTTCTAAACTTGATCTTCCCGGACGTTACTCTGTGTTTGTGGTTCATGGTACGGATTTTAGTAAGATATAATATTTCTGAATAATAGATGCGTAGTAGCTTTTCGACTCGCCTGTGTAACGCTGTCCCTCTGCACCGGAGCAGTGCCAAGTAGGCCACACCTTCCCTCGCAGTGCGCGTGCGTTACGTCACTCTCTCCCTAGCCCATCGCTGCTTGTCCACTGTTTGCAGCGCTTGAGCCCACTCCTCACGTCGGCATCAACTCCTCACCCGCACAGCCTTTCTCTATCTGTCGGCGAAACGAAACCGCAGTGTTGGCGCGCTGCGCATGCTCGTGCGTCGTCTAGACCGGTCGTAGTCCCGCGGTGCCGGCAATGGGAACAGCGCGCCGCTGCTTGCTCGGCGATCACGCCGACAGTTGGGATGCCAACAGGGCATACTTCCCGCTAATGTGCGAGTACCTTTCCCGGCCGTCGCCAGCATTGCGGGTTAGCGAAGCCGATCGCGTTCGCGAATAGCGACGTCGCGCCTGGAACACCGAGGAGGCACGAGCATGGGAAGCCGAATGCAAGCGTCGGCAGTGGAAGACCAATGACACCGAAGACGTGCGAGTCAAGAACCGATCACGTTCGAGAATAGAGATGGTGCCCGGGTAACACCGACGAGACGCGAGCCGTGGCAGCCAAGCGCAAGCGTCTTCAACGCGTCCCTTCTCTACAAACACTACACCGAGTTTTTCTTCAAACCGTTATTCCAGCTTCCGCGCCGACGCTCGTTTTAACCACGCCAACACAGTGCGCACCGCTGCTGCTTCGCATCCCATCAAGTTTCCCTTCGGGGACATGGTCTTTAGTTTTTCTTGAAACGTTGAATATATACGCAATCAAATGAATGAAAGAAGATATGCACAGACGTCGAGGTGACTTGTCAAGACTAGATAGCTATGCTTAGAATGTAACTTGAATACCACGCACGTGGGCAATGATATTAATGCGCGTTGTTTTAGTATGTGAGTGGTTAAGTCTTTGCATTTCGTTGTCCTATTATGGGCAAGTACTTTTTGTGTTATAATAATGCACAGAGTTGATAGCAACTATAACTCTTATTGTACTTTTATATGTTGACATTTGTTTTCAACCTTTTCTTCTACCTACTTCTCCTATACATATCAGTTTAAATTGTAATATTATTTGTAGCATGTTCCTCCAACAAATGTTGTTCAGCTTACTTGCAGTTGTTTCCCAATTTATGTAACATTCAGCAGTGATAATCATACGTTATGAAACGTGCCTTTATATAGGAGGGTTACAAATAGTACAGGTGAATCACCTCTGTTATTTTATTTTTCAAGTTTAGTTGAAGCATGGCGTCTACTTGCAGTATTCATACATGTTTCAGCGCTGTCAAACGGGCAGTCGTACCTTAAGACCTGAAAAATTAGAAACAAAGAGAATAGGATGACCACAATATTCAATACTCGTAGAGCTTACTTTTTTGAAACATGTGTATTGTGTATATTTTCTTAGTGAATGTGCAACATAGTTCATTGAATGATGTTACATTTACCTAGGAAAATGAAAGTTGATATTCAATGCGTTTTTGATTGCAAAAACATGCTGGTCATGTACGTTACAACTCTGTCCATTCTTTGTTAACCTAAAGTTTACGCAACTGTCAATTTTGGATAGTGTGTGTTGAAATATCATGAAATGCTTTTTCAAATAATTGCGCAAGCGACTACGTGTTTTGTGGTGTGCACAGTGTGCTTTTGTTTGTTGTCATGAAAACCTCTAAATAATGAACATAGGCGCATATAAATTGTTGTTTTCGATAAGTTGGATGACCGTAAAATCACTGAAGTATAAACAGTGGGGCTTGTTGGCGCAGCATAAGCAGCTGTTTCTCAGCACCAAGAACGCGGAAAAAGTAAACGACGCACATAAGTTCTGTGAGCTCCGTTCATGCCATTCTTCTGGTTTGCACTGCGAAACCCGAAACCGTGGAATTCCCACTACATGACGCAGTATACTGTGATGGGTCTCGATAAGTGTACTGTTGCTTGGCGACCCCTTGAAGGCCATGTAGTAGCAGACCGTGTGGGATGTCAGGGGCAATATCGGAAGATGTGGGTGCAGAACAACAAGCGAAATGATTAATAAAGAAGACGACAGTAAAGACGCACTTTTTGTGCTATTTTTGAACTTTTTGTTAGTAGCGCTACACCAACACCTTGCAATAAAATACCCATTAGCAGGCATTTATACCATTCTTCAGTTCACGGGCAATATAGTGAGCCTTCGTTTCCATAATAGACAACACATGAGACCTGATGATTACTGTCAAAGAATACACACGTCCTCCAAAGTCCTCGGGAAGCAGCCTGAGGTCCGCCGTCAGTATTAAAGGGTCAACTCCCCTACGTCGAGGTTATTTCAATTCAGACTACAAAATTATATGCACTTACTCTACGTAAAGCAGGTAGAAAGCTTATGTGGAGCAGTGATACTCGCGTCGTGCAGCGACAGATATAAGTAGCGTGTCTTCAGGGGCTGCTTGGTAAGACATTATTATGGGAATTCAAAGTGCCCAATAGACAAGGTACCAGAGTAGAAGTAGAGAGGACGAAACTAAGTCTGTGAGTGTCGCTGAAGGATCTGCATTCGATCAGCAACGCTCGTTCTCACAAGGAAGCGCGTGCCATCCAGCTTTGCAGCCTGCTCGGTCTCTATGACGGAAAAGAAAATCTGAACTTGTTATACAATGGCACACTTTCCCCAGCTTCTTTTCCTCCTCCTCTCTCTAACCTTACTTCTCTCTGTTCATCATAATTTCCTTTTTCCGTGCTATTGCTGCACTATACTATGCATGGCTAAGATATGCTCTACAAGTAATGGAAGCTTGGGCTATAGTTGGTCTGAGAGAATGATGGTGTAATTTTCCAACCCAAGAACATGGGAAAAATAGCACGAGTAGAAAAGAGCGCTGACTTCCAACAGGTGTTTACTTCTGAAAATGACAAAATGAACACGTGCGAACAAAGATAAAGACGCGTCTAATCAGTGCATCTATACAGTCGAATCACAACACATGTTCATGATTGCCCTACAGGCTGGCCAGGAATTATGCTCAAAATGTGACAGTGCCCAGGGTGGAGTGCTCATGCATCTCATTATGAAAGATAGAAGTGGAGCGCAGCACGTACATAACAGGGACTGGAGGAGAGAAAAACAACACAGGCGCACACTCGCAACTGAAAGTTTATTGAAGGTGGCACACATATATAGCTCACAGAAATTTGTAATATGATGCGTCTTTAATGTTCTTCTCTCCTCCAGTGGTAGTTGCGTACTGCGCCTCACTTCTGTCTTTCTTAATGAACCACTACTAACTAGCCCAAATGGCTGTTTTGCTTACGCATCTGTCGCCTAACTTGTTCTATACTATCGCTTCTATATTATCGTGGGTTTGCTTGAATATAGCTGGGACATCGCACTTTACGACTGTGCCCAATTTTTGTCTATGTTTAAACCTTGTGAACTATCACCATAGCAGTATGCTGCCTCTGCCCTCCTCCTCACCAGCATTTCTGTTGCTTACCCCATTCCTATAATTGGTTATGCTTCGCATGGTTTTTTCCTGCGGGACGCCAATCTACGACATGGGATGACAGGATACAATGACGGCATACTCTTTACCTCCTTTACTTTCTACTTACCCTTGATTGTCTTTCCCACCCCCTCGCTATGCAAGACATGTTGCTTTGCCTGCGTGACGCCATACCTGACTATGCTAAACTTAAGAAAAACAGTGGCATGAAGGGAATTCGATGGGACAAGACCAACGCCAGGCCTTGTCACTACTTTCTATGCCTGCTCTTTGCGCTGGATTTTTTGAAGTTCTGCATGTTTCAAAACGCCTGAATCAACTGTTTTTTTTAATTTTTGGATATGGCTTACCAGCTCGTTTTCTCCTATCCATCATTCTCATCCTCACAAAAGCCCGCCTCATCCTTAGTTCCCTTTCCTGCCCTGTTACTATCAATGACTGTTATATACATGGTTTGGCCCGCACAACGCAGTAGATACTTATACTATGCTTCAGCCTCTCTTCTTCTATTTTCCATCCTCTTTGCCCTCATACCTTGTCTCCTGATCCTCCCTTATCTTTCCCTTGTATTACATGGCTATGCTACACATTGTTTGGGGTGCGGGACGGCAAGCGGCGAAATAAGATGACAGCATACTATGACAGCATGTTGTCTTCCTCTTCCCCCTTCTGCTTTACTTTCTACTCATCCTCACATCACATCACTCCTCCACAGCTTGACTTCCCGTTCACACCCCTTTTCTGTATATGACTGTGCTTCAGTGCAGCACGCCAGTGCTCGACAGGGCTAGCTCTGCTCACGCCTCTGTTGACTTCGTTGACATCACTGCGTCGGCACGCCAGCACGCCACAGTATTTTTGCCAGCGTTACTCAAAGCTACATGAGACGAGAACCGCAAACGACAACATGCGATAGCCCGGGTCTCTAAAGCGCACCGGCGTTTAAAATTGTCGTAGTAGCTCGCACATGTCACTGTGGTTTTTCACTGTGGTGCTTAATCGTACACTTCAAGCAGCGCTGGAATGATCGGAAGTATGTTCTCGTGGTTTCGCTCTGGCTAGTTGGTCGAAGCGTATTACCAGCATATTTGGGTTGTTGAGTTGAAAATGACATCATATAACGCTGTGAATAACCAAGAAGACCGACAAGGTTTCTAAGCATAGCTTCTGGTGTGCTATGCGGGACGGCCAGAGCTTCTCGGGCACATGAGTTTGCTCGGCGCTCACTCTACGGTGGCTGTGGCTAAAGGACAGTAAGAAGCGCCTGATAGCAGCGTTGATAAAAATAGCTACAAAGACACCGGTTGCGTCAGAAACTCAAGTGGGGCATTCGTGGTGGTTATCGGAAAAACACCGCATGCGAAAACATCAGTGCCGCCATGTAGTCAACATTTCAACAGTGCAGCGACGTCAGCGTGATTGTCGTGCTATCTCTTTGCCTACGATCACGCGCCTCACATAGGCGCGTTCGTGGGCGTTTGTTCTCTTTCGAGCTGGTTTTTTCGTTCCACCTGCAGCGTGGAAATTTCCGCTCTGGAAGACAGCAAGTGTGCACACGCAGCACTCTCTTGCTACTCCTTTGGCTTCTATGAAATATAAAACAATTGGGCCCGTATCTGCACGCTTAACTGCAAATGTCGTCGAAATAAGATGGTCTTGCATCTTGAGAGAGTGAATAAAACGTTTATTTGATGTTCTGCGCGAGAAAACCGGTTCATGGTATTCTGGAGGCACTGGGTTAGAGTGTCTCGATGGGTGCAGTGGAGGCAAAAGAGCGCATCCAGGCACGTGAAAGATGAGCACTATCTGATAGTTATCTTGGAAAACGAAGAATGGGGTCTGATATAGCAAGCGCGCGGCGTGCGCGCCCGTCTCGGAAGCGATAAGGTTTACAACAAAAAGCGACGGGTAGGTGGCACCTACCCGTCTTAGCAAAGCGTTCGAATCAGTTGCCTTTTCATTGTCAGTGCAGTTTGATAAACGCTACGGTCCTTGGAATAACTTATGCAATATCTAGTATAAAGAGACACACCACAGAATATTGACCTGTTGTTATTGTGCCTCAGGACTGTGCAATGTTTTGTTTTTATTTGACAATCGTGAAAATATGAACGTGGAAACTTGACATTATTGGTCAGCGCAGTGGGTGGGGTTGAGTTTGGGCCGTATCGGGTATCTTTTTGTCAAACAAACAGACAGAGCAAAATTTTTCGTGTCGAAGTAGCCCAAGAAAGACTATCGTCTTCAAATATCACCACCTAAGCACTCTGTACAAACGGCTATTCAGCCGCGCCTGTCAATTTCACTTGAGTTTCTGACTTTCTCGTCAAGCGCGGCTCCTAGCACGGCAAACATCTGCGCTGAAAGAGAAGATGCTGGAAGATCTCTCTCTCCAAAGGAATGGCCACCCCTTCAACCTAGACGATCTGTTCAGCCTCAACAGAAGCCGCCTACACGACCTGTTGAGCCTCAACAGAAGTCGCCTCAAGAACTAGCGCAAAATGCTGCAACGGCTGGGAAGCCAGATCATCGCGTGATGGTGATGCTAAGATTATTAGTGGACACCATTCGCATGTTGTTAAGTGACATGAATACACCGTAAGCCAAAAGTGCCCTTAAAGTACTGGATGCGCTTAGTCCAGTGCTAGCAGCCCTAGAGTAGACCATGGCTAACCCACCACTGTCTTTCAGGGATGACGTTCGTAAAGCATCGATACTGCAAGGGAATGCCAGGGGACAGAGATCGCGCATTGGTGACTTTCGTCAATTTGTGTACGTCAATATGTTTCCTGTAATCGTCATCCGTGAGCCGAACTTATCGAGTTCAATACGACTCTCGGGATACGAACCTTTTATGTCGTCTACTGTTACTGAAAGCAGCAAGGTTCTGGTGTACATTCGCTGAGACTTCACTTACATTCTTCAACCTGTACCACTTCATGACGGAAACCAATACGTATGCTTAAAAGTGAAAAAGAGGAGGCTCAACATCACTGTGGTTGGCGCATACCTATCACCATCAAGCCGTTTCGATCAAAAAAGACTAGAAGACATCATGGCGTTAACTCCTGACCCGTGTGTTATCATTGGGGATTTTAACGCTCATCATACATTATGGGGAAGTCAGAATACCAACATGAAGGGCAGAAGCTTGGTGTGTTTTGCCTCCGACAACCAACTTTCGTTACTGAACGATGGCAGTCCTACATTTTTACCTGGCTCCACATACAGTAGCTGTCTCGACGTGGATTTTGTTTCGCGAAGCCTAGTGAAACATACTGAATGGTTCACAGTTATAGAAACGCACGGGAGTGATCACATTACAACATACGTCAAGATCAGAGGATTGTCGCCTCCTAAAATGCGCGACTGGTTAAAAGAGTGGACTGGAAAAAATTTCAGTCTCGTATGGAAGACCAATTCCAAGAACACATATCCGATTTACAAGAGGTCACCAAGAGCACTGTAAAAGAGACTGTGTGTACGATCCCATGCCCTGTAAGAATCATGGACATCGACATAGAGCTGGAGCAGCTTCGAGCTTTGCGACGACGAGCTGAAAGAAGGTACCGGCGCACGAAGGACATGGAAGATTTACGGACTGCTGGACGTATGCAGAAGTAGATCAAACGTCAGTTGGACAAGCTAGACTTCCAACGCTGGATTACTTTCTGCGAGTCATTTGACCCTCGTAAGCCTTCATCGCAGATATGGAGGACGGTTAGATGTTTGCGGTCATCGCCCATTCAGAAGTCACCATTCAAGACCTTAGCCCTTCACCAAAATCGACCAGATGTGGACGTTGCTGAAGAGTTCTGTGCCGGATTATCAGGGCAAACTACAGCCATCAGCAGCACACCACTTTCGAGCAGTTGTCCGCCACCACGTGATTCCTGTATGGACTTCCAGTTCAACATTCAGGAGCTCAGGGCAGCACTCCCTTCATGCAAACGTACCTCCGCACCAGGACCTGACGGAATCTCCTACAGAGCCCTGTGTCATCTGGGTGAGTGCGCGAGAATAGCTCTACTTCAGCTATATAATGATTGTTGGCTAGAGGGCACTGTCCCCTTAAGTTGAAAAACTAGTCGTCTAGTACCATTGCTAAAACCTGGCAAGTAACCATTGGAACTCTCCTCCTATCGCCCGATCGCATTGGCTAGTTGCGTGGGTAAAGTGATGGAGAGAATGTTTCTCGGCCGACTCCAGTGGTACTTGGAGTATCAGGAGATCTACCCAAATGCCATGGCTGGCTTTCGACGTGGTCGATCATCGATCGATAGCGTCATCTACCTAATCACGTACGTTGAACACGAGAAAGGCCATAAGCGTCTTTGCGCCTCTCTGTTCCTTGACGTCAAAGGAGCCTATGATAACGTTACACAGGAAGCCGTCCTTACCGCACCAGAAGAGATTGGAGTGGGTGGCCGATTGTTTAAGTGGATACGCAGTTATCTCCAAATGCGATCCTATTTTGTGAGTACAGAGACCGGGAACACGTCTACACATTTCAGTTGTCGTGGCGTCTCTCAGGGTGGTGTACTGAGCCCCGTGCTATTCAATATAACACTAATCGCTCTCCATACGCACATACCAACCAATATTTATCTATCAACATACGCTGATGACATCCGCATCTGGACATCTGCGGTAACTCGCCTGCAGTTACGAGCGAGAATACAGAGAGCTGCTACTGCAACTGCTTTGTATCTACGCAATCGAGGCCTGGAAATTTCCTCCGGAAAGTGCACTCTTCTGGAATTTATGCGCAAACCCATGTCGAATTACAGAGTGTCAATTAACGGTCAAAATATACCATATCGTCGATCTCACAAATTTCTGGGTGTCATAGTCGACAGAGACATATCATGGAGCCCTCATTTGTCATATTTGAAAAAGCGATTGACAGGCTTTTCCTTGGCTTTTTACGATACAGTCTGCCTGCATTATTAAACGCCAGCAAAACAAGTCGACGCATGATACAAAGCGTTCAGGCACAGGTGCTTCGAATGTGTCTAAGTCTGCCTCCGGGTGCCTCAACAATGGCGACTACAGCTATAGCCAAAGACCACCTCGTGCAGACCCATATTGAAATTCAAGCTTTGAGGACACACATAAGGCATGTGGGCCGGACTCCCCATCACCACCTAGCCTCTCTACCAGTGGATAGACCTCATACTTCCTTTTGTCGAACAATAACTACACATGGTGACTCCCTACCAACTGGTTTTACGCCCGCGGCGAGACCTTCAATTCCTCCATGGTGCCGCAAACAGCCAGTCATCAACCTTACAATACCAGGCATCCAGAAAAAACGACATTTCTCCAAACCGGCCCTCAAGCAGCTCGCCTTACTTCTGCTGTACGAGAAGTACCAAGCCTGCACCCACGTCTACACCGACGGCTCCGTCCTGCCAAACAGCTCAACTGCGGTGGTCGTTATTCGAACGCACGCCACAACCATCAAATTCAGGACAGCTCATGCAACCACAACAACGGCAGCAGAGCTTGCAGCACTTCGCGCTGCGCTGCGTTTCATTAACGATCAAAGCACGCAACGGTGGACGATTTTCTGCGACTGCAAGGCGGCACTTCAGTCACTTCTGTCAAATATACGGCGTAGTCCACACTGTTGCGAAGCGCACCTCCGACGACGTTACGAAGGGCGCCTCGAAATCTCACCGCTGCAACCACTGTTTCGAAAGACGGCGACGCCAACACGGTCCCGAAGGCGCCACTGCTTCGAACTCCGCCGACAAGGTCACCAGCCGTTTGGTAGCGTAGGTTTCTCAGCTCGCGACTGCTTCTGCGCAGAGCTGATAGACGAGCGGACGAGACAACGGTGAGTTAAACAAGGTTTATGTACAGCATATATACAGAGGCGTTACAAATTCGCCACTGGGGCCGACAGAGACTCGAAGAGCCGAGCTCTCCTTTCTAACACATAGGTCTGCTCTCAAACGGGTCCGCTCTGACATACATGTCAGCTTTCACCTAGGACCGCCGATCGCGACGCGCCGCAGGGCTTCTTTTATATGCACCGGGTCCAACCAAAATGTCCAATCAGAAGCGCCGCTGGTCGTCAGGGCAGACTCCTCCAATGGGGTCGCCGCTGGGCCACGTCATTCTTTCTCAACGAATCTGGAGAGGCTGCGCTGCAGGTGGCTGCACCCAAGGACGAGTGACGTCGCAAGCATTGCGTCAGACCCGCCAGACAGGAAGACGCCGGTTGTTTACTCGACGGGCTCGCTGGCACGTGCGCTGACTCACTGCACGTGGGCGCCAGAGAGGCGCCGTCGCCTGTTGACGCCGTTGAGTTGTTCGCGTCAGGCGGACTTGCGGGCTGGCCTTGACACAGATTGCCTCTTTCAGAGGCAGGGACGTTCGCTGTCGGCTCGCAGGCATAACAGCACCCCCGCCGCCAGACAATGCGCCGAAAAAACGAGCTGCTTCCATGGGGCTCGTATGTCAGGCGCGCTCGTTCGCCAGGTCCCTCCACGTTCGCCTCCAGGGCCATGGGGAGAATACAGCTCCAGACTCTGTTCCAGGAACACATCCCATTCTTGAGGACGGATCCCAGCTCCACTTGCTTTTCACCACAACTTGTCGACCAGCTTCACTCGTCTCTTCTGACCATCTTCGGTTTCAGCACTTGTCGATAGTTCTGCAACTTGCTAAGAATGGTTCGACAACAGACAACACACGACATGAGCAAGTGCCCTCGGTCACCCGACAGAACACCAGACAAAGTATAGTACAACATATACCTATCTACGTGTCTATCGGAATTTCGTTCCCTCTACATCAATAGGCACATGTGGGACACAAGACTCTTAAAATGAGAACTCAAATTTTTTCACGTACAACAACTTAACGAATTAGAATACAACATAAAGTTGGCTCCTTCAGCTGACTCTGGACGAGAGCGCTCAGCCCAGGTCGTGATGAGGTCAAAATTTTGCCCCGAATCGCCAGCGAGAAACCGAAAGGTTGAGAAGGTACTAGCTAGAACGCACTGCTCAATGCACCTGCATTAGCGTTTAGCTTTCCCCCTTTTTTTTGATAGCGAACGTCAAAGTTGCGCTGTGTAGCAACATGCTCCACCTCAGTAACCGGCCACTTTTAGGCGACGCTACCTATGCGGTGCCAACAGCTGCTCATACTTGCGACGTTCCACAGGGGAACAGCGATACGGCTCGCTAGGGATTGGCTCCTCACAAGTTAGCTCGGTATCGTGTTCGATCACCGTCGTGTTTCCGTGACAGTCCGAAAACACGTCTTCAAACACCAAAACAATCTTTCTCAGGTCCTCCTTTTGGACTTCACTTAACCTAGGCTCTAGGTTGAACTGCTCCAACATTACCTTCGATCGCCTTTCGATTACATCACTAGAACTCAAAGTTTCTGCTCCCTCTTTCTCTGAAGCACCTAAAAGTAAATTTACGACTGCTTTCAAGTTACTGTGATAAATTCTGTTCAGCCGCCTTCCTAATTTAACTTCACAATTGGTATCAGAAAGCTTCGATAATACTTTTGCGGGCCCTTCCCAATCAACCTCAAGCTTGTTCCCTTTGGACGGCTGCAGCAGCATTACCTGACTTCCTATTGCAAAAGCGCGCTTCTTCACCGATTTGTCGTTGTACTCTTTCGACAACACTTGTGCAGCTTTCATGTGGCTTTCCACTTGCGCTTTAATCGAGAGGTCCTCGCGCTGCTCTCGAATAAGCGTCTCTCGATCAACTCTCGGCAGCTCGCTCCAACTTTCTGCTACAGGCGAGAGCGTTGCAACCCTCTCGCTCTGACTCAATGGCGCCATGTCGTCTCCCCTTACGCATACCGCGCCGGTCGCTTCGGTGACGGGCCGCTCGCGTGAGTGCTCACGTGACTCACGCGGAAAATTTCTTTTCTGGGGTTCCGTCGACCCGCCGACAAAGTCACTTGAGAGTTCACCGCATTGAACAAGGTCAAGCTTCCGCGAAAGCTTCCGCGCTTGCGATCGCGTGAGGGCCATGCACGCTAAGTTGGGGAAGAACGATTTGCCCTGCTCTTTGAGAAGCTGCTCTGAGTTGTTGGAGAAAAGATAAGGAAAACGATCATTTAGCACGGCAGACACAGCCACTTCGGTGCGAAGCTTACCGAACGGGCCTTCAATGACAACCGTGGCGATTGGTAAGCGAACACTCTGCTCCTCCGCGACTTGCCTGATCCACGCGCATTCTCCTGTAAAGTCATCCGGAGACACCAATGAAGGATGGACAACGTCCATGGTTGCCGCTGAGTCTCTAAGTGCTCGGCACGTTTTCTCATTCACCCTAATTTCTTGGAGATACGGCTCCAACAACCGCATGTTTTTTTCTGATTCTCGGATTGTTGCGAAGGCAAACTTTTCCTGACAGTTTCTCGCGATGTGCCCTTCCTTTTTGCAGTTGTAGCAGATTAGCGGCTTCCGTGATTCAAACGCCCACGTGGTAGAAACCTCACTCAATTTCTCCGCTTCCGTTTGCCCTTCCCATTTCTCCGCTTCCATTTGCCCTTCCCCTACAGGGTCATTCGTAAGAGACGCGTCCTTCTTGAAATTACGGTGCGGAGCGGGTTTCCGTTGATCAGGTTTCTTTGAAAAGCCCTCTTTTCTTTCATCTTTTTCCATGCGCACTGCCCTGCTATGCAACTTTCGGCGAGTATAATACTCCTCAGCTAACTCTGCAGCCTTGTTTAGCTGTACTTCACCAAGTCTGTCCTGCAGCCAAAGTTTGACATCTTCCTCGATGCAGCGGTAGAATTGCTCCAATGCAACGCATTCCACCACTTTATCGCGGTCGTCATAAACACCTTCGCCCTTGAGCCATTCAATTAAATCGGCTTTAAGACGAAACGTGAAGTCAACGTGTGACTCCTTCCCCTTTTTAGCATACCGGAACCTTTGCCTGAAAGCCTCGGGTGACAACTTATAACGTCTCAAGAGCACTTCCTTAACCTCGTCATAGCTCTCAAACGCTTCCCTCGACAAGCAAGTTATCGCGTCGGACACTTCGCCGGGAAGAAGAGCTAACAGGTTCTGCGCCCAAAGAGACCGCTCCAAAGCGTTTCGCTCACAGACGTGTTCAAACTTGACGAGATATTTCGCCATGTCCTCGCCTACTACGAACGGTGGCAGTTGGTCCCGAATTCTAAAACCACTGACCTTAATCGTCGGAGAAGCTACGCTAGGCGCCTGCGAACACTGTAGGATTGCATATTCTATTCGTTTCAACTCGAGGCGCTCTGGTCTCTCGGCCTCCTCGCGCTCGCGACGTTCGCGCATTTCAGCATCTTCACGTTCGCGAGCTTCGCGCCTTTCAGCTTCTCCACGTTCGCGAGCTTCGCGCCTTTCAGCTTCTTCACGTTCGCGAGCTTCGCGCCTTTCATCTTCTTTACGGCGTGCTTTGATATCCACCCAGGCCTCATCGACTTCCTCAGCCGACACTCCCTCATGCTTCATGATCTCAAGGATCGCTTGCTTTCGTTTCGTACGGCCCAAAGAAATGCCGAGTTCCTCACAAATTTCGATGAGTTCCTTCACTTTAATGTTCTCCATCGTTCACACTAGCCTCTTGCTGTTTGCCCCTGTTAACAATTTACTTGCCGTACCCACTATAAGTCAACTAGCAAGACGCGCAAGCAATTTTTCACACTCCCGTGTTTACTCCCTCCGCATTAACTTTGGTTTCAAAGCGCTTCGACTTGGCTTGAAACAATCAAAGCTCACTTCAATGCTTCACACAGCCCTTCTCTAAACTACTAAAACCTGAGCTATAGTAGTCTGGTGAACTGAGGGGAAAACATCACGCACTCACCGCATCGATGTCGCTGACGCCGGCCGATCCCACCGCTGCCACCACTGTTGTGAAGCGCACCTCCGACGACGTTACGAAGGGCGCCTCGAAATCTCACCGCTGCAACCACTGTTTCGAAAGACGGCGACGCCAACACGGTCCCGAAGGCGCCACTGCTTCGAACTCCGCCGACAAGGTCACCAGCCGTTTGGTAGCGTAGGTTTCTCAGCTCGCGACTGCTTCTGCGCAGAGCTGATAGACGAGCTGACGAGACGACGGTGAGTTAAACAAGGTTTATGTACAGCATATATACAGAGGCGTTACAAATTCGGCACTGGGGCCGAATTTGTAAGAGACTCGAAGAGCCGAGCTCTCATTTCTAACACATAGGTCTGCTCTCAAACGGGTCCGCTCTGACACACATGTCAGCTTTCACCTAGGACCGCCGATCGCGACGCGCCGCAGGGCTTCTTTTATATGCACCGGGTTCAACCAAAATGTCCAATCAGAAGCGCCGCTGGTCGTCAGGGCAGACTCCTCCAATGGGGTCGCCGCTGGGCCGCGTCATTCTTTCTCAACGAATCTGGAGAGGCTGCGCTGCAGGTGGCTGCACCCAAGGACGAGTGACGTCGCAAGCATTGCGTCAGACCCCCCAGACAGGAAGACGCCGGTTTACTCGACGGGCTCGCTGGCACGTGCGCTGACTCACTGCACGTGGGCGCCAGAGAGGCGCCGTCGCCTGTTGACGCCGTTGAGTTGTTCGCGTCAGGCGGACTTGCAGGCTGGCCTTGACACAGATTGCCTCTTTCAGAGGCACGGACGTTCGCTGTCGACTCGCAGGCATAACAACACCAGCAGTTGGTATTTGAAACAGCAGAAATGCTACACCATATAACAGAGAAAGGGCACCACGTTATATTTCAGTGGTTGCCAAGCCACTGTGGAATTATCGCTAACGAACGAGCTGATCAAGCTGCCCGTTCAGCCCATACAGAAGACAAAGACCAGTCCATACCTCTCTCAAGGACGGACGCTGCTAGGAGGCTCCGCATGCTTGCTCGCCAACGCTCCATGGCTCTTTGGAATGAGCCTCTCTTTACGCATGCAAGATTACGATCCCTTGACCCGACGTTAAGCATGCAGCTTCCAACAAAAATTCGACAAGGCAACGCTACTGCTCTGTGCAGACTATGGTTGGGAGTCGCGTTTACCCGTGCGTACGCGTTCCGCACAGGTATAGCCGTTACCGCCGACTGTGCACACTGCGGAGATGAAGAAACAATTCGACATATCCTGTGTGACTGCCCGAAATACAACCGGGAAAGACAACACCTTTCTAACAAACTAAACAGGTTAGATGACCAGCCGCTGTCAGAAGAAAGTATACTGCATCATCGTCATGACTCATCGTCACAGAAGAAAGCCGTGCAAGCGCTACTGGGCTTCTTACGAACTACTGGCCTGTCGGAACGCCTCTCAGTGGACTTATTTTGTGTGTGCGTGTGTGTCGGTGTTTTTCTCTTATTTATTTTTTAACTCTCCCTTTCTCTTTCAACCCCCTATTCCTCAACCCCAGTGTAGGGTAGCATACTGGATACTAGCATCTGGTTAACCTCCCTGCCTTCCTTTTTTCTCGTTTCTCTATCTCGGCTATTCAGCGAAAACTGAAACGTTCGGCCCCGGTGTTTAGGAGTGGATTCAATCTGAAGCCTTCCACAATCTGAATCCTTCCACTGAAGCCTTCCACAACCATTGGCTACATGTTCGTGCTTCTTAATATGGTTAGACAGACGATTTACATAGTGCTTATTTTACATGCCGAACATTGTGCTCGCATGATCAACGTCATGGAGGAGAGTAATGAACTGTTAAATGCGTTTCGCAATGCGTTAATCACAGTGGTCGTTCTCAAACCACAGGCAGTCACAGACGCGCATATCTGGGCACAACATAGTGATGTAGCAATATCATGATTTCTGGTGCACGTTAAAAAACCTCAGATAGGCGAAATTTCCGGAGCCCTTCACAACGGTGTCTCTCATGGTCATGATGGTGTTGAGACCCTAGCTAATAATATTATTAACAGAAGAGAAGCAGTTTAGTTTCTTTATTCATATTTCATTTTTTTCCACACTGCCAAGCAGGCACCAAGTTCGGCAACCAGCTATGCCGGGAACTTACCTTTCCGCTTCTTCGTCGTCCAGTTTTCTACCAGCACCTGACACTACCGTGTCACCAGACTCTAACAGACCATGCGGCCTGCTGTCCCCGGGACTTCCCTGCTTAGGCGTGGTTCCCGTCTTTTGCCTGCTCACAGCACCATCCAGTCCAATCCAACTGGCGGCACTGTCGGCTGCTTTCGGTGGTTAGTCCACCCACCCAAGCTTTGGACCAGGCCCTTGCATGGTCACTCCGACTTCTTTACTTGCCTGCCTGCCGTTTCTGCCAGACCGCGTCCCAGCGAAAATTAGTGGTTGGCTGCTGAACGAACCTTGCACCCACGCCTCTTACGTTCCCGGCTGAAAATTATCAAGTCCAATGAAGTTCACGCGGCTGTCTGCTTCTGTTAGAAGGCGTTTCCCTGTTCTTCTGGGGCTGCAGACCTCCTTACTGGTAGTGGGTTTTCCATGGTGTTGTCAAACTTTTGGCGTAAAGGCAGTGTACCTTGGTGGACCTTGAGCTCGTGGCTACGGAAGTGACATCATCGTCTCTGCGTGCTGTGCAGCACAATTCTGTCCTGGCATTCGTGGAGATGGCACCTATCTGCTGGACATTGCCCCATTGGCCTGCATCTTGTGGCTGAGCCGACCTTGCTACTTGGCCTCGGACAGCCTCTTTCACAGGCTGGCCTCGATGTTTAGGAGGGGGGGGATGTGGAAATTGAGCACGCACCCCAACCCTTTTGGCGCCTCGATAACGTGCGAGCGTAAGCGCTAGCCCTGTGTGACTCGAGCGTCGGGAACATGGTCACCGTGGTTTCGCCGCCAGGCCATTTGTCTGGCACAAGCCGTGCGTCGGTTTTCCCTGCACGAAGACGCGTGTCCGAACTTGCCCGGAGAAAGCACCTCTCCCTTATGTCGCGATAGCACACGTCATGGTGGTCCGCCGATAGGTCCCGTGACGGTCCCTGCCTCAGTAGCTTGCGTTCGCCCGGCGCTCGCTGGCACCGGGAAGATGCGCACAGGCCTGCATGAGAGGCAGACGCACTACTCTAGCAGGTACCTTCTCGTACGCGCGTTTGGCTGCTGCGGTTTGTGTGATAAACCTGAAGCCTGCCGGTAAGCGTACACTAGGTCGGTCTTGAAGAGATCCCCGCCGGCCCACAAGTCCGTGATTGTCGCCTAGTGGTTTGGTTGATTGATATGTGGGGTTTAACGTCGAACCATTCTATGATTATGAGAGACGCCATAGTGGAGGGCTCCGGAAATTTCGACCACCTGGGGTTCTTTAACGTGCACGCAGATCTGAGCACACGGGCCTACAACATTTCCGCATGCATCGGAAATGCAGCCGCCGCAGCCGGGATTCTAACCCGCGACTTGCGGGTCAGCAGCCGAGAACCTTAGCCACTAGAAATGTCGCCTAGTGGCGTATCTCGGGTAAATAAACCGATGTTTATGACGACCTGCCTCGAATGCCATCTATGCGCTGTGTCTGAGAGTCGACGAACCCGGCCCTAGTGTGTTTGTGCATAACGGCAGTGAAGTACATCATGTCCCTTCCCGGTCGCTTCGCAGAGTAAGCATTTCGCAAACTTATCTCAACCTACTACGGTGTCTTTCGTAATTAAATCGTGCTCGTAGGCATTGAATTTCAGAAGAATTGGTACTTATTTATGGTTTGTGAAAAACATGCTTCACCAATCAGTTGCCCAAGTGCACGCGTTCTTTTCATAGATTTGTAGAGGCTGTTTGGGTCATAGCAAATATTTAGTCACATACTACAAAAACGAGCAAAATAAGCACTGAAAGGATTGATTGTCCTTTTTAAACAATAATCTTGTTATGGCCTCTGAAAAATTTTATTGTACTTACGCACTTTCGCGTGTGCAGCGTATGAGCTACGTATCCACGTACGAGCTTACACGAATAACAGCTGTCAATTTAAAACAAAAGAGAAAGCAAGAAATATTATAGACATGCCTGTTTGGCTACCCTTCGAAGGTGGAGTGGGAAAGTGAAAGAGAAAATCAGACAGAAAGAGGTGGGATAGTAAATAATCAAATGATCACTAAAAGCATTGAATTCGTTTCCGCCTAGAGGTAGTGTGCTTTTAAAAAAACTGGCACAATTGCATGCTTTTGTTTCTTGTTATGCCATGTTCCACACATGCTTAGCACAAACTCGCAATGTGCCGAATTGACTTCAGAAAGAAACGTCATGATCAGTGACAGTCATAATACTTCGGTGCCACACTTTTTGCCAAGCAGCATAGTGGTGCACGCGAATCAGCAATAGAAGAGAACGTCAACGAATTGTACAAAACAGACACGGGCAGTAGACTAGTTTACTAGAGTGAGATTTGTCCTTTATTATAAGAAAAGTGTGTGGATCTTCGCTGGTAGCCGAAGGACCAAAAAAAAGAGCATTGTCATGTCTACTGGTCCGTTGGCTGAAAGCAAAATTTGAATGCCGATGTTCATTTTTTATTACGCTGCACATCTATGTGAATGAAACAGAAAAATGAAAGATGTGGCACCGTTTACCCATTCGAATACTATTTTATTTGACCCACGTGGAGCAGTAGGTTTGGTAGCCAGAAGTAAAAAAAAACAAATAGAAAGGACAAGAACAATACATGCGAAGAATGACGGAGGTGCAGTAGGTCAAGATAGTTGTTATTGACTCCAGATGAATGAATGGATGAATGTATGGATTGATTTTATGAGCATCCCATTTATAACGAGGCGGAGACATGTGTGCCGTTAATCTCAAAGAAAAAAATTGAAGTTAGCCTAGTGCCTTGTCAACTTCTAATATACATATCTATGAAAAAATTGGAACGTTAATTCCAAGCCCAGTTCTCTGCCGTTTACAGCAGAATTTTCGTAGTTTTTCACCACTTATTTTTGTACTTTGTTGCAAGTTTTTGGCCATCAATATTTCAGTCGTCTCTTATTTCTACCGCGGACGTAATCAGTTTATTATTACAGTCCTTTAAGCACAAGGCTTCCTATATACGATAAGATCGTGCTCAAAAGTATGTCTGAGTTGATATCTCCACATTCAACGAGACCATGTTCCGTTCTTTTTTCATCTTCCTCACAGCATGTGCATTGTTATTCTTTACTGAGTCTTGTTTTGCAACGCAGTGTCCTAAGGCAACCCGATCTCGCCTCCAACAGTAAAGCACTTCCCCTTAAATTATCAAACAATGCCGCCCTCTTTATTCGTCACACCTTGCTCAATAGCGAGCGCCCATTTACGTTTACTTTGAAGATAGCTGCGAATTGACTTTCCCTCAAAAATGTTCTCCGCCAGGACCTCTCTTTTACAGACTGCCTTTTCCGCTCAAAGCAGGTGCACCTCACTCCATTCCGTAGCGATGGTGCGGGAGCACAAACAGCGCTTTTCAAAAGACACTGCACGAATGTCACGCCACTTTCTAAGTTGCCCCGTGTACTAAAACAACGGGAGAAACAAAAAAAGGAAAGGCGACAACCAATGGCAAATTTAAAAAAAACAAACAGTTTTCCTGTAACTCTTATTGCGCATGTGTAGCAACTGTTTCTCAAGCTGCCAATAACTTATATGACATGCACAATAATTGTACTGCTTACGTTATAGGTTGAAGTGGTGAGCTTGAGATACACAAACTTTGGTTCACGATTGAAGCATGTGTCATGCTCATTTCAAAACAAGGCTTGACTAATTGCGCGCTGGAGTACACTGCCAACAGTGCAACGCATATCAAGGAGACACATAGTTCTTAATCCAGCTGGAGAGTACTTGTGCCCGGAGTTTCTAAGTTTTTCGAGATAATTTAAAAGACTTCTGCGCAGGTTTCAAGGAATATGTTAGTCTTTTGAAACCATTTATTGATTCGCTTAGGTTATATGTTAAACGTATACTAAACACCATTTTCATTGTGCAGTAGTGTCCCCGTAACAGCCTAGAAGATCATATAGATTGGTGAAATTTGGGAAGATTGGAAGAATTGTTGTCGGTGGACTGAAATTGAAGGCGGGTGGTTGTGGCGGAAAAATCCACATTCTTTATTTAGTTTCATTTATCACTTATTACTTTTAACTGATTATATATATATATATATATATATATCTGTGCAGGCCAATTACAACCTCACAGAGACCTACTAAAATACTCATCATGTAACTTATTCTGATAAATGAACCTAATGCAGCGGAATGACAAATGTAGTGTGGGTATCTGTAGTGAGCACAAGTTTTATTGTTCCACAGTGTGAAAACAGCAGCTCACAAATAAGAAACATAAAGCTGAAATATATATATATATATATATATATATATATATATATATATATATTGCACTTTATCCTCAAAGGTTCTGTATGCAAATATACATGAGGGTTGGGTGGCATAAAAAAGGTAGTATCAGAAGTAATGGTTAAGATACAGCTGAGTCAGCTTCTTGGATGGCATGATTCCTAATGTGTGCAGAAGCGCAGATGTTTGCCGCGTCTTCCGGAAGGCCATTCCAGTCTCGGGTGATGCACAAGAAGAATGCTGAAATGATGTGATGTGAGCACGAGGCAGAATAACAGCGTTTGGATTACTTGTCCAATGACCTAGGTGGACTGGATGGATGAGCTGGTCGTCACGTGTCGCTGAATGAAAACGTTTTTGGAAAAGACAGAGACGTGCAATACAATGACAAATAGCAAGGGTAGAAAGTTTTAACTGAATTTTAGGTTGGAGATGCTTGAGTAACGGGAATAATCTGAAGCAACGAATCTGGCTGCTCGGTTCTGGACAGGCTTCAGACTTTTCATGTGATTAGTTTGGTGGGGGTCCAATACGGCAGATGCATATTCAAGCTCAGGTGTCACAATGGCGATATAATCGAGTCGTTTAACGGCAGGCGGTGGCATGAAAATGTTACGGCGTATGTAACCAAGGGCATGGTTTGCACAGTGAGTTATGTGATATATGCGGTCACCCCATGGCAGGTCGCTTGAAATATGGACACCTAGGTATTTGATCGAGTTAGTAGCAACTATATGACAGTTGTTGATGGTGTAAGTAGCCGATACGCAGTTTCTGCGATGATGGAAAGAAATTAGCAATATTTTATCCGTAATAAGTGACATCAACAAGGTGCTACACCACTGTTGAATGCGTAAAATGTCATGCTGTAGGGAGTAAATATTGGTAGAGATGTATTGGGCGTTAAAGAACACAATCGTCAACAAAAAGGCGAATGTTTGAATCAACAGAAAGTGGATTGCTGTTGATATATGTCAAGAATAAGAGAGGCCCGAGGACGGTACCCTGGGGCACGCCAGACAGGACTGGTGAGAGGTTGGAGGAAAATTTATTAACACGCACAAATTGTTTCTGGTTGGTTATAAATACTTTGATCCACTTGAAAACATGCTGCTGAAGGCTTAGACGCGGAACGTTTAGGAGGATACGAGAATGGCGAACCTTGTCAAAGGCTCTTTTAAGCCTAGAAATAGTGTATCAACTGGGATGTTATGATCTAAGTGAAGGTGCGTGTCATGCAGGAATAATGCTCGTTGGTCTAGCATGAGTGGCCCTTACAATACCCATGCTAGTTTGGAAGAAACACCTTACATATGATAAAACGCTGGCAACATGAGATAAGATCACATGTTCATTGCTCTTAGAACAAACAATAGTGAGCGAGATGGAGCGGTACTTACCGGCAGATAAGCGATCGCCTTTCTTGAAGACTGAAATGATCTTGCCAATTCGCCAGTCCAATGGGACTTCACCTATGTCGATCGACTGTTGAAAAATGATTGATGGTATTGAGACATCGACATGTTTTGTATTTTTAAGAATTTCGGCAATAAAGTCATCTATACCACACGATGATAATATTTAAATGGGTGATTACACTATTTATTCCCTCTCAGCTGAACTCCATCTTCGGCATTGACGGAAAATCAAAATGCGGATATTCAGAAAGTTCACCGCTAGCTCCTTTAGTAAAAATGGAACAAAATAACACGTTGAAGACAGATGGAACGTCACAATCAGCAATGGGGGATCCAGAACTGTGATAAAGAGAAAGTGCAGTTTTACCGTTTGGTTTCGTTACTTCCCAAAAGCGGCGTGGGTTGTCCCGAAGCATGTTAGGTAAGGTGGTTGAAAAAGAATTCTCTTTGCTATTGCTAATAATGCTATGTATTTTTGCTGTGCTTTTATGCTTGTCTAAGGCTAGTTGCGAGTTCGACTGCCTGGCGGGACGAAAATCCTCTTTTTTTCTTATTTTTTGTGCGTTTTAGAGTGACGGTGATTCAGTGAAAACAAGAGCTTTCACATATAAAGATTGGTGCAACGTAAAGTTTGACCAAGCCCTGCATGTTGTATTTAAATATAGCCCAGTCATATTCGGTGTATAGCTGATCACAAGTTGAGAAAAACTCGCTACAAAAGGCTTCTAAGTTGTTGCTCATAGCGACACAGTCAGCTCTGTCGTAAAGAGTCAGTAGTTTCTTCGATTTCACGATTTTTAAATCATGTTTCACGGGCACGTAACTCAAATCGCGGTGTGATCACTGATACCACTAATATAAGAAAGAGGAGAAAACCTATTACGATGTGATCAAGAATGTTGCTTGAATGATCAGTTGTGCGTGTAGAATAAGTGACAAGCTTGATTGATTGATTGACTGATTGATATGTGGCGTTTAACGTCCCTAAACCGCCATATGAATATGAGAGACGTCGCAGTGGAGGGCTCCGGGAATTTCGACCACCTGGGGTTCTTTAACGTGCACCCAAATCTGAGCACACGGGCCTACAACAATTCCGCCTCCATCGTAAAGGCAGCCGCCGCAGTTGGGATTCGAACCCGCGACCTGCGGGTCAGCAGCCGAGTACCTTAGCCCCTAGACCACCGCGGCGGGGCAATAAGTGACAAGCTGAGATATACCGAAGGTTAAGCACGTGTTTAGGAATACATTGGAAACATTATCTGTGATTTGGCAGGCGGATAACTTAGACAAGTCAATGGAGGGAAAATTGAAATCACCAAAAAAGCAAGATGAGAATATTAAGAATAGCAAGCTTTATCTTGTGTAATATGTCATAAATGTCGGATGCCAAGGAACTTTCACAACTTGCCGAATGGTAACAGACGCCAGTGAGCACGCGTGGTGTCGTTGGGAGACTGCGAACGCACAACGTTTCGGTAAGTGTTTGCAATCTTCGAAGAGAACATTGAGTGTAGTCGCTGTCTTTGCGGGATATATCATAGTCAGGCAGGTTGGGGAAGATCTCAGTATCTCAGGTCAAAGAATTAAGCCAAGTTTCGGTGATTAGTATGACGTTACTCGAAGAGGACAAAACGACGTAGCTTATGGCGTCACGTTTCGGTATGAGGCTACAAATATTGCTGTGAAGAAATGAAACGTCATGTTTAGGAAGCTTAACTAGGTTGCCGACTTTCTTTGCTAATTGCTAACGTTTGTGCTCAACAACAGCCTGAGTAGGATGCTCAAATACGTAGCTTTCATTACCGCAGATAAGTTAATCGTAGCGCAGTTTGATGAGCATGTTTAGAGCCTTGCCATATTCACTAAGCGTCTAGTGGCCAAGCGCTTGTTCAGAAGGAAATATTTATTTATACCATAGACTGAGCCTTTCAGCTTGCCGCTCCTAAAAAGAATGTGGTCTTTGTCCTTGAAGTAAGCCAACTTGACATTAAGCGGTCGATTCTTTCCGCGTTCAAAACCACCAAGCCTGTGAGCTCTTTCGTTGTTACATGTTTGAATAGTGATATGAAGATTTTTTTCGCAGTTCTGGGTGACTAATTCTTCTGAATCACGCCATTTCTCGGTTTGTTTGTCTGCGAGGCCGTAGAGTACTAGGTTGCCTCGGTGAGATCTACATTCCATATATATAACGCCAGCAGTCAGCTGAGACACCTGAGCACTGCAGTTGGTCGTGACTGTTTCTATAGTTTCAAGCTGCAGGTTGATAGCCCCGCCGCGGTGGTCTAGTGGCTAAGGTACTCGGCTGCTGACCCGCAGGTCGCGGGTTCGAATCCCGGCTGCGGCGGCTGCATTTCCGATGGAGGCGGAAATGGTGTAGGCCCGTGTGCTCAGATTTGGGTGCACGTTAAAGAACCCCAGGTGGTCGAAATTTCCGGAGCCCTCCACTACGGCGTCTCTCATAATCATATGGTGGTTTTGGGACGTTAAACTCCACAAATCAATCATCAAGCTGCAGGTTGATACTTTCAATTGACTTAAGTTCACATTCAACCTTGTTGAGCTTATAACTGCTGTTATTAAACTTTTTTTCGCTTAATTCGAGTTAATTGCTCGATCATAGGTGACTGTCCACTTTGTAACACTCTGAACATTTCAAGTAGCTGTAGTCAATATTTCTGCTGCATGCTGTAAGACATACATCAAAGGGGCACTGCAAAACTTTTTCAAGTAACCATGGCATAGTTTCATTAAGGAAGTTTATTGCCTCACGAATCAATCGGTGCAAAATTTTCAGAGTCCGTCACTTGCGAGAAGAATAACAAAGATGTGTGGCGCGCTATAATCCCTTTCTCTCTTCCCTCGTCCCGTCAAGTGCGCTAGAACTAAACGCGCAGGTAGGAATGAATCAGGAAAAGAGGTTACGTATTTCTGGCATCATATCTTTGAGCTCTTTTTATATATTTATTTATTAGTTTATTTAATAAATTATTTATTTAACTATCTTCTAACGTGTGGCTTACCTTCAGTGTGATGGCTTGCGAGCACACAGACATGTGGTGGCCTCCCATGGTAGCCATTGTAACAATAAACTTGTGGATGCTAAAATCAGCCAATGATCTTGAATTTGTGCTTAGGCAAGTATACGGCGTGGTCATTTTGGTGTATGACGTCCTTTTTCGAAAATAGATAGAACACTGAACGTTCGTTGAAGCAACTTAAATGGTGAAAAACAATGTGTAAAAATTTGTTCATTTGCTTCTCAATATTTTACTATTGTTGTGGTAGTTCCGTAAAGATCAGTATTTGGGCCCATAGTGTTCTCGCTAAACGTCAATGACCTCCCATCAGCACTAATATGATCCAAATCTGTTATTTATGCCGATTATACCGCACTGTCATCCTCAAAGAAATCTCTTAGCAAAATGCAGAATACAATAAATAACGAGCTATCCAGCATATCAGCTTGGTTGGCATGTAATAAGTTAACACTGAACAGAAACAAGGTAAAGTATGTAGAGTTCCGCTCCCGTTACGCCAAGTGTAAAACAAGAGGCCTGCCAATTCAGCTTCTAGGTGGAATAATAGAACATTTTCAGCACATGAAGTATTTAGTGGTATTATTGAACTGCAACTTGAACTGGAGACCATTCATATCAAGTATATGCACCATATTAGCTTCCGCTTGCTTTTTGCTAATAAAATACAGAGAATGTTTTGGTCTTAGCATACTAAAATGATTTACTTTTGGATATTTCGCTGTCCCACCATATATTGTTCTGAATCATTGTCCCGTACATATAAAACATACTTAGATACTATCTTTCGGTTGGAGAAAAGGGCCTTGCGCGTTATGATATCACACGACCACACAATGATATAAACTTGCTTTACAAACAACCCGGTATACTGCTCTTCTCTATGACATGCGAAATGAAAGTAAGCATTCTGATAGTAATATTTTACGTGGCAATTACTTGTTATCACCAAGTTCATTCCTTACACAAGAAGCAAAACAAATATACACAATGAACGCAAGAAATATAAATTTATACCTACCAGTGACTTGGAACACGTATGGCTAATGACTGCTCGAGTTCCCTGGCGCCAAAATTTTCAGCGCAGTACCCCTGGAATTTCACGCCTCAATTTACTTCTAGAGTATTTCATACTGTGGTAAATAATTTTTTCTTTTTAAGTTATCATGAAATGCACTCTGCTTTTATTTGATGTTGTGTTTATGTATTTTGCCTCACCATTAAGATTTCGTCCCTGAGAATCAGATATACACATCATGTTCAAGCTCCTATATACATATGGAATATAGGTCTACACTAGCTTTTCGCCACTGCTCCAACAGGTCTTTTTACAAATATACTGTACGATTGAAGTACAAATTCAATTGAAATTAATATAGTTCACTTTGATGGTTAATAGTAGATACCGGGCCATGTGCTGCGCTAGATTGTTTGGATCGCGTTTTCTCAGATTCCTCGATGCTGATCAGCAGAGTTTTCTGACGATGCTTCAAAAGTTTCGCAGGACCATTTTAATAGGATTTATAGCCATGATAAGTTTATAGCACGTTAAGTACGCACCTAAAACTGACGTGGCTGCTCTTTTTTATATCAAGAATTAATTTTTGTGGACTTAGAATCTTCTTTAATAAAGTCATTATGTATATCCTATGTTAGCTGAATTATTTAGGCAGCTACTATACACGCTTATACTGCTTGTGATCCCCACTCGGAACATTCTTGAAGCACCGAATGTGTTTGGTGCATTCAAAGTTTAAAATTGTGAAAGTTTCTTTCTTGCTCAGAAGGCAGCATACAATGTTCCACTACACACTGCAGTTATATTAAAGAGAAGGGGCACCGTGGAGCAGCTGAATGGGTGGAAACTTCCACCATTTGCTATACGTAATAAAGTAATGAAAGACCTTGCACATTGCATTCTTCACTTGGGCCCACGTCCAGTCTCAGGGCAAGCGCAGATGTTATCGATCTTTTGGAGTTCAAAGTACGGCTGTGAACACACAATGAAGGGTAGCCTGTCAGCGAACACTGGCTAATTGACTGCAATCAGCATTCAAATTGCTCCACACTCTACGCGAGGCGAGTCGACACGAAGCTTAGCAGTCAACAAGAGCTGCTACTCGGTCGGTGACTTATATTTATTTCCTCGTAGAGGCGATTGGCGATGCAGCTCACGCTCGCTGCCGCGACTTCACGGGGCGAAGGGTCAAAACACTAGTCGGCACCGTTTCGCAAGGCGTTTCACACGAGCGCTCCTCGGCATGGCGGACAGCACATGAATGTTGGCGACCCTGTGTGATAAGTGGCCTTACGTAAGCATGGGGATGCATTCAGTAGAGATGCATGCGCGTGGCGCACGCCACGGGAATGGCCCACTTTGGACTGCCAGTGGGAGTGGGGGCATGCTGCTCAAATCTACCAACACTCAACGTCGTCTGCGTTCTTTACACTACTGCCATGCCCGATTCGTCCAGGTGCACTCAAGTGAATTTCGCGCGAGACGCAGTTTATGAAAGCAGCCTTTGATAAATTTAAAACTATTCATGATTTCCAGGTAAATGTTCATAAGTTATGTGGACCATCTGGTTGAATGGTGTTTGATTTAGTAAATGACTTACGAATGATGTTTGGCAAAGATGCAAAACCATTGACAGAAACAATAAATGCATCAGTGGTGACAGCTTTTGCATACACTAGTCAGTCTCTCAGATTTATCAGGCTTTTTATATAATAAAAATGCCATTGTGCTTTTTTATGCTTTCTTTACTTGACGTGGATTTTCAGAGAGCCTAGTTAGCAAAATATTGACGCTAATGACGGCAATCGTGTGTAAGCCCGCATAGGCTTATTTAAAAATATTGCACCTGGTATTTTAGACCATCTCTTGTAGCATCAAAAAATACTTGCAGATGATGTTCTTGGTGCTAATTGTTGTTTAAACGCAAATTTCCAATAACTCACAAGGTATAAAAAGAAGAAAAGGGGCCCTATGTGACAGCCTTTCTTGTTATTATGCGATCGTTACTTGAGTGCGACAGAATTGGTGTCAAATCTACATCACGTTCAGCGTTTGTTAGAGACAGACGTGTAACAGACGGATTAAAGCAAAGAGAGAAAAAATCATTAGCCTATGTGTCGTGAGTGTTTTAAAGGTATGTATAGAACTGCATATACTAAAACATGATGTCACAGTTATGTCTTGACAAAAGACACTTTAGAACATTCCACGCATCACCGGAACTGTTCTTGTACAAGTACGTCAGCAAGGAGTTGGCTATGGCAGTACATTTGACGTTATGGAAAGTATTATGAGGCAATTTAATGGCTTGACAAGAAGTCAGCAGGTGCGTGCGAGCGCCAACGCCAGTTTTAGTGAGAGGAGATGCTCTTGGCGAATAGATGACCTACTGCCTGTTAGCCCCCACTCAACAACAGGGAGCCACTACTAGCCAGCATTAGCAAGTGATGGCCAACATTAGCCTGCAATAACTACTTTTCCTCAACATTAGGCTGCGGCAAAAAAACAATTAGGGGACACTAAGCACCACTACACAATCTTGCCGTACCCACAATAATTTTTGTGGGCACAGTGGACCATCAGCAGGTACGTGGCTTAAACCGTTCTGCTACCTAGTTCTCCCCGGATAGTCTCTCCGGATCAACGACATCGCAACAACCGAAGCCTCAAGCAATTGACCAGACATATCTGCTCGATTTCCACGCGTGAACATGGGCCCCAACTAGGTCACCGATACCACGTCATTGTTGGTTCAACGCCTTTTCTTCGCGGTTTTAGGACGCGCCACGAGTGGCGTCACTTGAAGAACATGTGACGTCGGTGCATCGGTTTAAAAGACACCATCTCCAGACTTACCCCTTTTGTTGGCAGGGTGGACCATCGGCAGGCATGTGGCTTAAACCCTTCTGCTACCTCTTGCAGGTTAGGAACTGTTTTGGCACGATTAGGAGTGATCGCCGCAATCTTTTGGTCTTGCCATGCCTCAAGCGCTGTGCTGTTGTTGCTTATGATATTTATTGCGTGTGTTTATTGTTACTAGGCGGTGATGTTGAGTTAAACCCCGGTCCCAAACAATGGTGGTGCTTCTATTGAGACCATGTTGAGGGAGCTGCTGTCTGGTCAGAAAAAGTTGACAGCATATGTGACCGCATTCAGAGAACAACATAATAACATAGAAAGAATTCTCGATAGTTGGGGAGACAAAATAATTGAACTAGAAAGACGGGCCTCATGTGTCAATGACTTTGAACGTACTGTAAAAACACTCGAAGTGAAGTTGGCTGACCTAAAGGACTGGAGCGGACCATCCAATTTAGTTGTTTTTGGCATTGTAGAAAATGCCACTGAAACTGAAACTGTTCTTAGAAGTAAGGTTCTTGAAGAAGTCTTCTCCAGGAAGCCTGTTGTTAATTGCAAGTCTGTTGGTAGAATTCTTCGCCTCCGTAATGCGGGTAGTATGAAACCAGTTATACTTTATTTTCAGGATGTTACCGAAAAGCAGCTTATATTAAAAAATGCTCATAAACTAAAAGGTATTCGCATATTAGTCCAAAATGATTACTCGCGAATTGCGCTAAGGAATTGTAAGTTATCGTGGGATAGCGCCTAAACTGATGGAAAGCAGGGCACGAAAGTTAGCCTACTTTATGACAAACTGCGTATTAACAATAAACTGTTCACATGGATTGAGAGTGAAAACACAAAAATTAAATTCACGGTTGTCACAAAAAATACAAAAATCCTTGACTTTCCTCTGTCAAAAATTTCGCTCATTTTAAAGAACTTCTTGTTCCTAACATTAACGCCCGCAGTGTGGTTATTAAACTGAAAAACCTCGAAGCTACTGTTTTAAGTTAAAACCCTTATGTAATTGTCATAACCGAAACATGGTTGCACGATGATATTGAAGATGCAATTCTGTTTTCTCCGTCATATCGAGTGTATCACCGTGACAGCTAGAAATACTAGAGGAGGCGGGGTAGCTGTTTTGTTGAAGCACGCTATAACTGCTGCTCTTGAACCACAGGCTGATAGCATAGAAATCGTTTCAAGGATGTTTTCTTGTGTGGATAAATCAATCTTGCTTATTCGCTGTTTATCGAGCGCCAAACTCTCCCCCTGAATTCCTTCGCGATCTTCTTGAACACATGGCGTCTTGAACACAACCCTATAAACCATGATTGTATGCCATGTCACTCGAACCCTGATATCGTATCAGCACCAGGTGTTGTGTCAATGCTGTTGAACCTTAAAGTTAATGCTCTCCAGGACGAGACAAGATACCGGAAGTCTTTATGTACAGGTATGCTGAAGCATAATCCCCCTCTCTGATAATCATTGATCGTTTCTCGCTGCTATCACCTGCTCTTCTTGCAGACTCTTACTGCACTGGTCGTTGCCATTGCGAAAAAGGTTGACACGACCCAAGTAACTATATATCGCCCCATTTCATTGACGTGTACATGATGCAAGTTAGTCGAACATATTATTGCCAATGCAATACCCAAGTTTCCAAATGATAAAAATGTACTGTCTCCTCGCCAGCACGGCATTCGCAAAGGTTTATCGACTGTAACACAACTAATGACGATGAATCACTAGCTTGCTAGTATTCTTGACAAGTCAACCCAGACAGGTGGGATATTTTTGGATTTTAAACAAGCATTCGATCTTGTTACTCATAGCAAACTCATTGAAAATTGGAGTCAATTAACCTTCCAGCATACGTCCGTTACTGGATTGCAGCTTATCTATATAATCGTAAGCAGTTTTTATTAATAGATAAGTATTTTTCTAATGAACTTTCCGAAACCTCTGTAGTTCCCCAGGGAAGTGTCTTAGGGCCTTTACTTTTTCGAATATATATAAATGACATCGTTAACGATATCTGTTCCCAATAAAGTCAGGCTATTGGCAGATGATTGTGTTTTGTTTAACGAACCTTACTCTCTTAACGATTCGTTAAGGCTCAACTCTAACCATCAAAACATTTTATCGCGGTGCAAGCTGTGGGGCATAGAGCTGAACGCGGAAAATGCTGTTTAACATGCCTGTAACAAAAAAGTTAATAAAATGTCATTTGTTTACAACTTTGGACCCTGACCGCTCACAAAAATAAACCGATTGAAATATGTCTGTATCACAATAAATAATGATCTAAGCTGAAATAACCACAGTTCTAACATCTGTAACTCTTTTTTTCAAAAAACTTTGTATCCTTAAGCACAAACTAAAACGTGCTCCTTGTAATATGACATTTCTGGCTTACACATCTCTCCGACCAAAACTCGCATATGGTTGCATCGTATGGGATCCCTATACAAAATCTAACATTAATGCTATAAAGATGATTCAACGCCGAGCAGTTAGGTTTATTTTTGTAAATTTGGATTAAATGACTCTCCCACAGCTCAAATGGAACAATATAGCATTCAGACTCTACAACTTCGAAGAAAAGCTTACTGGTTAAAGTTTCTTTTCCAACTTAAAAGCACATGCTTCTCTCTTAGTTCACAGACCTATGTGTCCCCACTTACAGCACATCAAACAAGGCATCGTCATGTTCTTTAACACCATGCAGTACCACAACTAACCTATTTAGGTTTTCCTTCTTCCCATGAACAGTAAACGATCGGAATAACCTGAAAATATCACAAATGCAAAACGCAGATTCTATAACATCTATATATTATTATCAACCGCGTCGCATTAATTAGCCCTTCGTTTCTTAGAATTGATGCCACTGTTTTTGAGTAGTTCACAAATGCTTATTGTGTTCTTCAGTACTGTGAGAGTAATATTTATTAGTTATACATGCGCATTATGTTCTCCGGTAATACTTTGATTGTCTCGAATTTATTGTTATTCATTTAAGTGTCTTTTAAAGCTTGCCTTTTTCTGTAGTTTTTCTATATAACTCTTTCTTGTCGTTTCTTTCGAACCTTACTTATGAATGTATGCATTTATGTACTGCCCTCCTGCATGGACCTAATTAGGGTCTGCAGTATTGTATAAATAAGATATATTAAATTATTAGCTTATAGTTAGCCAGCCCACGTTTGTCATATGGGAATAAAAACGGTACAATTCATTTCACATATGTAAAGCCATGTCATTTATGTTCTTATGCCTATTGAGGTGTCACACCTAAAGATAATAGTGGAATGAACTTAGCTAGATTATGCTGTTCATATTATGTGATGTATGTCAAGCAAAGCATTCCATTCATGAAGTATCGATGGGACCTAACAAGCAATGATGCCAAAGAAAACATAAGTGTTTTATATGGGGAAGTGGATCAAACCTGTGACATTCAAGTAACCCGTTCGATGATCCAACAACTGAACTAAAGCGTTGGAAATCGCCACCCCCCTGATTAGGTAGATATTCCCACGTGTATGAAATAAAATTTGACTCTGCCATGGTGCATTTGCGCCATTGTGAAAAAGAAAATAGGACAAAGAAGAGAGGACGATGAGCTCGTGTTATCTGGTTATCGGTTCCTCTCGACGTTCAGTGCTTCTGTAAACAAAGGTTGTGTATTTTTTGTAATCGCGTGACATTTTCTGGTGGAGGTATGCACTGCAACTAACAGGAAAAGCCAGGTAATAGTGAGGTCTTCGAAAAATCAGTAGACTTACAGCGTAGGCAAGTAGGTCTACCAGCTCAATTCGGTCCCCTTCCACAACTCGTCAGAAGTATGGCGAATACGGGGACACAGACTTCAGAGACATCGACTATGCATTCACCACGGTTTTTCAACGCCCTGCGAGCCCCAAGGCCCTTTCACAGTGACACTTACGAGGACGTCGACGACTGGCTCAACGACTAAAACTTTTGTGCCAGCGTCAACGAATGTATTGGGCACTGAAAACTTCGGTGTGTCTACTTTTATCTCGTGGACGCTGCGTGCACTTGCTTTGAAACAATGAAGCCACTGGCAACCTGGCCAGAGTTCTGAACCCAGCTGCAGAATATCTTCCGAAGCTCTGACCGAGAGGAACAAGCAGAACGTGTCATAAGTTCCCGAAATCGGCGCCCGAACGAGAGTGTTGCCATGTTTCTTGAGGACATGTCCCGACGAGCGGAACCCTCAATGGCAGGAGAGAAAAAAGTGTGAGTATTGATGCGGGAGGTGAAAGAGCAGTTGTTTGCTGGGCTCATGCGCAAACCTCCCAGCACAGTAGCAGATTTCCATCACAAATACAAGGCGGCGGCGGGAATGTTCAGGCAGCGATCATCTCAGTATGAGAACCCTGCCAATTTTTCACCTATGTCGTCATTCCTGGCAACACCTGATGTTACGGCCTTAAGGGACCTCACGGATCTCATGCGCAGTATTGTGTCAGAAGAGCTGCAAAAGCTGCACGCAGTGTACTCTTACCTTATGGATGTCGTCCGCAACGAGGTACGGCACCTGGTCTAACCCATGAAGGCTCCACATCCAGCTGAGGCTCCACTTTGAACGTAGGCGTAAGCGCTGCGTACTCCGGCACCGACTGTCGGCTATCCATCTCGTCCGTCCACCCAGCAGATTACGCTGTTATACTAAGGTCTCCACATTACGGGAACCCTACACTTCAGCACAACCGGCCTCTTTGTTATCATCGTGGTGAACCAGGTCACATCTGCCTTGAGTGCGCATGCTGGCACATAGACCTTCTTGGCTTCATCTATATGCTCGTCGATCCCGAGATGGTAAGTGGCCCCGCGCTATTGCTGAGCTCTTGGCCAGCCAGCAGCCTTCAAGCCCTCTGCGACGCCAATCGCGCTTGCCACCTCCACTTTGCTTCATGTCACCTGCCTACACTCGACTTTTATCCGATGTCGTTGCACTACCATCAATTACGTTCTCGAGCCAGCACCGGGTAAACTAATAACAGCAAGAACAGTGATCTCTGGGGTGAGGTCACTGCTGATCGATCGTTAAAAGACCCTCCCGCGAACTGCCTGCCGACATTTGACGCATTCTTTCGTCGACGTATGCCATCGATGACAATCGCGTACTTGCTCGCATCTCCATTCTTGTCGCAATCACCCGGTAACTGTTTTGGTAGACATGGGCGCTGATTATTTCTTTATAAAGGCTGACCTCGTTGCTCAATTACAAAACGTCACAGCACCTTGGTGACATGAACATAGCCTTTGGGCAGCAGGTGGTTGTCTACTGGCACCGCTGGGAAGATGCACTGCACTGCTACAAATTCGAGAGTCAACGTCCATTGCTTCATTCCTGGTGTTGCGTGAATGTTCTCAGAAACTTATTATCAGAATGTATTTCCCCTGCGAGCATGCAGCCGTTATTAACCTTCAAGACCTGCTCAAAACATTTTCTCATGACCATACGCCCAGACAAAAATATATCGCAGTGCACACCATGGAACTTCGAATTGCTGACCACACCATCGCTCTTCTGCCGCAAGCCAGTATGTTGCTAACGGTGCAGAGAAATTGTGAGAACAATAGTGGTATCGCGGAAACTAACCTACCGGTGATTTTGGCTCGTAGATTATGTGTCGCGCGCGGTATCTTCCAGCAGAAACGACCTAGGGTTTCTGGTTATGAATTTCAGCGGCAAGTACGAACAGTTTGCAAAGCGAACAGTAATCGCGCACATCGAAGTTATTGGTGGCGAAGCATTTTATACTATCTTTCCGACTACCACAGCCACCTAATGGGATGCTGCAGTGGCCAGCATCATTGATGTGAATCTTAAGCTCTTCTCCGTGCAGAAGGAGCCGATACGCATAACTTTCAATACGTTTATGACTGTTTTGCGTCCAGTTTAAAACCAAGGAGACACCGATTGTGAAGCACCGCATTAAAATGGACCCTACTGAACGGCCAGTATAACAGCACGCCTACTGAATGTCGCAAAAAGAAGAAAAGGTGGTAAGTTCTCAGGTGAAGAAGATGCTCGACGACGAAGTAATCCAATGCTCGAACTGTTCATGGGCATCGCCCCTCGTACTTGTTAAAAAGAAGGACGGCACTCATCGATTTTGCGTGGATTACACAAAACTCAAGAAAAAACGAAAAAAAACGTCTACTCTTCGCCACTCATAGACGATTCACTGGATTTACTTTGACATGCCCGGTATTTGTCATCACTGGATTTCCGGAGTGACTACTGGTAGATCGAGTGAATGAACCCTACGGGGAAGAAACAGCATTCATAAGTCCCCATGGCCTTTACTAATTTAAATCGTTACCGTTCGGATTGTGGTTCCCCGGAAATGTTTCAAAAGGATGACGGACACTGTGCTACCAAGTTTGAAGTGGTAAATGTTTTTTGTCTATTTAGACGATGGGGTAGTATTTTTGCAAATATTTGAGCAACATTTACTGCGACTTCAGTCTTACTTCGTCACTATTACATCCGCAGGCTCGTCACTAATACCGAAGAAGTGACATTTTGGCTGCGAGCAACTAAACTTTCTTGGCCACCTTGTCAGTCACGAGAGTCACGATTGGGGCCTGCGTGGTGCAACACAGATAGTTTGCGGACCAGTTCGTACATACATTCGACCAGACCTAGAAATGACAATGGCTTTTGGTGCGTTTCCTCTGCTTTCTAACAAACGAGATGTGCGCATATTTCTGAGTCTTTGAGAACACAACAGGTGCTTTATGCAGAACTTCGCAAACATCACCTAACCACATACTCACTTACCGAAGGAGGATAGTCCTTTTGTCTGTGGTTGATAGCAAAGGCGTGCTTTTTCTGAGCTTCAGCACCTCCTTCAGTTCGAGCCCTAACTAGGGCACTTTGATCAAGATACTCCCACCGAACTGCACACTGACGCAAGCAACATAGGTTTTGGTGCATTGCTTGTCTAGTGAAAATACGGCATCGAGCTTCGCATCACTTATGCTAGTCGCATTCTCTCATCTGCGGAAGTTAACTACTCCACTACAGACAAGGAGTACTTTTATAATATTTAGGCGATCCCAGAGTTCTGACCAAATCTGTATGGTCGTCCGTTCAGAGTCCCCACAGACCATTGTGCCCTCTGTTCGCTGGAATTTCTCAAGGACCCTTCAGGGCGCCTCGCCAGATGGAGCTTGCACCTTCAAAAATTTCACGTAACAGTCATCTATAAGTCTGGCCACGGACACACGGATGCCGATTGACTCTCGTGTGCTCCCCTTGCAACGACATCGAGCGATGATCATACTGATGACAGTTTCCTTGGCGGAGTCAGTGAATCTGACTTGGCCAAAGAACTGCGGTACGACTCACAGCTTGAACTGCTTATTGAATACTTTGAAGGCCGCAGCTCGAGTCCACCGCGGGGATTCACGCGTGCAGTTTTTTTTTGTCTCTGTAACAACATGCTCTACAAAAAAAATTAGAACCTTACGCGACCGAACACCTGCTCGTCGTTTTGTGAGTGCTAGCTGGTGACATTTTATTTGCCAGCCACGATTTTATCCGGCCACTTGCAATTCGCGCATACCTTTGCCCGGATTCATACTTCCTTCTACTGGCCGAAAATCATGGCGGGCGTCAATATCACGTTAAAACGTGTAACGAGTGCCTGCGCCGTAAAGTCCCACCTGTGTGCCCCACTGACTTATTGAAGCCTGTTGCACTGCCATCACAATTGTTTTTATAATTGGCATGGACTAGCTTGGGCCCTTTCCGAAGTCACATGACGGCAACTGCCTAATCGTAGTTGCTACTGACTATTTGACGAAGTACTGCAAATGCAGAGCCCTACAACGAGGCACGTATCGCCAATGAGATTGCACACTGTTTCAAGAACATTGTCTTCTGCCATGGAGTGCCTACAGTTGTCATCACTGACCGTAGAACAGAATTTACAGCACAACTTATGCAAGGCGTCATGAGGCTTAGCGGATCCGCTCATAGCAAAACGACGGCATAACATCCACAAACGAATGGTGTGACGAAGAGATTAAACAAAACACTCGCTTTCATGGTGTCCGTGTACGCTGACTGCCGTCGTAAATGCTGGGATGAAGTTCTGTCATATGTTACGTTCACTAACAACACAGCAGTTCAAGCGACTACAGGATTCACCTCTTTCCGGCTGCTTCACGGTTGAGAAGCAATTACGATGCTGGATGCCATGCAGTTATGATGCTGGATACCATGCTTCTACCTGACTAGAACGCCATTACTACTGATGCAAACAACTTTATGAGGCAAATAGATGCCACCCGCAAGCTTGCACTTGAGCGGATCTAAAAACAACAACGCATCGACTCACAGGAGTACAATTCCCGTCATGGCATTGTTATATACCAATCCGTTGAACTAGTGTGACTGTGGATTTCCATTCGACAAGGGGCCACTCGGAAAAAGTTACTTCACCCCTACTTCGGTCTGTATCGAGTACAACAGCGCCTCAAAGACGTCAACTACGAAGTCCTGCTTGAAGTCGCAGCTCGACGGTCCCGTAGTTCCCAGCAGGCGAACATTGTTCATGTGTCGAAAATGAAGCCACACTACCCCCAAACAACTTGGCACTGCTACAACATGCGTGTTTGTGAATGTGCGTGATTGCTTTCCATTCTAGTCAGCGGTGAGTATCAGGTCATAATTTTTTTTCGAAGGGGAGTACTGCCGTGGACATGGAACGACATTTGGCTATGCCATGGTGTATACGTGCCATTGTGCAAAAGAAAATAGGACAAAGAAGAGAGGACGATGAGCTCGGGATTTCTGGTGATCGGTTCAGCTAGACGTTCAGTGCTGCTGTAAGCATAGGTGTGTATTATTCATCATCACGTTACAATATGTGCATGTAAACCTGGGAGTGTTAGCGCTGCTAGTATCCATGATAGAGAGTGCATGTGGAACACTCATTTCTGCCTGTTGGCGACACTATTCTGTCATGCATGGGCACTGCTGCAGCTCAATTTGTATATCTTGGAATGCGTTATTCGAAGGTCGCATGTTTGGTCCCAGCCAGCGGCAAGTTATCTTTTCGTCTACTTTTCTCTCTTACCTTTACAGTACAATGACTGTTAACAACATACCTTATACTCTCTTCAGTATCATTGTTTCTTAGTTCTCGTTATTATTGTCTCTGACGGAGAAAAAAATTAGCTTTTAAATTTCTACTTCCCTCCTTCATTCCGTATCATCTCATTCCTATCACCCCTTAATATTCGCTGTCGAATATTTGCCATGCACGCACGCACATTCTGGTATACAACAGCTTTGCCCAACGAACATCGGCTGTGTTAGAAAAACTAAAGTGCATGTCATGAAGTGTGTGCCATCTCATGTCATTTGTATTATGACTCCTCAGAGGATTTTGACTCAACTTGTCCTGATTGTGGTGAGGTTAGTGACTTAACACATATGCTCTGGCAGCGCCTCTCGTCACGGGGCCCAAGTCGGCTTACAGAAGAAGATTGGGACTCTGCCTTACGAAGTTCAGAGTCGCTACCACAACTACGGGCCGTCCAGAAAGCCCACAAGGCGGCGGTGAGGATCGGCCTCCCCGTTCCTACGTGGCAGTGGCCCACGACGTTGCTCTAAGGGAGCAGCGTTTCTCAGGACCCAATAAAGTTCTCTGTCTGTCTGTCTGTCTGTCCGTCCGTCCGTCCGTCCGTCCGTCCGTCCGTCTGTGTGTGTGTCTGTCTGTCTGTCTGTGTGTCTGTCTGTCTCTCTGTCTGTCTGTATTTTGTCAAGCACACTGATATGTTCTAGCTAAAGAAATGCTGCAGCGACAATTTGTCATTGATATTATCCATGTGATCTTACGTATTAAATGCGTAAAATATCAATCAGCAATGTTGAATTACACATGAACTGTCATAGTAGGTGATTATTTGGTACAGGTTTGTCATGCAAGCATTTTCGTTCTCGTGTATACCATATGGTAACGAAATGACAAAAAAATTTCACGCAGCATGTTATGTGCATTACTGGGATTCACGTCGTGATACACATGAACATTGACGTTCTGGCCTCTCATTCATCTTCATCACATTTGCACATCATACTTTTGCACGTTCTGGTGTAGAAAGAATGCCAGGATGCGCATTCAAGTGGATATATCATAAGTGTATCAAAGATAATGAAACAACCACCACAGAAAGATGATGGTCTGTCTGTCAGGTAAATTACAGTTTACAAGGTACGCACGTCTTAAACGGGTGTAAGCACAAATATTTTTTGGGGGGCGGGAGGTGCATTACCTTGAAATGGTCATTTCCCACTTGGTATACCATGGCGAAAAACTTTCGAGAGGGGGGGGGGAGCACGAACCCAGTGTGCGACTCCCTGGCTACATCACTAATGTCTTGCTATTCATGTCATTGCCCTTTATTCGCGTTCGTCACACATTCATACCATTCCACGTCAATGTCGGTATATACCGTGTCAACAATGTCACATATATGAGCACTAAAAGTGCACATAGATAGATAGATAGATAGATAGATAGATAGATAGATAGATAGATAGATAGATAGATAGATAGATAGATAGATAGATAATAGATAGATAGATAGATAGATAGATAGATAGATAGATAGATAGATAGATAGATAGATAGATAGATAGATAGATAGATAGATAGATAGATAGATAGATAGATAGATAGATAGATAGATATTAGTGTGGGGTGCTAAAAGATAGAGAGTAGTGTGGGTCAAAGTTTCCAGAGCCCTCCACTATGGCGTCTCTCGTAATCTTATGGTGGTTTTGGGACGTTCAACCTCACATATAAATCAATCGAATATTGTGTTAGGTTGTTTTAGCGTGTTGATCTCAAGTGATTTATTTTATTTGGCTAACAATATCATTGTTGTAAAAGTTTTTAAAGAAATGTGTTTTTGGTTGAAGTCCGACCGTGTCAACCATGTCCGAGTTCTGAGAGCGGAGTGCCTCACTATGAGACCCCACACTGTCTACCCAACGTGCAGCTTTTCGACATCGGGCAACACGTTTCGCGGTTCAGAACAACAACTTTTTTTTTTGCTGAGGTAGAGGAGGCCTAAGGGAGACTTCCATTGCTAGCGTCAATGGTGTGCTTTGTTGAGAGCGAGAAAATCGGCTGTTGTGACGTGGTTGAACTTGTCGGCACGTTGATAGTTTTCTGCTCAGGAGTTTATTTTTTGTTTTAGGAACATTGTTAAGTGGCTTGAGTTTTTGTAATTAGATTTTTCTATCTCTTTGATTCAGAGAGTCGGGTGTCGTAACACCATCCGGGACAGTGGGTGCCGATCACTCAGTAAGTCGCTGTGTTCGGCGAGCGAGTAGCGCCACCCCACCGATTGAATGTTTCCTTGTGGCTGCCTCATCTGCGCCTAGGCTGGATGCTAGGTGGATGTCGGTTGCTGTCAAGTGACTCGTTAGGCCCAATGCTCTGCGCAGCCGCCTGCCGTACGTAGCACAACTAGGTGGATCGTGGCGTCGAGTTGTTGGACTCTGCTTTTCTGTTGTTTTATCTTGCGATGCACGAATTGAGAAAAGTAACTTTTCGTTTATTTGAGCGGGGCATTTTGGCCGCCACCAGTGTATTTCTAGCAGTACAGACCATCGTACAACGTGAGCAAGGAGCCCGAAGCAGCGTTCTCTTTACCCTACTGTCTTTTTCTATCGAGTCTCCGAGTGTACGCTGCGGGAGTGATGTAACCCGCGGCTGGCTGTCTTTTGCTTATCGTCTGCGCCACTGGCCAGGAATGCGGTCATGATATCGGGCGATGGAGATGTCTCGGCCATGCACAACTGCCTGCACTGCGGCACCCTCACGAGTGTTGGTCGCAACCAGCAGACGTGTATACACGTCTTATGGTTACATGGTATTCACGGTATCTCACGTCGACGCAACGTTGCCGTTGTGAAACCGTTATTGAGGCGAAGTCGTCGAGCTGGACATTGCAGCAGTGTCGACCGGACGGTGTCGCGGTCCGCGAACATTTTTAGGGACATGTGTTGTCATCTTTTGTTAGAGCTTGTGTAGCTGATTTCTTTAATTTTTTAGGGATAGGCTTTGAATGAGAGTAGAGGGCATGTGGGGATGCAAACACCCCCTGTTAAGTCGTCTGCGCCTCTTGGCGCGCGTGTTTCGCGGATATGTGGCATTTAGGATTCGCAACTATCGAACGGATGGTGGCATTGTGCTTGCGAGCCTTTTTTACCATCATCATCATCATATTTAGCCCCGTAGCTCTGACAGTGGCACTTGGCGGCAAGCCTTTGTGGTAGCACATGAGAGATGAGCGGTCCTCTTTGGTACGAGTGGTTGGAACAAGCGGTCGTCTCTCGCGGTAAGCCCGTGAGGACGGCACCGCGGGTTGTTCTCGTGGGCCCTCGTGGTGAGTCGAACGTTGATGACGCCGCCTTGTCTTGGTTATGTTGTAGAGTGTTGAAGAATAGGGTGTAAAGCTGTATTAGTGTGTTGATCACAAGTGATGCATTTCATTCGGCTGACGATATCGTAGTTGTAAATGTAGTTAAATAATTGCGTTGTTTGTTTTAGGTCCAACCGTATCAACTGCGTCCGTGTTTCGAGAGCAGCGTGCCTCACTTCGATACCCCACTATAGATAGATAGTGGGAGTTCAAGTGAGTCCGAGTTAGGCGAAGTTTGGTTAGTGTGAGCCTGAGGGAGCGCAAAGCGCAAGCCATATCAAGTGTGAAGTTTTTCTTTTGTGCTGCAGGCACTTTAAGGACATCTATCTATCTATCTATCTATCTATCTATCTATCTATCTATCTATCTATCTATCTATCTATCTATCTATCTATCTATCTATCTATCTATTTATCTATCTATCTATCTATCTATCTATCTAAATGTCTATCTATCTATCTATCTATCTATCTATCTATCTATCTATCTATCTATCTATCTATCTATCTATCTATCTATCTAGCCGCCTATGACTTTGAGCTCTCCTGGCCGTTTCGATAACGGTATCGGTATAACATGACTGTATGACGAAAAGAAGTGACATGTCAAAGCATGAAAATCATTACTTGTATGTCATGAATGTTATAATTTACATCTTATAGTCTTGCTGCTCTTTCGGTGCTTTCGTTCGCATGACATGTTGCAAAACTGATATGGTATGACATGAATGCATGACGAACTCAAGTGGCAGGCCCTAACGCACAAGTCATGACATGCATGTCATGTAAGTCATGACAACAAGCCACAATCATGGTATGCTCGTGGTCCTTTTACTACCTTCGCAATTACCAAATTTGGTATTACGTGACACGAATGGACGATGAAAGTAAATGACACCTTGAAACATGATAATCATGAGGTGAGTGTCACGTAACAACATGACTACATGCCACGCTCGTGATACGCTCACAGCCGTTCCGCTGGCTTCACACATACAAAATTTGATATTAAGGGGCTGGAATGGATGGCGAATGTGACTCGCGCAAACACGATAAGCATGAGTTGTGTGTCATATAACAACTTGACTTCATGCCACATCCATGATGTGCTCATGGCCGTCTTCCTAGCTTCACATATACCAAACTTAGTTTTGCGTGACGTGAATGGATGACGAAGGTATGTGACTGGTTCAAACATCATAATTCCTGTTATGACCCTCGAGCGAGGGTTTACAGTATTATTAAATAAATAAATAATAAGGAGTTGCGTGTCATGTAACAACATGACTACATTCTACCCTCATGTGCGCTCACGACAGTTTAGCTAGCTTCACATATACAAAATTTGGTATTACGTGACGCGAACGGATGGCGAAGCTAACTGACGCGTCCAAACCTTATAATCATGACATGGAAGTCATGTGTGGCACTATTTACGTCCGCCTCATAAGGGTGTTCTAATTTCAAAGTGACATATCAACCTTTCTCATTCGTGCTTCGCATATCATCGATTCCCACTGTACGTGGGATCTGCCATATTTTCTCGTTGTACGTTTTAAATATTTATTGTCAATTAGCCGTGAATAACATTGAAGATATTGTAACTCAACTCGTGAACCCATTCTCGATTATGTTTAGATGCTATTCTTGATGAATGTGATGGCTGAAATATTGTTTTAGATGATGTATATTGTCTCTACAAAGGTTTAGGTGTTCTTTATGACATAATCAATCTGGTACTACAAGTGTGTGGTCATACATGTGAACAAACTTGTTTGTTAAAATGAATGTAAAGTAAAATTAAACCTGAATAGCTATCAAAGGCATTTAGAAAAAAATGCATCTCATTGTCCAATGTGCAGTGTCAGTAACAAGGAGTGACTATAGTTCAGTCACTGCTCGTTAACTGTGGAGTGGCGTTAAAGTAAAAGCAAAAAAAAATGTTAGGAGGCCAAAAAAAAACACCGCATATTCCATACTCGAAAAGTTCAGAGTCTATTAACATTTAGTCAAAAAATTCTTTTTGTGCTGAAATAACTCGCGAAAACCCTTAAATTGTATATTTCTCAAAAGTCGTCATCATTGTTTCACCTTACGAGCATTCCTCGTGTTCGCATTAGCTTTGTTTTACGACTGTTTTTGCCAAGCCATAGAAAAAGAAACAAGGAGCTCCATGTTTTTTTCCTAGTACTTCATTAATAAAGATACTTCATATCAAATTACTTCATATTAAAAACAAAAACAAAAAAACATTCATTCTCTACAACAACAAGCCGAAGACTGTTAAGCAGCTTGAGCTTGTTGAAGCTGCTTAACAGTTTTTGGCTTGTTGTTGCAGAGAATGAATGTTGTTTTTGCTTTTGTTTTTTAATATGAAATATTTCTCGGCTAGCAAAGAAACATTTTATTCTCAACGACAATCACATTTACAGAAACTGTTGATTTCCGCCCAGCTCTATACAGAAATGTAGAGAAATAGAGTGTTGGGTTGCGGCCACGGGCCCGTGTATCACTGTGCCAAGCTTAGCGCTACTCTGTGCGAACTTCCGCATTTTGCCGTCGCGTCAGTGGCGCTAATGAAAAAAAACAAACAAATTTCAATCAATAAGTGTGCGAACCGAGCAATAGCAACCTTGCAATAGGCAAACAGTCCTTTCAGCAAACCGTATGGTCCTAAACACGTCCCTTTAGACATCCAAGAGAATTCCAACATATAAAGATTTGCATTCCAGTAACAACCGAGGCCATTGCTAAAGGCTCACTCCACCTCTGCCTGAGCCATCGAAAAAAAAATTCTCTACGTTATTTTTGCTGGCGTCTACTCCACAGAGCTGCCCGAATCGAAACGCGCACCAATCAATGTTCGCTTCTGTAAACACTTACCTTTTAGACCGTTTGACAAACACCGCCGCACTTAGAAAAGTAACGGGGCCGCCTATTACTGTTTACACGCGGCGAAGGGGTGAATGAAAGGAACAAGCAGAGACAGCGACAACACCAGTGGCAAAAGGAAGCCTTCAGCATGCACCCTTTTTGCAGATACATACGGAAGGGTGCAGCGGCACTTCTGGACGTTGCATCAACACTCGTACATGTTCGAGAGAAGGTTGCTGAGTGGCGCCTGTCGGTCGCTGTGGCTGCTGCCTCCGAGTGGCCGCCTCGCGACGGCCAGATTACGCGACGGCCTTGGTACGTTGGCGGTCGTCGTCGTGGGCCATCCTCTCATCGTCTCCGAGGAGCGGGTCTTCTGCATCGGGGTCACCACTATTATCAAGAGGTCCAGTCTCGTGGGCTCCCCTTTGTATACCGGAATTGTGTGCTTCTGTCCACGGGCTCATTCTGTTCACTTAGGGGCCCGACACGCATGGTGCTGCTTTCTGTTTAACTATTCACTTGTAGCCTTCAGCCCCTTTTATCTCGTACCCTCGTTATTACTGCGCTGCAGCGCCAATGTGTCTCGCCTTTCCTAACGGAAAATAAATTGGTGGTGCAATGGCGCAGCCCGTCTTGAATGCCCAACGACTTTTGTTGACTGAGGACGCTGCGAGCCTCTATGTGTCGGATCGGTGCTCGTTTTGCATGCACGAGCGGTTCACGTCACGGACGTGAGCCGTTGTTAATGTGGCTCGGAGCTAACGGAAGGCACCTGCACCCATAACGACGGACACAGGACTACGTTTTTGGTGTTTTGTTTTCCACTTTCTTGTTTATTTTTTGTTTTTTGTTGCAATCGCTGCGTTCTTCTGAGAAGAAAAGTGCACCATGTGAGGGCTTGCGCAGCGTAGATTGAGCGAATGTACGTGTCGTGGTTACAAGCTTCCAACGTTTGGTTCGGCAAGAATTTCGGCAAGGTTTTCGTGCATCCGCTTCTCGAGACTGTTGTGTTCTACAGTGCTTCCAAGAAAGTGAACAATTGGACATATGATAAGAGGTGAAGACGTGAAACATAATCATCTACACAGGTGTTATTTACACTTCCTTTGCAAATGTAGTAGTCCACTGATGTACCCAAGGTGAACAAAGACTCTCGCTTTAGAATAAAGCACTGAAAGCTACAAGAAGATTGTACATATGGCTTCATGAAGCTTTGCATGAGCTGAGTTAGATGAATGAAGTCACTGCAGTCTCTGGTTACTCTTGTATTTCTGTGATTACTTGTCATTCTCACATATGACTTCGAAACACATTTACCCCCCCCCCCCCCCGTATAGCTCGAAGCAGTTGAGGTGGTAATGTGTGTCCTACATATACATTAAAGTTTTACGCGCACGAATTTGAACGTGATAGAGATTCTGTAAAGTTCACCGAGTAAGAAACAGTACATTGGTGCAACAGGGTAACAAATTAAGGTTAGGTTAAATGTGCATCAGCTTTAGAGAGCATGCAAAGAGGCAAAGCTGCTGGTGAGGATCAGGTAACATCAGATCTGCTGAAAAATGAAGGACAGATTTTGTTAGAAAAACTAGCCACCCTGTTTACGAGGTGTCTCCTGACGGGAAGAGTACCAGAGTCTTGGAAGAACGCTAACATCATCTTAATACAAAAAAAAGGAGATGACAAAGACTTGAAGAATTACAGGCCGATCAGCTTGCTCTCTGTAGTATACAACCTATTTACAAAGGTCATTGCTAACAGAGTAAAGAAAACATTAGGATTCAATCAAACAAAGGAACAAGCAGGATTTCTAACAGGCTACTCAACAATCCACAACATTCATACTATCAATCAGGTAATAGAGAAATGCTCAGAATATAACCAACCACTATATATAGCCTTCATAGATTACGAGAAGGCGTTTGATTCATTAGAAATATCAGCCGTCATGCAGACACTGCGGAATCAGGGCGTCGATGAAGTATATATAAAGATCCCGGAAAAAATCTACAGGGGATCAACTGCTACCATAGTGCTTCATCAAGAAAGCAACAGAATACCAATCAAGAAGGGTGTAAGGCAGGGACACCCCATCTCCCTAATGCTATTTACCGCGTGCTTACAGGAGGTTTTCAGAAGCCTAGAATGGGAACAGTTAGGGATAATAGTTAATGGAGAGTACCTTAGTAACCTGCGCTTCGCCGATGACATTGCATTGCTGAAGTAACTCAGGGGACGAATTGCAACTCATGATTACGGAGACGGAGTTAGACAAGGAGAGCAGAAAGGCGGGTCTTAAAATCAATCTGCAGAAAACGAAAGTAATGTACAACAACCTCGGAAAAGAGCAGCACTTCGAGATTGGTAACAGTGCACTTCAAGTTTTAAAAGACTATGTCTACTTAAGGCAGGTAATAACTGCGGGGCTGAACCACGAGATTGAAGTAACTAGAAGAATAGGAATGGGGTGGAGCACATTTGGCAAGCACTCTGAAATTATGACAGGTAGATTACCACTATTGCTCAAGAGGAAGGTATATAACAACTGTATCTTGCCGGTACTTAGCCACGGAGCAGAAACCTGGAGACTTACAAGGAGGGTTCAGCCTAAATTGAGGACGACGCAGCGAACAATGGAAAGAAAAATGGTAGGTGTAATTTTAATAGACAAGAAGAGAGCAGAGTGGATTAGGGAACAAACGGGGGTTAAGGATATCATAGTTGAAATCAAGAAGAGGAAATGGACATGGGCCGGGCATGTAGCGCGCAGACAGGATAACCGCTGGTCATTAAGGGTAACTAACTGGATTCCCAGAGAAGGCAAACGGGTTAGGGGGAGACAGAAGGTTAGGTGGGCAGATGAGATTAAGAAGTTCGCGGGTATAAATTGGCAGCAACAAGCACAGGACCGGGTTAACAGGCGGAACATGGGAGAGGCCTTTCTTCTGCAGTTGACGTAGTCAGGCTGATGATGATGATGATGAAACGTGCATCGCGCCCACATGGGGTAAAAAGTATCCAAATCATTGGCACAGCATTTCTGTATGCTGTAGCTATGTAAAATAATGTTGGCGAATGAAGAAAGGAGTCACAGAAAGACAAACTACACAAGTTTTTGGCTTCCTATTTTAAGGATAACGATGCGCCATTCACCTTGCCTTTACTCCCCTACACCACCTATATATCACCCTCCCCTCTGTTTTAGCACATACATTCTGACCTTGTTTGCGATAGTTGCTGTCTTTTTGACAATAACATCTACCAGATATAAAGGGCACCTGTTTACCACGAAAAGCTTGCAAATTATAATGCGTGTGGCACTCCTTTAAGAGGCCCGATGTTTATTGTTCACCTTCTGTTTTTGTCATACAGCTAAACCCCGGGCCTACTTTTGATTAGCCCACCTTTTACCCTTCTATGCCACCATCCTCGTTTACTTTTTGTTTCACATAAGTTTTCTGTTGTGCTTCTTCATCATTGTTATAGGCAGAGAGTGATCAAGGTGGGCTGAAACACCGCAAAAAAACAAGTCTTTTTTTCCCTTCCCAAATAACTGATAACTAAGGCTGATTGTGTCCAAAAAAAAGAGAAAAACTTGAATCAGAGCATTGGCTCCAGCGGCACTCCCTACTTAGCAATTTTCATTTACCTTTTCCCTCAACTTTTATATCTTTCACAGTGGAGCAATTAGGCTTTTCGCAATTCATGTGACGTCACAATAAACAACTATTTTAATCACCAGCCTGCCTTACCTTGTGAGGCCAAGTTAAGTTTTGATGAGCCCAGTTCAGCCGAGATAAGATAGCCAAATCTAGTTAAGCATAGCCCAACAGTATGTCACCTTATGAATTCGAGCATAATTAGGTGTATTTAAGCCTGATTACGTCAAGTTAATCTAAGCAATCCAAGTTGAATTCCCAATCAGGCCAGTGAAGCCAGGCTCCGGAAGACCCTAATTATCGCTGAGCAAGTTAAGTCAAATAAGGCACAATTGAATTTAATAAGTGCTAGTTATCACTTACAAATAAAAACAAATTAAGTTGTGTGAGAGATAACCTAGACCACCCAATCTGTTTTATTGTCATGTGACATAATTATGCTAATAAACGAAATCAGGCTAATTAAGTAGCGTCAAGGTAAGTGTCTATTGTCGTGATGTGTCCTAGAAAACATATCTGTATGGCGTTTATTCCTTACTTATTACGGAGCTCGAGGGGTCATGGTGTAAATCTACTGATCCGAAGGTCGTAGGATCGAACACTGGTCCTATTTTGATAGATGCAAAATGCTAGCGGCCCGTATGTTTTGATTTAACTGCACTTTTGAATTAGCTCCAGAAACCCCAGTTGTCCAAAACAGACCTCTTTCAAACATGAACATCAACAACAGGCGTGCAAGCGCTCATGGAAAAGTGTTCATGCCTCAACAGTCCCCGCGTCGAGCACGTGGGCCTCACACTTTAGCCTTCCACCTGCACCGGGTCAGCAGTTGTCAGATCAAGGGAACTTGAAAAGGTGTAGCACATTACTGCGTAATTAAGTTATGAAGTTATTTTGTGTTTAGCTGCAACACCCTTTCTTCGATTTCCACCTGTGTAGTGTTTCCACGTGGCACAGCTTAGCGGTTTTCAATGTCATTGTTAGTACTTTTATCCTCTTTTGAGCATCAGAATCTCACACAGCATAAATTGAACAAAACATCTTGGTTTCCCGCACGAATTTCACGAGTGGTCACTGCGATTAGTCGTTATTGAATTGATTCGTAAAGAGCGTGCACCGACAGTTTTGACGAGCGCAAGGTAAGGCTTTCATGTTTACAGGTTCTGCGAAAGATTATAGGGGCATATAGTGAACTAAAATATATTTATTAAACATAGCGCACATTGCTCGCACAACGGGTAACAAAAGAAAATCTCTTACCATTTGCTGGCCACAGCTGCAAATGTGATATTTTACGTATACGCCTGTTTTTTTTTTTGCGTGTTGCTTCACGTTTGACCACACTGTGAATATGTAGATTACATTTTAAAAGCCGCAGCGACTAAGTGCTGTTTACAAACGCAAAAGTGTAGATGTAACTAAATACTCAAGCGGAAAACTATCTCTGGAACATTGATGTGTCCCGCTCATATGAGTAATCGTTGAAAAAGCGTTGAATAATGATGAATTCGGTGTTGCGTTGAAAAATTGTTGAATAAACATGAATTCAGTGTTCCAGCTCCAGTAGAACGTCTTCATGATATCGCTACGCAATTACGCGCATGCTGTTTAGCAGCTACATTCGATGCATATTCACCCGCTAATATCCACACTGCCATTCGTTAATCCTTTAGCATTTCATGCGTATAGATATATGCAGATGCGTTCGGGTTTGTGCAGTATTTAGAGTGTGCAAATAGTCAATGAGCGGCGAAGTGTTCTTTCAACTTCGTGGTTCTATTGATTACATGGTGCTAACAAGCAGAAAGCGACCTAACAGCATAGGACTCCTTACTGCCACGGTGCGCTCTGGGAGGGCTTGAAAAACGTCTATTGTCGGAGCCATTCACTACGGTGATTGTCATATTCATGTCGCGGTGTGCGAACGTAGGACCCAAGCGAATATTATTCACGCGAAAGCTTCAAATGCCTCATGAAAAGCGTCAATAGGCCGTCGTCCAGCGTCGGTGGCATCAAGACAATGCAAAAAAGTCATAAAGAGATGACGTCAGTGACCATTGGCTGTTGACATATCACAAAAACTTGCTGTCGTTATAACGTCACCACGACTACACGGTGACTTCACGTGTCAATGTCATTAAATGACGTCATAGCTTGGCCAAAGGCGGGCCGATCACAGAGGCAATGGAAAACCAGGTAAGCTGTCTACAACCAGGAACCAATGCAGCGCTACGCTAGGTGCAGAATGCTTTTCGAATGTCGTCGTGCAGGGACAATACGCCGGGTGTCAAGAAAAACGAAACAGCTTTTACTTTACAATAATCCTAGGTGATTGCATAAGGGACCTTGTGAGTATTTCTTTTCTTTGCTTACGAGGATATATATAATTTTTTATCCTGCTCAAGCAAGGGAGTCATGTGCAAACTGTGCTGTGCGCACATCCAAATGGTGTTGTCTGTTCTGATTCGCCTTTGATTTGATGCGTTCTTCCTCCTTTCCCAGCACAGGGCAGCCAACCAGATATGTTTTGTGTCCTCCTAAATTTCCAAGATTTTTTTTGTTTGCTCTGTGTTTATCTCTGTAAGCGCTTACCATTAGTTCAACTGGCAACGGTGAGCTGAACTTTACAGCTTTACGAGATCCTGCCTAGCTATGCTGCTTGCTATTGATTCCCTACATGGCTTAGGGAATCAGGCACGTCAACTTGTATAGAAGCCTTGACAGTTATTTCTATTGCATAAATTAGAAAAACTCGGAAAGCATGGCCGCCGTCAACGCTCAACAGAGCGTTGATCTGTTCGCTATTGTTACACGGGATGTTGCTGGCTGTTTTACGTGCATGGTTAACCAGAAAGCACTTGAAGGTTCCTGAGCTGTCTTTATTCACGGCCTGTCCCACCATTTTTGTGTCCTTAGTTTCCGGAAGCAAATCGACAGGTCTGGCTCTGAACCAAGTTCTCCCCTCTCTCGCCATCCGTGAGACAGACTTTCCAACTCACCTCCCCGCATTAAGAAAATAACGGTTTCTTGGAGTTGGCACCCCTTCGTAAAGTTGTCACTCATCGGCGCTTCGAAAGGCTGCCAGCGAAAACAGTATCCTGGTTAATCGCCCAGAATTACCTGCCCCTTCGCTCTTCACACGTAATGTTTGGTCAAGAACACCAAGACAAGCTTCATCATTTTTTCTTTCTTGTATAGCAGCCATTCATTCCGTTTCCTAGAGGTGTTAAAGAACAAGGAAATCCCTCTCTGTAAACGCTAAGCACTTCCTTGAAAGCGGGCATTAGCTCGTCAATCACGCTTTCTCGCATTGTCTATATAGGAACGCATTGCGCAACCAATTCGTGTGTTTCCGGCAGTATTAGACAGTCATGCCTTGAATGCTGCCCAAGCGCTGCCTTATCCATTGTCTCGGAAGCTATCCGTAAGCAACCAAGAGCCCGTGTTGCGTTTCACGAATACTGCGACAAGAAAAAGATTGTGTAAATCCTTATAAAACAACAAAAACATTATGTAAATTGGGGTCAATTACAATGAAGTTGCCGGAAAGAAAAGTGAAAATGAAAGTACCTTTGATGAAGCGAGTTCTCACATTGAACTAGTGGCATAAACATCAAGCTTCTGTGGAATAAAATTTGCCAGTGATCCAAAGTTTTCAAACAATCGTCTTATATGTACATTATCTTTCCGAGGCCCCGTTTCGTTTCTGGCTTCTAGTGTTTCTTGTTTGTCAAACCGAATATTTGTTTTTCTATCGACTCAGCAAGCTTCACCTCTTGAAATTAAATTAATTTTGTAAAGCTGACATGATTGGCTTCATCGCTTACGGCCACAATAAAGCGCAAACGCTGGAATTATTTACTGAGAGATGTCAAAATACCTCTGGAAATTTAGATTTTGGGAGCTGTCCCGCTAACTTTATACATATTCTTGTCCCACCTCTCTTTCATTCTATAATTTGTGTAGAGTGGCTTGTTGGTCATGTTTGTTCATTCTTACGCTAGCTTTATTTCGCGCGAATGCTACCGTAACTATAATATGTGTTTTTTGTATTATAAGCTCAGACACGAGGTACCGTTTGTTGCCTGACTCGATGATATTACAATGTGATGAAGTGTTTTTAAATACTTTAGATGAACGTTCGTGTTTGCCAACAACATCACGTATGTGCCGAAGTGGCATATTGGCCATGAAGGAAGCAACAAAAGGGAGAAGGCAAGGAGGGTAACCAGAGAGACGTTCGGTTGGCTACCCTACACTGGGGGATTAGGGAAGGGGACAAGAAAGATGAGAAAAGGGAAAAGGGGGAAAAGAAACAAGGGGAGAGGCTGACAGTAATTTCACTGCAGCGTGTAGAACTCTACCGCATGTCATAGGCGTGTACACAAGCCTGTCTTTCTCAGGAAACACAGCAGGGCTTTCACTGCCTTGTGGGCTGTCGAGACATGTGGACGGTGCTGTAATAGCACCTGCACAGAAAGAGGCTGATCATACGGTCGCCGCATTGCGTTGGCAAGTACTTGTCTATCCGAGGCAAATAGAGGACAGTGGCACAGCAGGTGTTCGATATTTTCGTCGTTGCCGAAAACATCGCACGCCGCACTGTCAGTAATTCCGATTACCGTGGTATAAGCTTTCGTGAAAGCAACTCCCAGCCAAAAGCGATAGAGGAGCGAAGCTTCACGTCGATGTAGGCCGGATGGAGGCCGGAGTTGTAGTGAAGAGTCGAGCTCGTGCAGTCTTGTACGTCGTATGCTTGGTGTGTTCCACTCAGTCAGTGTGAGACTGCAGGCCAGTTGACGAATCCGCCTCGCCGCATCCGCTCTTGAAAGCGGAATTGGAACGCTGTTTGCTTCGTCATGTGACGTGCGAGTAGCATGATCTGCAGAATAATTTCCGCTTATACCACAATGTCCAGGTAACCACTGAAAGACGATGTCGTGCGCTTTTTGTATTAAAAGGTGGTAAAGTTTCACGGTTTGGTAGGTCAACTGGTCGTGGCATCCGCGCAGGAGAACTCACAGCAGGCATTGTAACACTGGTTTTGAGTCTGAAAACACGGCTCATTTACTTGGGCTTTCTTCACAATTTATGAGTTCCAGTGCACTGAGCAGAGCCTCGAGTTCTGCCGTCATGGATGTTGTCGCATGTGAAGTCTTAAAACACCGAGTTACCCGTTGTGATGGTATAACCACTGCTCCACCTGAACTAGACGGCGTAGTCGAGCTATCCGTGTAAATGTGCATGTGCTTCGCGTAGTTTTGTTCCAGTAGAAATAGACTAATTTAATTCCGGGCATGTGTCGGTAAGTCCGATTTTCTCCTTATTCCTGGAATCATTAAGCGAACTCGCGGCTGGCTCAAGCTCCAAGGAGGAAGCAGTGGCTTTGATGCAGGTGCGTACGTCTCAGTGAACGATGAACGATGCTTGTAGACAGTAGCACCGTATGTCGTGCGGGGCCTTTCAGCAGCTAGGCTCGCCACGTGGTGGGAAAGGGCCCTGGCATAATGCCTGAGGTGCTTGCGCATTGTCTCCGTAATAATATGCGTCTTTATCGAGGGATCTTGAGCGATGGCAATGGTTTCAGCCGTTGAAGCACTGCGGGGTTCTCCAAGGCATATCTTAAGTGCTTGGGCTTCAATTCTCTGAATTGCGCGCAGAATGATCTTGCCGGTGTTAGATATTGCAGGTAAGCTGTACCGTAAGAATCCAATAAACAGCACTCTGTACAGTTGTAGCATGGATGGTATGGGCACTCCCTAATTCTTTCTTGCAAGGAATTTGAACATGTGGCATATTGCTTTCAGCCGCTTCTTCACATAGTTCACGTGTGGAGTCCACGACAGGTATATGTCTATTATGACTCCCAAGAACCTGTGGCTTCTGCTGAACGATATGTATTCTTCATTAATCGATATGCTGTAAGCAGACATTCGTTTCCGCGTGAACACTACCACTGCACATTTTCCGCAGGACACCTCGAGGCCTTGTTTACGAAGGTAGCATGACGTCGTTGGAGCAGCCTTCTGAAGGCAGGCGCGAAGCTGAGGCCTTGTCACACCTAATGTCCAAATGCAGACATCAGCGTAGACAGAAAGTTCTACAGCGCTGGGTAGCTGCTCGACTAGTCCAATGAGAGTTAGATTGAAAAGTGTAGGGCTTAGCACTGCTCCCTGAGGAACTCCTCGGCTGCTGTAATAATCAGGTGTTGGGCTACTCACTGTCATTACGTAAAATGATCTCAGCTGTAAGTAGCTGTACACCCACATATCTATCTTGCCAATAAGACCTAGGGTTTCCAAAGCACTAAGGATGGCTTTATGGGTGACATTGTCGTAAGCCCCGTTAACGTCTAGAAAACAGGTTGGCGCACAGTCTCTTACAGGCTTTCTGGTGTTGAACATATGTCCCCAGATCAACAAAGTTGTAGATTGACGAATGGCCGCGCCTGAATCCGGTCATGGATACTGGATAAATTTCGTAGTGCTCTAAATACCACTTCATTCGTGTTGGTATCATTCGTTCCATTGTTTTTCCCACACAACTGGCAAGCGTGATAGGACGGTATGAGGCAATATCCAAAGGAGATTTACCAGCCTTTCGAAGCGGAATGAGGCGATTTGACTTCCATGCCTGGAGAACCGTGCCAGTCTGCCAGGAGTCGTTGTATATGCGTAAGAGTGCCTTCCGAGCTTCATCTCCAAGATTACAAAGGGCACGATAGGCAATGCCGTCAGGTCCGGGTACTGAAGAACGTCTGCACAGTGCCAGTGCGGCCTCTAGTTCATACATAGAAAATCGGCATTCCATACGGGGATCCCGTGAGGGCGGTGGATTGTCAAGTGTTCTCTTTCTTGATACAGTGAAATTGGAACCACCGGCAATTCTTCTACAGAAGGATTCTGCGACGTCAATCTCTCTGCATTGTAGGTGAAGTGCCGGAGATGTAAACGGGTGTCGCTGACCCAAGGTTGTCCCCGGACAGTTCGCCATATCAGTGATAGGAGCTTTCGCGGATCCAACGACTCGCAGAAGGATGTCCAACGTTGCCAAGTCAGTTTATCCATGTGCCGCTGCATTTTCGTTTGAATGCGCCTAGCCAGCCTCAACTCATCTGTGTACTTTGTCCGTCATTACCTTCGTTCTGCACAACGGTGTATTGCGCGAATCTTCTCAAGCTCGATGTCAAAATTGGTGCGCTTGTGACTAGTCGAAAGTGAATGCGTGGTATTCTGCAGGACATCCTATATCGAGTCCTCTAGGTTATATGATGAGCCGTCGGTACAGCAGTCTTCCATTAACATTTTGAATTTCGGCCAATCGGTGTATTTGAGGCCTCTTGAGGACTTGGAGCTGGTGAAAACTTCTATGCGCAGGTAAGTTGGTATATGGTCGCTGCCCCGCGTTTCCAGATCCGAAAACCAGTGCACTTTCCTGGTAAGTGAGCGAGAAATAAATATAAGGTCCAGGCAGCTGCTATAGGCTGACTCGTGTAAATATGTAGGGCTTCCATCATTTCAAACACAGAGTTCGTAGTCTGAGGCTAAGGACGCCAATTTTCTTCCTCTAGAGTTGACCCTGGAGCTTCCCCATAAGAAATGGTGGACATTAAAGTCGCCAGTGATCACGCATGGCCTTGGAGTCGATGTCAGAATACCGCGTAAGCGTTCGCAGTCAAGGCGGCTTGATGCAGATAAGTAAGCTGCGATAATCGTGAAAACAACCTTATCCTTCTTCACAGTAAGGCACACATACTGATTCGCTTCATCAGGCGAGACTCTGTGGTGAACGTAAGTGAGGTCATGGCGCATGAATACAATAACTTTGCTGCAGTCTCTGTAAGTGGAGGACATAAAACACTCATATCCTGACAGTTTGAGTGAAGCAGACAGGTAGGGTTCACAAATCACGTTAATGGGGAAGCGGTTCACAAATACAAACTGTCTAAAAACAGACATGCGTGACTTCATTCTTCTGGCGTTCCACTGAAAGACAGATGCATTCTTGCCTTCCACTTGAAACGACGGTATCTCGCTGGCTATGGTTTTACCTTAGAGCTGCAAGCACCGGACTCAGGGTGTCCAGCACTTGCAGTGCGGTCTGCGCAGCCGAAGTCTTCATATTACTCAGTAGGACACGCATGGTACTCATCAGTGATTGCAGCAAGCTTATCACTTGATCTTCATTCATCGCATCACTGGTTTGAGGGGTCGTCGAGGGCGGCGAGATTTGATGCAACTCCGAAGTAGGTTGACTTCGTGGAAGTGAGGACCGCTGTTCGGAAGGTGCGACTGCTGTCCCTTTCTTCTGTTTGGCAGTATCTGTCTTCAGTGAGCTTGGTGGTTGTGGGTCAGCCACTTTGATAGAGCCACTTTGATGGCATCTCCCTATAGGTAGAGCAGTCTTTCCGTGATGGTCTTCGCCCACGACTCTGACGTCGGCGTAGTGTAGCGGCAGCTTCCCTGTGCGTTGAATTGTTCGCACTATACGCCTGAGTACCGCGTGCTCGTTTCGCACCCGCGGGCAATCTTTGGATGAGGCCTCATGAGCACCGTGGCAATTTGGACATCGTAACACGGTGGCACCGCAGGCGTCTTTCGAGTGAGAATCAGCGCACCGCGGACACACAACTTTTTTCTCACAGACACCTTTTACGTGTCCCATCTTAAAACACTTGTAGCATTGCAGTGGCTTCGGCACGTATAGACGCACTGAGTGGCGCACATGGCCAACTTTGACATACGAGGGAAGGCTGTCTCCCTCGAACACAAGCCTCAAGCAGCGTAAGTTGCCGAGTCTGGTGATGTGCGTGATGTGCGTGCCTTCTGTCGCTGGCTTTATCATTATTGGCAGGTCATTAGCTGGGATGGAAAGATCAACATCATAAATGGCGCCTACAGTGCCTTTACAACCTGTAGCGACCATTGGCCGAACTTTCACGTTGCCGATATCTGCTATGTGCCGAAGGCTTTGCAGCGCGCTACGATGCATAACGTCTACAGCAAGGACATTCTTCCATGCATTGATCCTCACGTCTTTGATCTCATTCGGCGCAGTTTCCTCGAGAAGCACAGAAAGAACTTGCCTGTTGAGGAGTCGCAAGTTAGATGCAGGGTCTTCGGGCATGAACAGCATGGAGTGCGGCCACCGCTGTGGTGCAGTCTTAACGGTGGAAACACTTGTGACGATGCCGTCTGCAGCAGTCTTCGTTTTGTAGTTTGATTTATGACGACCATAAAGTCATCATGCGAAGACTCAAAGCCATCCGAGTACAAATTGGTTGCCTCACTGTCCGTGTCGCTCGACGCGTTGCCACGCTTCCTGGACGACGAAGCCCGGTGCGACCGTTGCACGCCTGGAACATTCTCGGGTGTGTCCTGAAGCATCACCGCAAAGGAGGGAGCGGCAGCTCCCAGGATTTGCAGGAAAACAAATTGAATACACTGAGACACGGGCACAAGCGTTCTGTGAGAGAATCACTTCGTCGTCTTTCCGTCATGGTATTATAGTGTGGAGATCGTCTTCAGGGGTTTGATTTTGCATCGCCGCCAATGATTTTTAATACATATTAAAAAACTCTTAAAACCTTTGCAGTGCCAACGAGTGGAGCACAACGTAGAGACACAAACAAGCGCTGTTCAACAACTAAATCTGGAAATTTCAACTACCATGAAAACCGAAACTGCGTGCAAAGAGATTAGATCTAGTTACAGAACTTGCAAAACTTACGTAGTTCACAATATAAAAGGCAAGCAGACGCCTCAACTAGATATGCACTGTTCACCAGCATCTTGAATGAAATACGCTTCTGCAAGTTCCCGCGCCAATCTATCTCTATGTTTGTGCAAGATGACAGAAGACTGCATATCTGAGTCGTCTGTTTGAACCATCTTGGTAGGAGGGGGGATCAGACGTACTGTGAATTACTTATTTTTTATTTACCCCAGTTCGTGTGCTATTGACTCGCATGTAATTACGAGGGTATATATACAAAGACTCGCAGTTTACACAGCCTCTGGGCAGAGCACGTACGCATTAAGATGGGCAATAATTTCTCGTCAACAACCCCAATGCCATGGCCTAGTTGGTATGAATGATTGAAATCATTATCATTTCGCCGATGGCGATAGAGGTGCAGGGTAGTAGAATGCAATGAGAAGCGCTCTCCATACGAAATAATTTTGCGTACTAGAACTGCTCTAATTAGGCACTCCATCACAATCCTGGTAAGCTTTCCGGTAACATTGAGGCGCCGGAAGGAGTTTGTTCATAAGACACACGCGGAAACTTTCCCGGGGAACTCGCTGGGCCATGCCTTTCATTTTCATTTCTTGGTTTTACGCTTAGTGTTTTTTTCGCACGGCAGAAAACTTCACTGTGGCGCTGAAACTGTATTTATTTTGTCCTTGAAGAGAGCTCATTACTGCCAAAATTTATTTGAACGCAAAAAGCGTCTACAAAAGTTCTTTGTCCCCATAGGTTAAATATGCATAAAATGCTTTCCGACACCACACTGTTGTAATTATTTGAAGAAAATTAGTGGTTATCCTGAATCCATAAGATTGCAACTTGCACAAATTTCCGCTGCTGAAGTGGACGCCTACCAAAAGTGGTTGCACGGTTCAACCATATTACACCTATGTTAATCTACTGAAGCTTACAATTGATGGAATCGTTTGTTAAGGGACAACGGTGACGCTTTTCCAGCATGACAATGTCTGTAGCTTACATGTACCTATAGAGTTCCATCCTCATCATATATAATACACGGTGCACGCTGCCTATTTTATGATAGGCGTTGAATCGAGTTTAGGAAAATATATTCAAGTGACAAGATTTATAAGTGAGCATTAGCAGCTCTTTATTACTAAGACGTCGAGGGTTTTTGTAACTACGCAGATGTCCCTTTTTCAAACAGAGCCATTCATACATGTCCCCGCAAGGCAAGATAAGTGACGGTTCGTTCTTCAAATTATTTCAATAATAATAATAATAATAATAATAATAATAATAATAATAATAATAATAATAATAATAATAATAATAATAATAATAATAATAATATTATTATTATTATATAATATCAGGTGTTCAACTCCCCACAACCACTATATGGTTATGAAAGACGTCGTGAAGGAGGAATCCGGAAATTTAAATCTCTGGTGTTCTTTCACGTGCACTTAAATTTAAATACGTTGTCCTTAAGCGTTTTGGTCTCGATCGAAAATGCGGCCGCCTCGGCTGAGGTTTGGTCCCGCAGCTTGAGGATGAATGGTCACGTACCATAGCCTCTAACCCCCTTTCCAGGTTCTGGTTATCACACTGTCATAGCCTCTTAAGGTACATTTTTCTATTTCTACTTTAGTTTTTACTCTTTTAAATCAAACGTCAGTGATTTATGACTACTTTCTATGACACAAATATAAACGCATATACTAAATATTTAACTAATGTAGATCAAGGCACTTGTGAAAAAAATGGCATGTTTCAGCAAGGAAGTAATAAATCTCTGATTTGAACCACGTAAAAAATTCTAGTATCAGTACTTCACTACACAGCTGCAAAACAATATCCCCGAACAATCTTCCACTTGTGTCTTCAGTTTATACGCAGTCATGCTGAGGCATGCTTGTGGGTAAAACTGCGAAAGAAAGGGCTGTGAAGTTAACCAGAAAAGCGTTGACTTGGCCGTTCCACGCTGGAAGAGGTGAAGAGGAGAGCATACAAGGATCAGAAATAGGGAGATGGTAGGCAGGCTGAATGAGTGCACTTCTGCGGAGGACAAATACAGTTGCACAGCCAACAGCGGAGGACAAACACAGTCTCACATGACAGGTTGTCATTCGTTTAGGAATAGTCTCAAGAAGAGTGACGACCGAACGCTGCATACGTATGCAATCACTGCATGTGCCGATTTCTCACAAGCGTATCTATAACTTTTCATTGATGGATAGTGCATACAAGCTTGACTTTCCACAGTGTATACAATCGAAATAACAGTTAACTCTAAGGCGTCTACTTTTTTAACCACACAACGCATTCTTCCGCATGCGATGTACTCAAACGCTTGAAAGCAAATCCACACAGCGTCATGCCTCAAATATATTTTAAAACGACATTATTTTCTGAAACCACTTAGTACATTGAGGCACAGTTTCATAAAACTATGATTCATAAATGAGAACCATATTCACACAATCCTAAGAAAATAACGTCCTTTAAGTAATAAAATATGATGAGCATGGTCATGTCGGACAATCTTTCCACCAGATGTAGCATGAAATTTTTGCGCTAACAACAGTGCTAACACCAAATTATAACGCAGGCTATTTTGGCGGTGCACTGTCTCATTCATTTTTATTGTGAGATGCTTGAATGGTCAGACTAGGACTCTTGCATATATTTCCATACTCTTCCATACTCGCCATACTATTCCATAGTATAGCGCTTACCTGCTCATACTTTTGTTATAGGAGTGAGCGCAAGGGAGGGTGCTGATGAGTGCCATCCCCTTGTCACTTAAGAGCGGAGGAGCACAAAGTCTGCCCACATATAGGGAGGGGGACACAGCGATGCATCTTCACTCACCTCCTGAAGGTGAACCCTACGCACGCGTATATATGGGTATCAGTGCAACGGCAGCACAAGATAGACAGCAAGGTGACACACGTTTCACTTCCCATCCCCATTTTCTGCCACTGTGTTTCATTTAAAAATACATCAATACCAAATAGACCACCAAAAAGCGCTAACAAAGCTAACGGTATCAAAACTAGAGGTTTTCATTCAATAATAGTGTAAAGAAAAGAACACATTGTAATATGAAATTCATAAGGCGTTATGTCAAGCATTACCAATTCCCTCGATAGAGAAGTTGTGGGTAATTGTCTATTCCTCTGCAAAGTATATCCATTTCCTTCCTTCAATTTTAGTTAATACGCCACAATCCCCCACTAAAATTCCGTTTCGGCAGCAAGGCTATCTGTTGGACAAAATCTTGGTTAAAGCAGTTTTCATCTACTAACAGCGAAACATTGTCAGTAATATAGAAAATAAATTTCTTTGCTCTATGGATAGAGTAACTTCTAGTTTTCAGAGGCGAAGCTCCTTATTGCGTGGCTTAAGCGTCCCCCGTTGTCGTAGTGCGTAACCTGGGGCACATACCCGCGTACCAGTGCCACATACTCGCCCTCGGGCACATATCCGCATGTCCACATGTTACGAAAAACGTAGCATGGCGTCGTTGTCACGCTCTCGGTGTTAACAAAGCGTTGACGGCAGAAATGTAGTACATACTCTCGTTTAGACTTTCGATTGTCTGTTGGATTGTCCGCTGGATGGCAGTACTTGTGTATAATGAATATATGATAAAAGGAAGCGAGATCGCAGCACTTGAAGTGTCCACTAGATGGATGGACGGACGCATGGACAGACACACGGACAGACCGACTGACTAGCAGGCGGACAGAAGGAGAAACAAACAAACAAACAAACAAACAGACAGACAGACAGACAGACAGACAGACAGACAGACAGACAGACAGACAGACAGACTCACGGACAGAGAGATGGACGAACGGACGCATGGATGCATGCACAGACGGACTCACGAAAGGGCGCACATATGGACGAACGGACGCATGGACGGAAGCACGGACGGATTGGTGGATGCTTCGCCCCACTCATCATAATTCATTCCGGGGATTTACTACGATTTTTTATCACATGACAAAGTCGGAAAGATAAATCAGTTACAGCATAGTCGAGAATTTTCTAAACTAACTTTTTAGAGGGCAAATAGTGGTAATAAATTATGCAGATGAATTACCACGCTCAGTTAATTGGATGCTAGAGAATTATTACACAGCTGTTCCTAATTAACTCGTCCTTTGCTCACACCAAACAATGCACAATTTCGCGCACGTGTTTTATAGTCGTTTGTGGTACATTGCGAATCGACGTATATTGACCACTGAGATAAACTGTTAGATGCAGTAGTACTAGCTTTGCCTGTGGACGCGTATGCTCGTCGGTTTCAGAAGACCTTTGAGACCTCATTTAGAGAACACACAAAAAAAGATATTGTTTTGTGAGGTCAAGGAGAGGGTATAAGTCATCATGAATGGTGCAGGCGAAGGATCTTCAAGGTGCGTTATGTAACAATGCATATGCGCAGGTCAATTTCGAGGTGATTGCTGCTCGCTCGGGCGGTAACTACCATTGTGTCTCCTGTACACAGCCGCTGCTCCGCTCGTGCCTTCCGACACGTGCCCTCGGCTCTGTGTGTCAAAATATTGCTTGCAGACAGGGTACCATATGTTTTTTACACTCATCATGATTACGATTGGCAAATAATAAATCTACTTGCAAAAAAAATAAAAAGAGCAGAAGACATCAAAGAAGATATGTCACTAGGGCGGACGTTTTGGCAAGGGAATCTCTTTAACCGTACGTTTTTAGAACAATGAACGAATTGGCTTCTATGTTGAAGGCTGCAGTCTCATCTTTTTCTTTACAGGACAAGCCAATCTAGGCAATGATAATAGCATATTTTCCCATTCTCGAAGTAGTCAAATGTATAAGGAACTAAATGGTTGGACAAACTGGATGCTTCTTAAAACTTCATTAAAATATTTACAGTCCTAATGATGTTGCATGGTACTGAGTTGGTTAGAATAATGTGGCTCGCCAAGATTCATTGACACGACTGTTGTCGCAAAGTAAGCTAGTTAAAATAACAGACCGAATTTAGAGGTCACCGTACAGAGTCGTAAGCGTATAAGCATTTTTTGACCATCGTGCGGCATCGTCATGTCAAACGTTCTTTTTCACTGGACATGCAAAATAAAAACGATGCGCTCGCAATATATTGGCTTATATTTCAGGTTTCTCAAAGATTCTTCATGGATAAAAAGCAGACTTGCCCTCCCCCCTCACCCCTCCCACACGCACCTACACCCACATACAAGCAAACACACGCACGCGTACTGGTATGCACTGAAGTATGAATAAATATGAAGAACTAAGGAGCTAGATATGAATTTCCGCAGTTGTAAAAAATGTGAACCTGTGCCATTTTAATTATTACGGTAGGTTCTCCTTGACTTGTTAGAGCTGCCCTGCGAATGCGCGTATTCACCACGTGCATTTTATTAAGATCTTCATTTTTCAAGCACTCGGGTGCCCAGAGCCACGATATTTATTGCAGATAGAGGGAGATTGGTGTTATGATATATCCTGTGACTGCCTTGGCTAAGTCCACCTACTGCGAACAAAAACAAAGCACATATGCATGAATGCAATCTCTGATATTCATCACTGGAACAGAAGTTCAACACGAATGTAGTTTATTACTTTGCTGACAAAAGCCAATTCCAACTTTATCAATTACATTGTAGTAATCCAAAATATAAACATTTCGAGTAAAACCATACAATAAACAGTATGCACAGAGTGGCTGAAGTACGCACAAGGGACAGGATATGGCTATCGCGTTCAACTTTTAAAGGCGAAGCTTATAGGGGCCCTGAACGTTTCCTCAGGTAGCTCTTGGACGCCCGATACGACGAGCATATCTGAACACCATGCATGACATACAGTTTCTAGGATAGCTAGAAAGAATGCCACAACGTTTCAACAGCGCGAACAACTTGTCCTCATATTCTGTTTCGTAGTCAGCGTTGCCAAGGCACACATCCTTCATCATCCCAGGATGTGACGTAGCACGCTCTAGAGTCTCTCGATTAACAAGCTCCTTGAACTCTTGCAGACGTGTTTTCGTGATTGGGCTATTCTACCTAATTGCAGCACTTTTCTCGGAGATTCCAGACCCAAGCGTGACTGCCTCGTGCACGGCCGCGCGATAAGCAAATCACGTGCTAAATTGCACTCATCTCCCCTGAAAGACACGGAAGTGGAATGTATGCTTGTTGAAGCAAGCTACAAGTATGTCGAATCAAATATTGCTTATAAATTTTGCACAGACCGATGTGATATTGGTTGCGCCAGCATAATTTGTGGAAATTTTTAATAACTTCCTTGCGCGCACATTTCCAAATAACTTAATGAGCGAAAAGAATAAAAGTTCACATTAGAGAATGATAAGGTGAAATGAGATAAAGGAATCCTGCTATAAAATAATAATCGCTAACGGCCTAAAGGTTCACCATGAAAAAAAAAAGACAACAAGAAACCTTGGAAGATGTTTCAGCTTCCCCTTCAAGAGTAGAATGTGATAGCGTAATTGGGCTTCGTGCGCATCGCTTTTCCAACTGCTGGCCTGCAGCTTCATTTCTCCGTGCATGCGAATTACACATAATTACACATGCATGCGTGCATATGTAGTTTGACTCAAGGAGACTAATGCCAAATTTTTATCGAAGACATCCCGATGGCTTTACAGAGACTGCGTAATTTTTCAACATACCCATGTATCGTGTATTTGGGCGAGTGTGTGATCCCAAACATTTTTGTCATATTCACAATATTAACTACATTAACTACAATATTAACTACATTATTCACAATAACTCCTGAGGTAGGGAACACTGGCAAATTTTTCTTGGTTGAATACCGCCTCCTTATGAAGTTCACTTGATCATAGAGTATGTCTTGCACACTATGCATTGAACAGGCCTATTTAATTGACTTCCGTGTGCGGAGCCTCATTTTATCATTTCTTTAACTTACTTTTGAGTGAACTAAGGCAACCGTGTATCAGGCGGCAGCCGCGTGGTATTTTTTTTATTCGCACGTTTTAAAGAAAGGCCGAAAAAAAGTTGAGCAGGGAAGTCATCTTAGCACAGATTCGTTGTGTGTAAAACAGTGCTACAACATTTGTATTGAAGGTTTTTTTTATAAAGTTACTATTAGGACATGAATTACAAATATTTGGTAATTGCCGAGCTTGGCGGATTGAAAAAAAATTATGTGCTCTATGTCGCTCAGTATATACAGTACTGTACTAATTGGTGATACGCAGTGCTTATGATTAACCTTTTAATATTGGTACTTCTGAACTGAAACACCTTATTCAATTGGTTAATAATTCTTGATGCTAAAAGTTTTAGCATCGACTAAAAATATTTTTTTGGCTCATGTCTCCTCAAACCTCAACTATGCTTATATATACAAACGACCAATTATTGTTCTACCACAAGCCCACTGCGCGCTACTCGTGTCTCTCAGGATTACAAATGAAGCTCTACAATCTATCCTTTAGTTTTCTAGATCTTTTTCTAGATAAACATCTTGAAGAATATCTGTGGTGTGACTAAATTCTCACTCACGAACACTTAAGATGCCAGGGCACGGAGCTCTCAGAAGACACCGTCTCTCCGGTACTTGAGGGCACACTAAACGGCACACTTAGCGGTCATCAGAGACGCGACTCTACGGTTAGAAATTGCGCAGCCAACTGGTGAGCTTTGACCACAACATGCAAGCCATAGAAGTCAGTGAGGCCTTCGAAGAAGGGCTCCACCCACAGCAACCAAAACGGCTCAATATTAAATGCGAAAAATTTCTTAGCGAAACAAACCCACTTTGGCCATTTCTATTCACCTGTCCAGCCGCCTACGTTTGGGCGCTCACGTGGTCGACTCCTTAAAACTCCTCCCATAGCGAAATTTGCATACGAGGGCACATGTGTATGAGGAGCGTGATCAACAGGTTATGAGATGAATCACATGTGATGACATGGTTGCCGTGTGGTTGCCGTGCGTGGTTGTCGTGATATTATCTCTAAGTCACGTGTGGCGCATACCCATTTACCATGACCCTTGGAAAGCGAGCATGTACCACACGTGATTCACAGTGATTGTCCCCTCAGGAGCAGCAACAGCAGACTGTAAACGTTAGCAGGACAGGGTTATATCCCGCACCGCACAAAAATTACCGTGCCGGGGTCGACATCCATGCCAGTGACTAAAGAAAAATCAGCAGTTTAGCCGCCGCAAGGACAAAGCAATGAATGCGACAGAAACAAAATGTAATGTTATGCGAAGTAAGACTGGCAGCTCACTTTTTGAAATTGAGCCTCGCGTAACTCTACGAAACACGGTGTAGCAGAATACGGCCGCTCTAAGGAAGATGCGGATTTCTGAGTCCCTTCCCATTGAAAGCGCAGCACCTAGACGAGCACAGATGCCTACCGAAATTGCGCGTGTGCACTGCACCTTTAGAATGAACGTTCACAGTGGCTGCGGGAGTGGGACCTCTTACTCCTCCCTCCTCCTTTTTGCAATCTTTTATGCTCGTTCAAGAGAGGTGGAGTGTTCATTCTCTGTTTTAGCAGCATTCGACGGCAGGCCTTACGCACACGCGGATGTGCTCTTCATGCGCTCTCCCAGTAACAGAAAAGGGCGGGATTGTTTCATATCTGCTTCAACAATAGTTGTTGCCCCCGTTCGAGCGCTTCTAACAATACATTTTGCTAAATATGCACTAGAGGAAACTATGGCGCTAATGTTTATGGAAGCTACAACGCACGGCGTTTCAGCGAGCATGGGAATAATAGATAGTACACGGATTTGTTTAGTCTTCATACTTCTGGCTCTATGTGTGTTCTTGTGGCTCGGAGCTGTTTCCTCACAAAACAAAAATCAGCAAATGTTCAGCGATTGCACTTCACCACATTTTTTAGGCTTACTATTTCATGTCGGGTCACAAAGTTCAAAAGGGCCCCGCCGCGGTGGTCTAGTGGCTAAGGTACTTGGCGGCTGACCCGCAGGTCGCGGGATCGAATCGCGGCTGCAGCGGCTGCATTTTTGATGGAGGCCAAAATGCTGTAGGCCCGTGTGCTCCGATTTGCGTGCACGTTAAAGAACTCCCAGTGGTCGAAAGTTCTGGAGCCCTCCACAACGGCGTCTATCATAATCATATGGTGGTTTTGGGATGTTAATCCCCACATATCAAAGTTCAAAAGGATTTGTTCTTTTTTTTTCAAAACGAAACTGAAACACAGCAATAAACAAAGACAAGCGTGATTCACCAAGCGCAATGGTCGCTTAACGATCGCAGCGCCAGAGTCCTTTGTAGGTAATTTTAAGAAACTCTGCTTTTAACTACAGGTCGAACATATACAATGCAAGGGGGGGGGGGGTGTTATCAATTTCTACTTCTTACAGAACATGACGGTGGCAGCGAGGACTAAAACCTGCCGAGGGTGGCGCTATAGTTTCAATCTCAATAACATCAGGACGCAAAGAATGAAAATCGGGGTTGAAGCCGGAATCGAATCCGATAACTTTGCGTGCCAGTCTAATATATTGTATACTACAGAGCCACACCAACGCTTGAAACTGATCTGGCAAAAGACAGTGTAAGCCTCGTGTAGGGGCAAGGTCACTTGCGATCGTAGTGTTAGCTATCTGGTTTCACGACAATGCAATAAACATTCCATACGCACTTTCATGACTCAGTACGCTATATAGTCAATCATTGCTAATCACAGGAGGAATACGTCGACAATCGCTACCTACGCTCTCCACACCATCGCCCCGTGGTGTGTAATACCAATTGATAAAAATGGCGTCTGTGCTTTAAAGCGAGTGCGAACATTGCGTTAGACCATAAGATGCCCTAAGGCGCCAGTGTTGTCAACGTCCCTACAAAGCTCTCGATATGCTTAAAGCTACTTAACTGGCAGCAGTAGAATGGAGAAGAAATGAAATTGTATCAATTAGTTGGCAAAGAAAGGATTAAAGTGTATTAGATAGCTCTGCGTCGAAAACATTTACAATTTTCCGCTTGATAGAAGAAAGGTGTAATGGCGAGGTAATGATACAATACTTTAATATTGGAGTCCCTTTCGTCGGCTTCAAAGAACCTGGAGGGGATTCACTTTGTAAAGTTTGGTTCAAAGCACTAATAAAGAAAAGTCACAGAATATCAACGGACTGAATCATGATGAGTGGGGCGAAGCGTCCATCCGTCCGTTCGTGCATATGTATGTATGTATGTATGTATTTATGTAAGTAAGTATGTATGTATGTATGTATGTATGTATGTATGTATGTATGTATGTATGTATGTATGTACGTACGTACGTACAAACGTATGTATGTATGTATGTATGTATGTATGTATGTATGTATGTATGTATGTATGTATGTATGTATGTATGTATGTATGTATGTATGTATGTATGTATGTATGTATGTATGTATGTATGTATGTCCATCTAGTGAACACTCCAAATATCACCATCTCGAATCTTTTCATCATATATTGATTATACACAAGTACCTCCATGTAGCGGGCACTCTAAGGACTAAACTCCCCCGTGGCACATACCCGTGAGAGGTGGTTACAACGAAGAACAATCGGGTTACGACTTAACGAGCTTCACCCTTAAACAAGAAAAAGCAGCTGATGCTAATACTCGTCAGCTGCTTTGCGTTAAATTGAACTCACAATGAGTGTGATCTACGAGAACATTATAATTCAGTAGCTTTGATCTCTCACTCAACCGAAAACCATACTTTGTAGAAAATGCGCAGTTACAAATCTCATGTTCGGCATAGGTTTGTGTGAAAGTGAGAAGCTAATGTAATAGGATGCACGTAGCAAAACATAATAGGCTGATACTGATTGATTGATTGATTGATTTGTGGGGTTTAACGTCCCAAAACCACCATATGATTATGAGAGACGCCGTAGTGGAGGGCTCCGGAAATTTTGACCACCTGGGGTTCTTTAACGTGCACCCAAATCTGAGCACACGGGCCTCGACATTTCCGCCTCCATCGGAAATGCAGCCGCCGCAGCCGGGATATGAACCCGCGTCCTGCAGGTCAGCAGCCGAGTACCTTAGCCACTAGACCACCGCGGCGGGGCATAGGCTGATACTGTGTGTAGTCGAAGTCGCAATAGTCGAAGTCGAAGTCGCAAGTTTGAGTCAACTATGCACATCTATGCTAGAAACTTAAGTTAACTAATACGCAGCGTAAATGCTTAGATTGCAGCAGAAAGGCACCATGAGCCTTGCTACAATGTCGTAACAGAACCGTGAAATGAAAAGCCAACCTGTTGCATTGCATGCCGTGCATGATACTGCATAATATCACAAACGGTCAAGTGATTCTCCGCTGGTTCACCTCTATATAATAGGAATACGCGTAAGAGAGAGAGAAAGAGCTTACGGTCAGATACGAGGACTTGCCCTTGAAGCCAGGGTCTTCGCAATGACTGAAACATTATTCGACAAATTTTGAATCACCAGCCCCTGCCCCTGGAAACAAGGACTGTAAATAAAGTTTTGTGAGCTTAAAGAAGTACACCATATGTCAAGCTTTATGTCTCCAAGAGGAGCTAAGCGACCTTCACGCCTTCCAGTTGGAGAAAGCGTTCAGCGGGTGCTAATAAGATGTGCAGCGCCGATATCACCTTGTACGCCATACTCTCAGCGTTCATAGGCGACGGAGGAGTCATTACCCAGTTCAAAATGGCCCGCACAAGAGCTGCGTGAAAGCGCGTCACGCTCGCAGCCGCTATGCAAATAGAGCGACAGCTGGATCAGTGGGAAGGAAGGCAGTGGGCGTCGGAAAGCCGCATACGCTGCGCGCCCGTTTCGTGCCCGTGTGTACACACAAGGATGGAAGCCTCTGTGTCAACTCGCCAGCCAAGGCTGCCGCGGACTGCTTCTATGGTAAGCCTGACAAATCCGCAGGTGCCCTCCAGGTAGAACACCATTAACATGGGACGCGGCGACTGCTTCCTTGCCGTGACCGCACGTCCAGACCGCAGAAAACGAAGTGGGACAATAAACGGCCTGCGAAAATCTTGCCGGGAGGCGAGCGTCTTAAAACAATGAAGCATGTACCAACCACCGCGAAGGGGATCAAGGTGGCCAGCCGCTAAATGGTACTGGTGAGCTGCTTGTGAAAGCGAGAAACCTCGCGCCATTTCCGCGCAGCGGTTTTTATTTTACCGTCGTTGCACGTCCTGGATGCCCCAAGGTCTCCCGACATGCGTACGTTACAGCCCAAGGTTCACCTATCAACAATTGAGATGAACGCGAGTGAAGGAAGGTGATCACTCTCGTAGAACGACGTTAATTTCACAAAGCGCCAGCGTAGGCCGTTACCCCAGAGTGCGTAATAAGTAATCATCGCATATATAATACATATTTTGCAAGTTGGAATAGATGTCCCATCAACAAAAGAAAATTTGACTTGTCTCTGTGATTGCATTTGGTACGACGCCTTCTCAGCCTCCAACAGCCCCCTGACACTTCTTTAAGAGATTAAAACAAACACAATAGCGAAATAAGTTATTCAGAATGTCATACAATAAGATTTCTTTAAATTTCTTAGGAAATTATGAAACGTAGGTTTATATGGGCGACCATTACGAGAAGTCTATTATAAAAAATAAATTGAGGAGAAAAGTGTGCTGGATACAGTCGTATACAACTGCCTGTTTTCGGCAAGCAAAGCAAAAGCAAGAAACCTATCTCGCTGAGTCTGGCAAAAAGCGTACGTGGTATGAGCAGACTATGAGCCAGTATTTGGGAAGGTAAACAAATTTATACCGGCAGCAGTTTTTCCGTCTCGTTTTTGACAGCCTACAGAGATCTTTTCAATAAAGCAGTACGCTGATGTGATCTTCCCTTTTCGGTGTTTTTTTGTGTGTGCATAGGATTTACGAAATTTCTCTGCAGATAGCCTCTGCCGAGAAACAAAGCAACAATATAATTTAATATATTAGTTTTTATACTCATATTTATTGTTTTATTTCCTAGATACATGCAGCATCGTGGCCTCATGATGCAGAATGTAGTAGCAGGATATGACGACGTTTTGACACTCACTCTGGCTCACCTGCTTGCCTTCTATGCTGATAGTCATTTTTGATAGTGATGAAGCAGAATCGCAGACGATCAAGCAAGTCAGAGAAAGTGTGAAAACGAATAAGCTCCTCCCTTGGTTACAACTTTTACGCCAAGACATCGGAACTAATTGCACAGGACCTAAAAAGAAAATGTCTGTAGAGAGCCCGTATTGAGGTAAATGAGACGCTTCCGTGCTTCGCGGTATTTTTTTTTTAATTTAGGGGTCCTGGGCTGCCATATACAGCAAAAAATAAAGTGAAATCATCCCGCTAGTACCCTTCAGCCTTCAAATAACACATACACTCGTAAAATACACTGCGTTTCAGTAATTGACGTCGTGATTCAATAACGCAACAAAAAAAGATAGCCTGGAAAGCTTTTTGCTCTTAAATGCGCTTTTCAGTGGATGGCAAACCTCGTTATTGATACGTCGAGTACCGAGACTCTGTAGAAGTTTTTCTTATAAGCAAGTCTCGCGTAAGAACTTGCACATTTGCAAGGTCTAGACGGACAATGGATGCATGCAGAGAGAATGCCCTTTTTCTGATTCCCCAACACTTTTCACAGAAACCAAGAAGCTAAAGTCATCATGCTAGTTTCTTGCTCAAAAAGAAATTATTCACGAGTCATCTTCGTGCATGGCCCTCCACAACCTCACCATCTTTGCGTGTGTAATAAATATTTCTGAACTTCTCAGGCTTTTTCCCAGGCCATTTCATGTGTCTAGAGGCTTGTTTAAATATGTTCATGGACTGAAGTTTGCAGGTAAGCTCTCTACAGCAGTTGAATACGAACTGCAATACATTAATGGATGCGAAGAAGGATTCAAATTAATGTGTACCACAATATCAGTTGATAAACAAAGAGGTATGCTTATGGGCTCAAATAATCAATTGATCTCGTTTAGTTCGAGAAATTGATGATTGATATGTGGGGTGTAACGTCCCAAAACCACCATATGATTATGAGAGACGCCGTAGTGGAGGGCTCCGGAAATTTCGACCACCTGGGGTTCTTTAACGTGCACCCAAATCTGAGCACATGGGCCTACAACTTTTCCGCCTCCATCGGAAATGCAGCCGCCGCTGCCGGGATTCGAACCCGCGACCTGCGGGTCAGCATCCGAGTACCTTAGCCACTAGACTTTAGTGTGAGAGTCGATCTACAACACCAGCATCTAACTCTTCCAACAGTTTCCAGAACTATAGGGTGGCTCTGTACTTTGCCTATCCCCCCTAATTATATGTAACATCGACAACGTTCATAATTGTCACTACAGTGCAAGAGAAATTATACAATGAAGGAAATATAGCGCCCACAACAGTACGACAATAATACGTTGGAGTCAGCAGGAGGAACACACTAAGATTTGCTCGACTTCTAGTATTAATATCTGAGGGATAACGTCCCGAAACCACCATACAATTATACGAGACGCCGTAGTGGAGGGCTCCAGAAATTTGACCACATTGGGTTCTTTTAGGTGCACCCAAATCTGAGCACACGGGCCTACAGCATTTCCGCCTCCATCGAAAATGCAGCCGCCGCTGCCGGGATTCTTTCCCGCTACCCGTCGGTTAGCAGCCGAGTGCCATAGCCACTGAACCACCACGGCGGGGCTTTTCGGCTTCTACGAAAGCGAAAAACCGTCTCAGAGAGATGAAGGCCCAAAGTTAGCTTTTGCGCTGATAACCGCCCTCTGCATCGCGCACCAGCAAAGCAGTCAGCGAACTTATAACATCACGCAGCATCACGCACCACCTAAGCAGTCAGTTATTTCGTAACATCACGCAACTTCACATAATATCAGGCAGCATCTAGTCAAGTCTACAATTTACGTAACACTTTGTAACGTGACTAAAATCACGCAGCATCGCGTAATAGCTTGTCACTTGATGTGTTCCCGCCCAAAATCATGTAACAGCTAATCACGCGACTAAAATCTCCTCATCCCGTAATTGGCAGTCACCTGACTTGTCTATCCAAGTACCCGCCACGGAGGTATAGTGGCTAAGGCATTGGGCTGCTGACCACGGTAATCTGGTCATGGGATCCAATCCCGAGCGTGGCGGCCGCATTTTCGATGGAGGCAAATATGTTTGAGGCCCGTGTGTTTAAATTTAAGTGTACGGTAAAGAACCCCAGGAGGTAGAAATTTCCGGAGCCGTCCACTACAGCGTCTCTCATAATCATATGGTTGTGTCGATACGTGATACCCTAAGAATTATTAGGTGTAGCCAAGGCTAGCCATCTTTATTTGTATTATCATAAACCTAGCATCTCTAGCAAAACACAAGTCCTTTTATCACTTATTTAAAGAAGTCGGTAATGCAATAAGTGCAATGGTGGCAGTATTATACTTTTTTTTTCAGTCGCTATATGATCATGGTGGCCGTTATAGCGATGGACACAGCGCTTTATACTGGAAAGTGCCCCTAATTTTGTCGCCAGAAGACAATGGTTAGGGCAATGGTGGAATCAGAAATTTTAGGGAGTGTTGTTCACCAGGTGCTTTATCATCAAAATGAATGATGCTTTCTCCTTTGTTGAAGAAATAAATATTTAATAAAACAAGTCATCGTTGATTGGTTGGTTTATTGTTTTATGTGTTTACAGCGCATTATCACTTAGTGTTGATATATTAAGGTTATAGTTAGAAGACAAAAGCTACCTTATCCTGGGTGCATTAGCCGATATACAGAATGCGGTTAATATGAAATGCTTGATAAATAACAGAACTTTGCTGTTTACCACCTGCTGTTTTTACGTAGGTATAGAGAACACCGTTCTGATCAGGGAACAATCTTCGCTCCTGTCAATGATGTTCTAAATCTTTCATGTAATGTTTATATTTATCAGCTGCATCATTCGTAATTAACAGCTAAGGCTAACATCCATTAAGATAGAAAGAAAATTTGAGAAATACGCATAGTACTATCACAAGTGCGTAGACATGGCTGATTAAAATTTATCAGCCATGTCATTGAATAACTAACGATTAATCGTTAGTTATTCAATGAGCCATCTTTATTCTGAAGAATCGCTGCGATTAGAGGTTTTGCTCAATTAATCGACAATTTTATGAGAGCTTTAGGAAAGGTATATTATAATTGAAAAACTATAACTTGTGTTTTCTCTTGACCAAAAACTTTCTATCGGGCACGTTAGAGAACCAATGTTCACCTTTGCATTTTTGCGAAAATTTGCGCTTCCACCCAGTAGACATATTGTAATCATCTTTTTTAGAAGTCGTCATGGAGTGAAGGATCTGTGGCCATTATCCATGGACAATTCGGCAGCAGGTCTTATGTCCTCGAAGCCTATCTGCTCTAGCGAACCTAAATAGAAGACGTTTTCAGTAGGCACTCTGATTGAAAAGACGCACCGACCAAGTATGCAGCGTGACCGAGAGTTAAGAAAATGCAAAGTATATACGAGAAGAAAGAGGAATCGAATAAGTTTTGGACCGCTTCTCTTTATTGTTATATATTGCGTTGGTGTTTCACGTCCCTGAACCCCGATATGATTATGAAAAACGTCGTAGGGAAGGGCGCTGCAATCGTCGACCACCTGGGGTTCTTTAACGGGCACCTAAATCTAAGTGAAAGGGCCTCGTGCATTTTCGATTTATTCGAAAAAGCTGCCGCTAGGCCCAATATTCGATCTCGCGACCTTCGTGTCAGCGGTAGAGTACCAAACCCACTGTAGACCACCGTGGAGCCCAAACTATGAGTGTTCTTGCACCATGGCCAGGAAATATAGAACACTTAGTACTTCACGACTGTCCACTTTTCGTGTCACAGCTGAGGATGCGTGGGCCTCTAGGCTGACTGATGTGAGAGTGTGTTAGCCGAAAGTCACATTTATTCAGAGCCTGTTATACCACTTTCATAATCTGCGAGTGCGCTTCATTGCTCTACATATTCGCTAAACTATTCGCGGCCCCTGTCGCGCTTCAAGCGGAGTCGAGGTCCTAGTTGCACGTGGTGGGGATCACCGCTTATGCTTGTTTATGTCGAGAAACTGCTGAGTCTATATTTCCGCGTCTTAAGGCCAGCAAACCTCGCTTAAGCTTGCTGTTTGCTCTGCAATTTCGGAAAGCATATACTGGAGCCAACCGGGGTGTATTAGCTGAGAGCACGCTCTCTGCCTTCTAATATATTTTCTATTTTTCATTGGTTGTTAAGCAACTATCATTTATTTGCTAAGGAATAAACTATGACAGCAATAAGAACCAGTTAAGACATAATCAACACAATTACGATGTAGAACTTCTTCGATCATTTTGTAGTGCTGCTAAACAAGAAAAAAACATGAAGGTTTTCCTAATAATATTGTTATTTTAATAATAATACTGATAGTATTAATAATACTGTGTGTGTTTTTAGGTCTATAAACGACGATATTATTATTAGAGATGCCGAAGGTGACGGCTACGGCAATTTTGACCTTCTGTTGCTCTTTGACGTGCACTGACATAGCACAGTACTCTGGCCGGTAGGAATTCGCCTCCCTCAATATGCGACCACCATGCCCAGAATCTAACCTGACGACCTTGGGATCAGCAGCCGAGTGCTGTGACCACTCATTCACCATGGCGGTCCTGAGAGTTAAATAGAATATTGCAACATGTTGCCAAAGACAGAGCAGGCGAAGAAACTCGCTGTACTTTTTCGGAGGCAAAAAAATCTCAGTTTGTGCTATGAATTAAGGACAATGAAAAACGTGAGATTGAAAATGAACACGAACAAAATAGACAACCATACGATGTGCTTGCACGTCTAAAATTCACTGAAAACAACAGGCTTGTCTGATGGGCGTTGACGCACCGCATTGGTGCTTTCATTCCATGAGGCAAAGTGGATGAAACACCAAGACAAAGAAAGGAGTCTTCCGAAGGGGGTCAACTTTTTTTAACGAATATGACTTACCAACAGTCCACCCTTTTAAAACATAGGTACCGTTTGTGTATTCCAAGACTGACTTGATTTCCTAGACAAGTTACATAAAGGCTCTTGGCTAAGTATAGCGAGATACTGATACCTGAACCGGCGGATTGCGGCCTTCAAACGGAATCCTCAGCATTGTAATTTTAGTACTGACTATATTTTGTAGATTATGAATCTTGGCACATTCATGAAGTTGGCTTGAAGCAGATGATACTCCAAGTGTTTCTGTCTTTGGTTTCTCGTATTTTTTGCCACCTTTACCGTATATCACAGTCGTCGTTTTCGTCGTATCGTCGTATCACAGTCGTCGTTTCGAATCTTCTGCGAACAACGTTCTCACCGTGCTCCTCATACGATTTCTAAACATTGCGACATGACGAAGAAACAAGTACACAAAAAATACGTAATAAAAACTCCTAATATAACAAGTAAGCCCAACGGGTACTTCGTCGAAAGTTAATGAGCGCAGGACAGAAAAAAACGGGGCCAGAGGAGGTGATTTCAGTAAGCTATCAGCGGAAAGAAGTGGGCAAGTACATGTCTGCCTCGTCGGGGTGGGGTTACCTCCTGCGCGCGCTTTAATCCTAAGTAAGCGCTTGGAGGTTGGCGCTGTAAACAACTGCCATCAGGACTATTTCAATTTTGCCTCAGTAGAGTATGGACGCAGACGTCCTTGGGCTCGTTCTATTAGCGTACAAGTATGGCATGTACTGAAGAAGATTCGGTGCGCTCGAATATCGTCTCGGCTTTACTCGCCTCGCATTCAACGCACTGGCCAAGGGACCATACTGAGGGTCGAGGTGGCAGTTGCTATAATCGATTAATCCGAAAGTCTTAATTAGCTCGAATAATCGAAAGGTGTAAATCAGTTATGTATAATTGATTATTTGCGCACCTTTGTAAAATAATAGCTTATTCCCTCATCAATTTTACCATTCCTATGATGGCTTGTTGTTTGAAACTTTATAGATCAACGAACGGTTTTCTTTACATTTTAGTATGTCACTGTTTAAAAATATTGATTTCACCATTATAAAGCACTACAAAAGATATAACAACCAGTACTTTTACATTTACGAATGTTCCTCGTAAGGGTATCCTTACATACATTGGATATATAAAAAATGGCAAGTCCAATTTAGCGCAGCAAGTGCAGTGCTGTGCTTCAAAGGAAGTAATGACATTTGTTAAGTAGAACCGAAGTAGCGATTCAGACGAACACAGGTTATAACTTGTGGACCTTTACTTGATTTATTATATGGGGCGTGTATATGGGAGCAACACGGTGATGGTTATCTTATGACATGTAACGGCGTAAGTGCTGAGCTTTGATTTTCTATGAAGCACTCATAGACGCACGCTGGTACTCATACACTGCTGCCCAAGTTTTTCATATCCTTGTGGCTAACCTGCCCACTGTCAAGTTATTTCAATCGTAAATTGGGAAGAAGCACTGACATTACAACATTCGCTCTCAAACTAACATATTTGGCGGCTTGTTAGGAAGGCAGCGACGTGAGAAGACTAATTGCGCAATGTTACAGATTTTCAGCTGCTATATTACATGATGATAGTTATAGCGCGAGAACAGAACGATGACAAAGAGACAAGAAGGTCATTCTTCTGTTCTTGCGCTATAACTATCGTCATATCATACCAACTAGCCCAAACTGCCACACTTCTAAGCTATATTACACCTTCTTAAAAGCTTCTGCTTATGTTATACAACACAATTTTAGCTCCGATAGCGGGTTTCATTTTCACGGAGAAGTTACGGCCGCACAAGTAGTTAGGATCGCCGACTACCAGGTATTTTCAGTGGTAGAATACCTGCGTACACCATCGTTATGAGCCGAAGTCCAGGCACGTAAACAGTGTCGGGGCCACACCCAAAACACCCGAACCACGGCAACGTGCTCCTGAAGCGTGCGTCGAAACACAGAGGCGGGAGCCTTAGCGCAACAACCGGCCATTAAGGAAGCATCGGACTAGGATCAGCTCGTACGAGACTCACCGTCGGTATCGGTCAGCGATGACTGTAAGAGGCACAGACGTCGCTCTCGGAAGACCTTGACGTTAAGGTCAGCAAAGTGTGCCCGGCGGTCCGTTGCCTTCTCCTCGGGATCCGCACGTGAGACGCTTGCCGTGGGATGCACATCTGGAAAGGAGAAACGCTCAAAGAGGAGGAAGAGCACGTTGACCGCGGGCTGGTGCGAATGCACAACGCGGCCGGATGGCCATGGTGAAATCTCCTTTCACTTTCATGGTGTCTACTACGAGAGGCCAATTGAGAGGAGGCACAAAATAACAAGAAAAAAGTTGGAACAAGAGCCGGGTGTACGGACTCCGGCAAGTATATAAGCGCGGAGCTGGTGCAAAGCCAGGTACAGCACTCGTCGCATTCGTTCTGGTCACAACGTTGGACCAGGCATCTCGACAAGGATGAAACTTATGGTGAGTCTGCTGTATTCTTTGCGGCAGCTTTCGGCTGCGTCGTATCTTAATCAGGACCAAGATAGGAGATAATATGAAAGACAGGGTTGCTCTATTGTGAAATGGACCATCGTTGATTTCTGACAGCACAAGTGATTCATACAGATGAACGTCTTGAAACACCCCTGAGCTGGCAGAGGGATGCGGCCCTCCGACTGCTCAACACCATAACAAAATGGATTGTAGAGATATCATTGTAGAGATAATCCGAGATTGATTTATATTAAAAGCCTCATTTTTTTAGTTATATACAACTTAGCGAGAAGGACAGGGGACGGTATTCTGACCACTGTTCCATGTTCTTATAGATTACGGTATCTTACCAAAGCTTTTTTGCATCAATTGTGGGACATTCTTAAAAGGTATAATTATAACGAAATGCCCATGAGCAATGCCAGATGATGGAGAAATTCATGAAACAAAGTCTAATGATTTACGTGATATCGTGGTATAAGTTGATATTTGAAGCTTGTGTAAAAATAAATATTTACCAAAACTACCACGACGCTTTCAAGCGACATCTGCATGGTCTTTAGTATCTTAGCTCAGTTCGTTCTTAAGTGAAAGTCAATAAAAAGACCTCCTTTGCTCTGAAGCAGTAGAATTGAGTAGAAATGAAATCGTATGAATTAGTTGGCAAAGAAATGATTAAAATGTATTAGACAGCTCTGCGTCAAAAGCATTTACAATTTTTCGCTTGATAGAAGAGAAGTGTAATGGCGAGGTAATGACACAATACTTTAATATTGGAGTCCCTTTCGGCGGCTTCAAAGAACCTGAAGGGGATTACGGTACTGCAGTTAACAGTACCAACTAGCAGGGGTGTAGGCAGAAACTCTTTTCTCGGTGAGAGTAGCACCTTCTTGTTTTGAAAGATTTCTCACTCATTATACCCCCAGTGTCTTTAACCCTGCAACATTGGTGACTTGAGATGCGAAGTAGTGTTTAGCTACCTTGTTCCGTCTTTGAAGCACCCCTTTCAAATGACCATTTCTCGCTCTGTATGCCATCACGAAAAAAATTCGGTTGAGTAGGAGGAGGATGGGCATAGTGTACCATCGCCTGGCTACGACACTGCTAACTACTGAGCAAAGTCAAACAAACGGGAACGGATAGGAAGAGATACAGATATTTACCGGTAATGCTTGCTTTTTCATCATTTGACAATTACACCAGGATGGGCTGAGATAATTTACAAATCAGTGTGGGGAAGGGCAGTGAAATAGGGCGTTGAGAAAACCAACCTGGAGCTTTGAATTTGCAAAACTAACAACGATAGAAAGAATTGTCAGAAAGAAATATCTCTAGCAGAGGAAAAAAAAACATCATTGAAGCCTAGGCAGACAGAGAGCAAGTTGCAAGCATTCTAAAAAAAAGAGGAAAGAAAAGAAAACCTGCAACCGCTTTCACCACCGCTCTTTTGGCGCACTGAAACTAAATTGCGGAAGTGTCGGTCCTCCTGTACTTTCTTTCTTCTCTATTTGTTTGCATATACATGTAGATATAGCCATAGGTGTTTCAGACTGTCAGTTTCAATTATCGCGGCACGTGTGAAATGTCATGCCAACAGCAGGCACTCCATGCTTACAATGAAAACTTCAAAGACAGAACAAGGTAGCTAAACACTACTGCGCATCTCAAGTCACCAATGTTGCAGGGTTAAAGACACTGGCGGTATAATGAGTGAGAAATCTTTCAAAATCAATTGTCAAGCTTTTATATAATGGCAACAAGACGCACTGAACCCGTCACAACAGAAAAGTAAAACATAGGACAATTTAAATGTGCTTAATTTATTTGAATGTGGAAATGATGATCGCAAGGGCAATGTTCGTGGGCGAAGAGACAAGTTCTCGCCGAGTAGAAGAGTGAACTCACAGCTCTTTTATGAAGAGCATGTAACCAAATGACAGTAATTGTAGACGCACAATTGCAAAAAAAAAAGGTAGCTCGAGTTTCTTTCATAAAGCCTTTGAAACTGCCAAATCAAATCGAAAACATGTCTAGAAAATGGTTGTAGCGCTCTCTATGAAGTTTTCACACAAGCGCTACATGGTGCGCGCTTCGCCCAAGCACGGGCAGATGGCGCGGCTGAAGGTACTCGTGACTGCTTCAGCAAAAATGGGGTCGCTGAACCGCACTGGGTCGTAAACGCACGTGCAACGAAGGGGAAATTGGGCGAGTGCCCCAAATTGCGAGTCATGTCACTGAGCGCCATCTCTATAATAGAAAGAAATGCATGGCTTAGAAGAACGTTGAGATGTCCACCAGCTGACGCTTTAGTGCAAAGCCGCTTGGTCAAGTAAGTCGTGAAAGCTTAGTTGGTGGGCTATAACGCTCTGAGGTGACTCAGGCTCTTAGGAACACAGAACTGAAAGACTACGGATTATTCCCGCTTCGGAGGCTATAAATCTGTTAAGGTGACTCTGAGCAGAGAAGATGCATCAGAAGATACGAGAATATCAGCAAGCTAAATTGGAACACGACATCGAGGCAAACTCCACATAAAGCGTGCAACGTGGGAAGGGTGCCTAACGTGCTTGGTTGATATAATTACTGCCATTTATTCTTTAAAGTGAATTCATAATGAGTTTCTGACGCGTGCTCCATTTGCTTGTATTAGGCACTAGAGCGGAGATCACTCGGGCAAACATAAGTAATTTCTTTGATAGGTATAGTATGGCAACCGCTACGAGAATTAGAACGAAAGCATTCTTTCAAACATTGAATTTTTATTACATAACCAAGCCTCAGAAATTCAATGGCAGTGTCTTGGTAAGGGCAGTTTTTAATCCCTTTTGCAAAATGAATTTTTTTCGATAGAATTTCAATATGTGTGATCTGACACACACATGCGGGCGCAGGGTTCCCTTCAGAGAGGAGGGGGGAAGGTTTGTCGCAGCGTCTTTTTCCCTCTATTACGTTCATGTATGAGGCAGACTCCCCCCACCCCCCTTTGGGGGGACTAGGGGGACCGCAAGCCTGTGGTTATACACAGTAAAACAAGTTTCTAACGTGACAAAAAGTGACCGAGTTATTGGCTGCGGTCGAGTAAGGTAATGAGTAATGGCAGTGATGGCAACGTTTTATCCCTAGATTGACCCTTGCAAATTTCCTAGATTACAAGCAAAGTTATTAGATTATGTTCTTATTGTCATTATTCAGGTTATTTAACTCTTCACTAAGTATGAAAATAGTGCATTCGGTGGTCGATTTCTCCTGAGCCATGTAAACTAGAAAAGCGCCGTAATAACCAGTCTTTAAGGTGGTTTCTTTCTACATACTCCGTGGGTTTCTACATAAAATGCTTGAAGATGGCTTTTGTAGCCATAGAGACATATTTGCCCACCGAAGACATAGATGCAATCCTTCGGGCAATACTGCAAGAACGCATTTCTTGTACTAGCATCTTGTTAGATTGTGGTCCATTTTTAATTTTCCACATTCGGAAGCGCTGTCGCATTATTTTGAGTAGATGTGCATGGGCCCTCTTCAACTGGCTGATAGCTAAGCTTCTCCTTTGTACTTCCGATCAGCTCCCCGTTTGGTCAAATGATTTCACCAGCTTTCGCTCTACTGTAGAAGGCACGACCGAAAGACTGAGAACACCCGAACAGTCTTCTTGTCTCTTTTCATTCCTGTTTCGGCAATATTTTACCAGTCTTCGCTACTGTAGAAGGTACGACCGAAAGACTGAGAACACCCGAACAGTCTTCTTGTCTTTTTTCATTCCTGTTTCGGCAAAATCGACCCGAACCACTTAACCCCATCTTCAGTTCTACTTTCACGCTTTTATCTCTACGCCTTGTGACTTAGAAACATTGCTCGGTGAAGACACGCAATAAGCGTAAACTCGCCATGTGTTCATAAGTACTAAAATACGAAATTTATCACTATTTCACAGTGCAGCAATCGTTCAGGGCACTCATGATACGCACGTACTGGGTAATTCTCAAGACTGTATAGCTCCGTTCTTCCCAGTATTCAGGTTATAATAATCTTGCGTTACAGAACTGTTATTCCTTTCACTCGGCCCATCCCGGCTGCGGCGGCTGCATTTCCGATGGAGGCGGAAATGTTGTAGGCCCGTGTGCTCAGATTTGGGTGCACGTTAAAGAACCCCAGGTGTTCGAAATTTCCGGAGCCCTCCACTGCGGCGTCTCTCATAATCATATGGTGGTTTTGGGACGTTAAACCCCACATATCAATCAATCAGTCAATTTCACTCGGCTCAGCAGAAGACATGTTTTTTCATGTTTTCCTTTTAGAAAGGAAAGACACGAACCTTCGTTATCGTTTTTTACCACCTTCATATTCTAAAGAGCGTGATTACTAAGTAGTGTCTCTAATCTGGCCGAGTAATGTGACGTTCTCAAAGCCTTAAAAAAATCCGTAAAGTCAACAAAAAAGATGCGAAATCCCCGAAAGAGATAGAATATATATATATATATATATATATATATATATATATATATATATATATATATATATATATATAGGAAGGAAGTGTAAACTAAGGGCTTGCTTTTCGTGTTTTTGACACAATATTAATGAGATCTAACAGACAATAATGCCAAGGATTGTATAGGGGAAGTTATAAGAACAAGTAAGAAGAAAGAAAGATGGGTGAAGAGATAACCAGCCGTGAGCATCCGTATATATATATATATATATATATATATATATATATATATATATATATATATATATATATATATATATATATATATATATATATATGGATAAACCCCTATGATTAACATCACTAAGAAATGGCTAAACATTTTCAACATGTTCGAGCGCACATGGCTGCTTTCTTTCTTGCCTACACATCTCTCCAGTCTGAGTCTGTATAGTTTACGAGTGTGCTGTTGATTCTGAATAATAGTAAAAAAGAGGAAAGCACTATGTTCAATGAAAAAGCAGAAAGGTTGGCCTCAATAGGAATCATGACCTCCGAAGTGCTCAGCATTTGTAAATTGAAATATGAGGTACAGCAGGGGAAGCATTGCAAATGCTTTCTAGTGGCAACGGGAAAGCGAAGTTACCGAAATCCATTGACCCAACTTGGGAAATTGTCCTGTGGTCCGAACGGTGTTCCCACGACGCTAGCATATGCGTATACCACGCTGCGAAGATGGTTCCCCGTAAGCCTATGAAATTTTCGTCATGTAGGCCTTCTTAACGTATGTCTTTTTTTACAGTTGACGCTGACTGTGTGTGGGCTCGCCGTGAGCCTGGCGACCGCCGGATTTCTCAGCGGTGGCGGTGGTGGGGGCTACGGTGGCGGAGGCTTTGGTGGTGGCGGACCCTGGAGAAGTGGAGGGGGCTTTGGAAGCTTCGGTGGTGGTGGTGGCGGGCCCTGGAGAAGCGGCGGAGGCTTCGGTGGAGGAGGTGGTGGCCCTTGGAGAAGTGGCGGTGGTTTCGGAGGCTTCGGTGGCGGCAGTGGACCATGGAGGAGTGGTGGTGGTGGCTTAGGAGGCTTCGGAGGAGGCCTTAAGAGTGGCTTCGGAGGAGGCGGCTTTGGAGGTGGTGGACCATGGAGCAGCGGCGGTGGTTTCGGAGGCGGTGCTGGTCCCTGGAGAGGAGGTGGTGGCGGTGGTTTCGGTGGAGGCGGTTGGAGAGTCGGTGGTGGCGGCTTCGGTGGAGGCGGCCGCGGATGGTGGTAGATGTGTTAAGCAGGTGAGTAGAGGAAACAGCTGTCTTAGTAAAGCCGTAACGTTGCAGGAAGCATTTTCTTACATTGAAACCTAAATGAAACAGCCTTGGGAATATAGTAATAATGTTAGCAAGATATCCAAAACTACCTTCAAAGAAGCCACTCCCATCTATACACTATATCACTATGGTGTTTAGATTGACAGCGTAGATACCGACGAGTACGGGGAAATGAACAAAGTAGAGAGATATCTCCTGAAATTTCAAAAAAAAAGTTTACTATGTCTGTACACTACTATTTACACTAAACACATGAAAACGAAAACGAAATCAAAACTTTTTGCAGATTCTTCTCATGTCACTATCGCACCGGCAATTTAATGTAGAAATGTCAGCGTTGTTTTTTTGTCACACTAAATTAGTGGTGCGCACCACGTGACGCGAACGCGATGTTCCCTTCACTATGCTGCACCAACAAGCCCAAGAAAAATTTTGCTCAACTCCAAATGGAAAGCTGCCATGTAAGTGGAAAACTTATAGTTGTAATCGTTCTAAAACTGCAGTTGTTAATGCGTACACGAGTGAGAGAGACGCTCTACACAAGGCTCACTCAGTTTACATCCTTAAAAAGCACTGACTCCTAGCTGGAAAAAGGAGCGGTCAGTCAAATTTGGCTGTCATGTTCATCGCCACTACTTACATTTACATCCACGCAAGCGGATGAAGAATATTGCCACTACTGACAACGTTTTACAAGACTGACCTATACACGCTCTTCCGCAAAGGCGCAACATCCCCTTTAATAGCAGCGTCCACATGGGTTTCTTTCAAGGCATCTATCAACGCCCACTTGTCGGCGGTCGAGACCTTTTCGATTGTGTTCTCCAATTCAACGAAGAAAGTAGGTCGGTACGCTGCCATATACAGGCACCACGTGACAAACACTTTGATGTAGCTCCAGGGTGAGACAAACTGCCGATAGCTCAAGACGTGTGTAAATCACGCCGGGGGTTACGCCAAATCGGGCCCGCGGCAGCATCACCTCCTCGTGATAGGCGCGAAGCTGCTGCCCCCCTTCCAGCGCGCCGCGTCAGTATACGCGTTGGAAGCAACACTGAAGGCGGTACGAAATTGTTGTGTCATAGGTCGGCCGGTCGCTGTTACGCATTCACTTCCTACATGCCGTATCTTTTTCTATAGTGACGAGGCCTGAATTTGCCGTAATTGTACGAGAAAGGTTAAGGGATGAGGTCAAGCGCGAGAGAACAATGATGCGCCCAGGACAAAGGATACAACACCGAGGAAACAAAGGCATTCACGCAACAATACCGACAGCCTGCTACGAGGCAGCTCCTGCGATGCACAAAGAGGTTTTAATTTTAGGGCTAGCCCACTGTTCGCAGGAGCAATGCTTCCACTCAACCGCAGTAATTGGAATTGAATGCCACCGTTGATCGGGGAATGCTGAGGCGTATAGTATTTGAAAGAGAGAAATTCTCATTCAAGATTACTGAAAGAGATCAAAGCTAAATCACAATGAAAAAAAAACGGGATGGCAGATTTAGCGTTCTTATGAAGCATCTAGAACATTTCCTGACAAATAATGATACTTAGGCAACAAATGACACGTCAGGGAAAGATTACGCACATAACATATACATACCAGACACGTATTGAGCTATCATGGTCATTGTGCGGCACTGATATTAGGACAACTTCAAAATCGTTTAGAAAGCTTACATGTTTTCACAGCTATAAAAAAACGAAGACCTTAAATCGGTCACAACACGGGTGCTGTGTTATGTACTCTCATAAGTCCTCGTTTTTAGTGTTGTGCGAACATTCCGATTCCAAATCACTAACTAGCCCAAGCAACTGTTCTATCAAGTTCCTAAAGTGCTGGATTCACTGCCATTTCACCTCGAAATGCAGAAATGTTGTGTCTCAGTTTTGTTACTCATACGCAATTGTTAGCACTTCAATAGCGACTAATAATGCATAGCTATTATTGTCGTGCTTCCTTTGTGTGATGAGTGTACAGTGGCCGTAAAACCTCTGAGTTACAGCACCAATGTGCTCACAACTTTTAGGCTGCGAAAGGCGGAAAATTTTCGGCTGAACAATTATGATCTGACTGCATAATGCTTCCGGCCTGTCATAAAAAAATGACCCCAAACCCCAGAAACAAAAACGCTGCGATGAAGCACGAAGGAGGAGAGGAATGAAGTGAGCGGGCCGGCCAGCCGGCTGGCTGACATACCGGGAAGACAAGGTAATCACTCGCAAATGGTTGCACCAGGCGCTGCGTTCGGCGTGTTATGATCGTCGTACGCATCCAACCCGGATCGAAACGGGTAATCTGCCGTGTAGTGGCAGGTACTCGGCGGTCAGGAGAGATGACAGCGAGGAGAACGCAGGCACAGACGCACTCGGGCGCGCAAGCGCACAACCACACGCACGCACGCACCCGCAGAATTCTGCAAACGCTTGCGTGGACATTCGCAGAAACTGCCTTACGTGAAGAAAAGAATGGGATTCTATTCCAAAGAATCGCCGACTCGGTGCTTTTGCGGAAGCGATTACCGTCGAAGCGAGCAAGCCACAGAACTGTTGGAATGGAAACACGTGAGGCAGCATATAGCTTAAAGCTGAACGGTCCACACTACCACCCCCCCCCCCCTCAACCTTCCTTCGCTGTGCTCTTGAACACTCTTTTGACAAAACTGAAGAAACATCACCGTGCACTGGGCAGCTTGTAGGCAGTTTTCATCTTGTGAAAACACGCGCGCGAAATACTTCAGAAAGTACTTTACGCTGTGTACGGTTTGTCTTGCTTACGCTTCGACAACAGGTTGCGTTGAAATAGTCGTGGCGCTCACGAAAGCACGTCGTATCCCGCTAGCCAAAATGACTGTTATGCTACCTAGTACTGCGTTGGTTACTTCGGCAAAAAAAAAACAGATTGCCGCGACGGGCTCATTTCCAGTATCAGTAATTACTATAAATAAGACCCTCTTGATATTTGTGACGGTTTATAATCATATCATAGATACGTGACACTGTTTCTAGAATAGTCTTCTTTGCGAAATCAAGCGTTCAGATGGCGATCAATGATGAAAAAGTAGGATGCAATCTAAAAACAAAGTGCCCTCGATTTCCACATGATGTCATGACTAGCCCCGGTGGTCACCTACCATATCCATATTATTTAATGTTTATTGGGGCACCCTTTACCGTTGTAGACACCTGCTACAGAGGAACAGCCACAACATCTACAACACGGTATCATCATGAGCATCAAACCAATTTTTGAATGTTTACCTTTTATTGCTTGCTAATTTCGAGAAACTTCACAGAGCTAAAATTTATATCCTGCGAAAAAAATGCTTTGCTGATTCTTTTTCCGTCGAGTTCTTTTAATGCGAATGCCTGGAAATTTTTATTTATTGGAAACGAGGATTTGAAAGAAAAGCACGTTTTATGTCCCGACCTACAATATCAAACGTGGGATCCTGCAGGCGAAGGAGACAATATGTTTCATCCTTCATCTGAGTGGTCTGGCCTGGACCAGCAACTAGGCGGATCTTGTTTTAAAGTTGTTTAATTCCTTCAAAAATATGGCTGATTTTGACGGGGTCCCGTAAAGCCGAGTACTACACAATTTGCCAAATTGTGATCAAAGAGGCATGATTTCACCCGCTCAATGTTTCACTATTGCAGATCTCGGTTAACTAGGTTAGGACACAATCTGTATCTGAGTGAAAAATGTGTTCTAAAGTATTGCGTTTATTTTTTTAATAATTAAAAAACATGGTATAGGGCAATTGAGCGTGTCCAAAAAAAAAAAAACAGGCAGGTGGCACAAAACACCAAAGCTGCGAGTACGCGGCGCGCCAACTTCTTGCTGTCGTGTAGCACAGAGACGCACACAAAGGCGTCAAAAGTCGAGCCAGTAGAGATTCGAACGCGACTTTTGAGAAACGTATATGCGTAAGGAGCTTCTTAGTAGGTTTTGGTAAGCCTTCCTTGTAAAATCATGTTCTTAAACCGGCTTTTAGAAGGCCTCGTGAAAGAAAATCTGCGTTCTGTGTTGGCACTTGTCGCTCTTTCGACAAGCAGCCGGTCGGCAGGCCTCATACCTTCGCCCTACTTTTCGCGCAGTTCGCGATGCGTACCGTTAAGGGACCGCACCATGGCGATGTCTCTTTCCTTTCGCCATTTCTTGTTGGGTTTTATCTTCCCGGCCGTCTTCCGGCCTATCGCCTGTTTCACACTGGTGGCCGCTTTCAAAAGAATTGGTCTCTTTCTCATTTCTGATACATGGCACGTTTCACCGCAGTGTCTGCGTCCCGGAACCAAGTCGACCTTTGTGAACAGGCTGCAAAACTAGCGTTCGCCACGGCCACCGGAGCGGAGACGCAGCACCGCGAGCCTTACCGGGACCATGCGAGGCATCAGCGTCTGCACGCCTACGACACAAAGAAGTTGAGCGGCTTGAAACAATGCGAACTGCTACAATGCTGTCACGTTATCTCTGCAAGCTTCTAAGTTCAACAGTCTCTTTCTGAGGCTTTGACAGAAAAGAGAGAGAAAGCCTGAAAAAACAAAGGAACAGTGAAAAAAATAATAAGACTAAACCAGAAGATACCAAGTGCAGCTTCTTGTTCGGGCTAACTGAGACGTAACAGGTACTTGTTTCTTGCTTCTCGGGCGAGATACACTCGTTTTGCATACTGAAGGCGGTCTTGTTCTCTTGTTCGTGCTGCCGACGCAGTTTACCCAGCTTCCGAATAAAAAGCAATCTCTATTTTTGTTCGAACGTCGTGGCTATCTTTCCGTTCCGCAACAGCGGTTCCCGGAGTCTCTGAGGTTGCCTCGGTATCTCAGTCTTCACTCACTTGTGGCCGTCTCCGTATGATGCAGAAAACGTAACAGCGTGTTCACGGCCGGGTATCTTCTCGATTCCAATAAAACAGCGGGTACTGTCATGTTCAGTGCTATGCGGGTAAAGACCATTCATTTTTTGACAAAAAAGCTGATAAATGAATGACGCTCTTGCACGTTGGAAAAAAAAGAAAGAACTGCTTTATAGACATGCTAAAATGAGAATTCGAAAAGAATGAAGAAGGTACCCTTAGCAAATTGGACAGTTTTGTTAGAATGGTATAAATTTGAATATAAACCCGAGCTTGGCCTAAGCAGCGCAAGGATTGGCCTAAGCTCTTCGTGGGGTTAGGCTTCTATCCAGTCTCATTACTCTTTCCCAACGCTTGCTATTATTTACTATACATGGCTGTTGCGTGCTCCCTTGCTTTCTTTCTTCTTTACCTGTTTCTTTATATATTTTACTATTGCCATTTCTCTCTCTTTTGTTATTTTTTAATTGTCTTTCTCTCTTTCTGTACTTTTTTACCTCCTCCCGATTTCCATCCTGTTTCTTCTCAAATAGTTCATCCGCACCCTTACTTCCCTTACCATATACTATACAAGGCTGTGCTATGCTCAGCTAGCGTGCGTGGATCGCTGAGTGTTTCAGGCGCCAGCCTGCGTATCGTGAATAGTCTGCCGTTGTGGCGCTCAAATGTTGAGCCGAAGGTCACGGGTTCCATCCCGGCCATGGCGGATGCATTTTGATAAAGGCGAAATGCTAGAAACCAGTGAACTGTGTGACGTCAGTTCATGTTCAACAACACCAGGTGTTCGAAATTTGCTAAGTTCTTCTTAACAGCGTCTCTCATAATCACATTGCGGTTTTCGGATATCAAACTCCACCTTATATTATGTCTTCGTAGCAGTGTAGTTTGGGGTGGCACAGCGGGTCGGCGTCCTCCTCCTCCCGAAATATTAGTTTTGCTATAGAATTTAGAGTTCAAAATGACACTAGACCGCATCAAATCAACATGGTGCCTTCTCACCCCGCCTTCATTCATAAGAAGAAGAAGAAGTAGTGTCTCTTTAGAAGAACGCTTGTTCCTGCGCTCTGTATTTTTTTAGTGAAATCATCGGTCTTTTGAGGCGCCTCGCCTCCCCGTCTTGTGGCGATGGCCGTGGATTATGCCAGAGGCCCGCCTGGTCAAAGGTCCTCACACCCGTAAACCACAAGGAAGCGAGCTGACTCTCCCAGTGACACTGAGGACATCAAACTCTATTCTATGTCGGAAGACGACACATCCGATGGTAGCTTTATACCTGTCCGGGGTAAGAGGACGAAGAGAAGGACGGTGAATACAGCAGCATCAGCTCCTGCAAGCACAGTGACTGTGCATTCAAGGCCTGCGCGCTGGCCGCACGTCATCATCTTCATGCCCGAAGATCCATCAAGCAACCTACGGCTTCTGAACAGGCAAGCCCTTTCCGTTGCTCTCGAATGTGCGGTGCCACATCAAATTAAGGACGTACGAGTAAACCCAAGGAAGAACATTCTCGCCATAGACTTGCACGATGGGAGTGCGCTAGGAGAGCTGCAGCAAATGACTGAGCTAGGCGGTATTAAAATGCGCCCCTTTATCCCGATGGATGAAAAATCAATTGCCGGTGTAATTTATAACATCGACATTGCCATTCCTAATGCTGACTTGTCTACCCTCATCAAGCCTGCAAACGAGGGAACTGTCATTACGCAAGTGCAGCACCTTGGAAATACGCGCTGAATGAAAGTGTTTTTCAAGGGAGATTGCATACCGTCCCACGTTAAAGCTGGACATTTCCGACATCCGGTTCGACCATTCATCCAAAAGCCACTTCAATGTCATCTGTGCTTCAGGCTATAACACGCCAAGGGCGTATGCCCTAACTTACGACTGTGTCCCCACTGCGCTGAACCTCATGCTGAAGACGCCTGTCGGGCGACTACTCTGAAGTGCGCTAACTGCAGCGGTCCTCAAGCTGCCTTGTCGAAAGACTGTCCTCGAATCCAAAAGGAACACGTGGTTCTCAGACAAATGGCCCGAGACAACTCGACACACAGGGAGGCAGCCGAAGTAGTCCGGCGTCGGCATCGACGTCGGCATCATCGAAAGTCTTCAAAGAAGGCACATTCCCGAGACGCTACTTCCCACTCTTTAGCGGTTCCATCCAATAGCGCCGCGAAAGGGCCCACCACTTCTACGAAAGAAACAGAGAAGCCTCCTTCTCTTGAGGAATGGCCCACACTCCCGACGCGCTCTTCTGCCAAGGAACCTCTGCAGGTTGCGGCCACACCAGAGCCGTCTCCAGCCATGGAAGATTTGCCTAAAACTGATCGTCAAATGATCTCGGTGCTGCGTTCCCTCATAGAAGCCATCCGAGCGATATTAGTCGACATGAAGACACCGTCTGCTCGAAGCGCACTTTGACTATTGGACGCCCTAAGCCCAGTGCTTGAATATCTCAACTAGGAAGATGGCTACTCACACCTCGTCATTTCGTAAAGAAGTCAAGGCTGCATCCGTCATCCAATGGAACGCCAGAGGACTAAAATCACGCCTTTCAGATTTTCGTCAGTTTGTGTTTACCAACGTGTTTTCAATCGACGTCATTTGTGAACCCAATTTGTCGAAACCAATAAGACTGTCGGGGTACGAAGCTGTCATGTCTTCAACGAACGGTGCGTGCAGCAAAATCATCGTCTTTGTTCGTCGTGAACTGACGTATGTTGTGCAACCAATTGCACTCACGATGACAATCAGTATGTCGGCATCACTGTGAAAAAGAACAAAGTCATGTTTACTCTCATAGGCGTTTATATATCGCCGTCCAATAATCTCGATTCCAGGAGATTAGCGGATATTTTGAGAGTGTGTCCTGCACCATGGGTCATCATAGGTGATTTCAATGCGCACAATCACGCATGGGGAAGTACGCAGACAAATGCAAGAGGACGCAGGTTAGCAAACATCGCCTACAACTATGGCTTTACTCTCCTGAACGACGGCAGGCCCACTTTTCTTCGAGGGGTGACATACGGCAGTTGTCTCGACCTTGTCTTTGTCTCTAATTCCCTCGCGAGATACGTCAAGTGGTTTCCAGATGTTGAGATACGAGGAAGTGATCATATTCCAATCTACCTTAACATCAAAGGCTTGTCTAGTTATGGTCCTTGGATGACCATTCGAGCAGTCCAATGGACCAACTTCAAATCTAACATGGAAGATGCTTGCAGCGATGGCCTACGATCTGGGTTAGAGCAAACAATTAGGAGCACAGTTCAGAACGCCACTCGCACGGTGACAATATCTTCCACACGAAACGACTTTGATATACAGTTGGAGCGACTCCGAGCACTGCGACGCCGGGCGGAGCGTCGGTATCGGCGTACAAGATCGATTCACGATCTTAGGGCAGCCAGGAGGATGCGAAAGAAAATTCGGCGTCGCATGGATAGTTTAGCGTCGGAACGATGGACAACGTTTTGCCAGTCACTAGACCCTCGCAAGCCACTCTCACACATTTGGAAAACAGTGCAAGGTCTGCGTCACCCTACGGAACAGCGCTTTCCATTCAAAGCGCTCGCGCTATTTCAAAGGAGGCAAGGCATCAATGTCGCAGAAGATTTCTGTGCGCAGATCGCCAACCAAGCCACGCGTCCAGATTCTCCAGTGAGAGGTGACGTCCCCCGTTCCCGTGACTGCCACATGGACCTCCCTTTTACAATGGAAGAGCTCGAGGCGGCACTAGCTCTCTGCAGGTGTTCAACTTCTCCGGGCCCAGATGGTATTCCGTACCGAGCCTTGTGCAACCTTGGGGAAGGTGCAAGGAGAGAACTGTTGAGCCTCTACAACATCTCGTGGCAGGATGGCAATGTTCCTGATGACTGAAAAGTAAGCCGCTTGTTACCCATCTTGAAGCAGGGCAAATCCCCACTCGAACTCACCTCATACCGCCCAATAGCACTGGCCAGCTGCGTAGAGAAGATAATGAAACGGATGATACTAGGCCGCCTGGAGTGGTATCTTGAATACTAAAGATTTATCCGAATTCAATGGCTGGTTTCCGACGCGACCGCTCTTCTATTGACAATGTCGTTGATCTCGTTTCGTACGTTCAGCGCGAAAGATCCCGTAAGTGACTATCTGCAGCTCTGTTTCTAGATGTGAAAAGCGCTTATGATAATGTACTACATGAAGCCATTTTGGGTGCTCTTGCGGTGGTTGGTCTTGGTGGTCGAGTCTTTCGGTGGATTTCGAGTTACCTGGCTGCAAGATCATTCTTTGTGTTAACAGAAGATGGCTCAACCACGCGACGCTATACTTCCAGGGGTGTTCCTCAAGGCGGAGTTCTTAGCCCGACGCTTTTCAATCTTGCACTGATTGGCCTTGCTGAATACTTGCCAAGCACCATTAAAATCTCAATATACGCAGACGACAGACGACATCTGTGTCTCGACTTCGGCAGTCACACGTCCTCAGATACGTTCCCAAATTCAAAAAGCAGCAACTACGATTGCCAACTACTTGTTAAAACAAGGTATCAGCATATCACCAGAAAAATGCGCGCTGGTGGCCTTCACTCGCAAAGCAATGACCCCTTATGTCATCTCAATCTGCGGGCGACCAATTTCTTACGCCAAAACCCACCGGTTTCTGGGCATCATTATTGATAGGGACCTCTGTTGGAGTCCGCATGTGAACTATATGAAGAAGCACCTGACTGCTATTTCCCCACTGTTTAAGTTCCTGGCAGGAAAAACGTGAGGGATGTCAGTAGACGCAATGATGGAGCTCTACAGAGCCCAGTTTCTCGATTTCCTCGAATATAGCTTGCCCGTGTTTAGCAATACCTGCAAAAGCAATGTTTGTGTTCTTAAGGAAGTACAAGCCCAAGCGCTGAGAGTGTGCCTCGGTCTGCCCAGATGTACGTCAACGGAAGCAACAATTGCAATTGCTCGTGACTATCCGATACAAACTCACATTGTTGTAGAAGTCCTGAGAACGCACATCAGACACTTCGCACGTGCTCCCTGTCATCACCTTGCACTGTTGCCTTCAGAGAGGCGCCAAGCATCGTTCACCAAAATGATTGTGAAATACAACGATAAACTTCCCTCGGGCTTCACTCCTGCGTCTAAACAATCCATACCGCCTTGGTGTCTTATTCGACACAAAGTGCATCTTAGCGTACCAGGGATCCAGAGGAAATCTGAGCTATCGTCGCCTGTGCTCAAACAACTGTCTCTTCTTCTTTTGCACGAGAAATATTCAGACAGCATACATGTATACACCGATGGTTCCACGAACCACCAGTCTTCATCAGGGGCAGTAGTGGTCGCAGCAAGAGGTGTTACCATCAGCTTTAGGACTGACCACTCCTTGGCATCTACAGCAGCGGAACTAGCTGCTTTGCGTGCTGCACTTCGTGTGGTCAATCGAGAACCACCGCAACAATGGTCAATTTTCAGTGACTCAAGGGCTGCTACAATCTGTGCTCTCAGCACTGCGTCGCGGGCCATACGAACAGCTTGTTTTCGAAATTCAATGCCTTCTCCACACTTCACACGTGAAAGGGCATCATGTGACGCTTCGATTGCTGCCAAGTCACTGCGGCATCATAGGGAACGAACATGCCGATACTTCCGCGCGGGCAGCCCTTGAAGGAACACGAGAAGAAGCCATACCACTTTCGCGGACCCATGCTGCCAGTAATCTTCGGCGACTTGCGCGTGAAATCACGTTTTCACAATGGTGCCCACCAAGCATCGATACGAAGCGTCAACACCACCTGTCCTCTTTGATGGCTCTCCGCATGCCCACTGGACTCGACCGAAGAGAAGCCACCCTTCTTCATCGCTTATGGCTAGGAGTGGCATTTACAAAATCTTATTCCTTTGTCATAGGAATGGCCGACAACGCTCTCTGCGATGCCTGTCATTGCGAAGAGACGCTACACCACATGCTGTGTGACTGTCCGTTGTATGAAATCCAAAGACAGTCACCGGCGTCCGCTTTTGCGCGCATCGACAACAGCCAAATGTCTGTGGACACTATTCTGTCAAGTGCCCGAGAGAAGACATTGCAACAGGAGGCGACGAAAGCTCTGTTGAAATTCCTACGCGACAAGGACTTGAACCAGCGACTGTAACAGCAACGTCACACCGCGAAAAACAAGACTGGACTATGACTGAGTGTGCGCACGTGTGCTGCCGAATGTGCTGTGTTTCTCCTTTTCCTCTCTGCTCTCTATCTTTCCTCTCCACCATCCCTCTCCCATGCGCAGGGTAGCAAACCGGCTGCCTATAGGCTGGTTAACCTCCCTGCCGTTATTTACCCCCCTGTCTTCCTTCCTTCATAAAAATGTCTGCCTAAGAACCAAGATTGTGGGTACGCGGATTTGAATCTGGTCTCAGAAAAAACATATTCCCATTACTTCTATCTTTGTCGATATCTCTTTCTCTTTGTACTTGTTCTCTCGCCCATGAGAAATACATATCCCGCGTCGGAGAATTTCGTGCACGTGTTGCAGGAGTGAAGCAGGAGATGAAGAAGATGAGAATGATGAAAAAAGGGCGAACAGACTGCAAGCTGATTCACATGATAAGGATTTCTCTTCGCTCTGTGTAGACTAGCGGCCGGCTTCAAGAGCTCCGCTGTTACTATCTTATAAGTAGTTACGCTTCGCCGAGAGCCTTCATTGAGAATTATTCAGCGTTGTGGAGGAAACCTGTACGAAAACTTCTGCAGATCGCAGGTGTCATGGGAATCGATATTATGCATGCAAAACATGCGCAGAAAAGGTGATTGTGATGTAATTGTTATTGAGTGAAACGTTACGAATTGACACCAACGTTATGCAGAGTTCATACGCTGGACAGTCTCGTATGTTTTATAAATCAGTTTTTTTTTTCAGTTGCGTAACGATGCCAACAGCCACATGGGTATTACCAATACCAGAATAATAAGGCCCATATGTAGCGCTTGTGCTTGCGAGGATGGCAGTCCTGGCTTGTGCTATGTCGACCAACTTCAGTGGATGGCGTTGAACAAAAATTGACGTTAACGCGACGTGATGCATGTGTGATGGAAGATCGTATGTGATATTGATAAACTTACATCGTCACCAATGCAACCACATTTGACGTTTTATCGTTATTGCACCTGCTCAGGGTGTATTTTCAAAGCAGCTTCGAAACCTCGGGTTGCTCTGCAGTAGAATACTTGATTGCCACTCAAATTGCTTTGGCTCAATTCCTGCTGGGAAAATGATATTTGTTGTTTTGATGCGCTGGGTCAACGCTTCCTATGACGGGTTTTCTTTATGCTATACCGCATTTCGATTGTGCCAATGTCGGTTCTGACCGTTCCCGGTTAGATGTAAACAGCCAACTGTACCTGTGGCACACACCCACTCGTGGTATATGGGCGTGTGCCACATATAGCCATAGGTCATGGTTTGACGACGTATATGACAGCAATTGCACGTTATTCGCGTCTTGGCCAGCCATACATATCCGTCAAACCCTCAAACCCTCCCATACTATTTTTGGTCTCACTCTTAGTTAAGTAAGTAGTGATCACGAGAGCAACCAGGTGTAGGTGGCTAGACATACAGACAGATAGATAGACAGATAAAACTGTCAAAGTGCTTGAAGTTCACTAACAAATGCTTCACATTAAAAAAATGATGTTGGGCTGGTAGCCCACCTTCATAAAGGAGGTAAGATTTGCAAACAAGGGACATGAGACGAGAAGGCAATACCATATAAACAGCGTTTATATTGCCATGTTATCTTTTCCCGTGTGCGTCTCTTCATGGCTTACCTTTTTTTGTGCTGAATACTTACCAACAAATAGAGATTTCTGTCACTCCATACTGGCTCGACTACAAAGAAAAATATTAAGCCACTCTCTTCAACTTTTTCCGCAGTACATTATGCAAGGGCCCCTGAATAGTGATGTAGTAGCATGAAGGCGGCGGCTATATGAGTCCTCTTACGTTCTCGACGGTAAGTCTCTTTCTTACTTAAGCAACCAATTTAAACGATAAGAGAAGTGACGTGTTCACAAACGCTTGGTGTCAATGTAAATTCTGGCCTGTTATATCTAGCGCATATACCAGTACGCAAAACTAAAATATACGACACAGACAGAGAGAAAAGAGCGCTGACTTTCAGGCGTTTTAACACACTGACAATACCAGGTATAAATACATGCACAGTCAGCGGGAAAAGCAAATAATATAGCCAAAAAATACAGCATATGGATGTAATGATTGATGATGAGAGGGGCGAAGTGGCTGTCCGTCCGTCCTTCTGTCTGTCTGTCTGTCTGTCTGTCTGTCTGTCTGTCTGTCTGTCTGTCTGTCTGTCCGTCCGTCCATCCGCCCGCCTGCCTGCCTGCCTGCCTGCCTGCCTGCCTGCCTGCCTGCCTGCCTGCCTGTCTGTCTGTCTGTCTGTCTGTCTGTCTGTCTGTCTGTCTGTCTGTCTGTCTGTCCGTCTATCCGTCTGTCTGTCTGTCTGTCTGTCTGTCTGTCTGTCTGTCTGTCTGTCTGTCTGTCTGTCTGTCTGTCTGTCTGTCTGTCTGTCTGTCCGCCCGTCCGTCCGCCCGCCCGCCCGCCCGCTCACCCGCCTGCCTGCCTGCCTGCCTGCCTGCCTGTCTGTCTGTCTGTCTGTCTGTCTGTCTGTCTGTCTGTCTGTCTGTCTGTCTGTCTGTTGATATGCTGGGCTGCATACGCCACCTGAAGGACGCGGGATCGCCCTAGAACATAAGGAGCTTCGACCCTAAAATCCAGCAGCAAGTACAGGAATCGGTGACACCGAGAAGCCTTAATCCCCAAGTTTCTAAAACCCTTAGCTCATCCTTGGTCAACGCAAGCGATGTCATGCTGATACATCTCACTCCCTCACGAGAACATCTCCCGCCCCAGCTATTTCTATATCACACTGGTCTTTGTAGCGATAAACAACGACACTTTTATCGAACTGAGGTACGCTTATAGCCACAGTTACCGGACTGTTAGCTGAGATGCCCCTGGTTTCCGTCTATAACAGTGAAAGGTGCTATGAGATCACAAGATGGGTTACATACGGCGCCTTAGTTGTCCTCTGCCGCCACCACCACTGGTGTGCATAACCAGCATCGAAAAAAAATAAAAGAAACTCAGTAAATAAAAAAACACCAAGAACGCAAGAAGATTCGAGCCAGCCGAGTATTGTACTACTGTGCCACGCCGGTTCATATAAGTCGTTTCTAAGCTGGCCGAAGGCAGGCTTGATGTCGAGAAAGGAATCCCACTAATATTAGTAATAAAATATTTTAGATCATGAAAGGAAGAACCAGGCGTCTCAAAATGCGAATTGCATAACGAGTGTATTGTCGGGTGTTTCAACGCATTAGAAAACTGTTTCTATATGGCGAAAACTGTTTTTATATAATGTTTCTATATAGCGTAGTGGGTACCCAGCAAGTGACAGCAGTTACCCAACGAGTGTTTAGAAAAGGGTTCAAAAGCCACTCTTCCCGCTTTTGCTGTGACTGTGCTGCGCGTTTCGCGCAGGCTGGGCGTTTTTTTTATGCTTTTTTAGACTCGTGTTCACGCACCTGCCCCTTCTCCCCTTTGTATTCGCGTCCTCAAGTGAACGAAACGCGATACACAACGCTCTCATTACAAAACACAAATTGATTTTAGTTTTGAATACTGCACATTTTTTTAAAGACGATAGTCTTTCTTGGGGACCTTCGACGATAAAGTTCTTGGTCTGTTTGTCTGTCTGTACATTTTCTGTTTGTCCACCCTTATCGATACCTCAAACGGCACCAAACGGCCAACCTTATCCGCAGCGCCCACCAATATTGCTCAAGATTCAGCGTTCATACTTGTGCGATTGTCACTTAAAAAGCAATTATTGTGCATATGTGAGGCACCATAACAACACGTCGATGTTATGTATGTGTGCCTTTATACTTGAAAAGGCACACACAAGTAATGCTAAGGACTATAGTGTTTATCACGCTGCGCTGACAGTACAACGCAATGCTCAAAAAGGTAAGTGCTTCCAACACTTTGCTAAGATGACACGGTGGTGGCACCTGCCCATCGTTTTGCGTTCTACTCCCTATCACCTCCGAGAAAAACGTGCATCTTTTTCCACGGGCGTGCACGCCTTCCTTCGTTTTCAAACTGCCAGATGCCTCTCGTTTCTAACGTGCCTCTATGCACTCGTTCGCCGTCGCTACATGCTCGAGGCACTAACGCAGCGCCTCCGGAATAACAATCACGAATTTTTTTTTTTTGCGCAGAACATCAATTAAACGTTTGGTTCACTCTCTCCAGACGCAAGACTATTGTCTTTCGACGGTATATGGAGTGTAACATGCAGATTCGGGGCCAATTTCTTTTGCTTTGCTGCAGCATCGGTTCGTTTTTTTACGAAGAAGGGAAAACTTTAGTGCAGCCGAAAGTACGACATCGACACCTCCATGTTTTACTATCTTCTTCAGGTGATCGAATGTTTGATAAATATAAGGAATAACAGCTATTTTCTGCATGCTTCAAAACTAGCCGCATCATTCTCATCATTCTCGACACCCTGCTTTACTGCGTTCGTTCTTTTTTCAGCTTACTGAAAAGTATGAAGACGGTGAACTTGCGGAATCCAAATGGCGACCTCTCACTCCACAACGCGTGATACTATCGACTGAACCAGGGCAGTGATCGTCCTCTGTCGTACTAATGGCGAGTTAGTTATATACCCCATGCACCGTTGGCGATATACCAATCTCGGAGGAAACATGCACGTTTTTCAGCTTTACCTGCGATATGGCGCGAAGGCTGCTGTCGGCGGCCCTGCCTCGTACTTTCCCTACGGTGCAAGGGCACTCGTGTGGGCCCACTTATCTCGCGGAGCGAACTGTGCGCGCCTTGGGCTTTCACCGGAACGATTGCCGGAACGAAGGTCACTTCGCTCACTGAAATTTCTCCGTTTGCGAAACAGCACGTTTTTCAAACACAGCGAAGTAAATGTAACAGAATTTTTCGCTCATCCTGTGTATACCTGTGCGTATACGTTTTATGCGTCTTTGGTGTTTGAGCAGCGCGTTGAGTGTTGAGCGGTGAACGTCGACAGCTCGCGCTTGTCCTGTTTTCGGTATTTGTGCACGTCCTATTGTTTTGTGCAAACTTCCCCGAGCGGCTGTGGGCTCTTAATGATGCCGTATACTGCACAAGACTGGTGCTCTGTGCTGTGACGTTATGTGTTTGCGTGTGTGATTCTGTTCTTTTACTCCATTTCTTTACACCTCTTTCGATCTCCCCCATCTCTTCAGCCTGTGCAGGGTAGTATACCGCTTATGCCAAACAGGTCAACATTCCTGCCTTTCTTGTAGGTGTGCTTCCTGCAATAGTAAAGCCTTTATTGGGAGCAATAATACGAAAATTTGTCAAATATGTGTTAATATATACTTTTTAACAGGCGTAACAAAATCTAGATGCATGATCGTGAAGTATTTTCGGCTCCATCGAAAATACGACCACCCCGGCTGCGATCCAAACCAGGGCCTTTGGGTCGGCATCCAAGTACCGTAAGCTTTGTGCCACTTGGCGTGGTGGCTGAACGAGTTACAATACCCCGAAAAGAATAAGGCTTACTAGCTGTTACCTTTTCCCCCAAGTAGATTAGCCATCGTCTTCTACTGCTTATTGAATCAGTTATTGTTGTAAGCTAAAAATGTTTTTTTAATATTCTGAAAGACGTAACTGTTGAAGCAAATATGCCAGGTGGAAGTGATGTCATTATTATATAATTGGCGATTCACAATAAGATCGAACAAAGCATGCCCTATCGACCCCTTAAATTTCTTCCAAAATTTGACTTAGTTTTGCCTGATGAGTGGAAAGCAGAGATTCGTAATTGGCTTTGCCCGAAATTTTTTATTGAGCACAGTAAATCAATAAGGGCGAAGAAGTGGAGTGCCACGCTTGCCTGGTCTGCCGTTTTTTTCCGAATTCGGTGATTAATTTCAATAAATAAATTAAAGCAACACACTTTAAATTTATTTAGATAAGTATATGTGCATTTGTGCGTACGTTTAAGTATTTTTGGTTCTCTGAGTGGTTCAGACATTGTTATAAAAAATCTAAAGCTTGACCTAGAAAACAATTTTAACCTGCGTTACAGGCTTTTATTTCAAAAAAGTATTACTTGAGAACAATGTAAGCTCCGCTATTTTTCCTCAAGATGCTTACTAATAAAACTACCAACGCTTATAAAATTAACTCCCTTCAAATAAAGGATATAATCGTGCTAACTTCATGAAAGAGCATGCAAAGAAAACTTATGAAGACGATTAGAAACATTTTCGATAATGTTTTATACTTTCCCCACTTATTTTCTCACACATCAGTTTTCACAACCAATAAGAACATGTTGCATGATATGACTTCACTTGTAGTTACGGCCCGTCAAAAAATGCCATTGCGCAAGAATAGGCAACTATAGGTCGGACTTCCTGCCCGCTAAGTATAGAATGCAGGGTTAATCTATAGATCCTTGAAATTCAAGTCAGCACTGAAATAATGGTAGACTGCACTGAGATGGCCAATTTCCCAACTATTTGGTCACGGGAGCAGCCATTATTGCTGGATTAACAAGCAATCAAGCGCGCTCAGCCCGGAGTGTTCCTGAGCAAACAGGAACTCAATTGAATTAAATAAGCTTCATTTGTGCCTGCCTCACTAGATAAGGTTCTATCGTTAAACGTTGCCATGTTCAGGTTCTAATGGCGGCCTGTCCGGATCCGGAGATTCTTAGCATCCTCTACTGCGTTGCAGATCTGACCGCCGCCGTGGTCAGTTGCTTCACAGCTGCTGGGGACTGAGGGCTGTGAGCTAATTCACGTATGCATGTGGGAGGTAGTGGCCATATACTGCACCAGGGGGGCCAATCCTTCTCTGGCGAGGGAGTGCATTACCAGTGGTGGTCACCGGTGAGGTCGCACCCCATGCCTCTTAATGCAGTTCTATCACCACGCAGACTTTTTTTTTTATCCGGTTGCGATCGGCGTGGCATAGGAATTGGAATCACGGACCTTTTCCATGCTAGATAGATGCCCTAACAACTAAACCATCACCGCTGTCTATTGCAATATTCTAGCTGTACTATTCGAGGATCTAGGGTGTTAAATAATATATAATAAGGCTCAGTGAGGTTAGATAGACAGATGAGGCCTATACGGTGCTACAGAATGGGCACGTTCTTTGCTATCGGGGCTTGGCTGACAGAAGAGAACTTGGAGTGGGGTTCTTAATTCGCAGAAACATAGCTGGCAACATAGAGGAATACTATAGCATTAATGAAAGGGTGGTAGGTATCGTAATTAAACTTAATAAGAGATACAAGATGAAAGTGGTACAGGCTTACGCGCGTACATCCAGCCATGATGACGCTTCAGTTGAAAGCTTCTATGAAGACGTGGAATCGGCAATGAGTAAGGTAAAAACACAGTATACTATACTGATGGGAGACTTTATTGCAAAGGTAGAGAAGAAGCAGGCTGGAAACCAGGCAGTAGGAGATTATGGCATCGGTACTAGAAATGCCAGGAGAGAGCTACAAGTAGAATTCACAGAACGCAATAATTTACGGATTTGAACACCTTCTACAGAAAACGAGGAAACTGAAAGTGGACATGGAGGAGCCCTAATGGCGAAAATAAGAACGAAATACACTTTACAATGAGTGCACATCCAGGCATCCTGCTGGATCTGGAAGTGATTGGCAAGGTACAATGCAGTGACCATAGAATGGTACGGTATCGAATTTGCCTAAACTTGAAGAAGGAACGACAGAAAGTGATACTCAATAAGCCAATCAATGAGCTAGCACACTGAGAGAAAGTAGATGAATTCAAAGTCTTGCTTGAAAACAGGTACTCGGCTCTTATTGGTTAGCGTAGATACAATAAATGATCATCTGACGAGTATCATTAGGAGTGTGCAGTGGAAGTTGGAGGCACGTTAGTTAGACAGGACACTGGCAAGCTTTCACAGGAACCGAAGAATCTCATTAGGAAGCGTCAAAGCATGAAAGTCTCAAGTACAACAAACAAAACAGAACTGGCAGATCTTTCGAAGTTGATTAATAAGCGTAAGGTATCCGATGTAAGAAGGTATAACGTGAAGAGTATTGAACACGCTCTGAAAAACGGAGGAAGCATCAAAGCGGTGAAGAGGGAACTTGGGATAAGCAGAAATCGAATATATGCACGACCAATATGGATAGGATAGTTAAAATAGCGGAGGAGTTTTACGGAGATCTGTACAGTCGCCGGGACAACCACGACCTTAATACTATAGGAACTAGCAGTAACCCACATGACACCCCACCAGTATTGAAGGAAGGATTCAGAAAAGCCTTGGAGAGCATACAAAGAGGCAAAGCTGCTGGTGAGGATGAGGTAACATCAGATCTGCTGAAAGATGGGGGATAGATTCTGTTAGAAAAGCTAGCCACCATGTTTACAAGGTGTCTCCTGACGGGAAGAGTACCACCAGAGTCTTCGAAGAATGCTAACATTATCTCAATGTATAAGAAAGGAGGCGACAAAGGCTTGAAGAAGTACAGGCTGCTCAGCTTGCTATCCGTAGCATACAAGCCATTTACAAAGGTAATTTTGCTATCAGAGCTAGAAAACATTAGAATTCAATGAACCAAAGGAACAAGCAGGATTTTGAACAGGCTACTCAACAATCGACTACATTCATACCATCAATCAGGTCATAGAAACCCTTAGAATTCAGCCAACCACTATACATAGCCTTCATTGATTACGAGGAGGCGTTTGATTCAGTACCATTATCAGCACTCATGCAAACACTGCAGAATCAGGGTGTCAATGAAGCATATATAAACATCCCGGAAGAAATCTACAGGGAATCAACAGCTACCATAGTGATTCATGAAGAAAGCAAAAGAATACCAATCAAGAAGGGCGTATGACAGGGGGATACAATCTCCCCAATGCTATTTATCGCGTGCTTACGGGAGACTCTCCGAGGCCTAGAATGGGAACAATTAGGGATAAGAGGTAATAGAGAGTACCTTAGTAACGTGCGCTTCACCGATGACTTTGTATTGCTGAGTAACTCAGGGGAAGAATTGAAACTGAAGATTACGGTGTTAGAAAACGAAAGCAGAAAGGGGGGGTCTTAAAATTAATCTGCAGAAAACGAAAGTAATTTAAAACAACCTCAGAAGAGAGCAGTGCTTCGAGATAGGTAATAGTGCACTTCAAGTTTTAAAAGACTATGTCTACTTAGGGCAGGTAACAACCGCCGAGCCGAACCATGAGGTTGAAGTAACTAGAAGAATAAGAATGGGGTGAAGCACCTTTGGCAAGCACTCTAAAATTATGACTGGTAGATTGCCACTATCCCTCAAGAGGAAGGTATATAACAGCTGTATCTTGCCGGTACTTAGCTACGGAGCAGATACCTGGAGACTTACAAAGAGGGTTCAGCTTAAATTGAGGATGACGCAGCGAGCGATGGAAAGGAAAATGGTAGGTGTAACCTCAAGAGACAAGACGAGGGCAGAGTGGATTAGAGAACAAACGGGTGTTAAGGATATCGTAGTTGAAATCAAGAAGATGAAATAGACATGGGCCGGGCATGTCGCGCGTAGACAGGATAACCACTGGTCATTAAGGGTAACTAAATGGATTCCCAGAGAAGGCAAGCGGGTTAGGGGGAGACAGAAGGTTAGGTGGGCCGATGAGATTAAGGAGTTTGCGGGTATAAATTGGTAGCAGCAAGCACAGGACCAAATTAACTGGCGGAACATGGGAGAGGCCTTGCTCTGCAGTAGACATAGTAAGGCTCATGAGGTTGATGAATATGATAATGATGATTTGTGCCTGCATTTGGGCGCTTGCAAGCCCCGACGGGGCCTACGGAGTTTTCAATGTTGTCGTTACTCAGCACGGGTCTCCTCTCACCGTTGTCGAGAACCTGCTGGACGGCCCAAAGCTGTTGTACCTGGTCGTTGCTCTTTGTGGTCGCCTCGGACTGCAACAGGCTTGTTCTTGATCTTGCTTCCTATAGGCGTTTGGGGAGTTCCACAAGATGTGCGTGTGAACTGCCGTCTCGCTAGAGAAGACCTTGCACTTGTCAGTCGGGTATGTTTTCGAGCACATACGGTGCCGGGCTCTGTAGCGACCTGGCCTGGAGCTGTCTCAGTAGTACCGCCTCCCCTCGACCTTGCCGTGGGTGCGGGAACGGGAAAGTCGTGCGAGCCAGGTGGTAGGCCTTCGTGATGTCATTATAGTCCGTAATGCGGTCCTTGGCTTCGAACCACGTTGAAAGGTCTGTCACTGGTGCGGGCTTGTTTTCGTGTCCTCCGACGGATAGATTGCGACAGAGCTGTTGGTAACTTCTACGCATAGTCATTGAAGCATAGCTATTTTATTAGCCCTTGCTCCCATAGCAGCCACGCGCTGTTAACATTGCAGACGTAGCAGGCATTGTGACACTGTTTGAGCTTTTTGTGTTAAAAGTAAACGTGAACAAATGCACGTCAATAATTGGTACCTGTATATTAAGCAAAAGCGTCTCATGGTGACTTATCAAACTTGGGCACGGCAAGATTCCAACGCACATGCTTGTTGCGTAAACAGAGGATATTGGTCGAGGTAACAGATTCGCTGTCTGCTGGTCAACTTCCCCGACCGCATTTGGCGTCCGCACAAGAAACACTTCGAGGTGTCAACGTGGAAGTTGAAGTTTGAATGCGTTTCCTTGTTGGAAAGCACAACGAAAACTCTTGTCAGGAAGCTGCAAGCACTCGCTTCCCACTTTAGGGTGACAGCCGCTTTAGCCAGAGAAACTGCGCTGAACGAATTGATCTCAGCGAAAACCATAAATGTGGGGATCCAGAAGCCAGCTCATAAGGGAACAACCACTAAACTATAAGCAACCGTGTGCGCCAGCCCATCTCAGATGGCGGTAGAAGACGACCTGTACTGGCCGTGTTCACAGTTCGCTGCTCACACTTCATTTTATTTAAATAGTTCTCGCGCTTTTGCTGGGAGCTTCATGGCGGATAAGTATAGCTCCTAGCAAAATTATTGTTCAGACTACCATTTCGAGCACAAGAAGCTCATTTCCAAGAAACCAAATTTTCGCAGTTACGACACTATACATCACTGCTTGGTGCTGCAGTGCCTCAATGAACCCCACGCGTATAACACTAATTTCTAGTCATTCACTACCGTGTTTATCTCTGATAAGTGTCTGCAGCAGCATGTAAATACTCAATATAATAACATGCAATATAGAAAAGCCGTACGCGATCTCGAATTTAATACAATCTCCAGAATTACAAGTTGTGCTCAATTTTGCGCAAACGCCTTATTCGACGGGCCGTCTTCACACCGGAACATAGACTGTGCGCGCTTGCTGGCTCGGATATCCCGAACTCAAGGCAACTCCCGTGACCAAATCATTACGAAGTTGGCGTCCTCAGTGCAGTCGATGGCTATTCCCGTTCTTCTTGCCTTTTAAGAAACTGGAGCTGTATTCACAAAACTCACAAAAAAAATTTTAGCGCAAGTGAAAGTTTGTTGCGTAAGTCGATTCATAAAACGAAAACAAAAATGTCGTAAGCGACCATCGTTGTCACATGGTCGCTGCAATAAAGCGTACTGCAACTGCCCGAGAACATGTCAGCGATAGTTGCGCAGTTTCTATATTGCTTACGTCTACGAAAATGTTCGTATGTGAATTCATTAAGCAAAATTTTGCGTAAAAACAGCGTGGCTACGAGTAAATTTTAAGAGTGGTCCGCACCACACTTACGAAAAATGTGGCTACTTATAACTGCAGCCTCGGGGGAATACCTTAGTGCCCTTGCTGATCTTGAGTTAATTCACGGCCTTGGGCTGCCTGATGACTGCTGGTGCGTTTTTATTTATATCGGTGCTTTGAGTCCGTGTGTTGCTTTCTTTGTGCGCAGTGGATGGTATTGACAACCAACGTGGTCCAATAAGTTCAGAGTCACAGTATTTAAAGAATCCTATTGGGCGTCAATAGCATAAAATTATGCATACAAAGATTTGTGGTTGAAATAACACCAAGTCCTGCGTAAATGGTCGGTGATTTTGAACGCAGCACGATATATGGTGAACCTTATTTGTCATGTTGTTGTGCTGCGTCCCAAATTGTCCAATTAAAAGAACAACTCGTTATGCTTGGCTCATTGGCGGAAATTACTACCAAAGGGTTTAATAGGAGCACATTACCTGCATGCCATTGGAAATAAAAGTGAGTGAAACTTTTCAGTTAGCCGTTCATAAAACCTCTTATGGTGTTGCGCTTTGGCATACTTCGATTGGATCTAACTGTCCAATGGGCACGATCTCTGAAATGCAGCTGTTGATACACTATGGGACGATCTGAAACGGGCGCGTACTTTGTAAACCGAAGTGCATTAGGGGTGTGCGCGACTATGCATGAAACTACCAACAAATCAACCTTTTTCAGCTTCACTGTTAAGAAAGCAATGTGGGCCGTGATAATATGCCAAGAAGTCGGGACAAAATGGCTCTAATTATTTTTAATGACACCAGAAATCTGCAGACCCTCACAATTCTTGAGCAAACCGTGGCTGAATTCGCCCCTGCGACAATTAAAAGCCGCTCAACTTGGCACACGGATATCATTGAAAGGTAGAGCCAGCCACTGATGTGTATTTTGTGCAACGCAGTGACCACTTGACCCGGAAATAATTGCGTCACGAAGGGTAAACCCCCGTTGCATGCTCTGGTCGAAGCAGATGACAAATGGGAGCAGCCGACGGGTTGGTATAGGCGCAGCTTGTGATTGGTTGTAAAGCAATACTCACAACATCAGCTCACTCCGTGACATTGCCAGAACACTTCTTTCATCTCGCATACCTGTCGTGTTCGTCGTATCAACCCTCTCGCACATAATATCAAATTTTCTCACGCCTTGAAAACTGCGCAAGTAATTTTTAAGAGCTCTCCTACGTGCGGCGCAGTTGGCGAAAACAACTTGGCATTTTAAACAGCGTATCGGTCGGTGCGAATTTTAACTAATGCCTCTCGCTTGAGTTCCTTCCGTGTTCCACTGGATGTGTTGTTATTACCGCTGCTTTTTTGGTGCTATTAAGCGATGTGAAAACCAGCGGTTGTGTATCGGTGTGCGGTGACGCATAGCGAAGGCTGTGCCTCGGTGTGTTTATCAAGTGGGACGAGCGCCTGAATATCAACGGCAACTAGCACTCGAGAAGCCTGCAGTCTGTGTTTATGTGCTGGTAACAGTTCGTTCGCTTGGCTTTCCAGTCTTTAAGTTGGGTGCTGTGCGACATGTCAGATTGACAGCATTTCGGCACGTCACTTGAGTGATCCCAATTACGTGCGCTAACGTATGAACTAAGCGCTATGTTGAGATTCTCGCTTCGCCACTGGTTATCCCGTGAGGTTTTAATAAATACGACTGTCTTTCTTGGGGACCTTCGACGTCAAATTTTGGTCTGTCTGACTGTGTTTCTCTCTGTCGTTTAGTACACTTGTATGCTTTTCAGAAGTAATGATCCCCCTAAAGGTACCAAACGATATGTCACACGGCCAACCCCATCCACAGCGCCCTCCAATACTGCTCAAGTTTCAGCGTTCATACTTGTGCGATTATCAATAAACAAGCTATTATTGCGAATATCTGAGGCACCATAACAACACGTCGATGTTTTGTATGTGTGCCTCTATACTAGAGAAGGCACACACAAGTAATTCTAAAGACCGCAACGTTTATCATGCTGCGCTCAGCGTGCAACGTGATGCTCAAAAAGGCAAGTGTTTTCAACGCTTTGCTAACATGACATGATGGTGGTACCTGCCTATCGCTTTGCACTCTGCTCCTAATCGCCTCCGAGACAGGAGCGCATATTTCTCCGCGGGCGCTCACGCCTTCCTTCGTCTTTGAAGATAACTTGCAGATAGCGCTCGTGTCTAACGTGCCTCGATGCGCTCGTTCACTTTCACTGCACGGACCGAAACTCTCTAACACAGCGCTTCCAGAATACAATTCACCATATTTATCGCACAGATAATGAAATAAACGTTTTGTTCACTCTCTCCACACGCAAGATTATCGTCTTTCGATGACATTTGAAGTGAAACACGCAGATGCGGGGCCATTTTTTTGTGAGCAGTTCAGTGTGCGGGAGTGAAACGATGTTCGTTGTGAACAGTGCTACTATGTTGATGTTTCCAAGACATGTGAAGTAACTGTGGTTGTGTGACAAAAAATTTAAAGACAGCATTGATAACTGTTTTGCCCTGCGAAGTTGCGGCGTTGGGGCTTGTCGTTTTTGCTTGTCAACTAGTCAATTCTCCTGTTTGTTAAAGCCGTAGTACGAGCGCCGTGATGTGTTGAACTGAAGCCGCGAGATGCTACATTCTGTCGTGGATCATGTTCCTTTGACAGCACGCCTAGACAGTCCTTCAGTAAGAAGTCAAAAGTTCTACCTTTCAGCGAAAGATGGTGAACGTCAAGTTTGCGTGCAGCCCTCAGAAAGCACGAAGATTTCACCAGTGTCTCGCTTTGGATAAAGTTGTAGGCCAGTACCGGCTAACTACAGGTTTACTAGTTCGTCTGGACATTGTTCTGCACGGCACTAGAGCCTCAACAACAGGAGCTCGTCGCCAGTTCCTACACATTATCAATGGACATACACGCCTCTACAGCCTTTCATTGCTAGGTCACTGACAGCTTGCAGTCTGCTGATGTTATTTGCTTGTTGGCCAAAGGACACACTGGGTCCCTGATGACACAGACGGCTAGTAAATGCTCTGCCATCAGTTAGTTGACCTTGCAGAACGAAATTTGTTTCTATTCACGTAGTATATAAAGTGTGAAAGTTTTCCAGTCCACCAGATGTAATGTGTCGCTACGTTCGGTTCAAGTAGGAAACATTTACTAATAGCAATATATACATACATATATTATGGAGAGGGGGCAAATACATCACAAGTTTTTATTGTGATTTGGTATAAGCAAGCTTATGTTTTATTATTAAGACGGGCCTGTCAATTTACCCCGTTTGATGGTTGGAAATAATAATGTGAATTTATTTTCCAGGAGCCAGGATGCACTTGAGAAATTAATGTTACTTTAAAAAATTAGTTTTATAGACGATTACCGCTGCGGTAGCACTCTCCTTTATTAGGACATATATATTGGGGTATGATCCTACATTAGGCTCCAGTTTGTTCTGAAGTGAATATGGCAGATTTGATCACTTTGACGCATTGGTAGCTCTGCGTTACAAGGAAAGAAGATTCGAAGTGAGTGCTTTTATTGATGGTTTTTTAATATACCGTTTTCGGCTTTTCACAGATCGCGGAGTTTGCTAAGGTCCTGTGATTGATCAGTTGCACACACTAGCACAGAAAGCCTCCTCATGACTTGGAGCACCTGTACAAAAACAGGAAGGACATGTGCTCCCTAAATGTGCAAGTCTTTGTCTCTGCTGGGATATTAGCATTCAGCGGACCGGGAAATGGCCTGGAAGCATGCATACGATTAAGTAAACACCACCTAATGTGCACACATTGAAAACCAAAACATGATTGCTACTGTGGATTCTTGTATGTTCTCACTCATAATGCTGATTTAACAACAACAGAAGTAATTTGCGAGTTAATTGAGAATGATGATAGTGGAGAGCCTGCCACTTGTGAATTAAACACTATTCATTTGAGGTTGAAAAGCTCATGCTTTTGAACAAGCACAAGTACGTTGATTCCTTATTGAGTTCTCGAGCTTGTGACTAGCTCTGTGGTTCAAGTGCTTTGGAAGGAAATAGCAAATGAGTGAAAATTGCCTGGCTGTTCACAGCCTGCTAGGAGAAAGAACTATAATACGAGCCTCACACGACATAGGACCAGTAACTTCATCTTTCACCTGACGTAGCTTTATCTCTCTCAGTGCTATGGCACGTTGTATTTCTGCCGAACATGTTCACCACTATTAGATAGCGATATATTTTTTCTGCAAATTGTACCTGACCTTAGTATGCTTTGTTGATGTCTAGAGGGGACTCTCAGTGTGCCTCAAAGCCATGGCTCCTCATTCTGCGTTCAGGCCACCTGAACAACAGTGCGATGCAGCCAGCTCTCATGCAAGCCAAGTCATGGTGCGCTTCTTTAGTGTTCTGTGGAGGACATAGCATATCCCTCCGGCATGACGCTGACATCAATAATAGTGGTAAGTGTTGGTGGAAGCTGTAGGAACCCGTTAAAATGAATTGTGTGTTTGTTGCGTACGATTATTTCCCTAATTAAGTGCATTTTGAAAGGTTTTCTTCGTTTGGAATAATAAAAGTGAGCAACAAACACACTCATAATCCGCAAGCACTTTGTGTCTTCTAGACTACTGCTTTGCTCCGGCACGCTGTATAATGAGTGGGCTATGTTAGATAGCTTTAAAGTTATGAACATTAGCTGTTGTCTTGTAACACAGTCTAACTTGTTGGGGCTTAGTGAACTAATATGTGGTCGCCTTCTCGCAAATAGTGTAAAGACAAAATAGAAGATACTTCAATGGCTCATTACGCCTCGCAGAAGCTTCATGTCTTCATTATTACTCTGATAGTTACGCACTTTTATCATAAAAAATATTTTCAATCTACACTGTTTGTATGTGTGTTGAGACTTCCTATCTTTTTATTACTTTGTCATACTTGTCATTAGCCTCTGAAAATACATCTGTAAATGTGAGCACATATCTATCCACTGTACACTTTTGTAACAAGGGGTCAGATGCTTCACAGTCGTGTACAGTGCATCACGAACAGAGCACAGAAAAACAAGTAGCAGGGAACTGCCAATGACTGTTCTCCTGCTCAAAGTTCACGTCAGCAGATTGATTGATTGATTGATTTGTGGGGTTTAACGTCCCAAAACCACCATATGATTATGAGAGACGCCGTAGTGGAGGGCTCCGGAAATTTTGACCACCTGGGGTTCTTTAACGTGCACCCAAATCTGAGCACACGGGCCTACGACATTTCCGCCTCCATCGGAAATGCAGCCGCCGCAGCCGGGATCCGAACCCGCATCCTGCGGGTCAGCAGCCGAGTACCTTAGCCACTAGACCACCGCGGCGGGGCGCGTCAGCAGAAAGAGCACATTGTGATGGCTGGAGCAGTTTGAATTTTATACGTAGTAACATTCTGTGCAGCTGCAGTTTACCTTGTCAGCCGTGCATTATTCAGCAGTTTCTTTGCACTTGAACAATTCAAATTAATTATGTTTTGCATGGAAGATATCAAACTATGAAACTAATTTAAAGCTTGCTGTAGTGCTAGTGGGCATATCAATTTGAGCAGAAGTTTTTTACATGCATAGAAATCAAAGAGCCTACATATCTGCAGATCACTGCCATAGAACGCAGCATTCATGGTTGGCAATGGTAACTTTGCAGTCTTTGTAGTACAAGAAGTAAAGCCATGGATACGGTAATGTAGTACTTAGTCGATTTAATCCTTTAATGTACACTCAATCGTATAGCACGAATTATTTCTTGTGTGTATCGAATCTGGGAAGTGGTTTTATGTGGATTATTTTAATTGGAAAGAAGAAGATCATTACTATTTCTAGTATATCCAACACTGGTAAGCGATGAAGAAGCCACCCTTCTTCATCGCTTATGGCTAGGAGTGGCATTTACAAAATCTTATTCTTTTGTCATAGGAATCACCGACAACGCTCTCTGCGATGCCTGTCATTGCGAAGAGGCGCTACACCACATCCTGTATGACTGTCCGTTGTATGAAATCTAGAGACAGTCACTGGCGTCCGCTTTTGCGCGCATCGACAACAGCCAAATGTCTGTGGACACTATTCTGTCAAGTGCCCGAGAGAAGACATTGCAACAAAAGGCGGCGAAAGCTCTGTTGAAACTCCTACGCGACACCGACTTGAACAAGCGACTGTAACAGCAATGTCACAGACCGTGAAAGACAAGACTGGACTATGACTGAGTGTGCGCGCGTGTGCTGCCGAATGTGCTGTTTCTCTCTTCCCTCTCTGCTCTCTTTCATCTCCCCATCCCTCTCCCATGCGCAGGGTAGCAAACCGGCTGCATATAGGCGAGTGAACCTCCCTGCCTTTCTATTCCCTCTATTTTCCTTTCCTTCCTTCCTTCCTTCCTTCCTTCCTTCCTTCCTTCCTTCCTTCCAACACTGGGTTTTAGCACTTGTGTAATGTTATCCAACTGCCTGCCCGTCCTTCAACAGCCTACTTCTCTGTTTCTACTGTGTAAGTGTAACTTTTTAAAGTAGTGTTTGCTTCATAATGCACAGTGTACTATGCAAATGACTTATCATCTAGGCAGCTTTCCTCATATTAGAACTGATAGTATTTCTTTTAATTTATATGTAGTTATAGCATGCATTTACTTACCTTTTTATAGGTGTCTGTACCATTTTTAAGCCTTACAAGGGTACTGGTATGCCCTAGTATAGAAGCTGGTGACATAAAACTATTTTTGAGTGGAAGTGACAATGTGCCTATTGCCATTATTAGATTATTACTATAATCAGGTAAGCTGCAAAAACTCTCTGGAAATGTATTTGCATTTGTGAACTGTGCTAAGGTAAATGTCCTCATGTTCTTTTATTCTGGTCCCTGTTTCGTGCAAACGAAACATTATTACTTTGTAGTGGCATGGGATTAGTTGTGACTTTACGCATATGTGGTGAGCAACATTGCAAGTGAGGTCAGAAGCAAGATATACCTTCAAGGCACTGAAGTATCACCTCACAATCAAAATTTTTTTTCAAGCAGACTAACAGACAGCTCTATGGAAACTGTGCTGATCTGCAAACTTTGAAGCTTTTTGGGGAGTTTTTTTGGAAATGAAATGGGGTCTACAGCTGTCAATAGAAACACTGTTTCCACCGAAGAGCTTAGAACCTTGGAATTGCATTAGTTATGTATTGCCTATAATTTCTCTGCACTGTGCCAATTTTTTAGCCCTGGTGTGCTAACATGGCTTGTTACTGTGTTGTGAATGAGCGGAGCTATGCAAATAAACAGGGTAATATTGCAGAAATATACCTAATTGTGATGCACAGCCATTCTCTTTAGCATGACATTGTCAGGGGCTTTGTTTTCGTTTTCCGTAAGAAACTGTTTTTCACTGGGCAGCAGCAGAAACTACGCATCAAGTTTTTACAAGATGGTTAAAAAAACAAAGAGTTCAGACATAACAGTGCTGGGGGACTTCTCTCGTAAGTTACTCCTTGTGAGGCTGATATATTCAGAATGAGTGTTTTAGAATTGTTGTTTTATAGCCGTTCATCTTAATGTTTACACCTTTATGTATGTATGTATGTATGTATGTATGTATGTATGTATGTATGTATGTATGTATGTATGTATGTATGTATGTATGTATGTATGTATGTATGTATGTATGTATGTATGTATGTATGTATGTATGTATGTAGTTCTAAACAAGAATGCGTTTATCATTGATGAGTACGCTTGGTAATGATATGGCTGAATCTTTTCTTGTTCTTTTTGTTCTGAGCCACTATACTTCTCCATTTGTTTTACTACATAAATATAAATGTAACTTCACACAAATATGTGCATAATACCTCGGCTCTCCAATCACAAGGCGTAATAAGCTTGGTCATACCATGCCCGGGCCTAACTAGTCAAGTATACCGTCCAGCCAAATAGCTAATTAGCCTGCCACACGTTCTCGGGTGCTAGCGGCCGATGACAACAAAGACGACGTGCAGCGGCCGATCAGCGTTCTATAATGCACAAGCTGACCTTGATGATTAACACAAGGCCTCGGGTTTTGCTGCGATCGCGATATTGTACGACGCTCGGCCAGTACTGATCTCACAAGCCATCGTGCTGATTATTCAAAAACAGACTTCGCGCAAGCAATTAAACCTTCAAAATAAATTTCCACACCCCATGACTTTAAAAATTATCATCTTGAAACGTTTCTTACACTTTTATTGCACCAGTGCACTTATGCATTATGTGGAACGACAAACAAATGAAAGAAGATGCCTCTGGTTCAAAAACACCGCCCAACTTAGTCCTTGTTACGATGACTGGCTCCGTCGTATAACCAAGAAACGCCGAGCACTGAGCAGGGCGCGGGTTCGGATCCCGGCTGCGGCGGCTGCATTTCCGATGGAGGCGGAAATGTTGTAGGCCCGTGTGCTCAGACTTGGGTGCGCGTTAAAGAACCCCAGGTGGTCTAAATTTCCGGAGCCCTCCACTACGGCGTCTCTCATAATCATATAGTGGTTTTGGGACGTTAAACCCTACATATCAATCAATCAATCGCCGAGCGCTGAGGGGTGAATTTGATTTTTCGTACTGTTGGCTTGTTCATTAAGGGTTGTCACCACAGCTCGGGAATATCCCGAGTTTCGCGGTACTCGGGCGACCCTGCATAGCACTCTAGGCTTGCATTTCATACTTAGCAGGCAAAAACTTCGCTCTACAATGGCCTATTTTTGCGCAAGGAGATTTTTCGACAGACCATACCATCAAGCGAAACCTATGCAACATGTATTTATTGATTGTGAAAGTTGATCTGCACGAAAAAAAGTGGGAATTGTTTAAATCTATAAAAATACTTTTTAATCGTCTTCAGAAGTTCCCCTTGTTTTCTCTTTTCTTGAAGTTAGGGCGAATATATCTTTTTGTCGTAAAGTGGTAATATTATAGGCTTGAGCATTTTTATAAAGAAGCATGCTAAAAAATTGGTGCAAAACTTTAGCCGCTCTGTTGTAAGCTCTTTTTGAAACAAAGACCTGCAAACTATGCAAAATGAGTTTTCTAGGTCAATTATGAAATTTTCCATAAACATGTCCAGACAACTCAGAGAAGCTAAATATAACTGAACGTAAGCACCTGATATGCATTAACTTGAATAAACCAATTTTGAATGGAGCAGCTTAAATTTATTTTGTGTATTTTTCGCCAAAGTCAGAAAACACTGCAGAGCAGGTGAGCGTGGCACACCACCCCTTCGTCATTGTTTATTTACTGTGCTTCGAAAAACTTTATCCTAGAAAAACCAATTGCGGGTCTCTTCTTTCCGCTGATCAGGGAACACATATATATAATGTTGGAAGAAGTTTAAGAGGTTGACCAGCGATGCATTATTCGATCTTACATGAAATCAATAAACTCTGAATACACATTCTAGCGATTATTTTATGAAACAATCTTTAGTCTTGCACGATGCCAAGTAAATTTTAATAAATAATGGATGAAATCCGTAAGATACTTAATAATATGAGTGTCGTTCTTAACTATTTTTTATTTTTCCGGATTAGAACTTTCTCGGGGCGCTTGGCTAGCGCCCCGTTCACAATAAGGTTTGTGTTTCGGGACGTTAAACGCCACAATTTAATCCATTTGTGATTTGATGATGAGCGAGAGCAAAAGTTTCGCGTTGTGGTGAGTAACTAGTTCTCGAACGTTTTTGCGGTACAGTGATGCAGTAACGGTCAAATCGGCACGCATGTGGTAACCCTGATGATGTGGTGCCTCCAATCTCTTCTGTTTCATAAATGCGTGGACAGTTGAACTGCATGCTTTGAAATAGTTGCTGGTTTTTGCGGATACCAAAGTTACCTTGATTCAAAAGTTCAACCATTTGGCTGCAGCGCATTACTTGATAAACACAGAAAAATGATGTATGTACATGGAAGTTGGAATATTATCGTGAGGCCTACATGCCGCAACAACAATTCCCAAAAAAAGCATAAAAATTACCACCGAAGCACTCCGTACAAATGATTAACCAACTAAAGCTGAAATGTGCGGCTCCGGTGTTTTGTTAAGCAGTAAGTTCCATCTGATGAGGTGTTCCATCCACAGTGTTTATTTCACATGCCGCATATTATGCCTCGAATGATCACGGTCGTCGATGAGTGTATTGAGCGGTTAAATGCGCTTCCCAATGCGTTAATCACAGTGGTTGTGTTCTATAATTCTAGGCAGTCGCAGACGTCGCAGGCGAAGCCAAAGTGCCGCTGGAGAAACTCCTGCCGAAAGTGGGCGTTCGCCTCGGTGAATGCGCTCTCTGAATCATCAAGTTCACGCCGCCACACAACTTGGTAGGTGTAAGCACTGTGCCGCGTCTCCTATAAGCAGACAGAAATGAAGTGCCTTTTTCCCCTTTTTCAAGAACCATGCATTCATTGTTCGGCACGGCGTTGTTACAAGCGTTTGACATCGCGAGCTAACTCGGCGGCGTGGTTTGCAGAATCCGCCCGCCACCGGTGCTTGCATTCCTGTTCGCGTTTTAGCGCGTCTTGGAAGGCTGCTGGATCATCGGTGCGCAGTTGCTGCCGGCACTCGGCCTTGCGGGAGGTGAATTCGGGCTTTGTCACGCTTCTGCTGTCGTCGGCTTTTATAGAATTGCCCATGGTACCCATGTGGAAGGTTTCAGGAGAAAGCGTGAGTGATCGGTGCCATGGCTGCGAAGAGATGTACGGTGTCAGTCACACCGCAGGCAATGGCGCGCGTGCTTGGGTACGACGTTGATAACGACGTAACTCATAAGATGACTAATAGAGACTACTCGTGACATCGCTGCCAAACAGTTTTAGCTTCTCCTATAGCCATATACAGCTTTCGCTATAAAAAACCTCTTTATTGCTGCCCGACTCCTTCTCATCAGATGTTCGCCTGGAATATAGTTAAGAAGAAAACAATTACGAATTAGGAGAGTATTTCAAATCGAGATATTGGGTAACCTGGGCTAGCCATGTTGTCATTTCCGAAGATTATAATAAAGCGGAAGCTGATCGAATGTGCCCGAGGGTCAGCAGTTTCTGTGCGATGAACTGGCGTATATCGCTTGAGCTCTTGACCAATGTTTAAATATTGAAGTTTCCCATTACGAAGGCTGATGATTAGGCTACGCGAGACAAGCTGTGCACTTTCCCGGTACATACTCATGATCAGAGCCCCAAAGATCCTCATCTTCATTTCCTACAGAGACACACGGGTACAAGTCATCTCACATCTCTTCCAATGACGGCAGAACGTGTTGAAATAAAGTAGTAGATTCGGCTTGCTACAGGCCTGTGGACAAATACACAGCATGGTACATATGTTACACTCAACAAACATATGTTACAGGTCAACAAAACTATCTCCGATACATTGTGGTCTCGTTGGTGGTCGCATAATTTAGTGCCATCGTGCTACTTTAACTGTGCAGTAGTTATTCGTACACTAATGAAAAAGGGGCATTTTTAGGCAAAGTATCTTTCGGTTCACACAAGGCATATCAGAATTACAGGTTCTAGATTGTGCTACTAGCACTTTGAGTAACTGAATTGCATGGTTCACCCACCATAGAAGACACTCACTTGTCTCTGTCAGCCAGTGTTACACGACTTCCATGGTGAAAGCGCGTGCATTGAAGATGCACAAATGGAATCTGCCGCTTGGGCAAAACACAACTGAACTAAATAAAATAATTGTGCATCAACTGTTACTATAAAACTGCGCTCTCCGCCCCTACAGAACTGTGTTCTAGCCACTTTTAAAACCGTTTTATGGTTAGCTTTTTTTCTTTCACCGTATCGCCTTAATAAGTAAATCAATGGGTACAAGTCATTAGGTCTGGGGTAAAAGCTAGTGAAAGTAATGGCGGGCAGGTGTACACTTTTTATACCTATAGGTAAGAGAGTAAAGTATAGCCCACAAGAGAGCATTGAAGGGGCATAAAATAAGCATGTAAATGAATAAAGCTTTTCTGAACTCCACAGAAATAATATATACCTAATTACCAAAACAATATCTCATGGTGAATTATAATTCACGCGGGATGTGCGTAGCAGTGAGGTTACAAAACAGATGATTCAAGACGGCTTGCTAAGCGTTTGCTTCAAGGCTACGCTTGTCTAGTTCGCCTTTCCACCTTGACATTGAAATTATCAAAAATAATTATTGCTTTGTCTCTATAACGTCTTCCGTATAAGTCACTTCACAACAGAGAAGAAAAGCTATGCAGCTGTTACAGTGTTGAAATAGAAGAAGGCGCAAACATGGTTGCGTTCATGTAAAAGTAATAAGCCGCAAACAGAAAATTTTACAATAAATTGACCCTTTCAACGTTTCAACTGTGCATTTTTGTCTGTATTTATTTTTTGAAGGTGCGCAGACTTTAACGAACACCCACTACGCGCCTGAAAGGGGCTAAGCGCACGGGGCTAGCTTTACACATTGGTGAGGCTGGGGCTGATTTTAATGATAACGATGATAATGATGAGTGATGACTGAGCCACATTTAATTATTTGTATGCTTTACACCACTCACTTGTTACGCAATGTGCATGATGTACGTCTGGCGTTATCAACCGCGTCTGATCCGCAATTTAAAGTCCGTTAACGCCACTGCTCGCCTGACATGACGTCCGTATCACGTTTTTCTCAAAGCAATTTCAAGCACCAGCACCGCTCTTTTTCAGGCCATATTGGAAAAGAAAATTGGCGTGGCTATGTGGTAGAAAAGCTTGATTACCCCTGAAAATGCGTTGATTTGATTTAACCTTAAACCCTTTCATTTTTCAAAGTCAAGCTCGAGAGCTAACGTGAGTTCATGTAACCGACGTGACATATTTTCAAGGCGAGCGTCGGATGAAACACTTAAGGTATTTGCCTTCGCAAAGCAACGGACGTTGTGAGGAAGATTGATTACATAGTACTCTTAATTCTGTGGTATTGGTAGCAGCAGCACAAACATTTGTTTTATGCGAAATTACCGTTACATCTCTCCCAGAACAAAGAAAAGGTAGTGAAACTGATAAATTTATCATTATAGTACACCTCTTGTTTTCCCATCTCAATTCAGTCTACCACAACACAAATTGAACATATCACTAATATCCAAGAAATGGCAAACTTTCTATGCCACAAAAAAATTAGGCAAGGCAACAACTACACAAACACGCCTGAGATCAGCTCTGCAGCAGTAATTTGGCGTAAGTAGAAGCAGACCTGGCGCTAATGTTGCACAATGAGGAGCTTTTCCGCGGAGAACATTTTTCTCGCGCTAACTTCCTTCATCGTTGCACATATCCGCAAGAAATCAGCACAGGAAGGTGCTTCGGTGCCGCAAGAGAGAAACAAGAATGAAAGGTTAACCAGAGCTAGACATGAAAGATTCATGCGAACCTTATGACACTGACACCACCAAGGGATTCAGAAGAACGTAAGCGCAACAGTGAACAAGTGTAAAAGAAAAGAAAGAGCGAGCTTGTACACCGACCTCTGCGAGATGATGCGTGCAACTCCGGCCGCTAATGTTCTGCCGTAGCGTTTCTGGTAGCGAAGATGAAGCAACGCCGTGGAGCAGAGTGCATGTGCGCGAGAAGATTGGGGTCATGCTTGCGGTAGGCGTCATCCGTGCGGAGTATGCTGACACGGGTCACGATGGATGATGAGACGATATTGTACTCTTGGCTCCTGCAGCTAAGACCAGCAAGAGCATCTCAGTGCTTGCTGTAGTGTATAATATACGGAAGATATGTAGCAGTGCAAGACAAGTCGCACGCAATGATGCATTAGGAAAGCCACTTTGTTCTGCTATAAGTTGAGTCTTGTTTCAGGGGTATCGGCGCTTGTTTAAGTTGCATGAATCTAGTGGTGGAGATATCCACTATTTATGCATAAATTCAGGCGGCACGTGTGAAAAACCATACACCGACACACACAAAAAGGCATGCATGCACAAGCACATCTACGTCGCAGTGCTTCCACTAAAAGGAAGCAAACATAATGATTGCGCATAACGCTCAGGATTTTGAAACAAAAGCCGTGATGACAATGCATAAGTGTAGGCTGCGGAATTTTGCATGTTTTTGTGATAGCAACACCAAAAAAATGACATATTATACAGCCATTCCTGTAAAATTCAAGTCAAAGAATCATTGCATGACTTGTACGAAAAGCGCGCTCATGCAGGCATTCAGCACCTCACAAATAATAACGTATACGTAAAACAAAAACAAAACAAATATTCATAGAAGATAAGTTTCAAGTACAAGCGGTACTCATATATGATGCTCAGGTGAAATGGAAGAAAATACCTGTGAATCTATGCGCAATCTTACGCTTGGAGCTCATTTCACTTGTTACACTGCTCTTAAATATGTTCATGTGAAGACTACTGCGGCTTTAAACGTTGATCGTCATTATCTACGTGGTAAACAAAAATAATGTATCAAACATGGTAATGAAGATTACTTGAGATTAGGACGAATAGTTTTTGAACCACACTTACTCAAAGGGGCAACATCTCCGAAGTACGCAAAGAGCACTGTTACTTTAACTTACTCAACACATAAAGGAAAATAAAAATACTCTTGCAGATCCTAAGTACCACGCAGATTGATTTTATGTGAAACATGCAAGGTAAGGTGACTTGTTTGCAATTGTTTTTATTGCACTAAACCTTACAAAATGACGCTAAACTTTTGTTCAAATGTCTTACCCACAAACATGTATGTTGAAGAGTCGTATGTGTTTTATATAACCAGTTGTCTACAATTCAGTAACGGTACCAAGAGCAACATGGGTATTACCAAAACAAGAAGCAGTAGTCTAAAATTTAGTGATTGCGCTTGTAAGGATGATAGACCTGGCTAAATCTACGTGGAGAAGCTTCAGTGGATGGCACTTAACTACATTCGGCGCTAACCCTACGTGACACCTGTATCACTGGAGAACATATGTAATGCTAATAAAACTAGATGGAAAGCACTGCAACCACCATTTCAAAGCCGAATTACGCTTGCACAAGATGTTTTTCTAAAGGAGTTCAGAGAGCTGGGTGATTTTGTGGTAGACCATCCTATTTCCACGCAGAATGTTTGCGTTTGATATATTCTGCGCATTCGTCGCGTCAGCACTGCCGTTGTCAGTCTATCTTAACGCTCTCGAAAAAAAATTAACATTGTCTGGCAACAGGAAGCCTCGAGCTCACTCGTTCCCGCCGCCGTCCCGTCTGCGGGAGCCGCGGGGGACCTTCTCCGTCGGCGACGCCGCCGCTGGGAGGCGGCGCTCAGAAGCTCGGAGCTCAACGACCAGCTCTGGGCTGTCCGGCAGGCCGAAGATGCCGCCCGAGTTCAGGGACTCAGCGCCGCCATCTGAGGCCACCAAGACCAAGCTGCCGGCCAAGCTCTAATAAAGTTTCCTCTCTCTCTCTCTTGTCTGTTTTCGCCGTTCTTTAGCACACAAACTGTGAAACACTTGTGGCGCATACCCACATATAGCAGCTCACGTGCTATATTGATACGTGGCACGTGTTTGGAGGAAAGGGTTTGACGTCATCCGCTACGGGAGTTTCACATTATTCGAGCAGTGACCCGACAGTCATCGTCAAATCCTTTTACCCACTCATGCTAGTTTTGGTCTCCCCAAGGTAACGAGTGAGTCACGAGAGCACTCAGACGTATACGCAGCTAGATAGATAGATATATAGATAGATAGATAGAGATAGATAGATGATAGATAGATAGATAGATAGATTAGATAGATAGATAGATAGATAGATAGATAGATAGATAGATAGATAGATAGATAGATTAGATAGATAGATAGATAGATAGATAGATAGATAGATAGATAGATATATAGATAGATAGATAGATAGATAGATAGATAGATAGATAGATAGATAGATAGATAGATAGATAGATAGATAGATAGATAGATAGATAGATAGATGAATACTCTTATAGTGCCTGCAGTGCGGAAAGAAAGACATTTTAAAAAATGTCACCGTCTCGGCACAAGGCCGAAGCAATGATTGCGACAGCAACACATCAAACTGTTATAAGGGCTAAGATATTTAGGAATCATACAAAATGTAGTGAAGACGGTCGAGTGTGCGTTGAGCTGCAGTGTTTCTTGAACGTGCAGCAGCACGCTCTTCCTGTGTCTGAGCCCGTATGCGAGCCCAACCTGCTTCAGTGCAACAAGCATTCCATTAGAGTTGTTCTGCAGGTGTTCGTATTACACGTGGTGGCATCACAAAGGCCGAACTACATACAGCGTTCGCGCCTGCTTTTGTTCGCCATTTCCAAGGCGCCGTTCGATGTCGATCATGCAGGTGGCGGTAGCGAGGGGCAGAGTTCAAATGTACTTCACCAAAACGTCAGCCTCAGATTGTCCTGGAAATCACAGTGTGGATGTCCACGCCGGAAGCAGCTGGACGTTGGAGGAAGCTTGATTGTTTGCTTGTTATTTGATATATTTCTCCTAATGAGCACGGAGGATTGGCCATGAAATCGGCTGTTTATATAAAATTATTAATTATTGTCAATGGACTCAAAAGAGCATTCTTGAAGAAAAAGGAATGTGTCTTTTAAGTTCACTGAGAGTAAGCCAGCGGTAAATGATGTTTATATATAGCTCGCCGTTAGTGTAAGAGATAGCATGGGCTGTGTGGTATACTTGGGTTGGTCAACGAGCGCGCGGAGGAGCGAGGCGTCGTTAGTTCGAATCCCTGATCAGGGTGCCATGAAAAATTTTGTCTTTCTGTCCCGCCGTGGTGGTCTAGTGGCTAAGGTACTCGGCTGCTGACCCGCAGGTCGCGTGTACGAATCCCGGCTACGGCGGCTACATTTCCGATGGAGGCGGAAATGTTGTAGGCCCATGTGATCAGATTTGGGCGCACGTTAAAGAACCCCAGGTAGTCCAAATTTCCGGAACCCTCTACTACGGCGTCACTCGTAATCATATCGTGGTTTTGGGACGTTAAATCCCACAATTCAATCAATCAATAAATTTTTTCTTTCTGAATTATTTTTATTTGAGTAATACATGTAGATCTATCTATCTATTATCTCTCTCTCTCTCTCTCTCTTTCTATATATATATATATATATATATGGGATATGGCACAACGGCAGCGTTGTCAACAAGGATAAATATATTTATTTCCCAACAGTTTCGGGAGGGGACCTCCCTTCATCAGGGGATGAGTTATACTGACATGAGCTTCCAAACTTCCTTGCTGCCGCGTCCCTCTCGCCTTGAAAGACGTTTGCGAGAGTGAGAGGGAACTGGAAAAAAAGGAAAAAAAGGAAAAAAAAGAAGGGGGGAGAAAAAAGACAAAAAAAGAAAGAAAAGAAAGAAAGTAAAAAAGAGGAAGAACCACTGTCAGCACTGAGAACGAAGCCAACTGTCCGTCTACATCCACCTATGGTTCATATCACGTGCTGTTCAGTTCTTGGCGTGTGTCGGGCCACCCAAGATTGTCGCCGCGGTGCCGGGAGGGTCCGGGACGGCGTGCCTAAAGAAAGGGGTTTCCCCGTAATTGGTCGTTCGGCGGGCGGCGGGCGGTGTGTGTAAAGGAAAGGTTTCTCGTTAATGGGTCGGTCGGCTATTTAACTTTAATCTTCGTCCGTTTCCCTTCAACGGTCATGAAGTGGTAGGCGAACGTAAACACTTTGTATGTGCATGTGGAAAAAAAAAGAAGAAGAAGAAGAAGGAACGACAGTGTACACGTACGAGTCAGTCAGAAAAAAGCATGGTCTCCAGCTATCAATCTTTGTCACCAATTTTCTCCTGGCTTACTTCTCGGAGGCAGCTGAGTTTTCCGGGGTCCTCGTTGATACCGGCTGCTAATGTACGAAATTTGAAAATAAAATATGCCTCACGCTGTTCGCGCTCACGTCTGTTTGAAAAACCGGACTGCAAAAGAGTTACGCTAATATTTTCAAAACTGTGGTTTGGCAGGCGCAGATGTCTAGATAAAGGTAGCTTCGGCAGTGAAGTGGCGTGGTACCGGTGATTATTGAACCGCAGCCAAAATGGCGTGTCTGTTTGGCCGATATATATATATATATATATATATATATATATATATATATATATATAGACAGTAATGCCAAGGAATGTACAGGGGAAGTTACTAAAACCAATGGAATGTAAATAAGAAGAAAGAAAAGTGGATGAAAATTAATTACCAACTTCCTGCTCACAGTTGGTAATTTTTTCATCCACTTTTCTTTCTTCTTATTTACATTCCATTGGTTTTAGTAACTTCCCCTGTACATTCCTTGGCATTACTGTCTGTTATATCTCATTGATATTGTGTTAAAACACGGAAAAACGAGCCCTTAGGTATACACTTCTTTCCCTTATTTTATATATATATATATATATATATATATGAGACAATAATGCTAAGGAATGTATAGGGGAAGTTATTAGAACCAATATAATGTAAATAGGAAGAAAAAAGAGTGGGTGAAACAATAACTTGTCGTCAGCAGGAATCGAACCTACTGTCTTCGAATAACGCGTTCGATTCCTCGAACGCTTCGAATGCATCGGACCCAGACGTAAGAGCGACAAGTGAACTTTGCCTCTGCTACGGATTACCTGGGCGATCTTGGGGGCCACGTCGACTTCTTCCGAAAGCTCATACGCTCTGTAATCCGCGAAGAACTCCAGAAGTTATTAGTACTCTCGGCACCCACTGTCAGTTCTTTGTCCGGCATCGTCCAAGATGAAGTTCAGCAGGCACTAAGAAAACCGTCCTGTCTGACAGAGCCGCAGCCCCTAAATAACTTCCCTCGCATGTCGTATGCGCAAACTCTGCTCCAGCCAGCACCACCTTTGGCTCCGCTTCCCATCGCGGCCTCTGCCATGCTTCTGGCAGATTAAACTCTGCGCCAATCAGCACCACATTTCACTACGCTTTATACCATGGTCCCAGCTATGCTTCAGGCAGTCCAAGCAGGCCCGTACTTCAGCGACCGCCGACCGCTTCTGCGAAAATCAGACGTGTGGCGGGCCCCCGATCGACGTCCTGTTTGCTATCACTGTGGCGAACCTGGGCACATCTACCGACAGTGCATTTATCGAGAGCTGAGACTTCATGGTTTTTCGGCGAAATCTCCACCTCCTAGGTTCGGTCAGTGGCCTCCGGAAATTACGAACTACGTTTCCCAGCAGCGTGGATCGACATCTCGGCACCACTCGCGTTCTCCATCACCGTGGTGGTTCTCGCCGAATCATCGCACCTATTCGGGCGTGGTGCAGGGCCGGTCACATAGCTCTCGTCGGGAAAACTAGCCGCAGCGACTTTTGGGGGCAAGGCCGCTCAGACCGATCATGCTCAAGGCCCCCTATCGACGCGGGCTCAAGATACCGATGATACATTGACAATGACATCACCAGCTGATTGCGGAAGAGTTTCCTTAGATATTCCTGTTCTGATAGATGGTCGCGAAGTCAGCACTTTAGTGGACACTGACGCGGACTATTCCGTAATTAGCGAAAAACTGGCCGCCCATCTGAAGAAAGTTAGACGCTTTGGAACCGAACCGCAATTCGTACATCTGGCGGGCATGTCGTCACGCCACTCGGTATGTGCACGGCAAGATTGCAAGTCCGTGGTTGTACGTTTGTTGCCAGTTTGAGCGTTCTCCGGCAGTGTTCTCGAGATCTGATCATTGGCATGGATTTTCTCAGAGAGCATGTTGCTATAATTGACATTCGACGACGTCAAGTCACTTTCGCTACCACAAAGGCCACAACAGCTTACGTGGACCCCAGCCACTCCCGAGTGTCTCTTCGCGTCATCGACGACGCTGTCACGTTACCACCCCTTGCACCTGTTGTAGTTCAGGTAGCGTGGGACGGAGTGATGCACGGTGAAGCAGTTATGGAAAGCAATCACTCGCTTCTGCTGTCTCAGGGTGTCCGCATAGCGAGAAGCCTTGTTGATCTTCGTGATGATCACTGTGACGTTTTTGTCACAAACTTCAGCTACGAGCACCGGCACCTTTTCAATGGGACTATTATCGCCTACGACGACCAAGTCGCCAATGTCACCAAGTGTATTGCTTCCGAGGCCATCGGCACTGCTGAAGTGCCTTTCCGCAGCGTCGACATTAATCTAACGCTTTCTGAAGTGAACAAGGAGAGTTTGAGCGAGCTGTTGCTGGAATTACACACATGCTTTGCCTGTTCTTCGAAGATTCGTGAAACACCGATAACGAAACACCGTATTATCACCTACGATGACGCGCATTCCATATGGCCGCCGCCTCATCGTGTTTCGCCAATGGAACGGCACGCGATTCAAACGCAGGTTAGGGAAGTGCTTCAGGATGGCGTGATGCAGCCTTCAAGCAGCCCATGGTCATCACCAGTCGTTCTTGTGAAAAACAAAGATAGCACGCTTCGCTTTTGTGTTCACTACAGGAAGTTGAACAATGTCACAAAAAAGACGTGTACCCGTTGCCCAGAGTCGATGGTTCTCTGGACAGGCTGCGGCGCGCGAAGTATTTTTCATCCGTTGACTTGAAGAGTTGTTATTGACAAATAGAGGTCAATGATCATGACCGGGAAAATACCTCTTTTGTAACTCCGGATGACCTTTATGAATTCAGAGTGCTTCCTTTCGGCCTCTGTTTCACTCCAGCCACATTCTAGCGAATGATGGACACCCTCCTGCATGGCAGACTTCAAGTGGAAAAGCTGTCTCGTCTACCACGATGGTGTTGTTGTGTTTTCAGAAAAGTTTGACGAGCTTCTTCGTCGCCTTTGGAATGTATTCGAAGCCATTAGATTGGCCGATCTCGCACTCAAGCCTGAGAAATGTCATTTTGGCTACAAAAAATTTAAGTTTCTTGGTCACATCGTGAGCGTTGTTGGTGTTCGGCCTGATCATGACAAGACTGCTGCCGTCGCCGCTTTTCCAGCTCCGACTGACAAGAAAAGTCTTCGATAATTTCTGGGTCTGTGCGCGTATTACCGGCGCTTTATTGAAAATTTCTTCAACATTTCGGAGCCACTATTACGCCTCACGCGTGATGACACACCATTTGTCTGGGCTGACGAACTGCAGACTGCATTTGCGTAACGACAGCACCGGCTCTCTTTTCCTCTTGTGCTCGGCCACTTCGATGAAGATGATCACACAGAAGTATGCACTGATGCCAGCAATATTGGTCTTGGAGCCATGTTGGTATAAATACAAGACGGCATTGAACGGGCAATGGCCTACGCAAGTCGCACACTGTCTCGTGCAGAATGTAACTATTCCACATCAGAGAAAATGTCCCGCGGTCATTTGGGCAATTACGAAGTTTAGGCCATACCTCTATGAAAGTTCATTTAAAGTGGTGACTCATCATCATGCGTGGTGCTTGTTGATAAATCTACGAGACCCTTCAACACGATTAGCACGATGGAGTCTGCGCCTACAGGAATTTGATGTCACCATCGTGTACAAGTCAGGCAAAAAATTGCCCGCAGCTTCCCTCGGGGGAACACTGAGGAGGATGCGGAGCATATAATTGGTTGACGGGGTGTTAAAGAGCGACTTACTTGGGTCGATGGCTAAATTGGTTAACGTGGTTGTGAAATGGGGTGTTAAATTGCGACTTACTTGGGTCGATGGCTAAACTGGTTAACGTGGTTGTAGGAGGGGGTGTTAAATGAGTGAACACGTACACACGTATGCGAAAGGGCGGCGCTGGTCGAAGGGACGTCGATCATTGTGTTTGTGGATTCATTGGAATTCATTTCACCGCGACCTTGGACGTCGACGCGCCGTACAAACCAACCGACGAGCGGCAGCTGAGCGAGCGAGCGCCGACCTTGAGTATATATACAGCGCGACGGCGCATGCACTGTCAGCTGTTGAATGTTCTCGAAGCGCGACGGCCCATGCGCGTCCACTGGAGAATCAGGAGAATTGTAGAATGTTCTCGAAGGAGAGAAGCGCGCGCGGCACAGATGGTGGGTGACGGTGCATGCGCGCGTCAGCTGTCGAATGTTCGAGAAGGGGGAGAAGCGCAACGGCGCATGCGCGCGCGTCGGCTGCCGATGTTCTCGAAGCGTGACGGCGCATGCGCGCTACATTATACAGCTAGCGAATGTTCGTGAAGAGGAGAAGCGCACGCGGTGTGTAGACGAGGAAGGGTGCACAGATGGTGGAGGAGTGAAGCGCGCGCGGTGTGTAGAGGAGGAAGGGATGCACAGATGGTGGAAGAAGGAGGAGGAAGCTTGCGGACGGCGCCGCACTACAAGCCTCGAGTATTAGATGCTCCGCATCTAAAAACACGACGATGCCGACACGCTATCACGAGCACCTCTTCAAACGGACAGTACAAGCGCAGAAGAGGACGGTGCCTTCGTGGCAACTCTCAGTGGACTGGATCTGATGTCTCGTCAACGAAATGACGCCGATCTAAGGCTGATTATAGATCACTTAGAAGATGGCACCACACCCATTCCTCGTCCGATGTCGCAAACGTTGCCATCAATTTGCCTACGAAATTGCGTCTTATACAAAAGAAACACCCGTGCTGACGACAGATCTCGTCATCTCGTCGTGCCTGATGCCCTCTGCGATGACGTCTTATTAGCTTGCTACGACGAGCCCACATCCGGCCATCTGGGCTACTCGAGAACTATGGATCGGGTGCGACAACTCTACTGCTGGCCTAAAATGTCTGCCTGTGTCAAACGCTACGTGAAGGGATGCCGTGAATGCCAACGTCACAAGACACCAACCTTAAAGCTTGCAGGTCATCTACAACCGATTGATCCACCACGTACACCATTTGATTAAGTGGAAATGGACCTCTTAGGCCCATTTTTTTGTCTTCTTCCGGAAACAAATGGATTTTTGTCGCAACCGATTACTTGACGCGTTACGCTGAGACGAAGGCACTACCACGAGGGGCAGCATCTAAAGTTGCCAGTTTTTTTATGCATCAAATTATTCTACGGCATGGCGCCCCCTCATATGTCATCACTGATCAAGGGACATCATTCACACCAAAGCTCTTAGACGATATCTTCAGGTTGAGTTACACAACCCATTGAAAGACCACTGCATATCACCCTCAGAGTAATGGTTTAACAGAAAGGCTAAACAAAACGCTAGCCGACATGATCTCTATGTATGTGGATGTGCAGCACAAAATGTGGGACGACATTCTGCCGTACGTAACATTTGCGTGCAACACTGCAAAACAGGAAACTACATGATTCACGCCATTTCAGCTCATTTATGGTCGAGATGTCAGAACTATGCTAGACGCCATGATTCCGTATGAGGACATCGACAAGCTCGACCAATTAGCCCCCGACATCCATGAGTCCCCGACATTAATTCAGCGCGCTGAGAAAGCACGTCAACTGGCCCGTGTGCACACCAGAACTCAACAGTGTGCAGATGCACCGTGGTACAACATCCACCATTGAGAAGTTAATTATAAACCTGGTGACCAAGTTTGGGATGGACGCCCATTAGGCGGCGAGGTATCAGTGAGAAACTTCTAATGAAGTACTTTGAACCTTACAAAGTACTCAGACGTGTGAGTGACGCCAACTACGAAGAGGTTCAAGACGGAGGTTCACCATCATCCCAGCGCAGGTTACCACGCCCAGAGACTGTACATGTCGTTCGCCGAAAACCATACTTTACGCGGTGATGCGTGTTTTCTTTGTGTGCCAGTGAACTCCTAATGTGAACAGTGAAGGCCGTTTATTTCCGATTGTCAGGCCCAGGACTCATTTTCTCTCATGTGCTAGTTTATTGATGGTTTATGTTGCCTATACTTCGACCCATTGCTGTGCACACTTTTGTTTGAGTATTGGGTCGATGCTCTCTTGGGAGAAGGAGTAATGCCACCTGGTGTTCTATGCCAGTGAACAGTGAGCCTGTTCTGTGCCAGTGAACGAAGAAGTCAAAGACGAGCAACCAGTGACAGCGGAGACGTCCTTCTTCGTGTCTGAGGTTTTGACAGTCGTCTCTATTTGTACGTGTCTTCGAGCTTCTAGCGCATGACAATATGCCGACGCGCTCTTAGGCCGCAGCTGCATGTAACTGACTATAGTATTAACTATTAGCGGTGTCACAAGGGCACTTTTAATGGCAATAAGGGTGATCCGGATCGGTTTTCTTGATCGCGATCAACTTTATGACCGCTGCTACACGGCCCAAGCAAATTTGGTTTGGGCTTGGATAAGACGAAATGCAGCCTGTGGCGCTTCTGTGCCGTAAAACATGTCACTGACAAAAGTCGGCGTACGATATTTCTATAGTGCCCTTTATCAGCAATGTTATTCGTGCAAGAACCACTCGAACATCAAAAACATTGCGTGTCACTACAAAAGTGATTTCATAAATCGATCATTCCATAAAGTTTTTATATCACTCATTTGTATTGCGTTGTGAGATTTTTAACCTTCGCTTTTATTCCCGATGACCCCTGCTCGTAGCCGTCTAGTCGCAGCGAAGCGTCAATCACGTTGTAGTATGCGCCAGAGTTTTGCTTCTGCTGCCTCAAATCTCCCAGTCATTCGTGCCAGTGGTCATTTATTGTAAAGGTCTCTTCATTCGACAACAAAGGGCGCGTACGTCGCAACGAAGTAGAAAAGCTGGCGACGCTCATAATAAGTTTGTTTTGAGGTGCTCCAATAGCCCCGACGGTGCGAGAGTTCAACTATGCGCAGAAGGCAACGGTGATCTGCTTGTCGTCTGCTTTTCCCGTACCTACATGCGGTCTTTAAGAATCCCAACATATGTGATATTTCCGAGATTTTTCCAATAAAAACAGTTTATAACTTGCTTTTTATAAACATCTAGCTGTTTTCAAGTGTTTTTACTGAACCATGTTTGATTTTCTTGTTTATTGTGCTTTTAACAAGCCCGCGGCTAGGAATGCAGATGACAGCAAAATAGCGATATTTCAGGCAGATCGCGATGTGCGGATCGCTGTAGTCTTGATGCCGATCACGCCTGATCGTGATTAAATGTGACCGTGTAGGAGCGCCTAATCCAGATCGTGGTTAATACGGATCGACACTGATTGCGATAAAAAGTTCCTCTGGGAAACCTCTATTAGTCACTCTCTGTAAGTGCTCTCTGTAAGTGCTTAATTAGAAAATAATAATGAAGGAACCTTTGAAACTAAAAAGCTGGGTGAAAATTTTCTATTTATAGATGCGAAGCATCTCATGCTTGGGCCCGTGTCCCATGGTGTCGGTGGTGTTCACACTTACACTACACATGCGTCTTGTGGCTAAGGTACTCGGCTGCTGACCCGCAGGGCGCGGGATCGAATCCCGGCTGCGGCGGCTGCATTTCCGATGGAGGCGGAAATGTTGTAGGCCCGTGTGCTCAGATTTGGGTGCACGGTAAAGAACCCCAGGTGGACTAAATTTCCGGAGCCCTCCACTACGGCGTCTCTCATAATCATATAGTGGTTTTGGGACGTTAAACCTCACTTATCAATCAACACTACACATGCGCCCTTCTCCTCCTTCTCTCTCTTCCATAGTTTTTTGTTACTCTCTCTCCTTCTCTCCTATCACCTGCTTGCACTCTCTCTCCTCTAGGCATTCCTTTTCACGGCATGAACACCACGATTGCGCATACGCGTCCCCTCCCACTCTCTCTCCTCACTTTAGCTCCCTCCTCTTTCGTCTTGCGATGCCGACACATGCATCATCTGCTGGCGAGGTTCTCGATTGAAAAAAAAAGCCTGTTCGCACTGCCCAACCATTTATTGGTCATCCGGCATATATAGGAATTGAATATTTACCTCCTAGGAAGTGCCGGAGGGAAACTTCTCCTGTGCGTTGTTGTACCATAAAAATTCGCAACATGCGCGTCAACTCAAAGCGGACTGCAGGTCTGTGTGTCCAATCAGATTTTTCTGTCTCTCATTGCCCATTAGAAGCAATTGGCATGTTCTAGTAGAAACACCAGTCGCCTCTCCAGGTTTCTGTCTTGCGCAACGCCGCGATGGGCGCCAGCGTCCACGTCACCACCAGTGTAAGCGTTAGAGCGCGTTCCTTCGCATCTACACTTGGTGCTCTTTAGCGAGAGATGGCGTATTGTTTTTAAGTTGGACTTCGGTTTACTAATCGTTCGATTGGGTGGTGTCTATGTTCCTACATATTGAAGAATAATGTCTTTCAGCTTGCTACAGATGCCCGCAAAATAAATAAAGAAAAGAAAATACAATGTAATATACCCGCTTGCGTGTCCATGAGCTCTGTGATGCACTGCTCTTTAACGTTTCACGTTTGATAGCATTCGGCCGGTTGCACTGCTGCTTGAAAGGTGACAGGTTAGCAACAATGGTGGTGGCTCTATGATGATGCTCCTCTTGCTTGCAAAAGTAGAAGCTATATCTGCTGCTAAGCAAAAAAAAATACTAAAACTTAGTCGACAGAAAGTTAAAAACTCTCTAATCGAACCTTTTGCAAAACTAGCTACAACTTTCTAACTGATACATTTCGCCCAGCTTCACTGGTTCAGAAGTTGGTGAATTAACTTTGTTTGAATAAGGAATTTGCCACAACGTGGAAGCAGTGGAACGTACACTGAGAAACAGGCAGTGACATTTGTTCGTCCGCGTAAGCAGAGTGCATCGACATATAAAGTTAGCTTTGGTGCCCTGTATATATACAAAAGTTTACGAAATTTTACGTTGTCTATTATTATGCCACCATATATGCAATAATACTATGTTTTGCATTCCTATCCCCAGTAATTTCCACACCAATCCTGTGCAACCACCAGCATCATCATCATGATCATTGTCGTGACGATCTTCAATGCTCATATTCCACTAGGCAGGTAACAACACCGATAGCCGATACCACATGTGCACAACCTACGCTAGCAAGGAAGGGGGCCAAGGTGGTCAAGGTGATCGGCCGCGAAAAACAAGGCATGGTTTCAACCTCTAGTTGTAGTGGTCACATTGATATTGGTGCTCAATGCAGAAGCACTGGAAGAGCTTTTGCAAACTGTACAAAAAAAAAGGTAACGATAGCTGTACTTGTACACCATGCACTAAATGCACTTCCAGTACCGTGAAACCTAAGAAAGTGAGCACCACGGGCACTCAGTGACCAAACTGTCAATAGCGTCAATGTTTGGAGTAATTATGTTGGTTTTCTATGGCTCGAGTAGAATCTTGCTTGTGAGATTCAAAAACTGGGCACGCTTCTATTTTCTGCACTTTAACAACTTCCTGATGTCACGGCAGTCAAGATACGTGTCGTATGCAGAGAGGTCCGTCAGGTTACTTTCTCCTTGATTTGTAGCGATGAACGCTGCAGGAGAATCGCTGATGAGAAGAGCAGTCATGCGTTTTACGAGGCGGTGGTAGCCTCTGTTGCGTGGTCTATACTTGTGAACCGCATATTTACGAAGAGTTCTTAGGAATAATAAATAAATCGTTGCGAATATTCCTTGATTACTTCTGTGCGATATATTGTTTTAGACCTTGTTCTCTTTTTGTATTCATGCCTTGAGAATTTCGGGTCTTGTTTTAAGTCTGTATTGACCTCTTCATATTCAGCCTTATTGCCCCATATGAGATCGATGCATTGAGACTAAAGCTAGATGTCTAATGTGCTAGGCAATTAAAAGGTTGGGGATGCCTCAGCTACACTTTAGAAGTAGGACGCGATAACGTGGTCGGGTCTCGTTCACATCACCGTCTCCATAGCTTCCTTTCGTTTCATGGTAGGCACCTGAACCAAGCAACAAGGAAAGGAAACGTTTGTGCCAGTGACACTGACTGTTAAAAACTATCCTCGAATGCCTTCTTCAAGTACAGTCGCTAATACCCTACGACGCCATAGTTAATGCTTTTGCGAACCAGCAAAGTACTATTAGGCGTGATGTAATACGTGGACATAAGCAGATGCTCAAATTAGTATTGTTTTTTTTTTGCTGAAGAATATTAAAATATTTGACAACATTGTAGGTAATGCTGAGCCTTAAAATTTGTCACTCATTGTGCAATTTACTTCTATAGATACCTTGAGATGTTCCACACTTCTGCCCCGTAATGTCGCATGCATTGTGAAGACTCCTCACATTACTTGACATTCGCATAAAACTGTTTTCCAAAGTAGTTTCAAGCAATGACATGCCTATGTGGGAAAACACCTGATGTTCACGCAGCAGTGCTGTATTCAATTCGCACTTAAATCATACTATAAGATTATTTGTTTCTTTTCATCTATCTCCAATTCTCGCTTAGTGACAATGCTGGTTTTTCGCTCACAACCAATGATGCTGACGACGCCAACAACAATTTCCGTGAAACCAGCTTTTCAATGAGATCGTAATAAATGCAAGTGCTTTTAAGCTGTATAAAACAGGCAAATAAACTCCACAAATAAAAAAAATTGTGCATTACCAGTGCGTCTATTCTAACCTAGCTGTTATTGTGAGCTAAAAAGCTTCATTAATTCGTTGAGACTCCACCTAATATGTACGATGTTACAGCGCTCCGCACTTTAATTTTCCTGATACCTATTTGCTTTAATTTCATTTTCTTCTGCTTCCTCTTATTCTTCCTACCTATATAAATATTATTATTGCAAATGTATGAAGTATAAAGATGGGAGGATAGTCCACAAATGCATCCGGCTGTCTTAAAAATAAAACGATGGAAAACTGCAAAAAAGAGATAAAGAAGCTACAAGACACTGCCAAATATATCTGAAATCGGCAGAAAAACAGAATAACTAGCTAAATCTCTACAGGTTATGAATAAAAAGTGATTACTAGAAGAAAACAACTGCACAAAACTTGTAGAGTGAACGTAGATTACTTACAAACACCACAAATACTATTGTTTTTTGGTGACTTCCTGAATCAGCATCATATGCCATGTCTGATTCGCGTCCTATGTAGGGTTTCAGGCATGTCATTTTTGAACAGTAACAAGATACAAAGGGTAGTATGTGATTCCACTTGTATTTCGGAGCAAACGAGGCATAACTGCATTGTGTCGCATCTTCTTCATGTTTTCTTTTCAGCACAGCCATATATTTTACCTCCATCAATACATCACACATTGGTGACAGTCAACACATGCTGACATTCATAAACATCTGTGGTTTCGAGTTATACTCACGCGGTTTCCGGCTTTCATGCAAAGGTGCTTTTCTGGCTTTGCCGCAGTCAATTTATTGATTCGTAGAAAAGAAAAACACTGGGAAATGCTTTGTAGCTAGCGCACACACTGATCGTGCTGTACACGATCTAAACTTGTGTATGCCTTCAGAACTGCCGCTCAGCTGCAAACGCAAGATAAATTTACAGGCCTTAACGAAGCCAGCAATTCGATGTCTTTAGCTGAAAGGAAATGCATACAATTAATCCAATATGCTGCGTGCCAAGTAAAAAAGCGTATATTTTTAATATGTGAAGCTGTATACATAGTTGGTATTCCGAATTCCACACGTTCCAAAGAATGAGCAACCGAATAAAATTGGTTAGTGTAAAAGATAATTAGTCACAGGGGTCAAATGTGGCCCCCCAAAATAACTGAGCAATTGCAGAAACGTGATTGCTTACTTTAGCGTTATTTTGCTTCAAAACTTTATTGCCATAGCAAAATAGCATAAGTTTATTAAATAAAATGATCTGCTACGGCTTGTGTACAAAGAGAAAGCTGGGGGCGCGCATAAAGGCTGGGAGACTTAACGTGGCTCCTGTGATGAAGATTTACAGGTTGTTACCTTTTAACAGGACTTGTTTTTCAAAGTTCTGGTCACAGATTTATCAATGTTTCTTTATCAAGAGTTCAGCTTCTACACTGAACACTCACACAATGCGTGCGCGGTTTGGAAGTGTGGTATTATAATGTATGTGCACCTTTCACACCAGCTCGCAGTTGCGCAGAGCTTCGACATCAGTGACCATGTCGGCCATGAAGTGAATGCCACGCTTAGCTGTTGCTGGCACTCGGCTAAGGCGTTGCAGGAAAAGGGGCAAAAATAGTTTCGGTAGGGAGGTGCCGTTTGATATGACGGCGTTTCCTACAAAGCAGTTGAATACTTTTTGGAACAATAACTGGTGTAGCAGCCGTGTTACAACGTGATTTTAAAGAAAGTAATAGAATACCGATAACAATAACTACAAAAAGTAATTGAATTACTGAAATTGTTGCAGATTAGTAATTGTAATCGAATATATAGCAAAATTACAGCTAATAAAATTTATTACTAGTAATTGGTTACTGGTACAATTATCTTAAAACTGCACAAAGGTATAGCTGACACAGTTGAAACAGTAGTGTTGTGTGTTCGGAGGCTTAAATCCTACAGCATGTTATACTGCAACTCCAAGGTTGTTTCATATATTGTGATAACTTGTTCTTGTTTATATTATGAACCTTTAGATTGTTTAGACTTTTTACATTATGCACAAGAGCTACAAAAGTAATGCATTTTGAAGTGATGCGCTCATATCCATTAACCGAATTGCACTTGGCAGTCTGGTCAAGCTTCCTCACACGTATAACGCAAGTATATTCGCTTGTATCATTGCCAATAATACACAAGTGCATCATCACTATTCTATTGTAGCCACTTTACTATTCGTCATCTATAATCTTTGCAATGAACAAACACAAATCTATAAAATTATTAGCTTCTAAACGTTGCGGTTGGTGAACCGAGAGTATATATTTTGCAATATTCGGCGTTGTGAAACAATTACGGGCTGCATGTAGCCTAGTGCCCTGCTGTTTATAACACTAGGTGTTATATGTTTAGTTCTTTGTTTTTCATGGCCCGGCGGGTACGGCACAGTGACCCGGAAGGAGATGGCCATTTGGTAAGCCGCCTCATTTCTGCAAATTGCTTTGCGAGGGCGAAACCTGCAGCGTCAGACACCGCAGACATGCACGCTCACACCTCTTCACGTCGGTTCAAAAATACTGCTGGTTAGTGCCTGGGCAATAGCTGCTTCAGAGGTGCTTAGCGAGAGAGAACGTAACTGGAGCGTGGCACCTGGCAAAAGTGCGGTCATTTCACTTCCACAGCGCGCATCGTGTTCTCAAGCGCTAAAGTATTATTGCAACTTGCGCAACCAGAAGTGTTGCACATCGAGCGCTTGTCTCAAGCACCGGAACTGAAGGCACCTGTACGTCATATAGTCGCGTTTGCCACCATTCCGCACCGACCCTTCATTCCCACAATCGACATCTTTGTTTCGCGTTTGTTTCTCATTCAAGGAAAAGAAAAACGCCGCTTGAAATAGTGGAGGGACAATTTTACTTGAAAAGACTCCAATGCCAATGCGGAAGTCCGGGAAAAGAAGATTCCTCCGGAGCTCGAACGTAACCGAAAGCAATGGCCCATGATGCATTCAGAAGCCGCCCGGACGTGGAAGATTACTGTCACGGTTGAGCGCCTCCATGGCCCGGACGCGGTTGCGTTTTGGGTCACGCCGCGATCCTCGCGAGCCTTGCGTTATAAATAAACAACAGCGAGAAAACACGTCGCTGCCTTCGTTGCACCGCGGGAGTCGCCGCCCGTACACACATACACACACACACACCTGTTTCTGCCGGACCTCACGTTGCGTAATTTTGCGCGCGCGCGTATCTAATGAGTGCCGTGAGCTATACCACACAGAGTGTGCATATGTGCGTGTCGCGGCCTCTTTCACTGGTGCGCAGACTGGCACATGCGACGCGTCATCGTAGAAATAGCCGACCACTCGATGGGCATACGACGCCAGCCTCGTCGGCCCGAAGATGGCCTCGTTAGCCGTTTATGCTCGTGCCGAATTCGACACCTTCCCTTTCTCGACAAGGGTTGCGGGGTATGTTAGCATGAAGGTTTTCTCTTTTTTTCCTGATACTAGCCAAGCGCTAGACTTTTGGCACCGTCATATGAACTGTACAATATTATTGTGAATAAGAGCAAGCTTTTCTTTAGGTGCACAGTAACGGCATTTCGACCTTTGAAAAAGAAGTTACAAGAAAGTGCATGGAACCAAAAAAGAAAAGAAAGAAAAACTGCACGAACCCCCGGGTCAATTGCGGACAACTCGAAATTACGTTTCAAAGGATAATTATGAAATCTAAAATTTACTCACAAAATGAAGGCAAGGATAGTTCAATATAAAGTTTAAATTAGACTGAACATGAGAATGTGTGTCTGCCGTGGTGTAACTGCAGTTATGGTGCGCAACTGCTGAGCCCAAGGTCGTGGGTCTGATCCCGGTTAAGGCTAGTCGCATTTCGATGGAGGTGAAATGAGAAAGGCCCCTGTTTTGTACGATGTCAGTGCACGTCAAAGAACACGAGAAGGGTCTAAATTTACGAACCTCTCTACTATAGCGTCTCTTAAAATCCTATTGTGGATTTTGGACGTGAAACCCCAGATATTAATTGCAGAATGTGTGCATTCATGTTTCAAGATTGTAGAGCTATAATATTACTGATAAAATAATCGTTAAAATGCGTCTGTATTCAATGGACAGTGATACGTCAACTGCGGCAGGCAACTGAAGAGCGTGCGATATGTACGTATACGAAAATACTTTGAAACGCAACATAAAGGCCGCAACTATGCATTGTGATTGAAATCATTAGGATATAGCAGTGCACACATCTGATGGGTATGTGCAGTCGTTAAACACGCGGTGAAGAGATAAATGTTTTAATACATCGTCTTATGCGGGCAGTTGTGTACTGTGACGCATGGTATTTCGTAGAGAGGACAGGGTAAAGAGCACATGAGATATGTTGGGAGCAAAAGTAAATAATTACCTCACACCAAAACAAAAGCACTGAATAAAAGATCCCCTTAGAATGTTCGCAGAAGAAAGTAAACATTTTATTAAAACTTCAAACACACGCCTAGGTTCCACGCGCTCGAGCTGTGGAGTTTAATGGTATGCCATTTTATACGTTAGTCGACAAGCTCGCTTACAACGAATGCTGGCATAATTATGCATCCACCAAATACTACATTATGGTGTTCATATTTTCCTGCAGATGACTTGAAAGCCACTATACAAGCAATATTTGTCATGATTGGATTTATCAATTCGAATTCACCTGATCAACGCCCATTTAGGTTGCGGGTGGTAGTGCGATGAAAAAGCAATCACGTGGAACAATACATCAAAACAAAGCATGTGAATATGTTGTTGCCCAAGCACCTTCGTTGTAAGTATTCAGAATCAAACGACATTCATACCAAGAAGAGTATAAGTATTTGTTGTTGTAGTAATTGTGATATAAATGTGAAGAAACTAAAGCGGGTGAAATGCAGCTTGCTGCCGGCAAGGACCAAGTCTGTCACATTCGATTAGTACGCAAGATGTTCTATCAAATGAGATATGATTGAAATTATTCTCACGTCAATTTTATATAAAGATATATCTGTACATTTAAACACGAGAGCATTAGCCAGCGCCATTCTACGCCACGAGGGTGAATGTGGAACACTTGTTTCTACTTGCGTCAAAGCTTTGTTATATGTTTAACAAGCTGGCAGCTAACCAATAATCCCATGCATTAAAGTATTGTCTGCCAAAAACATACTACAATGATTTCCTTGGTTGGATTGTTTGTTTGTTCTCATAGAAGTTATAACAAAGAAAAAAGTCCTTAAGTTATATTTCTTTCGTCCATTTCTTTACAGTATGTACACCACATTCCAAGTTGAAAATGTTTGCTAAAGAACAGATAATTTTGCACAAATTGTGTAAAGGTTCTGCTCCAGTCTGTTGGCTTAGGCTGACAGAAAACTTATTGTAGCTGGTACAGTGATAGCTCGACAATTCCAACTCTGTTAATTCGAACTTCAAATGAAATTGAACTGAAGCCTTGGTCTTAGGGGAGCCTTGTGCATTTCTACGGGAAAAAAAAAAACCTGATAACTCTTATGCGTCGCTATTCACAACGGTTAATTCGAACTAGGACCCCCTGCTGTTTATCGCTGCTCGCAGAAGCCGGCCTCAAGTGATCACAATCACAACCAAACCAAACTTGATAGAGATGCAAAACAAGAAAACATCAGCATTTATCAGCACATAAAAACTCGGACGTTGTGATGGGACTCTTGGGTAAGCTGCTAATGCTCATAGAGTTGTGACAGTACCGCAAAGAAATACGAATAATCGATTACTTTTAATTTTGATTAGGTTGCCTCTGTCATAGAAATAAACGTGTTTTGTAACATAATGGTGCTACGCCCATTCATTGTCATATAGTTTCATAGGGTAATAGCTAAGCGGCTCAACGAGCCAGCGGGCCTAGAAAACCAGCGGATTCGCCAACTGCACAAGCGGGGCAAGCTGGCGCTCCCAGAATTTTCACGGAACGAGCAACTCGCCGCTCATTTCATCTCCTCAGGGAAGAATGCGCAGCGGACGAGCGTACAAACGCTTTCCAAGCAGTGTCTCCGCTCGGTTGACACTAACCTCAGCTCTGTTAAACAGGTCGTAAAATGAAGCGCACCGCTTTAACATACAAAGCATTGCTCAGTTATTTTTCTTTTTGGCTTGCGCTGCGCAGCCCCCACCACTCCTTCGCCGATTCCGCTGGCCCACCGAGCCACTTAGCTATTACTCAGTACATTAATGGCTCTCTACTCACAAGAGTGCATGTCGGCGCTTCTGTCTGGCGTATCACGTACTTATAAGTTAATTCATGTCTGGTTAGATCGGCATAAAATTGCTTACCGAGATCACCTGCCACAAACAAAGTAGCGCCTATATCGCGATGACGAGTTCTCAGATGGCTACATTGGGTTCCATCCACGTAGTGTGGGGCAATCTCTGTTCCCTCTAGCGCCCGCCCACAAATTCAAACTCCGCTTGATTCGAAGGGTACGTAGTTTCCTTCCAGTTAAAGTAACGAGGTTTTGCTGTAGTTATTTGCGTTAAATAAAAAAAGCTAGACGTCACTGCACGGCGACAAGCAGAGAGAAGCTTACCGCATGGGAGTTCCTGCACGCACACCAAACATTTGATCCATAGCAATAGTTCGTGAGTTGGCCGACAAAAGTAATGCGAGGGCGGAACACCTCATTTGACTCAACTTCCACCCCACACCCGCAAGGCAAAACACAGTAACGCGAACACTAGGTACACGTACTTTGCTTACTCTAACTATATAGACGTTATGACACCATAGATGACTTAAGGACGTCATTCATCATTTGTCATGTCACTATGACGGCAGAGATCATGAATCCTGTAAGTAAAACGAGGACACGTGATAATGTTTATATCGTTTGAGTACTACTCAGTATATACGCGTACGTTGTGTTGCGTCTTGTCCACCACGGTAGCAATGTTACCGGATGCTGCCGAGAAAACAAGCAGATTCTCATCACAAAAGAAGACCAACAGAAGCACAAACGTAATGAATTTCCCATGCTTGGAAATATTTGTAAGTTAGATAAAAAAGAGTGATTTAAAAAAGAGAGACATTTCAAAGAATTGCTTGATTGTTTTGTACAGTGCAAAATATGCGCTATACTATGAACGAAGAGCATGCCAGCGTATGGTTCACGTTACTTGTTGATTATCCCAACGTAAGCTTGAATCCAACACTCAATGATGGTCGCGAACCCGGTGAGGGGGAGCATCACGAGGTTCATGACGCCCCCCCCTAGTCATCTAAAACGGGGGTGCAATATCTGGCCCATACATTGACTTTGTAGAATAACAGGTGGGCGAAGGTTCACAAAAAATTTCCTCATAGGGAACCCTGCAAACGCCTGTGTGCTCAACTACTCAAAGCCACCTATAAAAACGTCATTTGTGAATGAGAAACGCGCCTTCGTTAATGTGATTATCTCTAAAATAACTATGTGCACTAGGAAAGTGTAAATAATCCCTCCAAATTGCGGCATGCGACTAGGAAATTATGCAAGCGACTGTACGAGAAACAGAGTCTAAATCCACCTATCAGCAGAACTGCAGCAACTCTGCACGGTAGTTTAGTGGTTAGGGTGCTCGACTGCTGGTTGTGCGTTCGAATTCCGGCTGTGGTGGCCGCATTTTGATAGAGGCGGAATGCTTGAGGCCTGTGCACTTACATTGAGGTGCACGCTTATGAATTACTACAAAAGTTTTCTGGAGCCCTCCATTACGCCGTTCTTTGTAACCAAACCTTGATCTTGGGACGTCAGCAGCAAATAATTACTTCATGCGTCGCGTCTTGACTGTGTTTTTCCTCATTTGCGTGATTTCCCCATGTTTTATGCCCCGTGCACGCATTGCACGCTTTCTACTTTTACAGCGCGACTGTTAGGCACCTGATTCTGTAAGCGTTAATCGGGGACACTGCCGGTGGCGTGACCACAGGAAAGAGTACGTGCCACTAGAATCGAGAAAGCTCCACTACCATGCCCAGCGAACACAAAATATGCGCCACGAGAATCGGGTGAGCGAAAAATACCTGCATTGGTCAAAGTTGAACTATGGCGCCCGTTCCTGCGTTGAATAGCGTCGCCGCCACCACTAAGAAAAAAACACACTGAGAGCCTCCGAAACAAGTGCGAAGTCATGCACAAGGCCCTGGAAACGAGCAACCATGATTCAATGGCGTAGTCCTGGGATATCACGGCGTCATGGTCAAGAAAGGCTACACTTCAGCCCTCCAAGCCGGTACACGCCACGTTACACCTTCATACTACCCAGCATCGTGCAGCAAAAGTGGGTGAATTATTTTAATCCATGGGTGACGTCCATCCCTGATTAAGACATGGATCTTGAGATAGTGCAAGACGCCTACACATCTTTACACCTATGTCTCTAAAATTTTATGTCTCAACTTTTTGCAAAATCCAGAACCTAGACAGCTGCTCTCAGAGTTCGAGTTAGGCAATATCGTACTCGTCGGGGAATTTTTTTATACTTTCCCATTAAAATACAATAAATAAATACAAGCCCCTTCAGATGTTTATGTATCAAGGTGGTATTAATCAAAGGTACTTACGCGATACCAAGGAATGACAGTTATTTTACTGGTAATAATCAACTGTGAAAATATAGAAGAAATGCAAACAAAAAAGGTGATGCACGGCTAGCCCTGCACTGCAGCACTTGTTCATGCGCACTCTTTTTACGAAATAACACAGTGCTATCACGACGCTTGAGCAAATTAACAAGACTAATCACTGAATAAGCTAGAATAGCAGCAATGGATGCTCATTGTGTCAATGCGACAGACGATCTCCAATACATCGAAGTACGTCCAATCGACACTATAGCAGCTCTCAAAAGATCACTCAATGGCGTAATGCACCTGTCAAAACAAACAGATAAAACCCAATGGCACTTATGAATAAAAGTGCTAAATAAACAAAAAACATGAGCCTGGCCGAAATAATAGCACAACCAGCATGGTCCAAGGGTAGAATTAAAAGCATTAGTTCAGTTAGTCGACAATAAATTGATTTTGTCATCATCAATATCAGTCGCCATTGAAAGTGTAATGGCTCTGTTAATCTATAATTTCTGTAATTTGTTTATACTGCAGTACATGGAACTTTTTTGTGAAAATTCTTGCGTCTCTCTGCATGTTATCACATCATATATTTAGAGCCTGGTGAGAGTACACAGAGATGAGTCAGCGACAAGGACGATATATGTGAGAAAGGGGCTCATCCTGCTCAGCTCGGTCTACGGTGTTTAAATTTTATTTCATAAGTTGCGGACTTCTGGGAGCACCGCTAAAAATAGCTCTTTCATGCTAACACTTCTTTTGTCATTTTACTGCAAAACAATCATACCTATTTAAAAATCAGTCTTCTATGTCTCAAAATCTTGACCTCAATAAAATTATATTGCGTCTGTAATAATAAAACGGCCACCTAGAAAAAGTGCAAATTTTAAGTAAGGAAGTGGGTCTTTGCATCATCACTGTATTTTCCTAGCTAAAGGAGGCCATAAAATACAAGAAATGTTCCTTAAATAAATTACGAGGTTCTCAAGAGCCGAAACCAGATATGTTTATGATGCACGCCGTACTGTGGTGTCCGCAATAATCCCCCCCCCCCTGCCTTTCAATAGACATTGGGTAGCTGTGCCCTGGAACAAAACCCGCGTTCTCGCGCTTACCAGCGCCACGGCATTATGCGTTTAGCCACTAGCAGGTGCACTTTCGAACATATACGTGCAAGGACAAATGCGCTCCAAAAAGCTGCCGACAAAGGTTGATATCACTAAGCTACAAAACGGTCTTATGTTTCGCGTGTACGTTTTTCGTGAAATCATTGGCTGGTGGTCGTAAACGTTCGCCACAATAACAACATTTTTCTGTTTACGTCTACCCTGATGCGAAGTTTGACCGACGCAATCATGTCGTTTTGTTGCCACTTACAGAAACCCGCTTTTTCTTATGAACCATTTTCTTTAACTTGGAATGGAAATGGGTGAAGACTAGTAGAAGCCGTTCAAGCAATCTTGCTATCACTTCGTGTTCTTCTTAAGACCATGTCTTTAGAAGAACGCCAATGTCTGCACTTGCACTTAAAAGAAAGCATATATGTCAAGGACGGGCAGCCAGTCTTGCGACGCTGATAAGTATTCTCCAGCAGACTTTATCGCTCCTGCATTTTTCTCCCTTGTAAAGCGAATCTCACTACAACTCTGTGTCCGAGTTATTGCTGAATAAAAAATAAATAAAATGATTTTGAAAGCTAAAGCGTGTAACATAGAAAACCACGCCGGGGACGTTAAAGTTTTCCTTCTGCTGTCTGAAAGCATTTGACGACCGTCCACGCCTGGCATGAGCATTATGAAGCCCGTCGTCCCACTCTGGCAGCTCACTGAGACAAGCAGAGCGGCACGGTTGATGCTGGAAGTGAGTGGGGGAAAGAGAGAGAGAGCAAATGAGAAGAGGCGTCCGGCACTCGCTCGGATCTTCGCCTTTCAGCGTTGGCGCTCTCACCGCCTAGTCAAATTTGCTTTATACGCGAGCACGCATGCCTGCCACTAGAACGTCTCACTCAGGCCGCTTCTATTTTCAGTTCGTCGTATCAAGCTGAGCTCCGTGAAACAGGGTTTACGTCGTCGTCAGACGTCCGTTCAAGCAAACACCGTTTGGCTGTCTTTTTGTTACACGCACGCAAACGCTACCTCCGTTTTTTTTTTTTGTCTTTACACTTTGCATAGCGCTTTCAGCGCTCAGGCCTAGCCTATAACGAAGAAAGGCAAATGATGTGCCTTTGTTTGCGCTAGGAAGGTACATCGCGGAGGTGGGAAGCTGCCTGGTTATTTGGTTGCTAAACTGCCACCGGATTCTCACCACTTTTTCCGGAAGCTATTGCCAGAGCAAGGTGCTATTCGTGGTCATTACAGCTTGTAGCGTTGGGTGTAAAAACATGAAACATGTCACAGGAGTAGGAAAGGAAGAGAGGAAGAGACGTTTGTAATTTTCTGATCAATGACCAGCTCCACTTCCCTCGTGCTATACATCCAAAAAAAGAATGTGGCAAAATAATGGCAGGACTGCTGTCTTAGTACTTAAAGCGATATTTCAGCATCATGATGTCTTCAAGAAAATAATCGTGTTGTTCTCCAAACTTCCCATCGTCTCCTACCCACATTAAAAATAAAACCGAAGGTGGCAAATGCTCCACTCCATGACACGCAAGAACATTTCGAATGCTTTGACTGCGACAAGATCTAAATGCTTCGAGCTTCGGTTGCCTTCTGCGTTAAACCATTTCGTTACACCAAGTACCGCTTCTGCCTTCATCAACGTCATTGTGTACTCGTCAGGCATCCTCATCGCATAGGATTTTACCATCAGTCGATCATGTTGCCCTTTCCTAAAATTGGCTTAAATATTTTCAAAGTTAGTTTACAAACATGGATGATAAGTTTACACGAAACTCGACTTCGAATGACTCCGAAATTGTGTGGCATTCGGTTAATGTAGTAGCGTTACCTGCCCGTAAGAATATGAATGTGAGTTCTGACATAAGTTGTTGTGTTGCTACTAATCACGAAGTTAATATGGCATGTCTTGGGAATATCAAGAAACGAGACGAAAACGTAGCATGGTCCACAAGAACCGCAGGCCATTACCTAATGTACTTCGACATACCGGGCCGTTCGCCGCAAAGTTGAAGAAAGTACAGCTTGGGAAGGTCTCGAAATCTGCACAGCCGGAGGTCATCTCGTAACGCACAGCGAGAGTCACCATTAACGGCCGTATTTATGCTGCAGACTTCGTAGTCCTACACTTGCATTTAGAAGTTCTTGTCGTATGATGCAAGAGAAGACTATCTAGCTCTTTGTCTTAGTACATGAATTTTTTTGTTCTGGTAAGATTAACAGAATAATTCACTTTATAACTCAGTTTTTAAGTTTGTAACATACCAGTCACTCAAATGACCCAATTTTCAAATGATTTTGTCCTCAGAAATCTTTCTGGCCCCACATGACTGAATAGCTCCTTGATGCAGAAAGTTTTATTCGCACTAAGAAAAATAACCTTGTTTATACAAGTGTGTTGTTTCTGCTAGTGCGTAAGTCACTGCCACTTATTTCAGTGTTGCGTGCGCATCACTGCAAGAATTGACGATTACTTCCAAATGCGATGTTTACGGTTCGCTTCGTTCTCACCGGCGCAATCTTAGTTTGTGAAAGTCCGCGCCGCGGAAACACTAATGCGTGCGCGCACAGTGCTCCTTCAGGCAGCGGGAGGAGTTGACGTTATCCTCGTTCCGACACGGAGCTCAGTGAGTGGCACGTAGGGGTGCACGCACGCATGAAGGCTCATTTGTGCATCCACGTGAGACAAGCATATCGGTGGCATTCTTGGAAGACATGCTTATTAAAAGTCAATGAGGAATGCAGTCTATGCTGTTCCTACACGCGTGAAAGCTCAGTGGAGCTGACCGTAAGCGATTCCCATCTTAAAATGCCCATTTTGTGATTGGTGCAAACGTGTTTTGGCAACATGGCGCTTTGGTAACGTGCGGTTCTGCACAATCATATTCGGGAGAACAATGTCAGTTGCATGGGGTGCACATAAAGAAAGATCGTGGTTAGAGCATCAAACGTTGGGTATAACCACAGCTGATTATGCGCTATAAATTTAGTGGCTCATACTAGAAGAATGTCAACATCATCGAGGGCGTTGTTGACAACAAGGGGACTTTAATGGCATTCTCGAAGTGATTGGTTTTTCTCGGATCATTTTGCGAATTTATCAAGTTTTGTTGTTCTCAGATTTCACCGATACATCAGTGCTGATGTGTTCTTGCTCAAGTAGTTCTACAGCGCTCATGCTAATACAGATAACCGAACCGTAGTGAAGCCATCGGCCGCACTGAATAGTTTAGGTCAAAACATAATGCATATATGACATTTTGGGGGTGGAGTTCAAAAACATTTCAATTAGGAGGACCTCGAAAACGACTCGTTGAGCCACACAATCCAACAGCTTTTAAGACAGCCACGCTATTCACCAAGACTGTGATCTAAGAAACTGTTTACGCAAGTAATAACTTAAAGAGAAAGAAACATGCCTGGAACTACTATATTTTCAATGAACCAGCACGATTATCGCCATGTATGAGTGATCGCTGTGTGTGATTGTCGTCTCTTACATTCCTAAAAAAAATTCAGTGTGGGTGTTGCTTTGTAGTTTGAGCACATCCCAAGGTGCCCTTGGCATGGTGCTAAACATCAGAAGAAATAAATATCCTGTAAACGCAGCGTTTTTCATGATACTTGCACGGTATTTCATAACGTGGCAGTTTAAAAAAAATTTAGTCGCAGCGGAGCAATGGCTATGGGGCTCGGCTGCTGATGCGAAGGTTGCGGGTTTAATTCCGACCGCCGTGATCGCATTGTGATGGAGGAGGGACGATATAGGCGCATGTACTGTGGTACGTCGGTGCATGTTCAACAACACCAAATGCTCGAATTTCCAGAGTCTTCCACGAGGGCTCGAAATGCTCGAATTTCCAGAGTCTTGCACGATAATCATATCATTGTTTGCGACGCAAAGTCCTCGATAATACTATTTCAAAAAATGAAACACCAATCCACACTGCCCTGAATACCTTGAAAAGTATCTCTCGTTAGCGCACATGTTTTGGCAAATGTCGACGTTACAAAATGTCCTTTTTGATTAACAAGGGGACTGGGAGGAAGCGTCTTCAAAAGTGGCGATCTCCAGCAGCACCTACCGGCTGTCCAAAGGGCCTGCGAACAGTTGGAGGACCAGGATCTTCCAATCATAGAGTTTCCTAAATATACACTAGAGAAAACTTTGACGCTAGGGTCTATGAGAGCTGGAAGGCGTAGCGCTTTAGCGAGCACGGAAATGATTGGTATGACATGGATTTGTTTATGGCCTTTGTACATTACATTCGTTCTGGCTTCGCGTAGCTTGAAGCTACTTTCACGACACAATAATCAGCCAATGCTATGCAGATACGCTTTCCCACCTTAACCATTTAGGCTTAAAATTTCAAATTGGGTTACAAAGTTCAAATCGGCTCGTTCTTTCCTTCGAAACAAAACCGAGACACAGCAATAAACGAAGCCACAAGTATGTTCGCCGCCCGCAAGCACGAAGACTATAGGCATATCCATGTCATACCCATAATTCTAATGGTCGCTGAATGATAGCAGTACCAGTGTCCCCTCTAGTTAATTTTAGCGAATTCTATGCTTCCAACCACAACGTGGGTGCACCTGACACCTACGGCTCTGTAGTTCCTTAGGACATGAATAAAGTTTGTTGACTGACTGACCAACTGAGTTCACGCATGCGAGACTGTGCACCCGATACCGATATTACTACTTTAACTTTCAAGGGAACTTAGTGAGTGAATATTTAGAGGGTGCCTCAGCTTCGCCTTGAAAAGTATATATAATATGATAGCGTAATCAGGCCGCGTGCGGGCCCTGCGCCATCTCAATTGCTAGCCTAGCAGTGGTTCTTGGGGCATGCCTCAGCTGTACGGTAGAGAAACGAACAATTTTGCACATAACATTGGCTGTTTCAAAAACAAATTCTTGGGTTCCCTCGGTATGTGCTATTATTAAATGGTGACTACGCGATAACCCTCCGTCTTGCAAATCTACGTCACACTATACGTTCGTAAGGCAGCACGCCAACTTATACAGCTTCTCGTTTTGTTGTTGCTTTTGCAGCTGGTGGTAATCAAATAAAATGCGACGAACACAAGAAAGGAGACGCACACACCTGCTCGATTTGTTGTTGCCTTTGTAGCTGATGGTGATCAAATAAAATGCGACGAACACAAGAAAGAAGACGCACACACCTGCTCGATTTGTTGTTGCTTTTGCAGCTGATGGTGATCAAATAAAATGCGACGAACACAAGAAAGAAGACGCAGACATGCGCTACTCACAAGTCTTTTTTTAATAGTTAAAGATCTGACATACATACGTGTCTTTTTGTGATGAATGCGTATTCATGAACGAATATGCATGTAAGGGTGCACATATGGTATCCCATGTCGCTGCATGTGCGTGTACTGCTATATTTTTGGACGCGGTCATTCTAGGAAGACGATACAACGCTTCTTCGAAGAAGACTGACCGCTGGTGGAGCTGCTGATTCATAATTAAAAAAACTGCGCGAAAAAAAAAGAAAAGAAACGAAGAAGGCACACACAGAAGGGCAGTGTGTGTTTCTCCTTCGAAGCAATTCTTATTCGAGGACTTGCTTTGGCAGGTTATCTTATAAAAAAAGAACAGAGATTGTTGCATAAGTGAGACATTTCTCGCTTGAATGGACTCTCAACTTGAATTGACTTAAAATAATTATTGAAGAGCTGTGTAAACGGGATCACGTTTTCCGCTTCAGGTGTCATTTTGTGCGCTGCTCACAAAATTGTCATTGCCTTTCGTCTTTTACTCTAAACGCCTATGAATTTGCCGCGTCACTCTCACGGTCAAGCGACTCGCCTGCTCTGGACATAACGGGCCACCTCCTCACGCATAATGAGATTCTAAACACTTTCCCCTCGGGCATAGCGCTTATTTCCCGTCATATGCAAAACAAATAGAGCGCAGGCACTCATCCCGAGACTTTTCCAGACCAAAACTTACGCTATTCCGGTCACTCTGAACCGAATCAATACTGTATGTAACTGGCCGTCAAGATGCTCAGCCTCCAATGGTAGCTTACATAGCTTACATCTCGAACAGATGCTTGGATGGTGCTATGTGCTGAAGAGAGATGAAGGAAATACAAAAGAAAAGCAGCGCCTAATCATACGAAGCTCCTCAGAAGACGATCAACTTGGCGCTGTCCGGTGGGCTCACGAAAAGGCAGAGAGTTTGTGTGAGTGTTTGCGAAAGTCGAGGTTGCGCTAAATATCTTACAATTTGTAGAGAGTTTCCGTGTTTTTGTGCGGACGCGAGAGTGGCACTCCAAGGTCTGACTACTAATATTGACCCGTTTGGATTTAATAAAGTTTGCCATATGACATCATACCTACAGTATGCTTTCTGTACTCAAGAAACCTTAAGTTTTATTTAAATCCAAGAATATAAGATTACGCAGTTTGACAGTGCTTGCCAATAAGGAGAATTTTCCCACTGCTACTTAGGATTGTCATTGGTTCCTAAAGTCTACGCTTCCTCTTAATCACCATTATCGAATAGACGCATTGAAACCAGAAAATGCAGGGCTAATTATAGCAACTTAAATTTCCTGCACAAAAAGTTGCTGGTGACGATTCCAAATGTAGTCTATAGCGTCGACCTAACCTCCTGAGTCCTTGAGAAGAAGCACTACGAATGTCCTATCTTAAAGGTCACAAAATAAAATAAAAACTCGCAGCAGATCCACGGAGTGAATGATGAGTGGGGCGAAGCTTCGGAGCGTTTTAGCGGTAAACCGTGAGTCATCCATTCGTCCGTCAGCTGGCTGCATCTGTCTGTCCATCCATTCGTTCATCCTTCCATCTATTCACCTGTCCGTCCGTCTGTCTGTCCATCCTTCTGTCTGTCTGTCTGTCTGTCCGTCCGTCCGTCCGTCCGTCCATCTCTTTGTCGGTATGTTCATCTGTCAGTATAGCTGTCGTCCATCCATCTATTCATCCATGTGTCTGTCTGTCTGTCTGTCTGTCTGTCTGTCTGTCTGTCTGCCTGTCTGTCTGTCTGTCTGTCTGTCTGTCTGTCCATCCGTCCGTCCGTCCGTCCGTCCGTCCGTCCGTCATTCCGACCATCCATCTATTGAACACTCCAAGTACCGCCATCTCGCATCTTTTTATTATATATTCAGCATATATAATATCGCCACATAGAGCACAATCCAAGAACTAAACGAGAGGTGGCTACCGACCACATATATCGAGGACGCGCGACCCATGGCTTAAGGAGTTTCCCCCCTAATAAGTTGTTTATTCTTAATTTCAAACCCCCTTATAGATAAGTAAACATGCAAAAACCAGTTCACAATATTCTTTTATTGACACATTGAAAGGGAATAAATAAAAGACAGCGTTGAACCTATACGACATATGTATACACGCCATAATACATTGAGGGCTATGCGTGAGGTATTTGGCGTAATGTTCTTTATCTCTGTGTTGGACGCCAATAACAAAAGGCATTGTCTATATTGAGCATTACGTGTTGCAGGCATCTTCTGCTGTCCCTTATGAATGCTGCATCAAAGCGCATTACGTGTAAGAGCGTAGCAGACATTTTATTATTTTTTCATGTAATGAGGCCGTTCGAAGTATAGGCGTAAATCATTTGTATTGACCATTATTTTACGGGCTTCGCGGTCAAACGAGAGGCCGCCATCCTGCAGGGCTGCTCAACGCACGGGGTTTTATGGGACAAGAACTATCGCGTAAAACGACGTAATATGTGGCAGTTCGCTATTAAATTTTGAATGAACTGCGCAAGCTTTAAAAAAAAAACTACTCCGCCCCGCCGCGGTGGTCTAGTGGCTAAGGTACTCGGCTGCTGACCCGCAGGTCGCGGGATCGAATCCCGGCTGTGGCGGCTGCATTTTTGATGGAGGCGAAAATGTTGTAAGCCCGTGTGCTCAGATTTTGGCGCACGTTAAAAAAACCCCAAGTGGTACAAATTTCCGGAGCCCTTGACTACGGCGTCTCTCATAATCATATCGTGGTTTTGGGACGTTGAACCCCACAAATAAATAAAAAAAACTACTCGGAGAGTTTCGAGCAGCTAACATGACCTTGTTATTCCGGTTGGAAAGCCAAAGTATGGTTGCTGATTCTCGAAGGTTCACGAATGTGTGTTTTGAGAGGCCCTGCCGGGGTGGTCTAGTGAGTAAGGTGATCGGCTGCTGTCACACAGGTCGCGGAATTGAATCCAGGCTGCGGCGGCTGCATTTCCGATGGAGGTGGAAATGTTGTAGGCACGTGTGCTCAGACTTGGGTGCACGTTAAAGAACCCCAGGTGGTCGAAATTTCTGGAGCCCTCCACTACAGCGTTTCTCATAATCATATAGTGGTTTTGGGACGATAAACCCGACATATCTATCTATGATTGCGATGTGATCTGGACTCATATAACTACTGGCAATGGTGATCGTTTTTAGTATTTGTGGCATACCCATAAGCAGAATTGGAATAAAAAATATCAGCTGCGTTGAAGGAATGTACAGAAGAAGCAATGTGAACCTTAACTTTGCCAAGCATTCAAGACGAATTCGTATTATTGCCCATGCCTTTTAGGTAAGTATATAAGCTAAATATTTTAAGCATTAGTTTTTGTTATTTCTTTAGTATGGTAATGGCCTCTTTGGGACGATCACTGTTCTTATTTGTGTTCGAAAGCGTATCTCACGTTCATTGAAATCTGTATCAACAGTAAGATTTATGTCAATTATTGATACATAACTACTATAATCTGGTCAAATTTTCCTGACACTTGCAGTTACCCAGGCGGCGGGGATCACCGAGCAATTTTCTCACTTCTATAGATGAAACCCTGACAAATCTGTAAGTGTATTCAGGAAGCAAACTAAAAATACGTTTCATTTATTCACTGCACGAACATAAAAAGCATGCGTTCCGTACTGTTTTGTCGGATCAACAGAGCATTCTCGGTTCAAATGACAGCTATAAAAACGCTCTGATTTCCAAACCCCGCCAAGAAAACTATTTTTTTTAAATCTGTTTTGTCCTAGCATCTTGTTTGCGCGATTACAGGCACACTCACTACTAACCATTACAACATAAAATGCATGAAAGACTCGTTCACAATCAATACTATGGCCATCTTCTTTAAACACGAAAAACAAACAAATTATTACGAGCAGTATTTTTCTAACTTTGATGCTAGTCTTCATGTTGTAGGCCTAAAAATACCCGAACGGCTACTTTGCATGAAACGGGGAAGCAAAATTGTGAAAGTAGTTTATATAAGTCAAAGTAAAAAGCCCGTGATATCAACTCGAGGTTAATGCGGTGATAAACGACGGCAATAAATGGAAACAAGGAACTCAACGAACTTGAATAAAGGAAAACAAAAAAATACTTGTACTGTGGATATTACCGAATTGATTAAAATATCGGTTCCTGCTGATTATAGTACCGTGGAAAAACTGTTCCTTCAACACAGCATAATCACGACTGACGAATATATGACTAGTGAAAGCAAGCTGACAATCTGAGCGAAAGTATGTCTCGTGATCATAGAGCATCCATCCAATTCTAAATTTCGTATGTGACATGCAGGACTGCGTACTCGGCAATTTTATCTTTGTTCCCGTCCCGCTTTCTATTTCCTCCGCGTTTTCATTATGTTTCTGCCAGGTCAAAAACAAGTGTCATTACTAAACGTTCAGCTTTGTTTCAGGTCATAGCTCAGATAGGAACAAGGGAGGTACGTGCACCTCCGTGGAGGATTCCAAGTGCCATGGATGACATCGAAAAGCCATCAGGAAACGCTCACGCACGCGCTCCGAGCCCAGAAGGGAGGGACGCACTGCTAGGTGACCCCATCGTGGCGCGGATTGGCACGGCCAAAAAGACACAAGGGAGCCGCTGTCACGGCCCACTCGCGCAGTGTGGCATCCTTGTTCTCGACTAGCCGGCTCACCGCAGATGACATACCGGGAAGGCGCGTACAATCGACCGTGCCCGAGCAGGGGCTTGGTGAGCGAATAGACAGGTAGAAACACCCAGTTCGGCATGAGGCCCCGCGGACAAGCGTGAAGACCGTTTGACGAAAACAAAAGTGACCCCTCTCGTATCTGGGGTCATGTACAAAGGACGACCCCTCTGAGTACGGCGTACGAGTAAGATGGGCCAAGGAACCCTTCTAGGTCAGATCCCTCCAGTCAGACCTCTTCTAAGCCGACTGCCATAAGCGGTGCGAGGGAGGGACTTGTCTGCGCTGACCCTTCTCACATTGCCAAGGTCACGCAAGCCGCGTTGCCTGCCGAGAGACAACCTCACAAGGCGGTCGACTTTCTCCCCCGATTTCATATATAAACGACGTCACTAGCGATTTTGCTCAATGCAAGGCATACAACAGTCAAGCTGTGGTCTCTAAGAACGGCTGCACTACGGCCGTCTGCGTCGTGGGTCTACTCGGCAGAACAGCGCGGTCGTCACCAGTGATCTTATCTGGACAGTGTGTAACCACTCGAAATGGAGTTGCTTTCGGCAAGTCGAAACGTTTTCGCATCCGTTCATTCAAGGTGTCACCCTTTGCCTGAACAACAATGTGGCATCATGGCCTCCACTTCGTGTTGTTCTGGTATTCTTGAATATTTGACATGTGCTGGCACATTCGAGATTCGTGTTCACTGAACCGCTGAATTTAGGTAGTTGTTGTAAGAACGCCTTCAGACTTAATATGATAGCCAATGAGATAATATGCAAGAGGCCGTCCTTGCTTATCATTTCATTGACTAAAAACAAGTATTGCATGGTTGTAGCTTTCAAGCCAGGCCTAAATCAACTTTTGCCCTCAAACCATTTGCAAAAAGAGCACTAGTAAATCGGCTCAACAAATGACATGACACACAAAATTCTTTGCGCACGCACAAAATCTTTGTGTTACTTTCAGTGGCATTGCTGATAACTTTTGGCACTGCAAAGTTGTTATGAACTTGTTTTTGCACTTGTTGTTCGAGAAGCAGGTGTAGGCCACCTCTACAGCCCAATGAAGTTTTTCACCGAATATATTGTATTTTTGTAGCTCAAGCACACGCTTATGGTTCGTTGTGCGATATTAGGAGAACTCGAGCATAGTGTCCAATTTTGACCTGCCGAATAAGATGTTTTCTTTGTAGATGGTTCTTGGAGTCGAAAAATTTTTTTACACCCCCATAAGATCTTGTGTATGGGTTTTAGTTTCCCTAGTCTTGAACTCCTGCTATACGCAATCATGCAAATATTGTGCAATATTATCTTTAGCCTTGTTTGGGGCTTACTCTATATGAATGTATTATTACTGTGGGCAGGTGTTCCCAAAACAATAACGTTCTGGCTTTGTTTACTGGAATTCTCCGCCGCATCTGAACTGCTTTCAAGGTGTACGCTATGAACAGTTCGTCGTGTTGCCTGTAAACGTGCAAAATTAAGCATGTGCACTGAAGACGCTAAGGTGTAGGTGTAAAAAAAGATTTTTGATTGAAGGGGAAAGAAGCTCCTCTTTTCAAAACAAAGAGTATCTTTCTGCATTGCTTCGCCATGTGGCATCAAGATTTTCTGTGTTACGCTAAGCAAAAATGTAATTACGGCTACCTGGGCTTGTCTTGTGTGTATTATTGTTCGTTTGTCCGTGTTATAAAAATTTTCGTTGCTGTTCTCAAGACTACGGTGAGTTTGTGTTATGGTTGCAGTTTAAAAAAATGACTGCGAGCTTGAAATTAAAGAGAGTGTGATAACCTTCACTCTCAATAGAAGGCGTTGCTCAAAAGTACTTTTCACTACATCACAGATACGTTCCTGGCCTCTTGTAATTAAATACCAATGATTCTACAATAGTACTGCCAGATAAATCAGTTGATTAACATTCAGTCCTATGATTAGGCTAACATAAAAAACGTACGGCATCTTTTTTTTGCGAAACAACTATCAGCTCTTCCCAGTTTATCGATCGCATGTCATCAATGAAGGGTTGTGGAAGCTTAATTACTGTAATTAATGTAAAATTTATTCTTGTATTAGTGCTACTGCGTCGGAGTATCACATAAAAGTAATGAATTTGTATTTAATGACAACAAAAGAAAATAAAGAGTCTGACATATTATTGTCTCAAATTTGAAACCACACATACGTGTAATTCTTACGTAGTCTTGCTAACATACCTAATTTCCTTATATTCTATCTCTCTCTCTTTCTGTTTCTCTCTCCCTTTTACGTTAATTTTAAAGCTTCTTTTTTATTGTCTGAGTTTGTTGGGAGAGGACAGTGCATTAATACAGTGCCGTTGTATCAGTGCTATAAATGTCTCTTTATGAGAAGCTTTAACTGTTCGCCCTCCTCTTGCGCCCTTGGCGTGCGTGCTCTGGAGAAATTTACTGCTGCAGAAAACGTATAGTTCTGTGTAGTTGTGTTCAGTAATTTGAATACCACCCACAAATCGAAATGCCATAGTTCTCTCGCCTTTCCAGTTGCTTCTTTCCCTACTTTTAGCAAGTCATGGAGTCGCTGGTCTCCGTGGCTATCGGCTATTGAAGGGCCCCCTGGGAAGCGGCATCAGTCAGCGCCTTGGCAGCGGCGGGAACATGGGTGGCTTGAACAGCTTTGGCGGATTCGGACACTCTGGTGGTGGCTTCGGCAACGGTGGCTTCAGCACGGGCAGCTTCGGCGCAGGTGGCTTTGGTGGTGGAAACTTTGGAGGTGGTGGAAAGCGACACCAAGTCTACATTGTTGAATATGTGAGAAGCAATCAAAAGGTATGTCTACATGAAATTGAAAGTATATCGCAAAGTCACCCTAAATCAGTCGATCTGGTGTGATAGACTTTCATCGCAAAGAAAAAAAAAGATATGAATAAAACATAGAAACGATTGTTGTGACTCCGAATATGGGCAAATTCACCACATACAGACGTTCAAAATCAGCAGACGTTTGATCCTTTCCACAGACTTTCAGTAACATAAAATGAGGTTGCTTTTAGAGATATCTACCGGTTGCAAGTATGCTAGCTAATGGCCGCTTTGGTCAAATTGGGACACTTCTGATTTTCTTGTTTGTTGGCGAAATTCTCCAGTCGTGTGGCTACAGTCCCATATCTTGCGAACCAAATGCGTTAATAGGAACCGGACATGTGCTTGTCTTATAAGGCGATGATTGAACGAGCGCGTGTGAACTGCATCACGATGGATTTTGATGCGGAGAAGGGTAGGTCTTTCTTGACAGTGTGAAGACCAGTCTCCTTACCTCACTTTTTAGTCGCCAATCACAAACGGCTGCGCAACCTGTGTCAACCACCAGTGTTAAAGTGCCCTTAGACAGCGCACATTTCTTGGAACATATAATTTGAGATTCACGTGAATTACAAAATTTATAATATAATGTTGGTGCAGCAATAAAGTCAGAAAAAAACTTAATTGGCATAAAACGTACTTTTGACAATCTTACTGATTGCTTCCCGAGTATCAGATTCACTGAAGGATGAGATTAGTGAGCAAGAAAAAAAATAAAGTGACATAAGTTGGTGAAAACATTGCTCGGCATCGACATATGCACTTTAATGCTCAAAGTTATTGCAGGACGAACGGTAAAAGAGGAGAGTAACTTTTGATGGGAGTAAAGATAGACGTAATTGAAATATCTGCATTATTAGTGGCACTCTTAGAGCGAACAATGGAAGATTCGATTAGCACACCACTCCTCACTCTCTGCCTCGACGCTTCTACGAGGGCGTTATAATTCATAAGGTACTAGTGCCACGAAACAGCAGTGATTATTATCATACATCATGGGCTATAGGAATTTAGTACTGTTAACTTGGTGATCCTGGTAAATGTCTTGCTGGCCAATGCTTTTATGAAGTTGCTCACAGGAGTTGGCTGAAGCATAGCCTGGAAAAATTTGCAATCACTTCGAGTTAAAGTGAGTTTAGATACAGTGATTATGGTGATAAAAATTCGGCCGATTTCACGTACCTCAAAATCAATGTTATGTGAAGCATGCGAACGGAAGGTGGCCATGTTGCAATTTATGATTGAGTGACGCGTCAAGAAATGACGCTAAATATATGCACAAATGCTGCACGTACAGACTTATGTTGAAGAGTTGCAGATGTTCATACAACCAGTTGTTTGCACTTGCGCAACGATGTCAACTTTAACATGCGTATTAGCAACACCACAATCAGCTATAGAGCACTGATGCTCGCGAGGATGCTGGCCCTAGACACTGCTACATAAATCAACTTAAGCGCATGGCAACTAACCACATTTGACGTTAACGCGACGTGACGGCTGTATCAAAGGAGTATGTATGTAATGTTTATAAAATGAAAGTATAGAAAATCATTTGTTAAAATAGCATACTAAAGTTTCCGTGGGTGGAGTCCTTATTCTAGGGCCCTACTGGGCCGAGCGGCTGTAGGCACCACTGCAACCACACTTGACGTTTCACGAACATTAGCGTCTGTTTGAAAAGTAGTTCCGACACCTGGTGTAGCTCTGTGGTAAAATGCTTCATTGCCACGCACAATGCTTGGGTTTGATTCCAGCTGGGACCCTGACATTTATTTATGGCAATCATCCGGTCGACGCTAGCGATGTCGGGTATTTCTTAACACTTGCACGTGAAAATTGTCCATCCGTGTTCTCGTCCTTCCTGCATAGAAAATAAGTGTTAATCACCTATGGCACATATACGCGTAGCAGCGACACATAGCCACCCCTGGGTATGTGCCACTGTCTGGCGGGAAGTGTTTGACGGCGTATACGATGAGATTGTTACGTTATTTATGTCTTGACCAGCGCATCATACTCGTGAAAACCATTTTACCCTCCCATGCTTGTTTTGGTTCACACCAAGTCAAGGACGTGACCACGAAAGCACCCAAACGTAAGCGACGAGATAGATAGATAGATAGATAGATAGATAGATAGATAGATAGATAGATAGATAGATAGATAGATAGATAGATAGATAGATAGATAGATAGATAGATAGATAGATAGATAGACTCAAAGTTGCCGAAGTTTGCTAAGAATTGCTTCGCATTTATTAGTCTTGAACATGCAGTTCACTGGCTCAAATGATTGACATCGCCCCCTACCTTGGTGGTCTTGCCACCTCTTCTAAGTTTGTATAAATGATGTGTGAACAAATACGAACGAATTTATAAATAAATAAAAATATTCCGCAATTTCATCAAGATGATTTAGGCCTTAAGATTGAACTGACCAAGTGTACCTACGTTGCATAGAAAAAATAACTTCAAATTAGCTGTATTGACTATCAATATAAATTGTTTTATTTGGGACCTATGAGTTCTCCACAATTCCTACGTCTATATCTTTTTCCTAACTCTCCCTCTCTTTTCAATTTTGCCGCCTTAGTACGCAAACAAAAAATTTTGATACAGTTAGAAAAAACATACACGATTAAAAAAGTGCAAATCTTTGTGCAAGTTGGAGGTCCATTATGGAGACAGCAGCGCAAGGAGAGACAAGGAACAGCACTCGTCTGTGCTTCTTCTTTGTTCCTTGTTCCTTCTTGCACTGTTGTCAATGTAACATAAATGGCGGACTGATACTCTAGTAATGCCGCATAATATTACGTATTTCCAGGGCCACGGATCAGGCTTCGGCAAGTCGTCAGGAGGGGGCTTCGGCTCGGGGCCTATCTATATCATCCAGCAGATTAGCGGTGGTGGGGGGTTTGGAGGAGGTGGTTTCGGCGGAGGGTGGAAGCCTGGGGGCACGGGCGGATTCGGTGGCGGTGGATGGAAAGTCACTGGGGGTGGTGGTGGTGGATGGAAGGCAACTGGAGGTTCCAATGGCTTGTGGAACATGGGAGGTGGCTTCGGTGGTGGCTGGAAGTCGGGAGGTGCTGGCGTGGGAGGAGGATGGAAGACTGGAGGTGGAGGAGGTATCAGTGACACCTACGTAGTCATCACCAGCAAAAGCAATGGTGGGGCAGGCAGCGGCTGGTGGTGAGCCAGGGGTTTACATGCAAGACCTCGACAGATCTCTCTCTGGTGAGGATTGTGCGCAAAACATCTCTTGTATAAAATTCAGTGCATATGCAATGGAGTATAGTGAGCTCTGTTGGCCTAATGTGTATGAGACTCCCCCCCCCCCTCAAAAAAGGATTGTGCGAGCGTTTACTCATCAGCATAACTTTCTTTATTTGATGCTAAAATGTGCTTTTGTGGCCTGTGGGATTTGTGTTGATGTTCTGTTTTTAAGGTCACATTTAGTGAGAAAGTGCATGAAAGTGTAGATGCATACAGCAATGCGCAAATAGTTATAACATATCATGACCAAAAATAGATTTGCCATCGCCATTGTACGTCTTTAACTCTGGCCCACATTAATACCCCCACATTCCCTTCACGACTTGTACATGTCACAAAAAGGAAGCAACCTAGGGAAAACACAGGTCTCTTGGCTCAATACACTAAACAGCGCCACCCATAATTTAAAGGAAAGATGTACCGCAGATATTTTAAGTTTTTGTGTGAACAGCCTCTCAACAAACATGAAAAAATAACACGCCTAAACAAGCACCTAGTGTATTTAAAAATCTATCATGATGATGTGTAAAAAGGGTAGCCGACTTTGAACAACTGGATGTTTAATGCAGCTTTCACGAAAAAAAAAACATTTCGCTTATAACAAACCTCCTAACGAAATTAGAACACACATTCAGTGTGGTGCGTGTTTTGATTTCGGCGTGTAGTTTACCGATCTGCAATATCATCGCCTAAATAGAGGACTTTTTATGAACAGATACAACACAGTTTCATACTTTTCTGCTCCCCAGCGCCGGGCCACAAATGACTCGTGTCTCGTCCACCTGTATCTTTATATGAGCCTCCTGATAGCAAAACAGGACATCTAGCCAAGTTAAGCGTGTGGACTAACAATATTCATTACTATGTAAGCACTTGTGGGTGGATGAAGATGCAATACGCTTTTTTTTCCTTAGCGTTTTGCATTAGTTCATGAGCGCGCCTTGTCTAACTTGTAGGCAATGAGTTGTTGCCCTGTGTCTGTGTATTTTTATGCACGTGAGTTACACTAAAATATATGCCCTTTTCACTGCAGGTATTTCAGCAACACGAATGCAGGTGTCATGTGGCGCCATAGTTGGGAAATACGCAACTCCAGTCAAGTTCGGAAGTACTCCTGATCGGGAAGATCGGAGCCATGTGACAAAACAGCACAACGCACCCCCTCTCCTTTTGTACAAAGCCTGGCACATTCTCTGCTTGCGAAGAAAAGCCTGCCAACTCAACTTGCACCAACATCTTCCATCATCGTCTGTCATAATTGCAAATGAAAGGGATATTCACCCACGCTTCGAATCGAAGTCACCATAACGCACTTGCGCAACAGTTCCTATCATCGTCTTGCAATGCGTTGAAATGTGGTCCAGCCATAGTTGCCTTGATTGCGCTTTTGAGATATCTAACGTTTAAGAGCAAGGCGCTCATTGCATTGAAGTTTGCATTGCAACACACCTAAAAAGGAGAACTTGAGAGACGCATATTGTGCGACCTTTGAATACAGACCATGAAAATATTACTTATTAAAACACATTAGTATGTGGCGTTCACGTCCCAAAACCACCATATAATCATGAGAGATGCTACTCAATAAAACTGCACTGCTACATGATCTGTGCTTTGCTTCCTTATAGTCCGAAGAAACAAAGGCGTATTCAATGCCTGGAAATGAATGGCCAGAGTGAATAATCACTAATGCCGGTATACTGTAAGGATTTTTTTAATATCTAATACACCTATACGTTCAGTTTATGAAACTGCAACTAATGCAAAAAAGCCTTTGGATGACAACCATGAACAACATTTATGGTAGAAAGATGTCCAGCTTCTCCAAGATTGGTGCCACTGTCCTTAACTTGTTCTTTTTCCCTTTCGGAAGGATTTACAACAGAGCGAGTAAATATGCTACATGTATTTTGTCAGTTTTGATGAAAACAAAGAACACCAAGTATAGAGAAAAAATGTAGTCCCGATCTTGGCCCCAGGAAGGGACGGAACTTCCAAACGACTTGAAGAGAAGGAAACACAAAAGGGGAAATAACAGTATGAATTACCTTATACTACACAATGTGATATAACCCTTACTTTGTGATGGAATACAATTTGCGCATATTGATCTCAAGAGCTTTGTGGGCACCATGTTCGACTAAGAATCTCTTTCTTTTTCTTTTAATGTAGTGGGTCGTGAGTGGAAGACTAGGATCCGGGATCTTCAGAAACTGCATACAGTTATGCTCATACATGAAGCTGAACATTGTTAGAGAACACGGCTCTAGTATTCAATGCAAGCTATTGCTGATGCGGATGATGCCCCATATCTGCGTAGTGAATGCACAAAATGAACCAGAAGAAACTTTGCCCGTTTTGTAAAACACGTCCCGATAGCCCTTTGCGATGGGCTGCGAGACACTGGAAGTAGTAAGGAAATACACCTGCTTAGTACAGGTAGTATCCGCGCAGCCGAACCAGGAGAGGCAAAAAGGAGGATGTGGTGGAAAACATTCTAACATTCGGTAATCATTAATAGTAGTTCACCGCTATGCGTAAAGGGGAGGGCATTTGACAGGCGCATCTTGCCGGTCTTACCTGCGGAGCCGCAACTTGGAGGCCTACAAAGCGAGTTCAACTGAAAAAAACGTCAGGCCTGCGTGGAAGGCGCAGCACAGTCACAGCGAAAGCTAGAAGAGCGGTCTTTCAGAGCCTTTTCTATAAACACTCAATGGGTAACTGCAGCAAGCACACCTGCTCGGTGCGCACTACGAAATTATTATTATAATTTCTGGGTAGTAGGCTGGCATTCACTATGCTATCTTTCGTCCATCTTCTGAGAAGCGTGGTATCCGCTAAGCACTAGCAAGAAATTTTGTACCAATTGTTCATCCAGTGGCTGACGACGACGAGGAGTAATGGACTGAAGTGGGTGTGCGCCACAGTAATAGGCGATCAAGAACAATCTTTTGTAGTGGGTTCAAGCATTGGGCGAACCCCCCGTTACGCTATTCGCCTTATGTGACGACTGGTTCTTCTTTTGCTCTTCTAAAGCACTTTATTACTCATAATAACGTGAGTACTTTTGCAACATCAAGGCGGCCTAAGGTAAGTTTTGAAACAAGTCCCAAGCACCGGCGTGGCTCAGTGGTGAAATACTGAGCGCCACTGCGGCCGGCCTTGATGCAAGTTTTTTTTTTTTTTTACTGATTTCTGCGATAGTGGTTACGGAAACCGGCGGCGGCAGCGGCAACAGAACTAAGGCGCCGCACGTGACCAAAGTTTTGATCTTCGACCGTGCAACAAAAAACGTATAACGAAAATTGGGCATAACGTTAAGCGGCAGGAAGACAGCAGAGTGGGTCGGGGAACAGCGGGTGTTGAAGATATCGTAATTGAAATCAAAAAGAAATGGACATGGACAGGGCATGTAGTGAATAGGCAAGATAGCCGCTGGTCATTAAGGGTAAATGACTGCATTCCAAGAGAAGGCTAACGAGCGAGGGGGAAACAGAAAGTTAGGATGGCAGATAAAATTAAGAAGTTTGCGGGCACCACATCGGAGCAGCAAGGATTGGGTCGGGTTGATTGGTGGAACACGGGAATTTTCCTTTGCCTCCATTGGGTGTAATGACGCTGATGATGATAATAATTATGATGATGACGACGATGACGACGATGATGATGATGATGGTGATGACGACGACAACGACGACGATGATGATGATGATGGTGATGATGATAATGATGATGTTGATTATGGCATGTACGCCGACTTCGGCGGGCTTTGGCGAAAGGAGAGGGGCTTCGAGACCCAGTCAATCATTCACAGTAGCCGTATTCCTGCCGTATTCAGTAGCCGTATTCACACTAGCAATACTTTATTCTTTTGTCATGGCAGGGTCAAGGGAACAAGAGGTGCCATAGAATATATATGTATTAAACAACGCATAGTAAATCTAGAAGTGCTGTCTCCGGTTTCACTGTTGGCTGTGCTTTGACGCTACTGCTAACTCCCTAAATGTTTTATGGGGAGAGCTGCAGCACCTTTTCAGCGGCACTGAGTACTCTCTCTAATCAATTTTGTCAATGTCAGCCATATTTCGTTCACAGGTCAGGTATCTGTTTTGTTGTCTTGAATATTTTGCCGATACTGTGGACATACCTTTCGAGAGCACTTTCAACAACATTCGATCTCCTGGCATGAAGGGCAAGGGCGTGCGGCACATTATTAGCATATTTATTAGATATCGGAGTTCACCAAAGGGAGAAAGTCTATGATTCAAAAACGATTAACATTGCTTGACATATCGGAGAGGCGAAGTTTGTTTCTATATTTCAAATGGCTTCAATATATTCCACCAGGTAATAAATATGCTGTTCAATGTCCACGTACTGAAAAACATGAAACTATGCCCAAGAACAGGACACAGGAAAGAAACGGACAAAACCAGTGCGTAGTTTTCTGAGAAAGTAGTTTTTTTTTACCACGCCTTATCAGCCAGCCCCCCCACCGTGCTCTCCTTGTGTACGCATAGCTTGTAGCACTGTTTTACAGACTTTCGCAATCCTGAAAATCCATCAAACTCAGTTATCCAGAAGCTATTGCTTTTAGTAAACGACGTGTCAATTTAAACTTGACTGATTCGCTTGTCAACACTATTGTTTTCTATTTGTATAGAAGATGTTACGACTCGCTCGGTGGATTCCATGCCGACTGGTTGTGCCCTCGCGATCTCCGACGACAGCGCAGCTCTGGCCACCTGGATTAGCCCTACGCCATCTCCTGCCGCCGACAAGTGCTCTCGCAAGTGGTGCCCCGTCCTCGGAATTCTGTGACCGTGTTTTCATCTTTCTTATCTCTTCTATCTCTCATATGTCGTCGCTCGCTGTCCTAGCGCATCTCTCTTTCTCTCTATACCTATCCTTTTAATCCCTCCTCACCCCCATCCCTTGTGACCTACTGTTGAGGTGTCGCACGCTGATGCAGACAGTTACGGGGCTCACTTTTCTTTTCTTTTCCCTCTTATATCCACAATGATGGTCCCTCAGCTGCTTACCCATTTATATTATTTAGGTGAACATCATCAGCCCCACAGAGAAGTCTGTAGTATAGCAATGTCAAAGTAAATGTAGCGCACAAAGTTAACATATTATGTACGTTAGTCAAGGGCTGGTGTCCTGAGGGCAACCTCGCTGCAAGAAAATGGCACGAAGATCTTGTTCTTTTTAATTATTAGGTCACTCAAAATGGCTTTCAGTCTACCTTAAGGAGAAAATTCCTGTCCGCTAAGCTGCAAACACCGTACCTATTTTCCTAATAATCGAGCAAAAGTTTCCTAATAATCGAGCAAAACAGAAAAGTTAATTTTGTGTGCTGGCGTCATCAGATTTTGGAAGGCTGCCTACGCTGAGTTATGCTAATAAACCGGTACAAATTACGACGCGAGCTTGGTGCTGTAACCGGCACCGTTGCAGCCACTACGTAAAAAAAAAAAACGAGCGCTTCGGAGAGACTGACATGAGAGGTCAAGTTATACGAAAGGACGCGCATGCGCACCGCAGCAGGCGTATCATCGCCAGATAGCGCGCCGATGCTTTCGGCCACGCGATCCCGTGGTCGGCACAATTATGCTCACGTCTGTACCTATAAACGTCTCAAATAGTTGCTCCACCTTATTCCTTGTTCTAAATGGCTACTTTTTCGTTATCTTGAAGCACATTTTGTTTCTCTAACAGACTAGGGGTGGGTTATGAACACCGGTGCTACACTACAACATCTTCATAGCACAATGTTTTGTCGTGGCAAAATTCTGCCGTCGATGATTGATATCCCAAAACAGTGTAAAATCCCAAAGTGTAACATCCCAAAACCACCATTTGATTATGAGAGACGCCGTAGTGGACGGCTCCGGAAATTTTGACCACCTGGGGTTCTTTAACGTGCACAAAGACTGGAGCGCGTGGAACTACAGCATTTCCGCCTCCAATAGAAATGCAGCCGCCACAGTTCGGATTCGATCCCGCGTCCTGTGGGTCAGCAGCCGAGTACCTTAGCCACGGCGGGGCAAAATGCTGCCGTCTGTTTTGCTTTATATCAGGGTAATTTGTGCTGTTCGTTTTTTGTAAAGAACCAAACCAATTTTACATTCCAAACAATTCGTTTATTTTCTAAGATTTAGACCGGCATCACACCATGACTGACCTAATTGCCCAGTTTGTGCGGAAACGTCAGACAATCGACACGTAGTGATGCATGCCAAGCCTTGTAAGACTCTCATATGGCGGCACCCTTCATCTCTTTTGGACTAAACAAAACTTTCTGTCTTTCTTTCAGGAAATTTCGTATGCTCAGTGCCATCTGCAACTCGTACTATATTGTATGAAAGCTTGGCCAATTAGAATAATGTAATATTTTCGTCGAACGAACGACCACTTAAGACTTCGCACATTGTGGGTGTATAATTTTTTGTTTTAGCAGTGGTGCAGCTACGACTCACCGTAGTTTGTCTGTCGAAAACAGAAATGATCATCAGCATGAACTGGCACGCACTCTGTTCATACTTTTCTTCATATTCGTCGTCTTAAAAAACTTCTGCTTCACTTCCAAAACACGCGTGGCGACTTCTCCTGTGCTAAAGAGAATAAACTCATGGGAAAGAGAATGAGCACAGAAAAAGAAAGAAAGACAAAAAAAGAGAAACACAGTGGGTGAGGCGAAGAAATATAGAAAGGACCGAAATGTTCTTGGAAAAACGTGTTCCTTGGCAAGGGGGAGTATAATTAGCGTGCCTGTGATTCGTAAACAAGCATCACAACCATTTGGCTATTCAGATCATTGCATAGTACAGTATAGTAGAGCATAGCAAGAAAGTAGCACAGGGAAGAAAAGATGACGACCATAGATGAAAGAGGAAGAGATAAACGAGAAGGGAAGAAAGCAAAGATAGAATAAAAATAATGAGAAAGTGAAAACACCCAGAAAGGATGTAGAAAAAGAAAGCAACAATGAACGAGATACAATCCAAAAGAAAGCAAAAGCCAGAGAGAAAAAAAAGGAAAAAATAGAAAGAATGATAGAAAAAGCACGTAAGAACTAAATAAGAATAAAGGCCTGCAAAAATAAAAATGTCACAAAAATAGTGAAAGAAAGAAGGAAACAAACAAATAAACAAAGAAGAATGAAATATAGAAATAAAGCGAAACAAAGAGACCCCTCTCCCAAGCTCCACATTTTCTTCAGGCATGGCACCTCTTGCGCAGCTCTCTTAATTTCTTACAGTGAAAGCAGTTATGAGATCACAACAAGGGTCGCTATTGGCACCGTAGTTTTTCACCACCGTCAGCAGTATCTGTAACCACTATCACGCGAAACAAAAAAAACTGAATAAGTAAAAATACAGCGAGAGAATAAGATTTGAATCTGTGGGTCCTGGGCAGGGCTTTTCAGTGTTTTACCACTGAGCTACAGCGGTGCTTGGAAATCCGCTGAACACTGACCCGAGGTATTCTTCACGTAGGCTAAGGAACGACGTTACTATGAGTAATTTAGAATTTTATAACAGCAAAAGAACAACCAGCCTACACGCAATGTGAATTCCGTAGTGAGAGGGCGGTCCAATGCTTCAACCTGTTGACAAAGGTTTTGGCTGAATTCTTCATCCTTGTCAGCTACAACATTAACAAAGTGCACATATTTGCTGGCAAGTATGCAGCGGGTACCACAATTCCAGTACAACACGATGAACAGGTGTACGTACACCTGATGACATCACACGTTTTGCTACAGTGGCAGATATACATACACTATATCAGTTGCTACAGCTTTATATGAATGCTTTGGGCACATGGTTAGACAGCATTATTCTACCATTGAACATCAGGAAAAGTGCAATTGTACTTTTTCCAAGAAGTGTTCTAGTGCATATTTTCGTACTTTACAAACAGGACTTCATCCCGCAAATGAAATCGATTGAATACTTAGGAGTGACTTATACTGAAAACCTAAATTGGATTCCGTATATACAAAATATGGCAGCTAAAGTAAACCGGCACTTGTGGTGCTTCATAGACACAGTAATAAACGTTCTGGTTTACGTCGTGATGTGCTATTCATGATATAGTGCATGTATATTCGCCTAATATTGGAGTTCGGCTGTGTCTTGTTTTCTGGAGCACCCGCCTATAAAATTAGACCACTAATACTTCCAGAACACGAAGCGTTGGGATTATGTCTTGGGCTCCCTAAGTTTGTCGCAAATATTATTTTATATAAGGAGCCATGCCTGCCTTCTTATCATGCTAGGTTCCAAATACTAGCATTTCATACCTTCCTAAAAAGATATGCATCTTCAAAGAGCAGGTCGCCATATGTTTTATTGATGAGCCGACACCCTTTTTTAACCAACGGTGGTCTACATTAAGGCGCCCACAAGTCATCGTCATACAGAAGCTCTTGGAAACCTTACAAGATAACCTTTGTGAGGTACTGGTACCTAGAAGACCTATTCAAACAATGAAAATACATTGTGACAATATGTTTCCTAATAATTGCGAAAATATTCCCCGTAGATACCTAAAAGCCATCTAAAAAGACCACCTGGCAAGATTTGAAAGCAAAGGCCCTCAGGCTGTGCCTTGGCCTATCAAAGAATATACTAAGCATTGGAACCCTTGCTGAAACTAGGCGCTTATCAGCCCACGTGCTTTATTCTGCAGCAGAAGCTTCTTCGAGTACACTTGCGCTATGCCACCAGAGCGCCGTATCATCCACTTTCTTCAGATGATGGTGCTGTGATGCGGAGGTTTCTCCCGCTACAATATCAATGCTCACGAATGAATACGGAGCCATCGTGGAAAACTCCTTTGTAGACGACAGTGACTTTCGTGCCTGGGTTCAAGAAAAGAGAAGCACAGCCGGAGGAGCACTCACGTACTTCATTATAGAGCACGTGGAAAAGTGCCACAGAGCTCACCGTCATACTTACACTCATGGCTCTGTTACGTCTACATTGTTCGTGCTTGGTGTCTGGATTATATCAGCCAATGTCACCACCTGCCGATGTCAGTCACTGCACCTCATCTACAGCCACAGAATGGGCTGCACAAGGGGCTGCGTTAAACAAGCTGCTGATTCCTGGGTCATTACTGATTCAAGGGCAGCGATGCAGCCACTGAAGTCTCCGCGCACGCAGGACTAACTCGTAATGTACATCAAACATTTATGCAACAAAGCCTGGGACATCCTTCACTGCATTATTGTGCAGTAGATACGTGCCCACTGCGGAATACAAGACAACGTCCAGGCTGATGACGCTGACAAAGCTGCATGTGACGCTTCGACATAAATCGTCAAGATAACTCTTTCAAGGCAAGACACTGCGACACTTGTATCGGCGCACGCTTGACGCCTCCAGCGACCTCTTTGGAGAGACGCTAGTTACCAGTATGGGCCTCTGTACAGAATTAATTCGTCGTGTCACTTCGTTATCTCATGAGACTACAACAAGCAAAACGAAACATGCTTACACCACACCCAATAATCGTCGGATACACCGATTACTTTAGAAACAAAATCCAACTGTCGGACTCATAATTGTGTGTTCAATCTGAAGTCCTACAACACATCAATTACGTATTCTGTGAGTGAACGATATACGCACCAGAGAGACAGTCTCTAAAAGTGGCCTTAAAACTAAAACGGGAGTCGAACTTAGAGTTGAAACTTATTGCAGGCCTGTGGCAAAGCATCTCTAGTGCGTTACAAGCCACAAAAACGCTGCTGACATTCAGGCGGGCCACAAGCATGAATGAAACATTTTAAATATTGTAGCGCACGTGTGTGGCTGTATTTGTTGTGTTTATCACAGCATATATCATAGTCATCACCAAGTACCTGGAATAGCGTGTCCGGTGGAAAGCAAAACAAACATATTCAGCACTCCATTAAAATAATTCTTTCTCTCGCAGCAAAAGCGTTGATAACTGTAACATGTCTAACATGTTCGAGACCTGTTAACACGGGGAACTTGTAACTGCATGCTGTGTACAGCTGGCGCCATTGAATGCACGGCGAGAACTAAGCCGTGGCGGAATCGCAGCCAACTTCACCACCGAGATTACCCCATTGCTTTCAATATGTGGCATCATCGCGAACACAACGTAAGATGGCAACGGTGGTAGGAAATCTTAGCTTTTTCTATGAGCGTAATACCTACAGTTTCATGGCAGTAGGCTTATTTACAATACGGCGCTGAGTCTTTGACTGAGGCCACACCTGTCGGATGGAACGAGCGACTGCTTATCCACCGCAGTCGTGCTTCGCCAAAATCTATAATTAACTCCTACATTCCTGGATGTACGTGGAAAATGGTTGCTTGAAAGTAACTGAAACACTTTTTTTTTGTTGCAGCGGCTCTTTTCCGCCGTTTTTGTAGTCATGCAGACCTATACGAAGTTCAGGCGTTTGTTTCCAGATACTGTAGCTTACGTGCTGACACACGTTGAATATCTTTGCTCTCATGACGACTGGATTGAGATTGATCCTTTTGTAACCAATATTTATTTAGCACAGAAATGCAACCTCATCAACATGATCAGATGACCTGGCCACACGTGAGCAATCTAGTGCTTTTTTCTCTCTCTGAGAGTTGAGATGCCGTTTAACCTCAAATAAAATAACATGCACTGAAAGTGCGGTCACAGTTTTCCACGCCCTTTAATGTCTTTGTGCCAACGATTGAAGGAAAACGCCAATACACTTGAAGCACTTAGCAAGAAGCTGCACTAGCAGTGCTTAGAGAACTACAACTAAAATAGCGGCAGTGCGGCTTTCGGAAATTTGGGAATGCACTCGTCCTCTGGTGGGATTGGTATATTGAGAAGATGCGCACGGGCCCGATTTCGCTACCACGTTCTACTTTTGGAGGCGAAGCTCAAGCATCCTTAACTTTTTGCACTGCCTGCTTCAACGCGCCACCTTTGACGAATTGGCGCTGTCATGTGAAGGTTTACTCACATGACGTCACATGATATGATGTCTCTAATTTGGAATCATTGACGTTTGGCGTCTTTCTTCATCCCTCATGTGCTACCGTGGGACACTGCCGGACACCGACTATCAATACTTTCTTTTGATGAAGTACCTGAAGTTTTTGCCTTCAAATGAATGGACAAGGGCGTGAGTTGGCCTTCATCCATTTATGAGCAACACACAAAATGACGCAGACATAAAAAGCGTTTTCCTGTACTGTAAGTCATTCTCTGTGACACCTTGCGTGCTACAATTTTTCCAGGTTTGGTTGTGTCTGCCATCTTGTCTCAACGTTGGCTTGGCATAAGTTTGTTCGTGTCTAAGCTTTGCATCAGAATTATAATCATACCATATATCTCTCTGCGCGTCGAAGAGGTCAGCTATATCCTTCCCATTTAAAATGAAAAAAATGATCCAAATGTAATTTGAAACGTTAGACATAACATTAAGCAATACCTCCTGGCAATTCCAACTATAATAAAGAGCCTCTTTGTGTAGCCCTACGTATACATTATACTTACGGTGTAACTGTCCTGAAATGCACAAAGTGGAAAGTCTATTCTAGAAGGTTGGGTGTTCAAATGAATATCTCTACTGTCATGTGCAAAGTGACAAGGTGTCGCAGCCTACAGCCCCAGCTCTTACAAGCACTATTACACTAATATGAACCTATTTGCAGTTTGGCCAGTCACACTCAAACTGGAATATTTATTAAACACATTCTTTCAGACAACCAGCTGACTACATAGGGATAAACTGCAAATAATACAGAGCTCGTATAGAGTTAGCAGGTGAACAGTCTCAAGACCCGCAGCGGCAGCGCAGCAGCTTTGACTTCACACGGTTGAGCTCTAGGATCCAGCACAAGTGTTTTCATAAGCGTGAAACACACACACACACACAAAAACAGACCTGCGCTGAACACGTGGCCCAGTCACAGTTAAAGCTGGTATACTGGCCTTTCTACAGAGTCTGTTGAACTCTCATTTGGAAAAAACAAGTACACTTGCAAGTTACAGACATAAATCATAATTTATGAAAGCACCCACTATGTCCCTAATCTTATTTCTGTGGAGCTGCAATGTATCCGCTACAAATCTTTTAGGCATTATGTGTATTTGTTTGATGTGGTGCCCGATGACGATGAAGAATTATGGCTACGGCTTTTGTAATAAGTTGAAACTTTAGATGACCCACATTACACAGTTCAAATAATGTGACGTATGGTTATTATTTTATTCTACTACCATGTCTCACTACACATGATAACGTTCTTTGTCCAACATACCGCCTGTATACAGGGTCGCATTGTGAAGCATCTTCAGTCATTGACGAGGCATTTTGGTAGAATACCCATATACCACGCAGTCGGTTCGGCTTCGCATCACATCCCATCCTGGGTATATCAAAGACGATAGTGTTTCTTGGGGAACATCGACGTGATACTTTCTGTCTGTCTGTCTGTCTGTCTGTCTGTCTGTCTGTCTGCCTGCCTGCCTGTCTGTCTGTCTGTCTGTCTGTCTGTCTGTCTGTCTGTCTGTCTGTCTGTCTGTCTGTCTGTCTGTCTGTCTGTCTGTCTGTCTGTCTGTCTGTCTGTCTGTCTGTTGTCCGCCCTTAACGATACCCTAAACGTCACGAAACGATACCCCAAACAGCCGACCCCATCCGCAGCGCCCACCAATATTGCTCAAGTTTGATTGTTCATACTTGTGCGATTGTCAATTAAAAAGCAATTAGTGCACATATCAGAGGGACCATAACAACAACTTAATATTCTCTATATATACTAGAGAAAGCATACATAGGTATTTCTAGGGGCATAGCGTTTACCACACTGCGTGACATTGCAACGCAATGCTCAAAAAGGCAAGTGCTTCCAATGCATTGCTAATACGACAGGGTGGTAATACCTGCCCATCGCCTTGCGTTCAACACCTTATCGCATCCGAGACAGGCGACCGCACGCCTTCCTTCGTTTTCGAAGATAACTGCCAGATAGCGCTCGTGTCTAACGTGCCTCGATGCGCTCTTTCGCCTTCACTGAAAAGATCAAGACTCTCTAACGCAACGCCTCCATAATACAATTCACCAATTTTCTCGTGCAGAACATCAAATAAATGTCTTGTTCACCCTCTGCAGACGCAAGACTATTGCCTTTCGATGACATTTGCGGTGAAACATGCAGATATGGGGCCAATTTTTTTCTTCTTTTCTGCGATAGTGATACAGATAACGGCGACGATAACAACTTTACCGAAATCGGCTGCTGTTGAGATATTATAAAAGCTCTTGCTGTAAAAAGAAGCTCTGGTATAGAGAGTTTAGCACACCTCGAAAAATTCAAAACAAGTTGCCAAAATTGTTCTTCACCGCTCCGCTGCGTCGTGCGTTCTGATCAAGCCAAAATTATGACATCCATAACTCAATAACTTATTTTATTGTAGAGAATATTTTGCGTGGATACAGTAAGAGGTGCAAGATATACTTGAATAAAGTTGACTATCTGCAGCGTTTGTACTTGTATATCTGCTACGACGAAGCCAAAAAACAAGCAAAGCAGAAAGCTTGAATGTAAATGCTCAATTAGTTTTGTATTGTATGTTATTATTTTATTTTATGACATTATATAACACATATTTTCCAATATATGAGTTAAATACGTGTTAATGTAATTATATGTTATCATATGTCGTTTAGGCTGTATTATCATGATAGATTCAATCGCGATTTGAGCCCACTGAATGCGTTTTAGGACTCTATACAACACCCGCTCTCACGGTTCTTTTCTGGTTCGCACAGAGCGATTCGCAACACAATGAAGTCCCAAAAGCAAAGTAAAAATTTTCGGGGAGAAATACCAATATTCTTACAATGAGAACTCTCCCTGTCGTGCTAGTAAAGCGTACACGATCACTTCCGTAGTGAGAATACAGCTTTAGCAGATGTTAGCTCTTTAGTATAGTGATGGCTACTCCTTCCTGCATGTAGGCTATTAGATATTAGGTGCATAGACAAAGCATGCTTTGCAAAAAGGGGCACTATTAGGAATAAATAGGCCTATAGAAACAAGTGTTGTACTGCGAAATAATCGAGAAAGCGCCTTAAGTTGATTTTATCTATATAGTGTGGCTTGGCCAAGTCGTGTTTTGGGCCGCTTCGCGTGGGAACCCATTCCGTATCTCTGTGACGCATTTTCGCTAACTTTGGCGGTATGTGACTGGTAATTAGGCGTACTTGCTTCATTTTCGCAACACTACTAAAATTGTTGTTGTTACTTCTACTTTTGTTGTTAGTGTTTTTGTTCGTAAGCGACCGTTCCCCATCATACCTATCTTAAAACATCGTTTTAAAAATGTGTGACCACCAAGACTGAAAAAGTAAGTTGTATTCGCACCTGAAGAAGACATGAAGAGAGTGACCACATTCATAGTACACAGAATATCTATTTACCTAAAAAAGCATAAATTTTGATATTAACCCTTCTTCTGGCTCGCTTCACGTTGGCTGAAAGGTATAGGTTGCATAGTTGAGTCTAGAACAGGCATCTAAAGTAGCGGAAGGTAACTACGCTTTTCCGCTGCATTGCGCTTGCTTGCTTGCAGATGCTGGCCAGGATATATTGTAATATTAGAACAAAACATGAATTTGTTTCACATATTGAACCAACCTATAAGTTTCTTGGCTGAGAGGCTCTAAATAATTCAAGAGAATAAATCGTTAAAGCTTTATTTGTAATCTGATAATCACATTGATCAATCATCTCTGTACTTCAAGAGACATTAAACGCAGTGATACGTGGTAAATAGAGGTGCTAGCAATGCGCCAATTTATAGCATCGTTTCTCTTTCTAACATATATTAATTGAATTAAAAAAATAGGGCCATTTGAATCATCCTAAGTGATAAGCATTTGGATCAACATCTTGTCTTCCAGATGTTTGGGCAGCAATCACAACTGAAGCACCAACAAATCCACGTAAGGCTTCAACCCTAAAAGTAAAAGAGAAAAAAAAACAAAGATTTTGAAGTAGTTTGCAGAAAAGTTAGGGGGAAGGCAGGAGATAGCTGTTCATACACATTACGAGCAATGCTCCCGCCTATGCGGTACATCTGCGGTTGCAGTATTCCTTGCGCTGGTAGCGTCTCACAGATAGCATACAAGCAGGCGGTCCTGGTTTCTAGATTTTACCACTTCCACGACCACCCCACTCACCAGTCGTCTTCTCCTACTTGTGGAAGTTTTTCATTAGAGCAAAGTACTTTCCCTCTCACCCTCTCAGATACCTTACATAACTTTTTTGTGCTGTAATATTTTTTTTGTTTGTTCCTCTTTATGCACAATCCACAATAATAATCTAGAAATAATGTTTAAACACGACCTCATAAAAAGAAAAAGACGTCTTTTTTTTCTTGAATCCAGTTTCTTCATTCATCAATGCCAAGGTGTGTAATGAACGAGGCAGTGCCAGCCGGACGTATAACAAACAAACACCCGGTAATATTTGTGAGTAAGTAGCATTGGGGCTCCGTCGAGCGGTTAAGACATTACAGCACGCATAGATGCCCGTCTGTCTAAAACTCATTAGCGACCACGCGTTTTCTGCTTCATCATCAAACCAATGTAGCGCATAGATAGAGAACACATATTTAAGAAAAAAGAAAGCCTGGTTTCACTGGTGCAGCGATTGCTGGGTGGGAACGATGCCCCGGCTGCCGACCTTTCAGTGAGCTGTACTTCATCTTGCGGCCCCACCTAGAGCACTCGGGAAGATGCGCGCAGAGTTGCACTCACCCGCGGGCAGCGTGCTTGCCTGATAAGCTTCAAGAGCGACACAATTAAGGAGGGCCCAAACAGCAGCTCCGCTTGGCACCGAGATGCATCAAAGCCTGGGTGGACGCACGTTCCACTGACCGACTGACAGCGCGGGGCGGACGGAATGCGCCGCCGCCTAGCGCGTACTCGTGGCCGCGCACCGTCTATCTTTAGGGGGCCCGCGACGGGGGTCCCTCCTGCATGCCCGGGTCTTCTGTCAAGGTCGCCTCGAGGGGCCGCTGCCCTGATGAGCGCCGCAAACCTTTGCCTTGCCTCCAGCTTGCAGATTTTCAGTTTAGCTTTCAGTTTCGTTGCGCTCCATTAAAGTGTTTGGTTGTTGCAATCCAAGCAACGTCTGTGCCATTCCACTGAACGCACACTATCTGTTTCACGTTTATGTCTGCGGTCGTACAACCACTCATTCGGCACCCTTCTTGTGGGAGACACTCTGGAGCTTTTGTTTTGGTTGAATGCTTCCTGCGCATTTTTGTCCAAAGTTTCTGGGTGTTTGCAGGCATGCAAGCATGGTCTGGTTCCGTAGACTGTGATACGGCTCGGTTTGGCAATGACATGATCAAATGTTACGACATTCCATTAGTAAAGTGAGGCTCCCTGGAATCCGGGCTTGCTGGAATTTTTAGATAAGATGAATGTCTGGACAGGACGCAATCCATTTTAATACGTGAGTAGAATGCTGTGGGAGGTTCTCCGGTAAACAACAGAGGTCGGAGAAATATTTTCTTGATGGGCCCTGTTTTTTTTTCCTTTTTTATTATTTCGTACAGCCTTTGTAGCATTAAGCTTTCAATTTAGAAACTGCTGCTGAGAATACCCATCAAAAGCTCAGTTAAACCTTTCATGCACATGCTCTAGTTTGATTGAGATAATACAAGAGATCCGGAAAAAAATTGGACAGCAATTTTTTGGCTACCGAACTAGCAATATTATAAATAAAAATAAATTTTAGGTGCACCTTACTGGGCTCTCATACAAGAGTGACAAAAGTGGTAAGACTGTAAAGGATGATTTATATAGTGTGTGCGGTTTGCCACAAAAAAAAAGAACTCGTGTTGGTCCTGTGTTCCTAGCTGATGGGCCGGCCTCCACTATAAAGAAACGTCTCGCCGTACGGTGCCCAAATTTTGCTGATTGGAACATTATAATGGGCTGGCTCATGCCTTATTTACTGAAAGATAAGTCTAGTACGATATAGGTCAACCCCTGTATATTGAACTCCCGAGAAAATATTCGAGGATATGTTCAGCTGCACATTTTGAGACAACCCTGGCCGATTCAGACTCTCGCGTGCGAAAGCAAAATTATTGTGACATGCATTCACTATTCAAGGTTCACCGCAGTTGCGCCTAAATACGTGAGGCATGATCTGTGTCAAGTCTAGAGTTATTGCGTTCGCATAAGCACACATCTAGCAGACGGCTTGTTCTGCTGTCTAACTCATTGCCTTTGGTTTTCTTGTGTTCGTGAGGTGAGTGACAAGTTCTCCTTGTTTAAGTAATTAACACCTTGGAGCATTAGCAAGAACAAAATCACATTGAGTGATTATGCTTTTGTTGATGATGCAGTTTCCTTTCAACGGTTTCATAGAATGACAAAATATCCTGGCTAACTGTGCTGGCGTGTACATCTGCGGTTACTGTCTGAAATTCAGTCGTTAACGCTGTGAAGGTTTGTATTGAGTTCCTGGTGTTGCCTTGTAGGGGCAAAGCTCCTTTTAGTTTAACCTGGTCCTGCGTCAGGCGCAACCACCAGTATCAGACATACTGACAGGCAGACAAACATATAAACAAACAGACAGGCGGATGTAGGGACATACGGACGCACGGATCGATAGAAGCATAAATGGACGGTTGGATGGACAGTCAAACAGACGGACGGACTAACGCGTGGAAGGACGGACGGATGCACGAAATAACGCACGAATAGATGGATGGACGAATGCATAGACAGACAGACAGACAGACAGACAGACAGACAGACAGACAGACAGACAGACAGACAGACAGACAGACAGACAGACAGACAGGCGAGCAGAGAGACAGACGGACAGACAGATGGACGCTTTGCCTCCCTCATCATTATTCACTCTTTTGATATGCTGTTTTTTGAGGTGAGAAAATTTGGAGCAAATATCAATTTCTTATCGACTCTTCTAGCTGATACTGCTTCAGAAACGGCGCTCATGAAAAGTATTGGGGTGAAATTCCGACAAAAGAACAAGAAATTCGACCTAAGTTGAATAAGAACGGTACTACATGTACCTCACAGTATTTTTGACGTAGATTTATGCATGTGATTTCGAACATGTTTACAAAGTGTCAGTCATAATTTTGGCGTTCCGCAATATCTTGTAGTGTTAATAGAGGCTCGCGCGTACCCTGTTAATGCAGAAAACTATCGTGCGTCCACGCAAGCCCCACAGCACGGGGCTTGGGCATATCTCAGTAGGAAGGGCCTGCGAAAATGTCGACCAATGGGCTTTTTTTCGCTTTCTTGTTTTAATTATATTGTGATGGGAGTTTGATGGTAGAGCGTTAGAGTTTACGTGGAAGCATAAATTCCCTCATAAAGTTTGCCAAGTGCTTAACACAGCAACAGCTCAACTACGGCTTTGCGAATGCTTACTACTGTAACGACTAGTAATCAATAAAGACGTCAAAGAGCGTTGTTCACAGGGGAAAAATACAATCAAGAAGGTTGACCGCAAAAAAGTCTGCCTGATAGGAGCTTGAGCGCCACTGACGAATGTGCGGTGAAAAGTATAGGTACACCAGTAACATACTACAGCAATTGTGGGGTGTACACACGGAATTCCTAAAACAAGCAAGTGACTGCATATACGTACCATATATATATATATACCTAAATAGATTCTCCGTGCAAACGGTAACAACGGAGTTGTTTGAAACAGAGTCCTGAGGCTCCATGCAGCGAGGCAGCGCAGAAGAAAAGGCTTCTCAAAGAGCCGTCTCGCTTCGAAGAGATACCAGGCAGTGTCACCAAAAGACGAAATGGTCGTTTAAAGAGAACAAAGAGAACGCTATTTTGTTCTTAGAATCAGTGTTCGGTAGTTTTAGTTGTGTATGCGGTGGCTTTATGACATATCGGGCTTACAACCATTGATTGGATGGTAAGAGAAATAGATAGAAAGATTCTATCTCTGTTACTCGCCGATCAATGGTTGTAAGCCAATGGTGTAAGCAATTCATACAGAAAAGTGCGAGAACAGGCCCTACACACCCACTCGAGGCACTTACGCAGCATTAAGTCTCCAGTGTGATTTGGATGGGTCTTGTTCAGATCGCTCACATATTTCGCCTCAATATTAGCCTGCAACTTGCAATGCAATTACCCAAGTTCAATCATTTTTTTTGAATTTCATATATAATGTAAAAAGCCATAGATCTACTTGAAGTTTGAAGTTTATTCAGTATTGAGTACATGTAAAGAAGATTGTTGGGCGAGTACAGAAAAAGATCCCGTAGTGTAAGCACTGCAGGAAAAATTATTATATTGTTAAAAACACTACTCAACAGCAACTTTTCCCCATATATTTTCGCCTTATTTTTTGCTGTCTCTTAATTTCTCATTTTTCTGGTTTTTCTGTCTTTTTGTAACTGTTTATTTCTATTTATTTTTCTCTCTGTGCATATATTTCTTTCTTTTTCTCGCTCTTTTTGTGTTAATTTCTCTTTCTACCATTTCTTACCCTGTCCTTTCTTCATACCGATTTCTTGGTGTCATTATTCAATTTTCGATTTTTATATTTATTTTTTATCTTTCTTTTCTGCCTCTCTGTCTGTTTCCCCTTTTCTTCATATGCTATGCTTTACTCTCTCTACTATTATAGCTTCTTTCCTCCACCATCTCGTTTCCTTTCCCTACCCTTGCTATGCCATACAAGGCTACACAAAGGTGTTCTCTGGCATTAATTTTTCGGACATTCTAAAGAGAACAATCAGAAGAAAACTCCAAACCCGCGCGGAAGATACAGCACAGTCACAGGAAAAGCTAGAAGAGCGGCCTTTCAGAGCCTTTTCTAAACACTTATTGGGTAACTGCTTCAAGCACACTTGCTGGGTACCCACTACGGAATTAATGATATTTTGTTGCGATACCAGATATTTGGACACTCTCGGCTGGGTCTTGCCGCCGGTGCCAGCGTCGACATCGGCGTCACTCAGCGTATATGTATACGTATCTATATATATGAAAATGCAAGAAAGAAGAAAAACCATGAAAAGACTCCGGTGTGTGGTATCGCACATACGTCCTCCGACTCGTGAGTGCGAGGCGTTAACCACCGTGCCATCGAAGAGTACGACCTCCAACGTTCAAATGGCAAGCTACTTATACTTACCAATTATCGCTACTGAAGGGAATCTCGGGGGGGGGGGTTAAGTATTACCAGCAAGAGGGCACAATAAGCGCGCGTCACCACATCGCATTGTGGCTAGCGCTTTAATCTCCCACGCGTACTTTGCGCCGCTTAGAGGAGGGGAGCTATGCTTCCTCGCGCGTGCTTATCTCGCTGGAGTGAGCAGGGGAGGATCGCACTTCTTGGCTGGCCTCGGGCTTTACCTGGAACGATTCTGTTGTAGTTACTGGGCGCTCAATGGTCACTGCAATCATTGCAGCCTCCGTTTGCGAGAAGCGCGTGCTTTTCAGGCACAGTGCACAGTAACAACTGAGATGCTTATTCGCGTCCATCTGTACTTGTATGTTTTGTGCATCTCTTTTGCATTAGAAACGTAGGGCACGTTTCGATCTGATTTCCATTCTGCACGGGACGTTCCAATTTGTTGCTATTGCATTTATTGCTTCACCTTTGCGGCACAGCTGTGACTTCTTTGGGGGGGGAGAGGTAGTAGGCTGGCATTCGCAATGCTATTCTTCGTCAATCTTTTGAGAAGCATGGTATCCGCTGAACACTTGCTAGAAGTTTTGTGCCAATCGTTCATGCACTTCAATAAAAATTCATGCCTGAAGTGGGTATGCACCACAGTTAGTAGGTGATTAAAAACAAGTATTTTTGGTCGTCTACGCCGGCTGGTACGAAGCTTCTGTCCGTCCTAGGCCTCAGTCCGGCACTCGCAGAGGATCACCGTCTTCAACTACCAGATGAACAGCGTACTGGCATCCAGGTCTCTCCGTTTCCGCGAAACGTCCATCCTCAGCACAACGTAGGAAGGCGCCGGGCTAGGGCCATCACACTTCTGAAGAACATCACGAATAATCCTCATTCAGTTTGTTTTGTCGATGCCACTCAGTACGGTCGCTCAGCTAGGTTTTCTGTTATTTCCGTCAATCATATGGGCTCTATTATCAATGCTGCGTCAGTTAGGGACTCTACTCTGTCAAGAGCCGAACAGTTGGCTGTAGCCCTTGCCCTTTTGGATGACAGTAGATCGCAAATCTTCACCGACTCAAGGTCAGTGGTCAAGGCTTTCGCCTCTGGTTCCGTCTGTACTGAAGTATTTAAACTACTTGAAAATAGGACACTTTATCCACATACCATTACCTGGTTTCCTGCACATCTCGAACCACTACTGGACTCTCCAGTAAACCTGAATGACACTGCTCACTCCCTGGCGCGCGCACTAACCCTCCGCGCTGGGGAGGACGTAGGTCAGCAGGTTGGCAGTGAGCTGTTCAGGGACGCTTTACTTACATTCAGTGAAGTGGCTAAACACTACCAGTTGCGTAGGCGGTCAATTGCTCCACCATACAACAAGTTCGTCACTGCTCGTCACTTTGCCTGTCATAGTTATTGCCTGCCCCACAGGACAGGTCGGAGCCTGTTTTCAGGAAGTGAAAGAGAAGATGACAAAAAAGAACGAAAAGAATGAAGAAGGTCAGTACTGGTTTTTGAAGATCATAGCTTGTTGACTAACGATGTAACAAAAAGCTGAATGGCTCTGCTGTAAAAAATCATGAATTTGAAAATGGCGGTAATGTTTAACGCCTGAAATAGATAGTGCAGTTTGGACGCTTTATCCGACAGAGCATCTATGACAGGCCAAAGGTAATACCTAAACTTAATGCTGACCTGTCTTTTTCAGTGTTTTTAAGAGTACGGGCTACTAAAATCATGACACTACATCTCAGGTCACTGTGTATATATCAATGCTGTTAACCAGCAACCTAATATTACACTATAGCTCCAGTTTGTCTCTTGCGATATAAAATAATTTTGCAGAGTTACAGAATGCAAATATTACTATTTTGTTTTGTGAAATAGGATGCTCTTGTCAGTTCCTATTATAGAATACTTAGGCACTTTTAAGTAAAACATGCTTGATACAGTCACTGCAGCTGAACTGTTTCTACTACGGACGTTGCCTAGAAAAAATTACTATTGAAATAAAAAATTGCTTTATTTATTCAAAAATGGTTATACATAGAAATAATATACAGAGCAATCAGACAAAAGGACAGGAGCTAAAGTTTTGATTTACACCTATCTAGAGGTGAAGGTGATGATCTCTCAATTTGCCTCATACCAACCCTGTGTTTGCGGAAACAATTACATGCCGGGTCAACACTTCCTACCTATACGCATCTCATGGCATACCACACTCGTTATGCTATATCCCACTCAAGATACATTCATCGAAGTTGAATTCTCCCAGTCATATTGCCAACTTCAAACTAACGTTGCACTTATAACTTTCCTTCACAACCGGTGCTATACAGTGATTACCTTTTTCTCAGCTTACCTTCAATGCCATCCACTGAGAACGTCGATGTAATGTATTGTGTTGAACTTGAGGGCATACGCATTGAAATGTGGTGTCTAAAGAGAAAGTGAGTGCGTTTCTAAAACTGCCAATATTTATGAATAAATTGTATTTCATTTATAGGATGATTGCGCGCTGTTCCCCATGCATGCGTAACCAGAATAGCAAACAGACCTTTGTCGTTATTTGAGCTACAATGGGCGAAAGTTAGGCGGATATGCAGATATATATGATTATCATGCACATTGACTTTAAAATTAGAGGATACAATCTATCAAGTAGCCGGGAATCAGACAGAACAGTCGCAAGCCTAGCAAATCGGTTAGGCAAACTTAAAAAAAAATTGTATAGTGACTGTTTGAGGACAGCTTGTACAAAGACAACTTGAGCACAATCGTGAAAAAATAACTGCAACCAATAAGGATAGAACGAAAAAAATATTCTGCAAAATGAAATAGACTATCAGCTATATATACATACGTAGTCTGTAGCCTACCCTCATATTTTGTCTTATAAAAGTGCGTATTAGAATAAATTATTGGGAGATCAGTAAGGAGGCCTTCGAAATAATAGATAAATTACCTTCTAAGACTGTAGTTTTTTTTTTACACGAGAGGCTAGTTTGTGAATATTTCCAGAGTGTTTTTTAAGACCTGTGCTTTTTTCAATGTGCGCCTAATTTTATTTGCAGTCACTCTTGCATGTCATCTTTATATATATATGACATTGTATCTAAACAAAAAAAACGTAGGAACCTCGCCTCCATACCACTGTTCTTGCGCAAGTCCTACGAGTAAAAAGAATTGCTACAATATCTTGGATTTCTTTCGGCTACTTTGATTACCTAAAAACTTCACTGGCTCTTGTAAATTACAATTGCGTCACCTAATATACTGTCGTAAAATTGATCGTGGAGGACCTATTTCATAAGTAATCATTACGGTATCAGAATATAATACTCGTAAAATACAGGGCCCGCACTCACAAAGATCGTTTAATAATAGTTGCGCGATAGAGTGAATTATGGATATATTAGCCATCGTTACCTATCCAGTGGCCAGAAAGAGGTACGAAGAAGGGCTTCGTAAATACTGCTCTTGCTTATGCACAAAAAATGCAGGTTCACTTCTTCATAAAGCTATTCCCTACAGATTTAAATACATTTACTATAATGCTATTCTTTATCGCCTGTTGTCAGTACTCTGTGCCGGGCTCCATGCTTATTATTGAGATCAGGAGGTCGGAGCTCATAAGAAATAAATATGCTAGAGAAAACGGTTTGGTTAAAGGTTCTACAAAATTGAGTGTTCATATTCCTCAGTACCATTTGTCATTGGCCGTCTACTTTCGGAATGGATATTCAGAGTAGCATGCTCTCACAAATAATGCTTGAAAGAGAGAGAGAGAGAGAACGAGAGGGTATAACATCATTATTTCCTGCAGGTTGGTTAGCTGGGCTTCCACTTAGGAGCTATTAGAGAGACCATGTCTGCTCACAGTTGCTGGTGCAACCCGCAACTGAGCAACGCAGTTTGTGAACGCAACCGAATGCCTAATTTTGAGGCCATGAGCCCACTATTGCTGATTAATTCTGGACATGTCCTTAGGATGTGATTCAGCGTGAGTCTGGTTTCAAAATCTTGGCTTATAAATTTGTTGAATATAATGCGGCTATATGGGGTAGGTTCGCGTTTGCAGCTGCTGTCTTTGAAGTTACTTGGCCCAATTTAGCTTGAGATCAGGTGGAGGCTACTACCAAATTTGCATTCGATAATACTGAGAAATGTTAAACATTTTATTGAGCCAATCTTTCCATTTCTACACAGCTGCGGAACTATCTTTTCGGGTAGCTGCTTCTCATGAGAAGACTGGAAACATGAGACCCCGAGCTACGTTGTGCGCCACTTCATTCAGAATAAACCTGAACGTGAGGGCAGATACAAATAATACTTGCACAAACAATTTTGCGTTTATAGACTTAGTTCGTCAAAAGAACAGTCCTCAGCAGGCAAAATTTGAATTTTTGTAGGGCTATACAGTCCCTCATGATCAAAATGTTTTTACCTGATATGGTTTAAAATAATGGGTACTTTCCCACCAACTTCGCACGAAAGGAAAATATAGCACCACTTTCACTTAGGAGCGTTAAATTTCAGGAATTGTTCACCTACATCTTTATTATCTCAAATAGTTTCTTTACTCGAGGTAATTTCTTGCTTAGTCATACCTTATGGCACTAGTCTCTATTCAGTTCCATCAAGTGTAGTGAGAAGCTAGGCATTGTGTTAATGGACAGTCGAAAAATGCATTAGGAACACTTTTCTATGCAACACTCAACTTTTGTCACTATTTTTTAACGCAGTGGAAGATTACCGCGTGTGAAACTTCCTTTCAAATACGTAGTTTCATGGATTTGCACCCCCGCCACTGATTCCTAAGATAAGCATGCATAGCGTTCGTCAATGACTTTCCGTGACTTTAAAGACGTTTTTCGCCAGTTGGCAAGGCTATATACGAATCCTTTCATCACTACTGAGGAGAGAAATAGCCACTTTGAGCTGCCTACTTCCGAACGCAGGAGAGTGTCTGCTATTGTACTATTGAAAGAAAGAGCAAAAAATAAAATACACAAAAAACTGCTACGGAATAGACAAAGGCGAAGCATCAATGGTGGGCCCGACAATGTGTGACGCACGTTTCGGAAAAAAAGAGTTTCTCTGGTGGCAATGTGGTAGGTCCGTTGCTGTTTTTAGAGCTCGCACAATTCGTTGTTGCAAAGAAAAAAAAAGGAGCAGTGCTTCCTGCCTTCGGAATAGATGCAACACAAAAGGCAAACGCTGCATATAACTTTGGAAAGTTTTTCGTGCCCACTGCCTAGTATTCTTTTGGTTATGGCTGGCATACTGCTCACAAAGGTTTAAAAACGTCGAGTTGAGTGCATAACTTTTCAAACGTGCGTTATTTGCTTTGTGACTTTGTGTGAATGAGCGCTTGCGAAAAGTAAAGTTATAGTTTTTTTCTGGCAAGTTATGCTAAGATATTTTTACAAGTAAGATACTTTATTTTACTAGTAAGTATTGATGCCGTTGTTAAGCAGAAATGTTTAATCGCCTATACCGTTATACATATTTCCCTCACCGACTTTTATTTATCTGGCATTGCCTGAACAAATATAATGTGTGAAAGTACCAGCGGCCTCACCATAAAGAACGAAAAATTATAACGTTATTGTTCATTATGTTTCTTGATTGCATACAGTTTTCTGAAATGCTTGCAGTTCATCGTGGATAACCTACATGAGTGCACTAGCAAGCTCATAGGCCGTAATTAACTGTGTCAACTCTATAGGCTGGTTCGGCCGTATAGGATCTCCGCTGATTTCTACCAATCTTGCGTCCTTTCTGCTTTAGCACAGCATGACATGATGAGCGTTGACTTCGTAGAACTATTCACAAAATACATTTGGCTGAATGTTTTTGTCAGAATTTTAGTTAGCTATCTTTAGGCTGGACATTATCTAATGATCAACTGTAATGACCGGCAAAAATAACATTAGCAAGAAATAAAAATCGACAGACAACGCAGAGAGTGAAAGTGCACAGAATGGTATTTGCGTATGTTTGAAGGAAATTGTAGTAATTGTAATATAGATGCCAAGAAAGTAAAGAGGGCGAAAAGAGAACTTGCTTCTAGCAGGTTCAAGAGTGCAACGTTCGTACAACACTCCCGCTGCTCCACTAATTGAGCTATGGGAGCGGACATTATTCTATCCACATAAACGGGAATTCCTCTTGCTAAAACACACACACACACATACACACACGAACACACACACACACACACACACACACACAAACACTTACACACCGCTGTGTGTGTGTGGTGCGTTGTCAGTTTAGTCGCGCCATTAAAACTTAGCATGGTAAGCTAACTAGCCCACCAGCGTGCTTTCGCATTTCTGTACATACATGCCTCGAAGTGTTAGCAGATGCCAAATAAAGTCTTGACACCAAATGTGAAATAATTTTTTTTATTGCAAATGAGAGTCACGAGCGCGTGACGGTAGTTTGGTAGAGCAAGGGGTGTGTCATCTGAACGTTGTGGGTTTGGTTCCTGCAGGCAGCAAGTTGTCTTTTCGTCGACTTACTTTCTTAAGATTTATATAATAAATAGTAGACTACCGCTAAAAGAGCCTCCAAAACGTCATTATACATTTCTCGGCTTCGCTGTCTGTTGGTGTTCACAAAGGTTGTGTCAAGCAAAAAAGCGAGCTCCTAAATTCATTTCTTACTTTAGCTCATGCAGGATCGTACAACATCGAGCTCATCTTAATAGTAATCATCCCTAGATCTATTTATAAAGAAAGCATTTTCATTTTCAATGTATACAGCAGCCCTAAGGACTTCAGACAGCGCTTCAAGGTTTTTCTATCCAAGGCCATACAGTTGTGTAGAGGTTCCCCCCGATTATAGCGGGTGACTTTAATGCACCCTATCATGCTTGGGGCTATCCGTACGACACTAGTAAGGGGCAGGCTCTGTGAAAGGAGGCGTCGAACCAGGACCCAGTACTCGTAACAGACCATGCAGTTCCTACAAGTTGTGGCGCTTCATCCACTAGGGACACAATACCAGACCTAACCTTCGTCCAAAACGTGGTGGAGGTCAAGTGGTCTAACCTCAACGTGGATTTTGGCAGCGACCATTACCTCCTCACTACTGTGCTGCAAATTGGACAAACAAGACCACGTAAGTTCAAAGTGACTGACTGGGACTTGTTCCGCAAAGTAAGACAAGTAATGTCTGAGGATGAGAAGAAGCTTGACCTGGAACACTGGACGCCACAGATAAGAGACAACATCCTGGCTACCACTAAGGAAATCACCACGGACCTGCTGTCGAAGAGATGGACATCATCTTCTAGAAGCCAAACAGTCCCTCCTGGCCAGGTGGAAAAGGCAGCGCATCAATCGCATGCTTCGCAAGAAGATTGCCGAGGTGAACAGAAGCATTGAGGAACACTGTAAGGTCCTCTCTAAACAAGAATGGTACAATATTTGCAATTTGGTTGACGAGAAGATGCGCAGGGCAGGTCCTTGGAACCTCCTAAAGCACCTGTTGGATGTCAACAACATTAAATCAAACCAGAGGTACACGCTGAGTCGCACACTTCATGCACCTAGGCAAGAACCCTCGGACAATAATGTACTGGCAGAACTGATTGGGAAGTACTTGCCAATTGCTTCCAGCCCACCACCTGCAGCTGCCATTTACCAAGGGGGCGCTAACCGACAACAGGACGCGGTATTTGGAAACGAGCAGATCAGAAAAGACATTGCATGACTTAAACGGCAGGTCAGCCCCAGGTCCTGATAAGATCAACATCAAGGCTTAAGGAACCTGGATGACAGGTCGGTGTTGTACCTGACGGATATCGTCAACCAGGCGTGGAAGAGTGGCAGTGTCCCAGAGATGTGGAGGACGGCCACCACCATCCTAATCCACAAACCGGGCAAACCTCCCAGATACGACAACCTCCAGGCCACCTCCCTGACATCATGCGTAGGTAAGGTGGCTTGAACATGCTATCCTGAACAGGGTTACCCGATACGTGGAAGAACGCGACATTTATCCCCACAACATGACAAGCTTCAGAGCGAGCATCTGGACGCAAGACGCCATGAAGCTAATCAAATATCAAGTTTTTGATACGAACACAAGTGACAAAGAGCCATATTGGGACGGGACTTATAGAGAGCATTTGACAATGTTCTGCACCAGTTCGTGTTGAGGCAAGCGCTTCCACGACTACATAAAATCATTCCTGACTGACAGAAAGGCTACACTCACGATGGGCGATTTTGTTTCGGATCCAGTAAAGCTTGGCTTCAGAGGCACACCACAAGGCTCAGTACTATCCCTGACCCTCTTCAACCTCGTCATGACCGGTCTGTGTTAAAGACTCTCCGAAGTCAATAGCATTATTCATACCATCTATGCTTACGACATCGCCATATAGTGCACCAGTGGTAGCGATGGATGAATAGAGGCTGTGCTACGGAAAGCTACTAAGGTAACGGAAAGCTACCTTAAACCAACTGGTCTTTGGTGCTCGCCGCAGAAACCGGAACTGCTTCTGTACAGGCCCTAGCACAGGGGCTCCAGACCAAGAAGTTGAAAGCCATTAGAGGATACTGAAATCACTCTTAGGACAGATGAGGGCAGCTTGATCTCCAGGGGGGGCTGCCTCCGAGTTCTAGGTATGACCATCTAGTCGAACGGCTCCAATAACCTGACGGTCACGAGTCTCGCCAGAAAAACTGACAGAATGCCATCATACGAGTAAGAATGGATGCCCACAAGCAACAGAGACTTGGAGAAGATAACCTCGTAAAGTTGGAGCACGCCTTTGGGATGTGCCATTTTACCTACGTTGCAGCCATCAACAACTGGCAGAGGTGAGAGCTCTACGCGTTAATCAGAAAGGCCATCAAGAGAGCTCTCGGGCTTCCTATGTACAAAAGCACGGATAGACTCTTCCGTCTCAGCATGCACAACACGCTGGAAGAAATTGCAGAGGCACAGGAGATATTGCGATTCACCAGGCCATCTACCACGCGTTCCGGTAGAAACATCCTGCGGGAGCTAGGGATTCCACCGATGGAAACCAAGTCTCACTTCTGCAGCATTTTTCGTCAACAACGAGAACAAATCACCATTGTCCCCACCCCGCGAAACGTCCACCTCGAGCATCACGATGGTAGAAGACAGGGCAGGGCAAAGGCTCTACTACAAAGCGCTCTAGAACATACTAGGGACTGCTCCTTCGTCGATGGGGCCCGATATTCCAAGGGAAGGCGTATGTGGCAGTGAGCATGAAGCACGAGGTTGTGTCACCAACTCGAAATTGGTCCGGACGGCGGTGGCTGAAATAGCAGAGCAAGTGTCGATTGTGTTGGCCTTGCTAGATAACAGGAGGTCCACAATTCACAGCGACTCAACATCAGAGGTCCGAGCATTTGCCAAGGTAACGATATCGGAACTAGCTTTGTAAATTCTTCGGCACAAAGACATCGAGACACATGCACTCGTTTGGTTCTCAGCTAATATTGGACGCATTGAGTGAGCCCCGCCCAATCTCAACGAGTCAGCCCACATAGCTGCGCGAGGAGTAGTAAACCACGTAGCTATGGGGCGGCGTGGCGCTGACGTCTTGGAGAACCGTGACCCTCTAATCTCGTATATAGAATTGACAAAACAATCGACAAAACGTGTATTTTGGTGTTCCGATCACCCAAGCTCAATGAAACTTTGTTAACCATGGCCCGGTAAGTTCATTTGTCCCACTAAACACAAAGTATTTTTAGTTTGCCCATGAATAGTCATATATATCCTAGTATATTTATGAAGCCCGATATGTCTATTGCCTTATGCCGTCAAGCGTGGAAACTTCAAGGCAGTGTTGTTAGCTGTCCTTTCTTTATGTGATTTTTCCTGGCTTAGGAAGTGTCATCTTGCATCAAGAGCAGTATATGGGTATTTTGCAAGCCATGCATATTGCAGCCGGGAAAGTGAGGATAGCTAGAGGTGTGGGTTGGAGTATAGCACTTGTGATTTTTTGGGGGGTTGGGTTGACAAACATTATTCCCGAGTGTATATCACCACCTTGCTGGAACATACAACATATTTACAGTATAACAGCGTCCATTACTGTGCAAATTTTTCAACAAATACGCTACGCGGCACTGCATACATTTATATGACGGGTCTTTTACTCATGTTAAGCGTTTGGTGACGCTCTCTCTGTGATATCGCCCATCTGTGTATATGCGTGTCGGCTTGTATGTATGCTTGTGTGTGTGCGTCTGGGTGTCGTAGGTTCCTTGGAGAATCTGCATGGTCAAATATTTTAAAACTTTTTCGAACGACTCTCATCATCTACATTCCCAACGTCGTACACAAAATAACGAGAGAAAGGTAACAGGTTAAACACGTAACGGACTGAAAGCATCTATATTGGTTTTATCAATAACCCATTCCCCGCCAATGGGTCGAAAGTAAATGTAGCTTACATAGATTTACACTGCAACATTGTTTTTATTTGCGACTAACTTTAATGGGGACTTCAACCTGTTATTTACCAACTTAGATTTGAAGTGTTACTCAAATAAAAATTGGCAGTTATCACGTACAGTGGAAATTGAAGATATGCGAAGCGCGAAGCAGGAAGGTTGATATGTCATTTCAAAATCGGCACAACGTTATGAAGGGGACGGACGTAGTAAACACTCCAAGCAAATAGATATGTGGACTTACGTATCTAGATACGATGCCAGTATGCTGCTTATAGTCGCTTAACGACGGCACCACTAGCACTTGCAATACCAGCACCAACAGTGGTAGGAATGTAAGTTATGCAGTACATGACTTCCCTGTAATGATTATCATGCTTGCGCCTGGCATATTTGTTCATCTTTCCTTCACGTCACGTAATACAAAATTGTGTGTATGGGAAGCCAGCAAACGGCTTCGAGCGCTATTAGCATAGCATGTAGTCATGTTTTACATGACACACATGTCATGATTATCATATTTGTATGTAGCATTTACCTTCGTCGTCCATTTGCGTCACGTAATGCCAAATTTAGTACATGTGAAGCTGGTGAAACGGTCACGAGGGAATTATGAGCATGGCATGTAGTCATGTTTTTACATGACACACATGTCATGATTCCCCTGTTTGCTCCAGTCATATACCTTCGTCATCCATTCACATCACGTAATACCAAATTTGTTATATGCGAAGCTAGCGAAAGTACCGCGGGCGCAAAATGCGCATGGCGTGCAGTCATGACTTAAGTGACATGCATTTCATAATCTTCACGCTAGGTCCTGACACCTATATTTGCCATGCAGACAAGTCATACCATACCAGTTTCGCAATGTGTCATGTGTAAGAAACCACCGCAAGAGCAGCAAGACCATGACATGTAATTCATGACATTCATGACATACTTTTCACAATTTTCAAGTTATTACATATTCATACCTTCAAAATAAGTGAACATTTGTGACTCTAGTCACCTATGCTCGTCATTCAGCCATGTTGTTCCATACCAATTTTGGTAGAGATATCATTAAAACGGCTAGAATAGCTAAATGTCGTCGGCGGCTAAATAGATAGATAGATAGATAGATAGATAGATAGATAGATAAATAGATAGATAGATAGATAGATAGATAGATAGATAGATAGATAGATAGATAGATAGATAGATAGATAGATAGATAGATAGATAGATAGATAGATAGATAGATAGATAGATAGATAGACTCAAAGTTGCCAAAGTTCGCTAATGTGTGCTTCGCATTTGATACGCCCAGGTGTGCTTTACTTTACCGTCAAGTCTAACATCGATGACTTTGTGATCTTGAAAAAAATACACTTCATATACTCCTCCTTTTCCCACAAATTGCAGAAGATTGCATAATTCATATTTGCTGTCATTTTTATAATATATGATACCTTGCATTGACGAAGCGACAATTATGATGATTGCAGTCCCGCCTTCACAAGGTATTGCGCATGCCTTACGTACTATACCTGCATACATGATCTCCCTTACCAAAATAAACTTCTTCGCAGTAATGCATTGAAATACTCTACCGGCATATCTTATAGTTTTCTAAACGTTGATGCCACTATTGCGGCTTGAAAAAGACATCGAAGACCCTTGTTCAATCCAAAGTTTGTTCGGTGAAAGGGTGGAGCTGTTGGACTATATACGCCATGTCTTGGTTTTTTGCATGTGTAGCGTTCGTTATAGCATTTGATATTGCGGAAATACACATTTTTGGTGCGCTTCTCCGAACCGCTTGCCGTGGAATCGCTTATCGGTGCACCTGCCTTTGTCCTGTGAAGGGAATTCAAGCTAGCTGGTTTCCGCTTAAGTAAAAAATACTATTTGTCGGTTAAAGTAAGCACTACGCGTAATAAATAATTGTTCGTCTTTACTGCTTATAATAACTCTGTTTGGCTGAGCAGTGATGTCAGAATACTGAAAAACATTTACCCACACGTTCAAGTTTCCAAAATCAAACCAGCGACACCATTGTGAATCTGTATCATTACTGGGTATGGACTGGGTGGATTGATGAACAGACGTGAACATTCAAAACAACAAACATTGGCCTTGATAGGACATACTGCTGCTTTAAATATATACGTGGGATGTGAGGACACACACACACTTACACACTACATACACGAACAAAATCACAAAAAGGAAAAAAACACAAAGCAACCCATTGTAGATAAAAAAGCATCTGGTGCAACACCATTGCTCGTGCATCTTAGCTGACAGTTTGAGCGCTGGGTCAAATGAAGCTATTATTGGCCTTACTGAGCGAATAGATGGAATAACATGTTACTTATGATATTATGCTGCTTCCGCCGAATAATCGCTTGGACCTCAATGCAAATGCTTGCCTCTGTCAGCACCGGTGAGAGCGCCGACGAGCACTTGCCCTGGTGAGGAAGAAAGGTCTGATGACCCCAAAGGTCGCCTCAGCAATCACTGCCTGCTGTTGCGTTGCTTTGCTAGAGGAAGTGCATTCACAGCTGCTTGTTGTGTAGCTCTTGTGAGGACACAAAGACTTTCTGGCCCTGCACTAAAGGTCTACTCATGAGGAAGTTTTGAAAGTAAAATCACAAGTATCTTTCATCTCTTCCTTGTTTACCTGCAACATACGAACAGATGTATTATTTGAACACAAGGTGTGCGAGTAAACGATCGATAAAGATGAGAATAAATGGAAGCTGCCTGAGTGAGTCACGGTGCTTTGTGGCGAAACGGGAGCGCAAGCAGCACTCCAAAGTCTACGACGGTGCGACAAACGTTTGCGTATAGCTAAACGGCAGACCAGATGCGTATGAAGGTCGAATCGTACAACTAATATCAATCACAGCTTCCGAAAATTTAATAAATTTTAGTGTTTGTGGAATATTTGCGGACACCCACATGAATTTTTTATTGTTTTTTTCTGAGTTGTGAGCAACAGACATGCCTTGAGGGTTTCTATAAGTTCCGTTGAAAGTGTTATTTACCTCCTATACTTTTGAATACTATTCGAATGAAATACACGTCCAGGGTTCACAAGCAGCTTGATCAAAAAAAGATGTTAGAGTGACGCTCCTACTTATACTACGAATGCATTGTATTTCGTTACAGCACGTATCATGGAAAAAACAGAGTTTGCATAAAAGAGTTTGTTTAAACGAGCACGACAGCACAAAAGGTTATACAACGTAACCTGGTAATCACCGGTTTCTGCGTGGCATGTACGAGCGGGAAAGGCTGTACCATTGTGATATAGATGGATCACGCGTCTGTTAAAATTTAGATAAATGAAACTTTGTGACCTCCTGAAGCAAAGTTTTTTTTGTTGTTTTGCCGATTTTTCTTTTCAAACTTATTCACAGAAACACGTAAAGTTAGCGTGCAAGCCGACCATACGGAGCGTGCGCAAATGGAACATAATTATTGATTTCAGGTGTTTTCTAATACAGAGTTCGTGTAGGCTATTCAATGCCTGATTAACTTAGAATAGGCGTATATTTTTAAAAATCTGTTTTGTGAGGACGGATGCCAAGTGCAAGCCCAAAAAACCACGTGTTGTGAAATGTGAACTCAAGGACGCGAGTAGCTCTTTTGATTCTGAAAATCCTGCAGACATTTTTTTAATGCTTTGTGTTATTTGGATGAAATATTTAGAGTTTTTATTTGTTACAGCCGGATATTCGTATAACTAAGAACATAAGATCATCATCGCTTTTCCTTTGCTCCTCTGCTTTCTTTTCTAAAACATCACAGCCAAAACCTCTAAGTTGCTTTTTTTAACTGTTTTACACCACTCCCCATTAGCTAGAACAATTCATGCTATATAAATTACTTACAATAGTTACTTGAAATATTTTGTTGTTGAATACCTGGTTTGAGTAGAAGGTGCCTACTACTTTGGGTAAATAATTGGTTATTCTTTGTTACTAAAATACAATCACTACTTCTTATCTATGCTCTGCGATCATCATTTGATATATCATATCTCATATTCATTTTCTTCTATAATTAATGACTGCTTGCACCGATGGGCAACCTATGCAGAGACAACGCTTTTTGAACTAAATGAGGCTCCTAATGCTTAGTCATAAAAAGTAAAATTTTAAGCACATAGAGCGCACACGACACAATTGTTTCTCAAGCGCAGCCGCCACGTCGGTGTCGCAGAAACTTTCTGCGTTAGAAAAAATAATTTGCTTTCCAATTTTAGGAGAGAATGTAGAAAACTTAAGGACATATACCCTCAATTCTGTGATCAATGCAATGTAAATATCAGCAAGGGTATTGTAAAAAATACCAATGCAGGCGTCACAATGAGGTAGTGCTGTAGTATCAAAACGCAGAAAATTGATGCATGAATTTGATTATTAAAAGAAAATTGATCAGAGGTGAAAATTCTTTACTCGCAAGAATACGCGTGGAACCAACAAATTTACGGAAAACGAGACAGCACACACGTTTCTGCCAAAATGACTGCATACGTTTAAATAATTTTGTTTCTTTTCAACTATTTCACGCACAGAGCTTGATATTGGTGGGAAACAGTTTTATTGGACAAATGGCGAAATAATTTTAAGAAAAGGATATTTTGCAAGAAAGAAAAAGAATTGGTCATTTTAATTCGAAAAACATAAGGATGCAGTAAGGGTCTATTGGTCACTTTCGGTGCAGCTACATAGCTTCATTTATACAGCCTTTAGTGTTAGCTATATACAACATGCTCTCCTGCACTATCAACATAGTAGAAACCGCACATATATACCGATATATCTCTAAATACATCTCGAGCTCACTGGTGCAACTTGAGGATGACGGCAGTCGGAAGAAAGCAAATGTAACTTTACACATTGAAGCCCAAACGAAGTAACGTCATCTCTGTCAGATTGCCGAAAGCTTTAAAATCTGACTTGCGGGGCTCATGTGACCAGAGAGAAGAAATGAAGAAAAGGTGGTTACCTGGGTGACCACCATCCTGCAAAGAGATAACTTGAGGTAGTTACATGAATCAGGATTTATCACAGCACGGGCCCGCAACTAGCTACACGTGCAAGGTTTCTGTCTCGAAGTCGTGCGGACCGTCGCCACAGGAATTTACAGAACGGTCGCACGTTCCGCTTGACGACTCCCGAGACGTACGAGTTGCAAGGTGGGGGAAAGGGACCGAAGAAGACGGATACGCATGCCACACGCCTCGAGCTTCTTTAAAGGAAAGTGTCAGCACACATACACGACTTGTCGTCGTGCTCCGATAGGGCATAAGGATGACACGCACTCACGAAGCGTGCTTGAGCGGTCTGAAGGCGGTGGGAATGTCCACGGGGGTCGGATGTCATCAAATGCGACAGTGCTTCCTGGCTGCACAAGGCCGTTCTCACTGATGAGGTAACGACGCATAACGGATCAAAAGCGTATAATACATACCACATGGGCAGCTGTGATGAACTACTTCCGGGACTGAAAAATGCAACCAAAGACGAGCTGTCAATGCTTGCTGTTTCTGCAGCCATTTATATTCGACTTGCACGGACACTCATGCCGCAATCGAAACAGCTCCCTTGGTTTTGTGAATGTGCCGGAACATACGTACAACAGGGAAGTCAGCCTCTGTCTGCATCAATTACAAGCGCGTGCTAGTTGGCTAAATAAATCTAGTTGCAAGATTCGTCACTGTGCGTACGTTACCAAGCGAGCATTTCATTGAAATAGGATGATGATTTTCCTACCTGTGTTATTACAGTCATATATGTGTGCTTGGCAACTGTATATTGGCCTGCAAATTTTGAAACGTTGAGCACATTTTCATTCACTAAACCCAATTAAATTGACGTCATTCGGATACAAATTTGAAATAGATACAAGATAGCCTCGGGTGAATAACTAAACTAAAATTCTGACAGCTCTTCTTGACATATCGTCACATATCGTAATTTGATGAGACGCCTTCTCTTTAACCCTTCTCAATACACCATCTCCACATGACATCATGGCTTCTCCCGCGAGTAAATGATAATGTTTTGTGTGGTAGCCGAAGGAGAAATGTTTCTGGTTGTCGGTCATCGTAACAGTGACACGAGCTTTAGATATCTACCTTTTAGGCAAGTGAGCACAAAACTGACAGTTGTCACTAGTTCATGCTCATTATGCTCTTTAACATTCAAACTCTATGTCTTCATTTAAATATATGTTTACTTTCAGTAAAAAAAACTGACGCTGCAAGAAGCTGCATTGCGTTCATGCTTGATGTCTGCCACTCCTTCAAGCATTTGCAGCAAGGTTATACCATAAACTGTGTGTTATCGCTATTCGCGTTCGACTAACCTTCTACGTATTGATGTCAATAACGGGCATAGCTTCGTACACAAGCCCATTAGTCACAGAAAAATCAATTATTTCTCAAAATACCTGTTAAATCCAATATTCAAAAATATTTAGTGAGACGGAATGTTCCCGTATATGGCTTCCAAACAGAAAGTATTTGTACGTATCCTCGTGAATAAATATACTCTTAAATGGCCAATTGATCGTCAGCAACCTAAGGTCATTAAACTACCAGAAGAAAAGGGTCCTCCAACAGTTTCAAACACTCAATTTAGCTCCGATGTAACCATATGTTTTAGGAAGGTTCTCAATAAGCCACAAAACTACTTGCGAACTTCAAAAAGATGACCATGACGTTTTCTATTCCTCCACAATTTAGCTGGGTCACTCTTAACTGCCTACTAAATGAGCAGCGTGAAATGAGGTTAATGGGTAACACAACAAATGCTATCTATTGTGAATGAAGAATGTAACTTGAACTAGTATTCAGATACTGTGTCACCTCAAAAAGGGTGGGTGTTAGTGAGTGATAGTAAGTCCTACTGACCGTAGGGGAAATGTCCCTGCATCTCAGACTGTGAAAATTTACTTTATGTACTATAGAATATAATTGTATCGTGTATTCGGGGGAGCACAGACATTTTCTTTGCTACTGCTAATTCTGGTAGTTTTTGGATTCGTCCAGTTTTCATCTGTGGTGGTGTCTAGGTTTTCCAGTAAATCTGACATCATCCACAATCGAGGTAAATTTCTAAAAAAATTGTAGAGCGCGCATTCAGAAAGAAATTCTGTCTCGAAAAATAAAAAGTTATTAAGGCTGGCAGCATGTGTGTTATTTTAGTACCGAATTAGCCAATTTAGTGGCTCAGAAGATGTTCGACCCACCGCATGTAAAAGAATGTTCGAAGCAGCATGGGAATTTCGGAGACTGTGCCTAATTCTCCATCCGTACGTCTCCTTTGAGGCGTTTTTCCGATCACTCACCTACACTCAGTTATATATATCTGGAACTTTACGGAACGCCGAGGCAAGGTGCTCATAGTATGTTGCTAAATGCGAAGCATTTCTTAGCGACGTGGAGGCACATGGAAACTTTTATCCATCCGTCTGTCTTGTCTTGTCTTGTCCGTCCATCCGTCCACATGTATGTATGTATGTATGTATGTATGTATGTATGTATGTATGTATGTATGTATGTATGTATGTATGTATGTATGTATGTATGTATGTATGTATGTATGTATGTATGTATGTATGTATGTATGTATGTATGTATGTATATGTCTAGCCCCCTGCGTCCGGGTGTTCTCGAGATCACTTCATTAACTTGCAGTACGTCAAACTCTTTTGGGAAATGAAGGCACTTTGACGAATATGTGTCGCTGGTTATGCCATAAATAACGCGAAAATCCCGATGCATACGTCGTTAAACCTTTTCCTCCAGAAAGGCATAGAACGTAACTGTATATCACGGGCCGCGGTACGCGCCGCAGCTAATTTATTGTGACCTATAGGAACAGCGAGAACAGACATTGGTAACTGAAATGTAAGAGCACTAATAAAAGCCGACATTGGCAGCGTTGACACGAGCATGCAAACAATAAATATTGGAGTATAAGCAGGAATCAGAGCCAAGCATACTGCAGGGCAATCAAGTATTCTAATACAGGACCACTTGAATTTTCGGAACTGCTTTGCAAAGAGAGACTACGTGTATGCGTAACGTTTCTAAAACGTCTCATTTGGTTGCAGTGCTGCTTTTTTATTTTATCAAAAATTATATATGTTTTCCTCTGACTCAGCGGTCTCCTAAGGTTACTGTCAATTGTAGCTAGGCGCCATTCACTCAAGCCAGTCTACGTAGCATTATCAAAGGCTACCATTCACGCAAGCACAATCGCTACATATCAGCCTACCACTTGTTGTGTTTGGTGATACCAATATAACCATTGGCAATGTTAGACAGCTGCAAACAATGGTTATATAAAACATAAGTGAATTTTAAACATATGTCTGGTCTGGGTGTAATATATTTGTACATGACTATAGCGTCATTTTGTAACGTTTCGCTAATAAAAAATTACTCGATAACCACCTTTTTTCCGCATGCTTTGCATACCATCGAATCATTTGATAAATGGAATCTGCTGCATTTTCACACATAAATATAAGTGGGAAATTCATGAAGGTGTTCGTTCGCACTGAGCTTTCGTCAGTGACCAGCAACTTTTTTTACCTGTATGTGTGATATCATGACTATAAGAGGCGCCGTAGTGGAGAACTCTGAAAATGTGGACCACCTGTTGTTCTTTAACATGTACCCAAATCTGAGCACATGGTCCTCCAGCATTTTTGCCTCCATCGCAAATGCAGCCGACACAGCCGGTTCATCGTTGATTGAAACAAGCATGCTTCCTGTTTTGAGCCTTGCCACTACGATGTATTCGACCATCCACGAAGGAAAAAATACTAGATATAAAAGAATGAAAAAAAGCACTCCAATTTAGGCTCGAACCTTAACTTGGACAGATTCTGAAGAAGAAAAGAAAGCATGCGCTGGCACTCAATAACACTCGTGCTTTATGAATAAAATCGTGAGGGGAGAGAACAGAGGAAACATAGATATGAGCAGGCTTCAATATTCACACCACGCTCATGTCCTCGGTTTCATCAGCCCATCGTGAGACGTGCTCAGGACATGATTCTACAGAACAAAGGAAGTGATTTAGAAGTGAAAGAGCAGTCAAAGTGAATGCGCTGCAATGGAGCGGCCTGCGGCGCTGCATCTGGAGGAGCACGAAGAGCGAGAAGTTCAGCTGAGGAAGTCGCGGAGCATCACTGTAGCGCGCAACAAAGGAAACGGCTGTGTTTTGCCTGACGAGCTGGCGCACGCGGCGGCGGTCCGTCCGCCCGTTGCTATCTTGAAGGATGCCCTCACCGCCCGCACACACCTCCCCTGGCCGCAAGGGACACCCATGGCTCTTCCGCTCGCCCGTTTCTCTTTCGATCGAACTGCTGCTTGACACTTGTTGCGAGTGTGTGACCTCTCGGAGGACTTCACCTTTTAGCTAGGCCCCTCGCGCCTACTGAGTACTGAGCTAGCGGACGACAGCGCTTCTGGAGCGTGCCACTTTCTCTTCGTTTTCTCTTCCTTCCTGCCGCTTTCCTTTCCTTCCGACCAGTCTCGCGCTGTCTTTTATTATTATCTTGGAAGCGTGGAAAGCAGAAATGAAGCGCAGGTGTGAGAGTTTCGCGGAGCACAGGGGCTCCGCTAAGGTGCACTGTTTGTCCCTCCTCCGGGCCACTCGTATAAAAGTACGGGACCCCCCTAGACCAGGACAACGTTCAGTCGAGAAGAGCTGTGTACAAGGAACGCGAAGAAGATCGCTCCTGCGCACAGAGCACGCGGATCTCGAGCAGCCATGAAGTCGTTGGTAAGTGGCTGCGCACGTGAACGGACTAGTATGAGCTTGGTGTGGGGCCCTCGAGCTGTAGAGCTGCGGGACCACAAGGCCCATGGGCGTCGCGGCTCTGCGCTTATAGAGGCGGCTCGCGTAAGTTCGTATCGAAGAAAGCAATCGTTAAGGAACACCATGACCAACCCCATAATTTATCTTCGGGCAGGTCTCGCGGGGGCCTCAGCACATCTGCTCCATTTTTTGTTGTTTTTCAACAGGTGCTTCTCATTTACCCTCCCTTTTCAGCCATGAAGAGCGCTTGCCCACTGTGTAAAATGAGCCGCGTACAGATTCCTTCAAGAGCCATGACACGGTAGCTGAAACAAGGAAGCAATACAGTTTATGACCAGGAGCTTTCCTACTACTTGTAGGAACACTTATTACGGATGAATTAAGCAACTAAGTTTAATCTCAGTGGGAACGGTGACGTAGGTAAAGATGAAGTATTTTTGGTGCTTCATTTCTGTTATGTCAACTCACTGGTCGGTTTAACCTGATGCAAAGGCCTGATTCATACGTGTGGTTTAGCGTCCCAAGACCACCATATGATTATGAGAGACGCCGTAGTGGAAAACTTCGGAAATTTCGACCACCTGGGCTTCTTTAACGTTCACCTAAATCTGAGCACACGTACCTACAACCTTGTCGCCTTCATAAAAAATTCTGCCACTGCAGCTGGGATTTGATCGCGCGACCTGCGGGTTAGCAGCTGAGTATCTTAGCCACTAGACCACCATGGCAGGGCTCATGCAAAGGCTTCGCCTATTGAATTTTTGCTCCGTAAAGCATTACAACAACCCACAAGTAGTGTAGCGGCTGCAAGGTACTAAAAAGCCAAGGTGATCCATTGTTCATAGCACGACGCAAAGTCTGACCCTTTGCGGCGGGCTGCGAGCAGTGGTTTCACAAAACAGATGAGGCAGTTTTTAAATGGGCTTATATAAGAGGTGAGATGCTCACTTACGCAAACTATATATATATATATATATATATATATATATATATATATATATATATATATATATATATATATACTTATACTCAGGGTTAAAATAATTTTTTTTTGTCTTGGCAGATAACTGCTATCATAGTCAAAAATGGTCACGACTTGTCCTGTGTAAATTTTATTACTTTCAATACTTTACTATAGTTGTAATGAAAAAACACCAAATTGACAAAGAAACTATCGTACATGCTGCTGCTTTTAAGGAGAACGGGTTCCCCAACATGATTTCAAGCTGGTGCGGTAGCAGTTTACACTACACGTAGACTGTCGGAGTTTTTTTTTTTTTGCCCTTCATTGGTCGTAACAAACAACACTCGGCAAAAAACATGTGCGGACTTGAGAAACCTTCATTTGTGTTATTTTCAACAAGCTCCTACTTGTTAAATTCTCATACTTTCTCCAAGTATTTTTGAAATGGTTCACAATTTCTCATTCATGTACGCATATATTCGCTCACTTGAGACTTTGGTTGCTGACCACAAAGTTTTCAGGCGCAGCTGAAATGAAAATAAATCCCCTGACAGCTTCGTGGCGCTATAACTTTCAGATGTAGCAATAATACAGCTTTTCAGGGTAATGCAAAAATAAATAGAATATCACGCAGTTTTTAATATTATTGGATTCGTGGCTTCCAATAAAACACCGCCACCTGTTTCGAAGAGCAGCAGAATAATATTACAAAAAATCAGCAAAGTTTCGACTGATTCCGCAGAAATTATGTTCAAGGAAAGCGAGATCTATAAGACGGGTAATCCGTTTAGATATTGGAACGAACACATCAATAAAATATTTAGCAAATAAAGCAAAGAACTGCTGAAGTACCTACTCATTGTTTTGAGAAAGGAGCACTCTTCTTGACACAGAGAACAATGAAACCACCTAACGTGTATCATGAATCATTTTTGTGGGCCCCGTATTTCAAAGAATGAACAGAGGTAGGAGTGGTTGTGCGGGGCTGTCGGCACATTTTCCCTTAATGATGTATCGCCCATTCAGTGGCTCAAGTGATGGGATACCGAAAGATTGTCAGACAGTAGGCCATCAATGAGACACCATCACCCAGAAGATGTGTAGAATCGATGTCAGAGTTCGCCGCATCCAGGCCAGAATTGTAACCCGCTTATACGGCAGCAGACTGAACGCAATGTGCTTTGCAGTTTTTCACGTTTGCTTTAGTAGTTCAAGGTGTTTAAAGCAGAATATATCTCTAGGCGTTCTGCAAGTATCTCGGTTTACGGATGGTTAGAAAAAACTACAAGAACTACGTCCAGGAAGCCACTTCTCCTGGGATGTCGATGAACCATATACTTCATAAGGCTGGTGGGTACTTGTATATAACATTGGCTTCCGGCACTAACAACTGGCATGTAGAATTCCCAGCAACTTGCCTAAAAATTAATAAAAAACTGCCCTGATTATCGATAAAGATTTCACTAAGTGCTCAAAGCTTGAAATGAAGATAGATGAAAAGTCTCAAACAAAAGTAATATCCAGGAAAGTGTACTAACATACTTATTGCTATGTTGTCAACTACAATGCCGTTTGTGAAATATAGACAGCTGCCCATTTACGTTTTCAGCTTCAATGCGCATTCTAGCGCCTAATCTTCGCGGTCACAGAGGCTACGTTTCTTGTCCACTTCTAAACTATCAACCCCAACGAAAATTATGTCATCACAGAAGAGATATGAATCTTTGTATTGTGCTATAGTACACTGCTTTCTCATGGAGCTAAAAAATAGAAAGAGGCAAAGTGGCAACCTTTCGAGCGTGAAAAAATTTAGCTGCGCTGGTACATACACTCACAGGCATGCGCACAGGGTAAGCCAGGTGGTGGCAACCTCACGGTCACAATACGGAGGCCAAGTCTCTCTCTTCCATGACTTAGTTGCTTGTATCCCGTGATTGGTCAATGTGCAGAGTTATTCTCATGCAGGTTTTGTAGATAATGGTGGTCGTGGACCTTTGATGTTGCATTCAAGAACTGCTTACTACTTCCCATCTTTACTTCCGAAATGTCGATGTGTAAATCCAGGTCAATATTAGCAGCACGTCATCGTTAGTTTTTTTATTCCTATATTTATTGCTCTGATTAGATTTTTTGAAACTTGACCAGTGGGACAATAGATGCAGCGGTGGGGGGGGGGGGGGGTATATAAATGTGTTGCGGTTCAATGCGCTTGCTTGTATATGAAATACCGAGCGCGTTTATACTAAGACCATCATAAGCAATGTAAGAGCTCGTCAGCTTTATAAATATTTGCAGGTAGTCATAGTTGTGGTTGAGTATAACGGTCATAAATGCTGGAACAAGAGCCTAAGATTCATTGAAAAATCTGGACGTATAAAGCGGTTTAACGCAGACTGAAATATATAAAACTTGAACCCATACCTAAAAACCCTGCTGCCCCTGCTAATTTAGTTCCTTCTTTAACATACAGCTTAGATGTGATCGTACCAAAGATTCCTAGGACGCACAGCTACTTCTAGACTAAGGTTGAGGCTTACTTGCCGATCACAATCACTAAATATAAAGAGATACATATGCATGTTTCTGCAGATGATCTCTGTCTTTCCCGTTTCTTCATGCCTACAGATATGGGTTGCATCTCTGATCGGGCTGACGGTTGCTGGCAGCCTTGGAGGCTACGGTGGGCCTAGCGGCGGAGATGCTGCTGGTGACTCGGGCGGAGGGGGCTCGGGATGGCAGCCAGAGGCCGGAGGTGGCGGAAAGGGAGGCTCGTCCGGTGGCGGGTGGCAACCACAAGGGGGTGATTCTGGAGCAGGTGGCAGTGGCTGGCAAGCTTCTGGTGGAGGCGGCGGCTCCGGTGGCGGCGCAGGTGGCGGATGGCAGCCACAGGGTGGCGGCGGCAGTGGATGGCAGCCCCAAGGAGGTGCCGCAGCTGGTAGCTGGCAGAGTGGTGGCCTTGGTGCCACCGGAGGCAGTGGTAAGATGCCGCTTCAATTTATGCATACGTGAAGAAATTTCCAGTTCTTTTTACACGTGTTCAACAATGCGTATAATCATCTAGGTAAATTTAGGTGGAAGAGCAATGACAGGCCCATACTAGATCAAGTACGCTAACACCGCAGCCCTGCCATTCATGTACTTTCCCTTTGAGGCATTTCAGTTTTTTCTTAGCCTTTCATTGGCTATGTCTGAGGTACAAGCATCATCTCAATTTTAAGAGAAATTCACGCATATTTTTAGACTCACGCGATTCAGCAATATCAATGGATAATCACCTTACATAACATATCCTCATGCTGCTCTTTACTCGGGGTGTGAGGAGCTCTGTGCTAGAATTTCGGCATGAGAAAACTGCAAACAGTGCACTGACAAAAAATCAATGGGCATGGTGTTGCATGTCTCGTTTTCTCCACAATGCTAAATTCGAGCTACAAGCCCCACGAGTAATAAAGGTAGCAGAAGCGTGGTAAAGTATGTAGCAAAAAAAAACCTTTTCACTTAGGTGGCCATGGCAGCAGTGGTGGTGATGGAGTCAAGCATATTTATATAATACGCACCGTCACAACAACTGGAGCTGCTGGACATGGAGGTGGCGGAAAGTCCGGCAGCGGAGGTAGCCACGGAGGATGGCAAGCCGGTGGCGGATCAGCAGGATCTGGCTGGAAATCCGGTAGTGGCTCTGGCGGTTCTGGTTGGCAAGCCGGTGGTGGATCTGGCGGATCTGGTTGGCAAGCCGGAGGTGCGCCTGGCGGTTCTGGCTGGCAAGCCGGTGGTGGCTCAGGTGGCTCTGGTTGGCAATCCGGTGGTGGATCTGGTGGCTCTGGATGGCAGGTCGGTGGCAGCGCAGGAGGCTCGGGCTGGCAGTCCGGCGGTGGGTCAAGTGGGTGGCCCAGTGGCGGTGGCGGCGGATCTGGTGGATGGCCCAGCGGTGGAGGCAACAGTGGCGGCTCTGGGGGATGGAGCAGTGGTGCAAGTGATGGATGGCAAGCTGGTGGCGGAGGCGGACATGGTGGCAAGGCTGGCGGTGGAGCAGCGGGTGGTGTAACAAAGCACGTGTACATCATCAAGACTCTAAGTAGTGCGTCTAGTGGAAGCGCTCAAAGTGGCGGCCATGGCGGAGGCCACGCAAGCGGACATGGTGGTGCTAGTGGTCATGGTGGCGGTGCTTCTAGTGGCCACGGAGGAGCACATGGTACCCACGGAGGAAGCACAGGTGCTCACGGAAGTGGACATGGCGGCAGTGGTCATCACGGTGCTTCTGGAGGCGGCGCTCCTGAAAGCATCATCGTCATTCGGACCGATGGCACCTCCGCCGGTGGGGGCCATGGCAGCCATGGTAGCGGCCACGGAGCAGTGAGCAGCTTCGGAGGTGCAGCTGCGGTCAGCCATGGTGCAGTTGCCAGTGCCGCTGCTGGTGCAGTGTGGCGAGCAACGCTAGGCGGAGGCAGCGGAGGAGGCGCTGGCTGGCCCGCTGCTGTCAGCGATAACAGTGGTGCTGGCTGGCAGACGGGTGGTTCGTCTGGTGGCTGGCAGGCGGGTGGTGGCAGCGGGCATAGCGGCAACGCTCGTGGATGGCAGGCTTCTGGTGGTGACCTTGGAGCAGGCTGGCAATCTGGAGGTGGAACGGCTGCAGGCGGTGGTGGCGGGGGCTGGTGGTAGACATGAGTACGTGAACCCTGCTTTGAATGCAAGACATTACTTTAAGAGGCTATCGGAATACATAATTTCATTTCTGTGGTATAGAAAACTTGGTAACGCAAAAAAGTGTGCCGTGAGAGAAGAGCCATTCACCACTCAAGCAACCCTCATACTTATGGGGCCAGATTAAATATCACCTACTTTATGTGCTGTTACTGTTAATATAGAAACGCTAATTATTGGGTGAAGTTATGTATGGTCATTTTATGTCCATAAAATTCCGTTATGACAACACTCTGAAGCTTCACGATCGAAGGGATAGAATAGAGTTATATAGTTAAGTGAGATGCAGTATCAGACCGAAACACTTTGTGTTGAACAGCATGAATGTTTACTGTTAGCATAATTATCGGTACTTGGAAACATCAGCATATGCTCTTCGAGATAACGTCTCCCCCCTGGGCTGTTCTGGGCTATATGCCGCGACAAAGACGTAAAAGGCAATGCCCGTAGAAAATGATTTATAAGGCACACACTTACTTCCAAGTGTTTTATAGTCAGAGCAGGACAAATGTTTGGTGGGATACGTAGCCTTCATTACATGCCATAATTATCAACTACCGCTCAAAGCTGGCTAAAGCAGTTGATAACGTTGCTCTGTAACACCGCTCTGACCACTAACCAAACAATAGAATCACAAATGAGCTTTGACATTCGAAAACGCGTTGCCGCGAAACACCGGCGCGGAACACTTTACGGAGCAGCTGCCCGTGTTTAGCTTTGTGAATAGAGTTATTACTGACCATTTTGTGATTCTTACGTTCAAAAAAACAACTAAATCAACTGAATTCAACTAAATCAACTAAATCAACATGAATTCGCATCCTCCAGCAAGGGCACAGGCAGCTGCACTATTTAGCCAAACAGGAGTTCTCTAAAAATTTGAACCACATGAAAATGTAAAAAAAAACATTTCTAGCGAAATTACGGCGGAAAATGGCTGTCTTTTTGCATGTAAACAGCATTATTGCTGGCCTTAGACTACCATACCCTTCACTTTTGTAAAGCGGCACACTTCGAGAACATTTTGGGAGGTACTTTATTTCATCCTAGAAAGCACAAAGTAAAAAATGTGGTTTCACACTGTTCTCACTATACACAAAATATTGTTGAATGAACTTTTTACTAGTTTTTTAAGCTTTCTAGAAAATTCAATCGCAGTGCTTCCATCACACAATGATGATCATTCCAGCATTGTATCATATTAGTATATGTATATTAAAACAAGCGAAAAATTCAAACAGAATCAGTTCTCTAAAGAAACACTCGGCACCCCATTAAGGGCAGTAACACGTGCAACACCAAGTCAGTTTCACGTATTCTTGAACACGTAGACAATAGAAGTAAATATTTGTTCTCTTTTTTAACTTTTAGAAAACCAGCTGTGGCCAAGAAACTGGACGGACCATGTACCTCAGCCAAGTGTTTGACTGTGCCATCGGCAACAATACCTCATACATACATTTAACTTGACGGTATACCTCATCTGTACCAGTACAGCTCCCAGAAACATCTCGTAAATCATGTGTGCATGTTACATCAGATGTTGTGATTGGTATTTTTGTAATAAAAAAGTCAATGTAGAATTCAACTCTATCATATCACGTTTTGTTTTTCACTCATAACGCTTTACTTCTTGCGTGCCTCAGCTGTTAAATTTATTTCTGTCTTCTTTCTATCACTCTGTTCACCGCTTTTAGCTTGGAAAAGCTGAACCGACTATTTAGCTTTTAATAAACGTCTCTGCTCCAGGCTAAAAAGAGCATGCTAATAAAAATGAACGAATGCTGTTTTGTATCTTTCCAAAGCATGGTTTTACATTGGAGCAGGCTGCTACTAAGTTGAAAAACCTGGTACAGCAGGAGACAGATGTGCTGCAAAAAGGCAGTGACATTAACCGATAGATAAATAAGCAATTTGCTACCCTGCACCAGGTAAAGGCTAAGAGGAGACAGAAAAGCCAACAAGATTCAGAGAGAGACAAAGAGAAAGAAAGGGCTGGAAGAGAAAAAGATAAGGACATACACGCACACACGTCATTATCATGAGTACTTTCGTAGACATTGAAGGTATTTTTCAAAACAGCCACACTAGCTCTCTTGCTACGTGAATGTTTAGGTTTACTTTATAACCGTTTTATTTCTTATGCGTGTGCGTTTGTTCGGTGAGAAACAATTTATGAGCGCTTTTAGGTTTTACTAAAGTGGCTTATTCTCATTTCTAGGCGAAAAACTACGTCGTATACAATATTATAGTTCACTGGTGAAAGCAAGTTTTTTATTTCAAGGGTAAGCAATACCCGGAGAAGCTGGATGCTTGCAGCTTTCAGCAACTTCCAATCTCTCCACTAAATCTTACTTCTATTCATCGTAGGGTCAAACGCAATGCCAGAAATGACGATCACTTGCTGTTTACCGACAAATTTACCATAGCATTCAGAGTTGCCTGTGGCCTTTATGGAGCATTCGCTTTCTTTATTTTCATTGTGCTTTTAAGACTCTCATGTTAACACAGAGACACTACAAAATACCTCTTTCGCGAAAATTACCGGCCTGTAGGTGGAAATAAAAGAGAAATTAGGTCTAACAAAAAGGAAGAAAATCAGCCGCCTTCAGTGACACCACTGTTGATGAACTCGTTTACGGGATAGCGGGCATTCATGTTTTGTATACCATGCATGGTATTTAATCACTACGGACGTGTACAAAGTAGCCAGCTGTTAAACTAGATCTGACATGTGACACCACTTTCTGAATTATAGCAATACTTTGCAATCCTATTAAAAGCGTCATCTTACAGTCTACGGTATTCAACTTTACGTGCAATAGAGTTCGCGTGGAAGCATACTCGAAGATAGACCACTCCTGCACTGAAAATTTGTCGAGACACGCGAACAGTGCGCAGTAGCCCAATGGTGGGTGAATATTATCATCTGGTTTTCACATGTACATTACGCCGCAGAAAGACAGGTTCGAACTGCAGTGGCAGTGGGGCGTCGTTTTGTTATCAAATGGTATCAAAAAGCATACATTTAATGTCCTTTTGCTAATTAAGCAAGTCATGTAACACTTTGTCAAGCTTTGAATATCTAAGGCCTGAAGTGTTATACAGCAATACATAAATGTCATGTTTGTGCGCGCGTGTGCGTGCGTGCATGTGTGTGCGTGAGAGAGAGAGAGAAAGACAGAGTTTGTTTTCACTTACCTATATCTCTCTCTCTCTCTCTCTCTCTCTCTCTCTCTGGGTCTTCATTGCTTTTTTGTCTTCGACTGCTTTCACAGCACAGCATAGCAAGCCAATACTTATCTTCTGATTAACTTCACTGCATTACGTGCCCAGCTGTGTTGTGGTACTCAGCTGCTGAACGTAAAGACGCGGGCTCAATCACAGTCATGGCAGTAGAACATCAGTGGAGGTGAAATACTAGAGGCCCGTCTATACTGTGCTGTGGCAGTGCACGTAGGTGCACACCAGGTTGTTGAAATTATCGGCATGCTCCTTCACTATATGGTATGCCTCATGATCTTAACCGGATTCTCGCTCTCAAAACTCAAGAAATTATTTTTGTACAACAAAACGTCTGCAAACCATGCATCACAATGGCTGAATACTCTGCCTCGGGCGCTCGTTTGTACGGCTAGCCTCATGAATACCGAGTTTATTTTTTTTCTAAACTTATCTCTTCTATTCCAAAGAATTATTTCTAATACTAAAGTACACAAGTTAGTTTTCTGAGTCTGTTGAGCAGTGCGAGCTTATTTCTTCCCTCGCTTCGAGCAGAATTTTGTGCAAAGAGCGGAGTTTACCGACGCCGAGACAAACAAAAGCGCTGTAGTGTTACTCTTGAAGTCCTGACAGGTTTCTTTGAATTTGCTTGCGCTACGCGTTGGAAAAAATACTGCCAGCAATGCATAAACACCGCTGCTGCTAAATTCAAGCTGTTGGCAGTGGATTGTTGTGATGGTCTTGTAAATACTGTTCTTTTTCCGAGCTTATCAAATAAAAAATGCTACCGAGTCGGACGAACAAAGCAAAAAGCACGTTTGAAGGCTCCACTGTTGCATAACGATAGTAGGAATTATAGGAAAGAAAACGAAGTAACATACCGGATGCAAGGCAAAAATTCCATAACCACATCGATGAATCAGTAACCATGCTAGTTAGTACGAGGTATCCAAAGTGGAGGTTCGGGCTTGTACCCGGGCAGACCCTGGGTACAGCAATAAAGCGTCTCTTTACCGGACTACGGCTCTTCCTTCGCGCTGCCACCAAGCCCTCAAGTCACCGAGGGGCAGCCATTCTGGACCTCAAACTCCTGCCCTTCTTAAGTAGTGCTGGAGGTAGTCATGGAGTAGTAAATTGACTGGCGCAGTCGATGTGGATTCGAGAGCCTGTAGCGAGGAAGGCGCTTAAGTCCGAGGAAGCGGGAAAGACGCTCACCGCTTTGGGGCTGGCTGGTTCACTACAAGAAGTAGCACCAAGACACTCGCTGCTTTGGGACCTGTTGGCGCGCTGCGAGAAGCAGCATATACACTCTGCACGAGCCTGCTGATCAATTTTCGAGCCAGGAGTTGGGTATCACAAGAGCAATGTGCGTCAGTAAACGAGAGAAAAGCAGCAGGGACAGTCGACGCAGCTGACTTCAGCCAATAACAGGGGCGGTATGCTGGAGTACCCAGAGCATCAAAGAATTCGTCGAAACCAGCTCTGGTGACGAGATGGACGCAGTTCAAACTGACAAATTCCTCGGGCGACGCATTACTGTAAGGAGATACCTGCTTTGTGCTCTCTCGGGGCCCCATTTTGTATTTGTTTGTACTGAATGCAGTTGCGTTCAGGCACACTCTCGGGGATGCCGGATCCAGATAACTATGTGATCGAAGTTGATAGTTTGAATAAATTCAATCGCACCCACGAGTTGAACCTTGAAATTGAAGTGCTAAAGCTGAAGCTTGAGCTAGAGAAGATTAGGTCATCGCCCCATCTAACTTTTTCACCTCACCAGTATCGGACGGTACGCGAAAGAGCCAAAGGCAGTGCTTGCGCACATGCCCACTAATGAGTGTATGATTCCCGCCTCGTTCAAGTATGTGGCTGCTCTTTTTGTGCCATTGAGCATTCCCAAGAAAATTTGGGGCCTGATTTTACTACCATTTTTAAATGACAACATGCGTACACTTGTTGCCAATCAATTAGAAGCATAGATGATGCCGTATTCACATCTTATGTCTAGATTGCTGAAACAGCTGCGTATGACACCGAGGGAGTCTCACCGAATGTTCTTGGAAATAAAAAGAGAGGCATACAAGTCTTCGAGCCAGGTGACGGCGCGATTGGAGACTATGTTCTTCTACCATGTCAAATATAGAAAGGTGCAGTCGATTGAAAATCTTCAGAATTTACTTATAGCTGAAAAGCTAAAACAGGTAATGCCTAATGATTGCCGCTAGCTGGTTACTCAACAGGAAATAAATGGCTGGTTGAAGTCCAAGGATACTGCGGAGCTTGCCGCTAATTTTGAAGAAAGCCTCGACAGCGGCAGAAAACGCAGTTACCGTGATACTACGGCAAAAAAAAACAAAATTATAGGGTGTATTTCAAGGACTTTGCTAGTTCGCATTTCAGCCTTAATTGAGGAGCGTGTTTTGGCTGCGAAAACGGGGCCACTCTCCGAGATATTGCGAGCTTTCATATGACACAGCTGCTAATTCAGCGGAAGCTTTATGTGCATAGCTCTCTAGAACGAGTAGTAATTTGAGAGCTGAGCCACACTATCGCAACACTCTGTCATCATGAAAAACTCACTGATGAGGGATCCGCGAATTTAGATTCTCGTAGGAAACAAGCCTTATTTTGCACGCGTTGACTTAGGTGCAGATTTCGCGGTAATACGAGAGCTTGAAGTGTTTATTGATATTTTGGGCCATAGTAGTATAGCACAATAAGGCTAAAAGACGCTTTTAGGCAAGGTGTTACTGCGGGCGCGTATACTGCGTGTAAATCTCGATCTTCCAACTTCGAAAAAAAAGCGTTGCTCAGCCGGTGAAACTGCGATGCGCAGTGTCCAATCAGTTGGCTACGAGTGTATCCGGTTTGCTTACACCGAAATATTACGATAGTCTTCGTGATCCCCGGCAAAAGCTGCTGAATGTTATAAAGGAGTGTGTTGTGAGGGTTAACTGCGTAAGACAGAATATTAGACCCCAGCAGTATTCACCAATGAGGGAGCTAGATCATGTGCCTCGAGGTTCTAGCTTCAGCGCTAAAGATGTGCAGCGCACAGTGTAGAAACAGGACAACCGAGCAAGGGAGTCGCAAACAACTAAGTCTGCGTCACTTGTAGAGCAGGCACAGTAGAAAAATTGCAATCCTGCAGCGGAATGCACAAATGTGGAGAGCGAGCGGCTTGGTCCATTCGGTGGAAATTATCTCAACGGAGAACAGGAACGCGATGAGTCACTTGCAGATGTGCGGCGCCAAGTGAAAGAGGGATCTCACGTCAAAGTAACTTAATTACAGTTATTGTATCATAGAGAGCAGTTAGATGGGAAGCAGGTACTAAAGTCACGCCAAGCTGAACTGCTAGATTACGACAGCTTTTGCCGTGGTAACTACTCAAAAAGAGAGCGAAAAATCGCGTTACAGCCTACTTTGTCATGAAGCGGCTAACACTGGGGTTCGGCAATTCATCGAGTGGGTTATACGTCTGGCGTATTCCCCTTTCAAAAAGAAAAGGACTCAGGACAGGATCATCACGTGTGCGACTCAAGTCGAAAGTAAAAGCGTAAGCTCTTTGGAGAATCTATTCCAAATTCGTTGAACGTATTTTTGTTTTAGGTTTCTCAATTTAGGTTTGAAATGGTTTTATTCCATGATGAGTGGTGTTTAGTGGAAAGTCAGTTTGTTATCAGATGCAGCAGTTCGAGTGTGTCACAACAGGGTTCCGAACACTCTGCAGTGGAACTAGGAGGCACAGGTGGAGGCGTTCACGTCGATTCCTGTGCTGACGGCAACGAACCCCAGCGAAGTTTTTGTTTGGCCACAGATGCATCAGAAACAGCAACGAGAAGTTGCCAAAGGGTAGGTCAATATGAATTACCGGCCGCATGCATTGGGGCGAGATTGAGCCAGTCTCAACAGGAGGCGTTCACAGTTGAATCAAATGCAAATGTGACTCTCAAATTGTCATATTTAGAGCGCTCTCATTGAGGCTGCTGATGCTTTTTGCGCTTCGGATGTTCATTGGGCTCAGTGACTGTATACCTCACTAGTGGCAATATGATGTTTTCTCTGTCTCATATGGTTGTGTTATTTCTGTTTTGATGTGGCCACTGAAGTAGTTACTGTGAATCGAATAACCATGAAAGTGTTTGTGTCGCACATTTGGGATGATGTAATGTGAGATGTAGGTGGTTCGAAAAGACTATGCTGTTCATCGTATAAGACCCTCTTTTTTTGTTATTATTATGGTTGTTGGCTTATGAAATTATGCCAAAGGGATCGAACTGTTTTTAAGTGTATTGCTTGGCTTTGTAGGGTTAGTTGTGTAGATGAAATGGGGTAGCCTTTATGAAATCAGTTCATTATGTCTTTTTTTTTTGGCACAACCCACTGAGAGTAAGGTATACATACTTTGAGTCAGTCGCTTCCTTTGAGTGTGTTACGCGGGGCCTGCAGGGCTGATATAGTGGGTCTCACGTGTTGGGACAATGACCGTGTGTTGTAGAGAATTTAAGAGACAGAATGCCGCAGGACTCTTCAAGGTACGCGTGCCGTGTTTCTAGCTAATGCGAACTTATTATCACTGTTGATTTTATTCAGAGTCCATAAGTTGTTGTTCATTGCGAGATCGTTTTCTTCCGTATGACCGTTTTAAATAATATGTATGTGTGTTTCTGTGTTCATTTTGCAGTAGGACGCGAAAGTTCTACCTTTAGGATCGAATTGAAAATGAGCTTATATTGAGCATTTTTTTCGTTGTTGTTGTATCGCGTTTTGTGTATATCGAGTGTTCCGTAACACTCTCGAACGGGGAGGAGTTAGTAAGAAGTGTGCAGAGCAGAGGTTCGGAGTTTGACCACGGCAGACGCGTGAGTGCTATAATAAAGTGTCTCTCCGCTGGATTACGGCTCTTTTCTCGCACTGCCGCCGAGCACTCGAGTCACTGAGGGACACCCATTTCGAACCTCAAACGACTACCCTCCTTGGCTAGTGTGGAAGCTGGCCGAGGAGTAGGAAATTAACTACGCTTATGATCACGAGGTCAATCGTTGAATTCCTGGTTCTGCCCTCCTGAGTGTTGTGCCGCCACAATGTAAACAGGAACATAAAAGCAGCTTAAGCCCATATTGCATGCATCATGGGCTGGAAGCTCATATGATGATTCTCTTCATATGTACGCCGTTCTAGATTATAAATATACGAACTGCGTCGAATCGCTCGAACGTTATTTTCCCGAACTGAGGTATGTCACCTAAAGACTAGAGAAACTGACGCAAATGCGCAAGGGAAAAAAAAAGTTGTAGATCCCATCTACAGTGGAAATCAATAATATCCTATGCACAAATTAGGAAGGTTGAACTGTTAACTTAAAATCAACATAACTTTACGAGGCGGGCGTAAATTATGCCGTACATGACTTCCATGCCATGATTATCAAGTTTGCGCTTGACATTTGTGTTCAGCCGTTCATTAACGTCCGGTAATACCAAATTTGGTATACACGAAGCTAGCACAATGCCCGCGAGAGCGCTATGAGCGTATTATGTAGTCTTGTTTTACGTGACACCATGGTGCAAGAATATTTTAGGCGAGTGAACACCGGGACTATTCGCTGCCCGATAATGTTCTGCTTCGCTAGGAGCCTGAGAGATGGCGCTACAAATTTTGTCCCGGCTTCCTTCCCCCCCCCCCTCCTCCCCAGCCCCTTTTCGGTATAGGAAAGCCTCGTGATGCAGGAAAGTAGCGGTGCTCATTTATCGTCGGTATAACACCCTCGCCGCACCATCAAGCTCCTCCCTTATCACCCTGTCTTTCGCAGCGCCGCTCTATATGTGTCGCGTGGCTGATATCATGTGATTACCCAGTTTTTTTTTTCAGATTTTTAAACCGCCGCTCACGTGTCGTATGTGCTTTGCGGAATTTGCCAGCAACCCGCCACGGTCCTCAGTCCGGCGAGCCATGTACCGGCATGCCGCAAACAAGAGCGTAATCGGTCCCTCCCCGGCAAGCGCCCGCTTCACGCCGTTCGTTCACCTAAAGTACACTTGCACCGTGCATGACACGCATGTTGCGATTATCATGTTTCGGCGTGTCACTTACCTTCGTCATTCGCGTCACGTAATACCAAATCTCGTATATATGAAGCTAGCGAAACGGCAGCGAGTGCATCATAAGCGTGGCATGTAGTCATGTTCTTACATGGCACCCACGTCATAATTTTCACGTGAGAGCCTTTCACCTACGTTCGTCGTGCAGTCATGTCATACCATACCATTTTCGCACTATGTGATGTGAAGAAAATCACCGTAGGACAAGCAAGACGATGACATGTAAATCACGACATTCATGACATTCATATCATGATTTTCATGTTATGAATAGTCATTTATGCTCATCATACCGTCATGTCATGCCGTACCGATTCAAACGACCCAGAAATCTATCTATCTATCTATCTATCTATCTATCTATCTATCTATCTATCTATCTATCTATCTATCTATGAAATAATAGATGATATATATATGAGAGATAGATAATAGATAGAAGATAGATGATAGATAATACATAATAGATAGAAGATAGATGATAGGTGACAGATGATAAATAATAGATGATATATGATAGATTATAGATACATTATAGATGATAGATAGATGATTTGATTTGATGATTTGTGGGGTTTAACGTCCCAAAACCACTATTTGATTATGAGAGACGCCGTAGTGGAGGGCTCCGGAAATTTTGACCACCTGGGGTTCTTTAACGTGCACCCAAATCTGAGTACACAGGCCTACAACATTTCCGCCTCCATCGGAAATGCAACTGCCACAGCCGTGATTTGATCCCGCGACCTGCGGGTCAGCAGACGAGTACCTTAGCCACTAGACCACCGTGGCGGGGCGATGATAGATAGATGATAGATAGATATATAGATAGATAGATGATAGATAGATATATAGATAGATAATAGTTAGATAGATGATAGATAGATATATAGATAGATAATAGATAGATAGATGATAGATAATAGATAGATAGATTGATAGATAGATAGAAGATATATTGATAGAAGATAGATAGATATAGAGAATATAGATAGATCGATGATAAATAGATAGATAGATCGATGATAAATAGATAGATAGATGATAAATAGATAGATAGATAGATAGATAGATAGATAGATAGATAGATAGATAGATAGATAGATAGATACGGTCAAACCGAAGTTCTAGATAGATAGATAGATAGATAGACAGATAGATAGATAGATAGATAGATAGATAGATAGATAGATAGATAGATAGATAGATAGATAGATAGATAGATAGATAGATAGATAGATAGATAGATAGATAGATAGATAGATAGATAGATAGATACGGTAAAACCGAAGTTCGCTAAAAAATGCTTCGCATTTAATAAATGAAAATTCGGCAGATCCTACTTTCCTTGGGAACAGACATTATGCGAAGCATGCGAATGGAAGGTTACCATGTTGTAATTTTTCTATGAAGCAACACGCTTTGAAATATTGTTAAATGTGTGTACTTATGTCTCACCCACAAACATACGTTGAAAAATGCAAGGTTGTATAACCAGCTGTTTGCACTTGCGTAGTCACGTCAAAGGGAACAAAAGTATCAGCAACACCTGAAGTGATAAGCTGATATGAAGCGCTGATGCTCGTGAGAATAGAAGCCTTGCTCAGTGCTACATCAATCAACTTTGGTGGATCGCACCTACCTACAGCTCCAACCACTATTGACGTTTTATCAACATTAGCGTTTGTTTGAAGAGTAGTTCCGAGACCTGATGTGGCTCTGTGGTAGAATGCTTGATTGGTACGCAGAATGCTTTGGTTTGATTCTTGCTAGGACCCTGACATTTATTTTTTGTATTCGCCGGGCCAACGTTACTGATATAAGCTTTTTCCTAGCATTTTTTGTTAAAATTACCCATGTCTGTTCTGGTGGTTCCTGGGTAGATACTGAGTGTCAATCATCCATAGCACATACGTGCATGCCAATGGCACATACCCGCTGGCAGGTATGTGTCACTGTTTGGCGGAAAGTGACGGCGCGCACGACGGCATTTTGACATTTTTCATGTCTTGAGCAGCACGTCATATTTATCAAACCATCTTACCCTCTCGCCCAAATTTTGGTTCACGCCTAGTTAAGGGTGGCGCCACACCTTCACCTAGATATAAGCTCACAGTTATATACGCAGATAGACACCAAAAGTGCTTGCAGTACGCAAAGAAATGCTTCGCATTTAAAAGCTAAAAAAGAAAAAAAAGATGGCAGCTGTTGTAACAGGCGACGCGCCCAGGTGAACAGCGTAAACTGACGCCTACGTTATACTTCAATGTCTTCCGTCGGCTATGATTACAAGCTTGAAGCTCATTTTCATGTGCTGAATTGCCCTGTGGCAGGTTTGATAAACAGCCACAGTTCAAGCTAAAAATAGCCAATGTAGACATGCTATTTAGCTTTAAAACCACGTTTTCAAGCAAACTCAAAAGGCGGTTATATCACTGGACTTTTTATTGTTATCAAATTATTATTATTATTTTATTATGCAAAAACGTATAAAACGATGTTTTTTACTCTCGCATGCTCTTTAAGCAACAAGCAAATTACGAGTTCAATAATTTAATCAACAATGTTCTCTTACTGCCAAGAGCATTACATGAGGCGGATAAAACACAAAAATACAGACGACATTGAGTAAAGACGAACATACACGAACACACATTCATGTAGTATTTGTGTAATAGTCACTGCCACCTCCTGAAACTGATGATTATCGCAAGTTGATCAGGAGGCAAAGTGATTCCACTCGTTCGTTGAGTGCAATATACGAAAGCTTCGGAAAATGCTTTGGCTTTTCAAAATAAAATACCTAAGTTATAACAGTAACCAAAACGATGGGACACATAGTGCGGTGATAAAATAAACGTGTCGTCATGAAGGCTAGGGGGGTATGTTTCGAGTGGCAACAATTTCGTTGAGCTGTTAGTGATAGAAAAAACTGAATTTAGTGGCAGTCAACTTATACTGTCAGTGCATTTGTAGTCAGATCAAATAAATCCAACAGAATTATTCTGAACAACTTCCCGTGTACAGTGAATCATTTTGCATGCGCTAGAGTACAAGTTAAGCAATATATCAAGTTTTAGTAATACTCAGGTTTACAGTGTGCTGAACAAAAGAAAGAGTGATGGATATGTTTCGACAGACGTTATTTCCCAAGAATAAGCGTAAATAAGGAGAATTCTGAGGGCTTGTTTCCTTGTTTCTCACAATGTTGATGCAAACCAACAAAAACTGAAGCCCTGCCTTCTTTATTTTTTGATTTTCATGAACGAAGATTGCCGCTAATATTGTTTCTAATATTTTCAGTGAGTATAGTCCTGTTTATAATACATGAAATCTGAACTCTTAAATATTCTTAAAACAAGTAAAACGCTGTTATCGAACGCTGTTGAAGAGATATATAGAAGGGCTGTTAGTGTGTCTATCGAGAGATACGCATTGATTTGCACTTCATGGCATTTATTTTTATAGGCAAGAATTTCTACCATGAGGACGCACCAAATATGTTGGTTTTGATAGTGCACCTGCATATACTTAATGCAGATTACATAAAGGTTTAGCCAGAAATGGGGTAATTGCCAAACGTTCTAGACAGCAAATCAGAAGGAACATTCAATGCAGAGGCAGTTTTTGTATTAAACCGCAGACTGAAACTGATCGGTAGCGTTGCCATATTAACAAGTCAACTTCAATTTAGTACGGCTCTTCTTCTTCTTCTTTTTTTTTTTGCCTTGCGCCAGTAACACCTTACATCATCATAATCAATTTCTTAAAAATTACACGCGCACACGTGCTTCACTGTCAGCATATTAGAAACTAAAATTTCAGTGGATAGCGGGCAGCGAATGCTGCGCGAATGTTGGCAAACGTGCAGCCCACGTTTGCCAAAATTTCCACAACTTGTTTCACCCCGTTTCAGCAGGCGCGCCGTGCGTTACGTGTAGGTGACTCGATGCGCACTAGCGTGCTGGTTGTGTATAAGGACACACGCGCTCCAGCTGACTCCACGTAAAAAGTTCGAAAAGAGTGGGTAGTCTTTAAACTTGATTGTTATTTTACATTCAAGTATTAAGAAAATCGCCTACTAAACAAGCCAACATAGAAATTGAAGTAAAAAAATTAGCGATGACGCCAACCTTAAGTTTTCGTTGCCATATATGAGTACTAAAGTAGTCAGTATGACAGGAAGTAGCTGCCAACGGCCAACATACACGTGTTTGGCGTGCCTGTTCACTTGCAAGGCAGAAATAATTGTAGCCCTAAACTGCAAAAGTGCATGTATAGCTTAGTGAATGCCTATATAATATCAAAACATGACGACACGAAAGAATTAAAGCCATCTTTCTTCCCCGTAGAGCACCCAGGAAAAAAGAATAAGGCTTTTGAACCGGCAACACATGCATGGTACCTTCTAATATCAACCTTTGATCACTCTCGGTTTCTCGTATTTGCTTCTTTGATTAGCCTCCCTTTTCTTTTTTTCATTACATAAAAGGCATTTAAACGTTAGTCATCCAATTGTACAGATTCACATTCACGTATTCATGTGATCACAAAATAAATTAACCGATTTTCCGTCCTTCAGTCACGCATCCTGCAGGATGCATGACTTTTGGTCGCAGGAGTAGCTTGCATATAGCTGCCATTTTTAGAGTCATAGGTTGGGTGCTCTTTGTTCAATCATTTTGTGCATACACCAGAAATAATGCCGGCAAGATGCACCTAGTTGCGATTAAGCAAACTAAGATTTCTGTTCAGTTAAGAGAAAGTAAAAAAAGAAGCTAAGAGCGCACGTTCGTTTGAATGCAGTGTGTGTTGCTTGAGCGGCGCCTTCTCGAGAGTCAAGCCTCGTACTGGCAAAGTGCTTTCTCCTCATTCGGAGAACAAATCGGTCTTCAACAGCTGGCAGTGAGGGTTCAGGGTGTCAGGCGGAAGCGGAAACAGGCGCAGCTGCTTCTACCGTCGACTTCGCACGGTCTTGCCAACAATTGCGCACACTCGCCACAGTTCTCGCGGCAGCTTCTTACTTACGATGTGCTCCTCTGACATGCAAACGAGCACGTAAATTATTCAGCTCGAGCGTCTTCATTAGTCCTTATCGAGTTTTCATAGGTCTTGGGAATGTTAGCTCAATTAGAGGGGCTTCTGTAAGGCATGCTGTGTGAATAGACCTAACTGGGCCAGCAGCAGTACTTGCGCTGTCGGGTACGGCGCGAAAAAAGTTATCCAGACGCGCAAAGAGCATAGCGCGCCTTGTCCCACTGTTCTCCTGCATTCACTCAGCCTATGTGTGCTATTGCCCAAGCCCAACCTCTTTCTACAGGTCATTGACATTCTGGCTTCACTTTTTTACTAATATGTCTTAGTTACAGACCGTGGAAAATGTGCCGGAATGACTTCAACGAATAATAAGACTTGGAGAGAGTTCGTCAGCCAAAAGGCAGAACAGTTTACACAGGTGACGTTTGCAAGAAAAGGCTCCAAAACAAGAAATAAACATTGAGGGATAGGAAATAAGGTTATCCAGACCCAGGCAGCACACATGGACTTGTTTCATTATTTCTGGAAAAATGACAAACGCATGGAACCCTTTCAGAGCATCAAAAGAACAAAAGAAAGCTATCATAGAAAATTCCCGCGAGCGATCGCACGTCAAGGATAAATAAAGTAGTCGAACCAAGTTTTTCCTTGGTATATAAATGCTTGGAGTGAAATGTGGTTTTCGTTTACAAATATTCTATCCGTGGTCAGTCAAGTGCTTTAAACTTTAAAATTGTCTCGTTTCACAGCAGCGCACTGCTCCGAGCACTTCTCAGGCTTTCCTAATACGCGAGACTTGTCTTCATTTTAACACCAGAGCATAAATCATGCTCGAATTGCACTGGCGTGTTCGACTACTTCAAGAAGGAAGACTTCAATGGCATATCCGGTTCTCGGGACCAGACAGTTCCAATGAAGAGTTTTGTCTTAAGCTTGCTGGCTGCTGCTTTTTTCAACGTCATGACCACGTGACAAGAGTTATTTTAGGGGCTTCACTTTTTTGAGGGGGGGGGGGTAGCGCAGCAAGCGTTTCATATCACCGGGTCATCCAAATAACTAGGTCACCCCAATGTACAAGCTCATCGACAAATGGATCCACATAGTTGGGTTTGCAAAACACAGACACAAACACGGGGCTCGCTCTTGGTATCCTATTTTTTTAACAACTAGAGGGCCTACAACACCACTCCTCTTCATTGCGAGATGAATGGGGGTATTCGTAACGTCGGGCATCAAGCGCCTGTGTGTGCAGTATACTGGGGGCGCCAATGCGGAGTATTTCCGCTTACGCAAGGAGCACGCAGGTATAATGACAGAAGATCAAGCGGGCACGCTATCGGTTCGCACGCCCCTTCTCCAATGACAGTCGAAGGCGTTTGTTGTCCCTTGCCGGAAGTGCAAGAGCGGAAGACAAGCTGACACAAGATATATGTAAAAGCACATTTTCGGTGCCGTGACGGGGCGCCCAAATGACGCAGTAATTTAGGAGCGGCCAAAGGTGATGAGAATCAGTGCGCCGTGGACACCTCCTTCACGTTAGTTAGCTTAGCGCACACTTGCTGCCCGTGTAGGCTCAGCGTGGTATCGACGGTCATGCATCAAGAGTGCCCTTCGTGAATGTGAAGCGCAAGGCATCTAATGGAGGCAACCATGAAATTAGGTAACCAGCGCACCTGCCTGCTTTGCTTTAATGACTCACCCCACCCTAAAGAAGCGGTCGAGTTGCGAAACTAAGCTGTACGTACAGAGGTGTCCACTTCCACATTGAACTTCGCACCATGCGGCAAGTGCTCCGCGAAGCGCCTCTCGTGGACGCTTGCCGAACTGGCGCGCAGGCCCAGTGACATCTATGTGGGGCCTTAGCCACGTCGTCTGCTAAAGCGCAGCGGCTCCATCGAATCGCTTTAGCTTTGTGGTTTAGCTAACTTAGCTCTCACTATGCGCACGCAAATTAAAAATCACGCACGGCTTTCAATACGTGCCGCTACAGTGCCTCGTACTATCCAGCTTTTGCTTCTCGTGTTTTCTTTCTTTACTGCATGTGATCTCAAAAATAATGAACCTTGGTGCATTCATGAGTAAAATTTCGGATACACGCTGGTGTTCCCAGAACTAATCCGTTGTCGGCTAACCAGAACATTCCCGTGACTGACACAATTGTTCTGATCAGCTGAAAGTTTGCGTAGGAAAGTCAATTATAAAATATAGATGCTTTTGAATATTTTGTCAATTGTAGCCACAAAGAAAACTTTCTGCGACATGCTAAAATTTTGAGCCAAGGAAGATAAAAAGTGGTGCCGGGGCATTGAGTCGCCTAGCGATAAAAAGGGGGTTAAGCTTCATATCAGTACCACCGGACAAAAGTAATGATTTCAAAGTGGTGGTTCCTTGGTGCACTAATTGCAGAAAACACTATTTGAACGCTTTCTAATTTGCCTGCAAGAGTGGCGTGAAGAAGTTCGGTTGCAAATGAGTAAGAACTAGGGCGGCGTATTGGCGACTTTTGTAGGCTATAGCGCATGAAAGCAATGGTGCTGGCAACACCTGAATAATATGCCGCTACTCTAAAATGGGCAAACTGCCCACTATATTCCGTTTTCAAGTGACTAGCGAATGCTAACTATTTCAAATTTAAAGCTGTTATGTAAGACCTTACCACACATTCATCAACAGTTTGGTGGCATCTAACCTTTATGCTGATCAAAAACAATCGCATAAGCAACGGGAACATTTTGGCGACGGGGTGCAAAGTAACTAACAGTGACGTAGCCAGGTGGTTCTTAACCGGGCTCGTGTCCTCCCGTTTCTCTCGATTTGTTTACAGACATACAGAGCCTTAAATGAAAATATGCCTGCTCGGTACTCACGTCGGATCAAGGTAGTGACTTCCGCCTTCTCCCTCAAACGTTTTTGCCTATGCCCCTGCAAATCATTAGCTTAGTTGTATGAACTTCAGTAAAATTTCAAGATTTTATTCATGGCTAGGCTAAGGTTTATTGCTTGCAGAAATCACATGCAGAAAAAAAAACATGAGGCGTAAACGTTTGGGAGAACCAGGTGTGGTGGCTGGGTTTTTTGAGATGCGTACCATATTAGTGATTTGTATGGGCATATCACAAGTGAAAATACCTTCACAGCAAAGGAAGTTTGATTGTGCGGAGCCGCCACGCTTTAGCAGAACAAATGGTGAAGGCCTCAACAACAGCTGTCACTTCGCTTACCCGCTAGTTCACCAAACGCACACGAGAGGCGCTCCGCTCTGTGCTGACCACTCGGTGCGGGGTTCAAGGTGGAAGTAATCAAATAATTCACTTTCCTAACACCGACAAGTTTCGATACATAAACAGCTTTATTTTCTTCCACTATGTTATCTCTCTCTCACTCTCTCTGTCACTATGAATATATATATCTATATATAGTATCGACTGAGACAGAGAGACAACGCCCAGTCGTTTCGCCGGTTGTTATTTGAAGACGATATTTCTTCTTGGGGTACTTCGACGCAAAAATTTTGGTCTGTCTGTCTATATGTACATTTGTCTGTTTGTTCACCCTAATGATACCACCAATGGCTCCAAACGATCTTCCAAACTGCCAACCTCCTTTGCAGCGCCCACCAATATTGCTCAAGTTTCAGCGTTCATATTGTGTGATTGTGAATTAAAAAGCAATTATTGCGCATCTCTGAGGCACGATAGCAACACGTCAATGTTCTGTATGTGTGTCTTTAAGCCATACATAAGTAATAATAAGGACCATAGCGTTTATCACGCTGCGCTGACATTGCAACGCTATGCTCATAAAGGCAAGTGTTTCCAAGGCTTTGCTAAGACGACACGGTGGTGGCACCTGCCCGCCGCTTTGCGTTGTACACCTTATCGCCTCCGAAACCAGCGCGCACACCTTCCTTCGTTTTTGGAAGATAACTGCCACATAGCTCTCGTGTCTAACGTGCCTCCATGCGCTCGTTCGCCTTCGCTGCACGGATCGAGAGACTCTAACGCAGTGCCTACAGAATACAATTCAACAATTTTCTCGCGCAGAACATCAAATAAACGTTTTGTTCACTTTCTACAGACGCAAGACTATCGTCTTTCGACGACATGTGCAGTGAAACATGCAAATACGGGGCCAATTTTTTTCATCTCACCTTCGTCGTTTTCGTCTTCACGCGCTGGGTTAGCGTGCGAAGCTCTGTGGACACACTTTATCGTTATATTCGGCCATGACTGCGAGCAGAAAAGCTGCTGAAATTGTCTCTAGAGGGAAGCACTAGGATTTCCGTAGAGGTCAGTCATCAGCATGCAATGACTTATCTTGCTGAAATAGTAGGTACTCTGGAGGACGACACTGGCTGTGTCGAGCTGGTCGTAGCAGGTCTCGTCTGTACCGCAAATAAATGCGACAACGCGCACGATATGGCACTACCAGGTGGCACCCGTTGCAAGTCATCGTGGCGATTAACAAATACCTGCACTGAGCGGGGACGTCTGCGCTGTTCCGGGAACGTCGAGGTGTGAGTGGGTGTCACACTGGACATGTGCAATATGGCTGAGCAGAGTTCATGCGCTGGCTTGTCAGGCAAATCATCCTCACAATCTGCTGTGTGACTTGCCATGAAGCCGACGTGGTCGGACGATTTGTCAGCTGCAACCATGGCCTGCAGCGACAGGTCTTCGATGACATCGTCCTCCGGCAGAATTGGCCATGGCGATTCTTTTGCAGAGACGACACTTGGCAAAAAGCAAGCGTCTGCACACTATACCAAAGACTGCGCCAGTAGCTGGGGTACATTTGGCTCCTGACAGTGGGCTGAAGCCGAAGTGGTGGCTTTTACTTCATCCGGCGTCTAAAGGGACAGTGTGCCAAGTACGAGGAAGCTGGCGTGACCAGGTCAGAAAGGAAAGATGAGCTTGAGGCACTCGACTGTTGAGGAAACGAAGCCTCGGCTTCTTGTCTTCGTGGACCTGTGACGAACACCAGCACAGTGTAAGAGCACTGAATGAGTGCACAGTTTGTAGGATTGCAAGGTGAAGAGGCTTTCGTCGATAAGCTGCACTGTGTAGTAACTGCTTCTCTTGAGTCCCGTTTTTAGAAGCGGTGAGGTTGCAATGGACGGTGGCAGTGAGGTCGGAGTCAATCCGTTCAAACTCATCGATGAGCTTTGTGCTCTAGTGTGCCCAGGACTGCTGTTTCACTCCTTCATACCTTGGCCACGCCACGGCAGCGTTCCTGAGGCGATCTATGGCCATGCCCCACTTCTGATTTTCAGTCGAAACATTGTGAGCTCCGAGAAAGTTGATGGTGAGCGATTCAGTTTTTGGCAGCGTCCTGGAAGCCGCAAAAGTGTGGCAGTTCGAAGAAAGCCAGCGAAAGTGGTATGACCAACAAAAGCCCGGAGCATGTCGACGCGAGCCAGCCGAGTTAGTGGGAAAGCTCTGTGAGCATACGTTGGAGTTTTCTCTGGCTCTCCGGCGCCGTCTGTTCATGGTTTTAAACACGGCATCGTCCATGGAGCCAACGCGGCATTGATCCCTTGCAGCCCTGGCAAGGCTGCAGGAAACAGCGTAGATATCGACGCTGTCAAGCCGTTGACCACAAAGCCGAGTCGCCCAATGGTACTCCGCAGGTCTACGTCGCAATCCCATGACGAGTGGAACCAGTGTCTATGTTGGCGAAGAAAAGGGTTGGAATGTGACTCACTGCGGTGGGATTGTTGTTCGAGAGAGCTTAAACAGCCCCTCTAAGCAGCTCAGGTGGCGATGGAGTTCGGAGTGAGGGGTTGTCAGCACGGGAAGTGCACGGGAAGCACCGGCGCTTGGCAACAGGAGGACACGTGGTGTCTTGGCGGCGGCGATGTACGCCAAGGGAGCCTGAACAGCTGCCGTTGAACGTTCACTTTTCGGATGAGTCGGGTAGCCGAGGTCCGCGTCTCGTGGAGCATACGTGACATTCCCGTATGCTTGGAGCTCGTTAGCTTGCTCAGATGCAGCTAGTAGTGATGTACCTGTCTGGTGAGGTCCTAGAACCACCGAATTGGCATTGATGGCGTCCGTGAATGCTTCGGTTTGGAGGTGTGAAGTGATCGGGTCGTGGAGTCCATAACTGAGAAAGCGTGGACAGCGTCCCGGTAGGAGGGACCCACGCTGCTGACCACCTCCGAGGATCTGTACAGGTGGCTTCAGCCGCAAGGTGTATGTGTAGGACCGCACCATTGTCATGACTGAGACAAAGAGAAAATGCCCGTTTACTGGGCTGGTTGTTTTTTCTCTGACTTTTGTCGTTTTCGTCTTCTCGCGCTGAGCTAGCGCGAGAGCCAAAGCTCCGTTGCCACTCTTTATCATTATATATATATATATATATATATATATATATATATATATATATATATATATATATATATATATCATGCTGTAAAAATGTGCAGGTATATGTGAATGTGAAAAGCAGTGACATGAGGTGTTATATTTGAAAAAAAAATTCTGTTGCCTCGAGGGCGCTTCCACCTCTGGGCACCCACGTTAGTTTGTGTCGCACTAAATAATTTATACAATGTCACTGCTTTCAGCAATCAGTACAAAACAATCTTGTTTATTTTTCACTAGGATAAGCATTGCAATATCTCTCATGTTCAGCCGTTTTTATAAAAAGAACAGTTTTCTTTGCGTGTAATGAATTTGCCTTCTGTGTTTTATACATTTCTAATTAGGCCACCAAAATATTTCGGGAGCAAGTCAAGCAATAACATTGTCAGAATATTGTAAAAAAGTAGAGATAAATTGCATTTTGTCTCTTATTGCAGGTTGATTTCATAAATGTAGCAGCAGAAGTAAGATTATGACTGGCATATTGTTGCGTAGAATGTTTTGCTACCAAGACATGCAGAAAGTTCCAAAATAGCCATTTTTTAAATAAAACAAATCTATTCACCTGAATTACCACAAGGTTGTACGAAGCTTTCCTTTACCTCACCTTCATAATTGCATAGCACGTCACTGCAAGGTTCGAGTGAGGTCTTTTCGGCAGCGAATAATGCGTGTCATACATCAGCCTGTCACTTGTTTTAAGAATATTGCTCCATAGAAACTCAAAAAGGCGCAATAGTGCTACTTGTATTGAACGGCATCTTCCGAGAGCTACACGAAGCGAACAGTTGACGGCGCTCACACAGCATCGCCATGCTCGCCACCTTAACTTGGCGGCGAGTTTTAGGCGTGCCAACAGTTCACGGTCGGACCGTAAGCCGAACCACTTTGAGGGGCCGTACTGAGTCCCAGAAGAGATTTAATCATGGAAGGCTGACAGTGTGAAGAGGCAATCAGGAGGTCGTCACAATGACGTTTCCGTCCTTACCTCTTTGTCACCCAAGTGGGGGTTGGTTCCTTTGTCCTGGGTTAAGAGGAACGAGAAGAACTCGGTAGTCACAGGTGCCGTAGCCCTTCGTGGGGGGCCGTGCGGGCTCAACAATGTCTGTGCAGTCAGGACTGTTTCGGTCGGACACTGACTCAGTCCTGCGCTCTCGCAATATTATCATGTTTAGGAAATATGGCACAGAAAAGTTTGAATGGAAGAAAGGTTTCGATGGTTCAGTGGGCATTTTATAGCTTTATTACGTGTATATTTTGTTTGCGAGAACTAAACAACGCGTTTGCGGCCGCACATTGACCTCCTATGCCAGGACGCCTTGTTTAATTTCAACAATAGGTGTGCTGAAAAGATGGGGTTGTCGAAGAAATGCAAAGAAAAAAAAAGGCATCCTTGAAAAGTGAACATAAACTGCATTTTGCCTAGGACTTCCTTCTACTCTTTACGTATCACAATAAATAAAGCAGCATTTATTCAGGCAAATGAAAAAAATGATCCATTGTTTTTAAGTACTATTTTCTTACACGGTATCAAGCATGAGCTTAGGTTTTGTAGATTCCACAGCACTGTCAAGAAAGTTCTCTGAGTGTAGTGTCATTATTCTGTAAAACAAAAAAAATATTGGTACGCTACTAACTCGTAGTCGGTAGAAGGACCTCCCCATACCTTCTTTTGGAAGTAAGAGAATACAAGATGAATACGCGTGCCACAAAATGGCCTTAAAGGGCGAGACATATATGTGTCCATCAACTCGGAAACAAAAAGTAAGTGCGCCAGTGTCTCGGCAGCTGACCTCGTGTCAACAAAAGACAAAGCTGAAACAAGGAAAGGAAAAACCGTACACACAAAAGAAAACAGAAAAAGTGATGTTGAACCACAGGTGAGAACTGCTTCCTTCTTCACTCACTATGGTCTATTTTGTTCGCCTAAAGGTCAGGAGTCAAAAGTCGTGTCAGCCAGCCAGAGGGGAAAAAACGGTGATAGGTACGACGTCAGATAGAGTGATGTTTTTCTCATGCGTTCACCTTCAACGCTTTTTTATCTCCGCTTCATTGCTCACTCGCGTTTATATAGGTGTGTCTATGTGTGTGTGTACTTATTGCCACTTCAATGGTCCTGCGACTAGCCAAGCATGACAACTTTCCTCTGTGCTGTGTGCTGGAATAACGAAAGAGAGGCGATGAAAAAGAAATTGAGATAAAATGGCCAACGGCAGGCAAGAACGAAATCCTCAAATATTTGACTCCCGTAGCGGCAGTGCCGACGTGGTTTATAGGCTAGTCAAGAACCCCTTCCACACCTCCTTTCTTTTCCCGCACAACTCTCTGTGGAAGCACTGACCTCTCCGAAGCTGCGCCCACACCTCTTCTTGAGGAACCTCGAAATTCATGTTTCGAGGTCACCACACCGGTACCGCTGTGATGTAGTGCCGAAGAACTTTCTCGTGACAGTAGGTATCAAGTTTTTTGTTACTTTGATATCACAGCTGACAGTGCTTGGCCTGTCTTCCCAGCCTTCTGTGAATATCGCACTTTGTTCTGTATGTTTGCTTTGTGCACCTCGGCGATAATTAAAACGGCTTTATACTGCGCGTAAAACAAAGCATGTTTAATGCCTATGACAGGCGTGTACGATGGAAAGCAGCGACAATGCCGCCCTATTGATAACATTATTTACGAACTTGCTGCTTGGCAATCCTAGCCAAAAATTGGCAACAAACGACACGCTTCATAGGTGACTCACTACCATCAATTCTTTTCTAAATATCGCAGTACTGCTTTATAACAATCTTGATAACATGCTTGATAACATGCTTGATAACAGTACTATTGATAACATTCTTTACGAACTTGCTGCTTGGCAATCCTAGCCAAAAATTGGCAACAAATTACATGCTTCATAGGTGACTCACTACCATCAATTCTCTTCTAAATATCGCAGTACTGCTTACACCATTAGGAATGTGACTGCCAAATTAAAAAAAACGCTAATATTATAAAAACGCGACAAGCTAGGTAAGCTTGGTACAATAACGAGGACATATTGTCAAGCAGATGTTCTAATCTCTGCGGCGTTACACTTCGCCTTTTTGCCAAACTTGTGAAGAAGCAGTTATTCGTAAGGCACCATTATCAGTCCACAAGCGGATTCCGTTTCAAGCTGCGATTGTGTGTTTGTTTTCATTTCATTCTCTAAGTAATAATTTTTGTGTCGGGCTGGTGCTTACTCACAGGGATGTCATGGGGTGAATAAAAATTTCTAAATCTTTCAAACGGAGCGTTTCAATGTGGTTTTGTATCAAAACGCTTCACAATTGGTGCTGTTGAAAAATGTACGCTGGTTCTGTGAAACAGGTTCGAAATACTGAAGCGCTTGCAGATAAACGCAACAGTGGCTGCTGCAAAACAGTGGGCATTTTAATGTGCGACAAGCAATAAAATGATCACAACCATGTTATGCTGCCTTATTTGTGAAGCGATGGTTTAGTACGCTGTTTATAAATTGAAACAGCTAAAAGGAAGTTGTGCAGTTATGTTATTGTTGTAATGCAAAAAACGCAAGGACACACACGAAGAAACGAACAAAATAATCCACTCCTGTGTCGGTGCCTTAGCCTTGCTTTGGAAAGAGTCACATTCTAGGATCACTCACAAACCAGCTCGCCCTAGGTTACTAAACTGCTTATTTTTAAAATTATGAACGTGTGATCTCATCGAGCATTTAAACTCATGCACCAAATATGTGGGAGTAATGTTCATGTATACTTTCTGTTGATGCACGAAATTGTAGAAACTATTGATGGTATGCAATAAACAAATCACGCAGCACCATATTGGACACACCTTGTGATTACAGCTGTATTGCGAGAAACAAGACAGTATCGATGCTTGCAGAGGGAATAATCATGGTAGCAAACGTATTTACCAAACCAAAAAATCATCAGGCCTATGCGGAAGGCAGAGCACAGTCACAGTGAAAGCATGAAGAGTGGCCTTTCAGAGCCTTTTCTTGATACTGTTTGCCTAAATGCTCAAAGCCCAATCGCTGGGTACCCATTGCGCCATAAATAGTCATAACTTCCGTGTAGTAGGCCGCCATTCACTATGCTATCATTTGTCATGCTTCGGAAAAGCGTAGTATCCGCTAAACACTTGCAACAATTTTTTTTTGCAAATTTCGTGTTCATTCTAGGCCTGATGACAATGCAGAGTTACGCTTGAGGCGCATATGTGCCACAGTTAATATGTGAGGAAGAGCAAGCTTTTGTAATAGGGTGGAGCGTTGAACGACCCACTTGTTACGCTATTCCCATTGTGCGACGACTTCTTGTTCTTTCGCTTTTTTATAACGGTTTATTATATTAGCGCTATTTCTTTCCAGAAATCAAGCCTGCCTAAGGCAAGTCCGCGAATGAACCTGAAGCACCATTGTGGCTCAGCGGCAGAATACTGCGCTCGCAAGCAGTGGACCCGGGTTCAAATCTCACCATGTAACCACATGTATTTGGTGTTTTTATTTGAGTTTCCTTTCTTATTTCGTGTGATAGTGGTTACGGACATCAGCGTGGGCGGCGGACAACTACGGTGCCACATGTGACCCGCATTGGAATCTCATGACAGCTTTCACTGTTGAAGTACCACAATATGTATATTCAACTTTTTACAGCTTTCCATGGTGAGATTGGGCACACAACATATAGGTAGGAATGGCAAGGATGGGCCTACGACGTATTACAAATACATGTATTATTCAGTGAGTTAAAGTGTGTATAACAGAGCGAAAACCAGCTAGAACACCCACTTGGAATGTACAGTATTGTCAGTGCGTCCTGAAATTCATGCCATAACGCCGGCTCATACTTCGAGAGTATACAGCTACGTATAAAGAGTATTGTTGTGTCCACGTGTTAATGCCCTTTTCCTTCCTTAAGTTTTGTTATCGCACAATTGCACTGTTCGTAATTCTCAGAAAAAATCACGTCTGCAGTGTTTGAGAAGCTGGTAGTAGATGGTTTTGTAAAAGTAGGTTAACACCTTCGCAAAAAAATTTTACAGTTTGAGTCCAACAGTTACAATTACGGTTCTGGCTTGTATGACTTTGGAAATCTTAAGATTAGTATGTTGATATAGGTAAAAGTCTTAAAAAGTAAATTGATAAAAATGAAAAACTACCAAAATATGTATGCATCCCCTAGGGTGACGACCCAACAGGGACGACTAAAAAGCTTTTTGTTTAACTCAAACGTGACTTGTCAGCTATCTACTTCGGACAACACCCTGAGAACCTCCGGAATACAACCTGAGCACCTAACGTCCACAACCATCATAATTTGAAGCCTAGGTGCTTCATCGCAAACAGAGTGAAAAAGGTAATATTTGACAAGTTTATTTTGCACGCAGTTGGCCATATAAAAAAGTTACCGTTTTTGATCAATAATTCTGCTTGAATGCACAGCCTCACCTATAAAGAAACAGCACGCAAAATTTTATGTGAAAATAATTCTTAGATGTAGAGCTATAATTGTTCGCGTCACACAACAATGCAAAAAAAATACGTTGTGATAAAAACGGCTCTAATGATTTGAACCGCATGTTCATGCAACAAAGAAACATTCAATACGCCTGAAATTCACCAGGATTATAGCTTGGATCTTCTTTCAAAGTGGTACAAGCTTTTTCGAGCGAGACAAATGGGGCATTGTTTTTCCTAGCTCGTTTTGTGCCTGTAGGTGACTCTCATCCCCGAAGTCCAGAGTGGGTCCATGCTTGGCAAATCGAATGGGTAACTTGCGTTTACGCTCATTTTTTGTTCTACACTTCGCCATGTTTTATGAAATGCCATAACTTAATTGCTATAAAGCAAGAACTAAATCCAAGACCTCGAAACGGCTAAGCAAACAACATTGATGGCTCAACAAAAATGCGCACGATTTGACTAGTGGAGTGCTGCTAGCAAGTAGTGAAAAATTAAAATTAAATAGAAAAGTGACGTTCCGCAAGCTTTAAAACGTACTTAGATAGCTTATCATTACGTAATATGTACATGAAAACTAGTTCTGACAAGATGGTATGTGTTCTGGAAACAAACATTCAGTTATGGTTTCAGATACATCCGTCAGGGATTGAAAAAAAAATGGTGATAACTTTTGAGCGAATCAAGATAGCTACATCATTTTTTAGGTATTCTTGAATTAACAGAAAACTCAAAATGTGAAGTTTTCCAAAAATACTTTTATCAAAAAAGCGTTTTTAAAGGTGATGACCCACCTTAGGATAACGCCCGCTTCGCGAACATTACAGATTACTCTGAAACTTACGCGGCCGTTAAGAATAATGCAAGAATATTAAATGGCACGTGTATAAATGCCGACACACTTCAGCGCTTGTCTGTTTATTGACGGCCGACGTTCTGTTCGCTGCTATCAGCGCTAGTGTCTTGCTGTAAACTGACTTTCCTTTTACGTGGCCACAAGCTCGACCAAGTAGACAGTTTCATCTGACCATCCGGCCTGCTCCCTTCGTCCGTGTCATGACGCCTTGGCATAGGCCTGGCTATAATCAGACTTCGAAAATGGAAACCATTAAACCATTTTCTTCCTATGTTTTTTAGGACCGATCCCACGCAGCAAACGGGTTGGAGCCTGTTAGGAAGTTTTGGGCTTGGCTAGTAACTTGCATCCGAAAGGTACTACGCAAAACGCCCTAACGAAAATGGGCTTAGGGAGGTGCTTAAAGCAAGATGGCAATGCCATCGGCTTACTTGATTGAACTCATTCATTCACAAATTATGCTCATATTTCATTTACATTTGTGTATTTAGGCTTCGCTATAGCCACACACTGCCTTAAAGAAGCTCCGTTTTCAAAATACAAAGTTGATTTGTGGCACACAAGAAGAAGAATAAACAGTGCTTTTAGTGGATAACTATAGTGTTATTATTTAGCTCATTTCGGGGTCTTGAACAAAGCGCACCTGAAGTTTTTTTTTTCCTTCTTTTGACAGCTTTTAAAAACCATTTTTTATAACTTGGTCCTAGAGCATGCGAAAAAAAAAGATATCTGTGACTGAACTGGTGTTTAACACACACTTATTGCTGTTATTCATCGCTTAGACACATTATAAAATGGACATTATTGCATTCATGCACAAACATGACAATGGCATACAAGCACGTAGGACACAAGAATTGATCTTGGGACCTCACGCACTGAAAAGCAAACACCTTAGCCAAATACACCACAGCACCACCGCTATATCGCTAATTTTTTCACGGGAACTTTGTACATGTATAGAACTACTAATCCGTCGGCGACACTCCAAACTTTTATTATCAGAGCAACTGCATGTTTCAGCGCTTGCGAAAAGCCAGTGCATAAACTGAAGGGTGTCATGGAATCCAAATAAACACATTCGACTTGGAACTATTCGGTTCGTCGTATCGTGCCACTAGAAAAATGGTAAACGTGCGCCCGCTTGAATATACTTCTTCGTTTATTGACAATGCTTCAGTTAGTATGAGGTATGCAGAGCGGAGGTTCGGGCTTGGACCCATCAGACGCCCGAGTGCTGCAAAAAATTGTCTCTTCACCAGACAATGCCTCTTCTTTCGCGCTGCCAACGAGCACTCGAATCGTCGAAAGATGCCCATGCCGAACCTAAAACACCGCCCATCCTTAGCTGAGGTTGAAGCTAGTCTAGAAAGCGGGAAAAAACTTGCACAGTGGACAGGATTAGAGAGGCTACCGCGAGGATGGTGCTAAAGTCCGGCGATGCTGACGAGACACTTGCTACCTTTGGAACCTGCTGGTGCACTGCGAGATGCAATATTGGCCTTCTGTACGAGCCTGCTGGTTAACTTTGGAGCAAAGAGTTGAGCAGCGCAAGAGCGCTGTGAGTCAGTAAACGAGACTAGAGCCGAATGTCTTCGTTGAGCGACCGACCTAACGAAGAGACGCTGCGAGGAGCTGCTTCAGGAGCAGAGCAGCAGGGACAGTCGACGTGGATGACTGAGGCAACAAGGGTGGTGAGGTGGAGCTCCTGGAACACCGGAAGATTTCGTCACAACTAGCGTTGACAATAAGATGGACGCTGTTCCAACTGACAAATTCATCGGGCGACGCATCACTACGCAAGGTGATGCCTGCCTTGTGCTATATCTGTCCCCCCCCCCCCTTTTTCTTTTTTTTACTGAATGCACTGGCGCTCAGGCTCATTATGGGAGGTGGCGTGTCCAGATAGATTTGTGATGCACGGCGAGAGTGTTAATAAATCAGATCGCACCCGTGAGCTAATATTGAAAGTTGAAGTGTTAAAGCTCAAGCTTAAGCGGCAGAAAATGACGTTGTCGCGTGCCTCACCTGATAAGCCTGGAAAGCGGAACCAGCATAGCAGTATCGGGCGATATGCGAAAGTGCTAAAGGCAGTCCTTGCTTCCATGCCCACTCATGAGCCTGTGATTCCTGCCTGGTTCACTCATGTGGACGCTCGTTTGGCGGCATTGAGTATATGTGAGGAAAATAAGGGAACAATCTTATCATTCTTGAGTGACAAAGTGCGAATATTCCTCGCGAATCGATGTGAAGCTCGGTAATGACCAACTAAGAACTAAAATCAAAAGTTGAAAAGAGAAGTCGACGACTCCGGGTGAGTACCACTAAATGTTTTTAAAAATAAACAATTGGCAGATCCTAGGTACCTTGATTGATATGTGGGGTTTGACGTCCCAAAACCACTATATGATTATGAGAGACGCCGTAGTGGAGGGCTCCGGAAATTTAGACCACCTAGGTTCTTTAACGTGCACCCAAATCTGAGCACACGGGCCTACATCATTTCCGCCTCCGTCAGAAATGCAGCCGCCGCAGCCGGGATTTGAACCCGCGACCTGCGGGTCAGCAGCCGAGTTCCTTAGCCACTAGACCACCGCGGCGGGGCAGATCCTAGGTACCTTGAGAATTGATGATATGTGAAGCACAAAAAGCAATGACGATATGCCATATTAACTTCACCACAAGGTTACGAGGTTGACGTAAAATAGGCCGTACAAGTATTCCATGTTATCTTTATCATGTTTTCGCCTACATTATTCGGGCTTGTTGTCCATTGGCATCACGTAATACCAAATTTGGTATATGTGAAGCTAGCAAAACGTCCGCGAGCACACTATGGGCGTAGCATGTAGTCAAGTTCTTACATCACACACATATCATGATTATCATGTTTGGACGTGTTCTTTACCTTCATTGTCTATTGACGTCCGTAATACGAAATTTTGTATATGTGAATCTAGCGAAACGACCGCGAGCACGCTATGAGCGTAGCATGTGGTGAAGTTTTACAAGACACGCATATCATGATTATGATGTTTCAACATGTCACATACCTTTGTCGTCCGTTCGCGTCCCGTAATACTAAATTTGGTATATGCGAAGCTAGCGAAACGGCCGCGAGGACATCATGAGCGTGGCAAGCAGTCATGTTCTTACATTGCATGCCTGTCATGATTTCCACGTTAGGGTCTGTCCCTAATGTTTGCCATGCAGTCATGTCCTAATATAGAAGTATTGCAATATATATTGAACGATACCGCTGCAAGAGCAGCAACACCTTAAAATTTAAATAATGACAGTTATGACATACATGTCTTGATTTTTATGTTATGACTATAGTCACGCTCGTCATACACTCATGTTATGTCATACCAGTGTTGCTATGAATACCATCAATGAAACGACGCGGAGAGCTAGAAGTCGTAGGCGGCTAGATAGATAGATAGATAGATAGATAGATAGATAGATAGATAGATAGATAGATAGATAGATAGATAGATAGATAGATAGATAGATAGATAGATAGACAGATAGATATACAGATAGATAGATAGATAGATAGATAGATAGATAGATATCCAGATAGATATCCAGATAGATAGATATACAGATAGATAGATAGATAGATAGATAGATAGATAGATAGATAGATAGATAGATAGATAGATAGATAGATAGATAGATAGATAGATAGATAGATAGATAGATAGATAGATAGATAGATAGATAGATAGATATGATGAAAGTCGCCGAAGTTCGCCGAGAAATTCTTCGCATTTAAAAGAGAGGCAAAGAAATGCTGGAACCAAGGGAGGGTGAGCCTGGATACTGTGTTCCAGTATAGAGATGCAGTCGTTCGAAAGTGTTCAGGAATTGCTTATAGCTTTATTGCCTCAGCTTTAGCTGACAGGCTAAAGCATGCAGTTCATTCGAAGCGATCTTTGCTCACTGGTCACTCAGCAGGAAGTAAAGGGCTGGTTAAAGACCAAGGATATTGCGGAAGTAGCCGCCAATTTTGAAGAAAGATTCGACAGTGGCAGGCAGGGCAGTTACCACTGTGCGCAAACAGGAAATTATAGACATAAATCTATTAAATTTGCTACTATATATTTCAGCCATAAATCAGGAGCGTGTTCTGGCTGCGGAAAACTAGGCCACTTTGAGAGATTGCGAGCTCTCACGTAATACAGCTGCTAATGCAGCCGAAGTATCACGCCTAACACGCCAATGTGAAAGGTATTTTGAGAGTTCAGCTTCGCCATCCCGACACAATGTCCTTATGAAAAAATCACAGATGAGGAACCGCGACTTGAGATTCTCGTGAGAGACAAGCCCTGTTTCGCACGCGTTGACTCAGGTGCAGATATAGCGGTGGTACAAGTGAATGAAGTGTCCACCGAGATTTGGGGTTCCAGCAGAGAGAGAATAAGTCTAACGTGCACTTTTGGGCAAGGTGTTTCCGATCATCTGCAGTATGTACGTCTCGGTCTGCCAACCGCGTCAGGGAGTGCTGCTCAGCCTCTGAAACTGCGCTGGGTGGTGACTGATCAGCTAACTGCGAGCTTGTCCGCATTGCTCACTCCTTCCGATTACGAATGTCTTCGTAATCTCCGGTGAAGGCTACTAAATGATCTAAAGGAATGTGATGCAAGGGTGCCTTTTGTAAGAGAGCATATTTGACCGAAACAGTTTTCACCGATGAGGGAGCCAGATGAGGCGTTTCGAGGTTCTAGCATTAGCGCTAACGCCATGCGGCACACAGTTGGTGAATCTCGGAGCAGTGCCCACCAACTGACTGACACACCACGCGATGCAAGTTTCTCGTTAGAATACGAAGGAGGGAAACACGATGCCTGAGCAAAAGAGCCGCAAATGAATAATCCCGCGTTGTATGCTTGTGGAGCAGGAGTCGTAATTTAGCTGCGGAAGGTACTACTCAGGTCAGCGAGTGGCTTGGGCGATTCAATGGAAATCCTTTTGCGGGAGAAGGAAAACGGGATCAGCCACCGGCCGATTTGTGGTGCCCGGTGAAAGACGAGGTTCGCACGTCAAGGTAATAGATAGACAGTTACTCTCTCATAAGGAGCAGTTAGACGGGAAGCAGTCACGCCATTGATTGATATGTGGGGTTTAACGTCCCAAAACCACCATATTATTATGAGAGACGCCGTAGTGGAGGGCTCCGGAAATTTCGACCACCTGGGGTTCTTTAACGTGCACCCAAATCTGAGCACACGCGCCTACAACATCTCCGCCTCCATCGAAATGCAGCCGCCGCAGCCGGGATTTGATCCCGCGACCTGCGGGAGCAGTCACGCCAGTCTGTAGAACTAAAATAGCACCGAGCCGAAGTGTTAGCGCGCAACAGCCTTTGCAGTGGCAACGAAAAAAGAAAACGAGAAAGCGCGTTAAAGCATGTCTTGCGATAAAGTGGCTAGCATTCATGTTCGGTGGTAGAACAAGTCTGTTCTATGCTTTGCGTATTCCCCTTAAAAAAAAAAAAAACACCAGGCTAGCATGGAACGCGCAGCACAGTTACTTCGAAAGCTGATGGAGTGGCCTTTTTTTGTGATCTCATAACAGCTTTTGCTGTAAAAAAAAAGTCCTCAGGATAGGACCATCGTGTTCACGACTCAAGTTTGAAATGGTTTGGCGTTTTGTGTGTGCATGTGCATGTGTGTGTGTGTGTGTGTGTGTGTGTGTTTAGAAATAGTGTGTTTTGATGTTGTGAAATACTTGTAGTAGAAGGTCAATTGTTTATAGAAAACGAGAAAACGACAGTTCGAGTGTGTCTACCAAAAGTATTCTGAACACTGTGCCGGGGAACTCATAGGCACAGTCTGCCCTTGCGTCAATTCCTGAGCTGGCAGCACCGACCCCGAAAAAAAAAAACGTTTTCTTTGGTCACGGACGCTTCAGAAATGGCAGTGAGAGCTTGCAATTCTCAAAAAATAGGTGATTGTGAATGACCAGACGCATTCCGCACTAAGAGGCTGAGCCAGTGTCAACTGGAGGCGTCTATACAGTTGAAAAAGCGGCGAGTACGAAACACAAATTGTTTGCATTAAAGGCGCGCTGAACAAGGCTACTTATGCTGTTTTTGGCATCAGAAGATCATTTGTGTTTCGTGGATGTAACTGTTAAGTGGCAGTAAGATGTTTTGCTGTCTCTTATGGTTGTGTTACGTTTTTTTATGCTGTAACTGAAGTAGTTACCATGAATTGAATGACCCTGCAAGAGTTTGTGTCACATGTTTAAGGTAAGAGTTATGCGTGGTGTTAAGTGGTGTGAAAAGATGTGAAAAGACTTTTAATTTCTGCATGATGTTGTTATATCAGGCCTTTTGTGTTGATGTTGTGGTTGTATGGCAAACTTGCCCGTAAGTAGAATGGTGTTTTTGGTGAATTAAAAGCGTTCCGTAAAAATACTGTTGTAGAGGAAATGAGGCTCTGTTTGTACAACGAGGCTGCTGATGCTCTTTCGCGCCACGGATGATCATCGGGCCAGATATTGTAACTCTTTAGTCACGTGATATGGTTGTTTTATTTATTTATTGATGTGGCCGCTGTAGTAGTTACTGTGAATCGAATTACCATGCAGGAGTTTGTGTCGCACATTTAAGATAATGTGATGCGTGATGTTAAGTGGTTCAAAGAGATTATGCTGTTTGTTGTATCAGGCCCTCTTTTTTGCTTGTTATTATTGTGGTTGTTGGCTTACGAACTTACGCTAACAAATCATCAAACTCTTTTTAGGTGTATTAGGTGTGTCTGTAGAAAAAGTTTTGTATATAAAATAGGGTAGCGTTTATAAAATCAGTTCACTGAAACTTTTTTTTTCTTGGCACTTGGTGCGATTTGTTGAGAGTAAGATATACATAGCTATGGGTCCGTCACTTCCTTTGAGTGTGCTACGCAAGGCCTGGAGGGCGCATGGAGTGAGTCTCACGTGTTGGGACAATGACCGTGTGTTGTGGACAATTTAATAGACGTAATGCCGCAGGACTCTGCACTATGCGTGTGCCCTGTTTCAAGCTAACGAGAACCTTTGAGTCCTTACGATTTCATTCAGAGTACTTCTGAATTGTTTTCTTTCGGATGATCATTTTGAGTATTATTTATACGTGTTTTTGTGTCTATTTTGTGTAATATTACGCGAAAGGTCTCCCTTTGAGAATAAGTGAAAATCGGTTCACGTATGTGCGCGCATTGAGAATGAGTTAATTATTTTGAGCAATTGTTTTCTTCTTTGTATCGCGTGGCCAGACATCAAGTGTCCTGGTACACTCTTGAAGGCGGAAGAGTCAGTATGAGGTATGCAGAGAGAAGGTTCCGGCTTTGACCCGGAAAGACGCCTCAGTGCTGCAATAAAGCGTCTCTTCACCGTACATCGGCTCTTTCTTCGCGCTGCCACCAAGCACTCGAGTCATCTAGGAGTGCCTACTCCGAACCTAAAACACCTTCTCTCTTTAGCTAGGCTGGAAGATAGTCTAGGAAGTGGGAAATTTACTGCTTCACTCGCCCGAACTTCTTGGATATCAGCGCGAAAAAAATATCTTCAGTTGGCCGAACACATGTACAATGCCTCATGCTCCGAAAGCGAGTGTCTTCACCACTAGGCTACACAACCCGTGAAGTTCCCAATCAGATTTTTTACAAATCCGCGTGGTGATAGAACTGCATTAAGAGGCTTAGGGTGCGGCCTTACTGGTGAACACCACCGGTAACGCACTCCCTCACCAGAGAAGGATTGGCCACCCTGGTGCAGTACCTGGCCACTACCTCAGACATGCACAGGTCAATTGACTGGCGGAACATGGGAGAGGCCTTTGTCCTGCAGTGCACGTAGTCAGAGTGATGATATGTGCATTTCATGGGTGTATGCTGTGGAGCTATTCGTTCTTTCTGCCACAAGATACACGCGTCCTGTAGCTGGGGGGTGTTCAAAGCCATTCGAGACTGCTTGTGTTCTCATTTAGAAGTCTGTGCCTGCCGCCACACAAAATGCCTCCGAGACGAAGATGAAACGCTAGGCAACACATCTTTAACATTTGAAGACTCTTCCGCGACTGACTATGAGTGGCCACCTAGTGCCAATCGCGAGCGTGCCAGTGTCCATCATTCTCGTCTACTACTGGTACGCTCACCGCTGTGCTCTCATAGCATGTGAAAATTAGACAAGCAGATACCCATAAGCATGCTCAGGGCTCCTCTTTGGGTGGAGGGGGGGGGGGGGTCAAATGTTTGTCGCAGCGTCCATGCTCCCTGTTAGGTCAATGTCCGGAGCAGCCTTTGCACCCCTCCCCTCTAGATGATTTATTTGGTAAGGCGGCCATAACCCCCCCCCCCCCCGAGTACATGCTTATGCAGATGCTTAAGTTACAAAAAAGGAAACAGTAATGCGCCAACGCAAAACGCCGGGGCAGCAGCGCTTTCTGAGCAGCTGAACGATGATCTATATCCGCAATTAGCGCTTATGCGCAACTCCTATTTTAGCGCTGCACACAGTGGTTGTCAAACTCAAATTCAGCATTTAGTTGCAGTTTCTTTCGCTCTCGGTGACTATCTACAATAATACTAATTAACGTCTGTTGTTAAATATCCCACATATGTGTTAAAGGGAATTTTAATACATGCGCAAATGTCACGCACAACCCCCCCCCCCCAAACTTAGCAGTGACAAGCCTCCCACTAAAACTAGAGTCAATGCACATGCACTTCACGCTCACGAACGTTCATGTGTACTTTGAACTCCTGTTGCACAGGTGATGTAGCAGAAAAAAAATGTAGCATTACCGTCTTCCTAAACGAAACAGCTGTTCTTCATAAAATAACAGTTCCTTTAATTGCTAGTATACTAAAAGCACAGAAGTAGACCGGTTGGCTTATTTGCCATTCAGAATTTTGTATACATAACACAGAATCTCCCAGGACTGTAGAAAATAGGCATATAACTGGAAAATTTTACTCATTTAAGTACTGTGTCATCAGACGCATGTTATGTTAAATTTATTTATGCAACGCACAGGCTGTATTATGCTACGATTGCAGCATCTACCAATACATGCATGAACACATTGAACACTTTCGGCCTATCTATCTACATGTCGCCTATTTATTTTCCACAATAAGTCTGAAGAGTAAATCAGCTGTTCTACTAGCTTCGTAATAAAACCACAAGCCATAATATTGAGCCACCATCATTTAAGAAATTTCTATTGTAGGTAGAAGTTCACCCCTCAAATGGTAAAAGAGGTAGTGTTTGCAATAATTCATTGGAACAAAAACAGCAGCAGTTCTCAAGTCACTGTAAGCATATATGTATATTTACATCATTGCATACTGTAAGGTAACTCGCTGAAGACACTACAAACATAACAGCACTACCCAAGCGCAATATATCATTCACATCAGTATAGCAGAATGAAACTATAGTGTAACGATTCTCATCGCAACGCAGGCTGACAAGTGCACTTCATACAAATGTAAGCACAATGAAAAATGGGATATTAAGGAACTTAGTGTCAGCCTACACAAGAACGTTAGCAAATTAGTACAATAAGCCTAGACTTATTATCAAAAATATGCAGCCATGTAGGTAGCTATGTTCTACATTTTTATTGCATTAGTGTGACCTATGGCATCAAAACATGCCCCACACGATCACACAGTTCAGTTTTCTGCAAAAGAATTCAAAACAGCCCAGTGATGTAAACTGTTGACCAACTCATCTCAATTTGTAACGGGGTTCAGTTACGCTAACAAAAAGATATTGCATTCATATATGACTGCACATATTTCTGTATGTCTGAAAACTAAGGTAATTTTCTGGAAATATGCTTGCAACCTATTCCACATTACCACGAAACTGCACACCAATACTTTTATTTTACTTATTAGCACAGCTATGTGTACAGTACCTTTATGCCGTTAAGTGTGATCTGCAGCCTGAAATGTTTTTCATAATTAATTCTTTACATCAAGGCATACGCAAATTTACCATATTCAAAGTTATTCCCGCCCTATGCCTGCAAGGCCAACTGGAAATCAGGCAATCACATGCCGAAAATTTAGGATTTCTCATAAATAGTGGCTGGAGGCTTGGCATATTATATTCTAGAGCTCGGTATGCCAAGAAGTTGTGTAGAAGTTTGACCACAAGTGTATAGAGTGTGTCCACGAGTCTTGGCTTGAGTTCAAAGTTTGAAAAGTGTGATACAAGAAAACACATTTACAATTACACATGTAGGGAACAGGACAACGCAGTAGTAGCAACTGAAGTTTTAACACGTGTAGAGCTTTCTGAGTCACGTTCATACTTATTCTGCAACTGCATGATTCTTTGATGTTGTAATTTTTGTTTTACTACGCCTGTATATATTTCTGTGATTTGCAATAAAATTAAGTTGTTAGAAATGCATCGTCCTGTGCCTCTTATTTTAATGTCTCGCTTTTGTTTTTTAGCACTTTTTCAACTTTTAATACGCGTGAACTCACCCAACTTTCTAATTGGGGTTAAGTTTGATGAATAAAGCTAGTTCTACTCAGTTTGATTTTAAACAATGCGAAATTTTGAAACGGTGACATTATTTGAAAAGTTGTATGCATTTCACTCTGCATAGGTGTGGGTATTTGTCAAACTGCTATAAAATGCACAAAATATTTGAGATAGTTTACAGTGAGGCACATGGGAGAGTTCCTATATTATTGTCTTTTGTATACAAAAAAGTGGGCAAGCAACTCCTGCTGCTTTGCCAGAATTGTTCTCCTAAAAATGGCACAGAAATGTCCCTTACGCTTTCCATATAAGAATTAAATTTCTTGGAAGGGAGTCACACCTGACCACACTAGTGCACACTATTTAAAAAAACACGATACAGCTGCAAAAGGGGGATGCTGCTACGTATTTCCTTGCGAAAATTTCGCTTGATGTACAAAGGGGGAAAAATACGTGACATTTTAGAAATAGAAAACATCACCAGAAGTGTCCTTTTGTCCTGTGTATCACCATTCGGCCAGTACTCACTGTAGGTGAAGCTAGCATTGTTTTGTAGAGGGTCCCGAAAGTTAGTAGGATTAACTTTGCAGTTTCACGCATTTCAATGGACGCAGCGCTGAAGGCTCTCATACGTAGCTTTAGCTGCCTTTTAAAGGGCCCTGGTGGTCAAACTTTTGAACGCTCTCTACAATGCTGTCTGTGAATTGTAGGGTGACATTTGGACGTTAAATAACAATTATTATCGCTTTGTATTTAAGCACGTCGAACACTAGGTTTTTGATCAACCACCGCTGCTCTATTTTAGGACTAAAAATTGTAAACGTAGTATTGATTCATGGCAAAAGTAAACAGCACACTGGTAATAAGAACAAAGGAAGACGTTGACACTGCACCAGAATTTTTATCTTGTAAGAAATTGTGTGAACGGTCAGAACACTATGTGCTTATAATAAACGATATGGCAAGATAATGCAAAACAAAATGACGAGAGCGAAGCAAAAGGTGATACAACAACAAGGTTCAACAGGCTCAACTGGCTTACAGCAATACAATTAAATTAGCCTTATGCAAGTGACACCTGTCCTAAGTGGTCTTAGTATGCACAAGTAACCTTGGCAGGGTTTCATGATAACATGTGACTAAAGAAGCGACAATACCATAAAATGCATGTGCTTACCCAAAAACGCAGTGCCATTAAGTACATGTATTTAACATCATATGGTGATCATTGTGTCTTCTTCAGATGTTTTATTCTTTTTAGCTAAATTAACTCAACCTAATTATGTACCTTGATATGCCTCAACCTTATGTACCTTGATATGCAATAACGTTTTTGTTTAGGAGGTGAACAACGCCCCGCCGCGGTGGTCTAGTGGCTAAGGTACTCGGCTGCTGATCCGCAGGGCGCGGGTTCGAATCCCGGCTGCGGCGGCTGCATTTCCGATGGAGGCGGAAATGTTGTAGGCCCGTGTGCTCAGATTTGGGTGCACGTTGAAGAACCCCAGGTGGTCTAAATTTCCGGAGCCCTCCACTACGGCGTCTCTCATAATCATATAGTGGTTTTGGGACGTTAAACCCCACATGTCAATCAATCAAATCAAATCAGGAGGTGAACAACATGCATAATGCAAAATTGTTGTCAAAATGTCTTACTATTTTGCTTATAGCGCATGAGGACAGAATAAAAAGAACTTGCGGACCCTAAAGCTTTGCCTTTAGTAGTTGAACGCGGAAGCGACATTCTGCTCCTAGTGCGTACTATAAAAACTTCGGGCATGAAACCTTTTGCAATTTGCTATGATCCCACTACGTGGCCTTAAGGAAATAGGCGCAGTAGCGTGTGTGCCTTTTGTAGTCGAGTACTGACTTTCAACCACGAGCGATTATGATAATCACATATTCTTATGCCCTTTGGCAATGGGTGCTTGTGCCGCGCATTATTACTGCAACATTTCATGTTGCATTGCGAAGTATGTATACTGGACGCGTGTGTTTGTTAAGCATGAAAGCTACACTTTCACTGCATTTTCAAGCAGAAGAAGTTATTTTCACTGTTTTCACAAGGAGAGGTGGACGCATACAACCCAGGTTCGATCCCTATTTAAACCCAAAAAACCCTTGTTCGGTCCCAACTTTGCTCAAGAATTTTTTATCATATATTTTTTGCATCGTTCTCAATTTTTTGTCACGCATAAAATGATGAGTTTTATCTCACAACGGTGCCGATGCCGTAGTTTCTGGAGTTTCTGCGAAAAGAGCTCTTTAACGCTATCGCTTCCATAGAAAAGAAGTTTGGCAATAATGCACATTTTACAACGTGACAACGCCGGCTTTTTTTGCTGTTTCTTAATTGTTCACTCCTCTAAAGCACTGCTTCGCTCGTGCAGTATCGTAAGTAAGGAAATTATGGCGTCCAAACTTTTTAAGGCTCCGTAGCTTGAACTTGGTTGGCAGCGCCTAGCTTGTGTGATATTCACAGGTGTTTAAAAACAAGCATCACACATCGTATTGCATTTTTCACGCGACGCAATGTGCGTAACGGCACGTACTGCTGTCCAAGCGACGATAAGCACGGGCAAACAGAAGAAACAGAAGTTCAGCTTACCACTTTGTGTTTCTCGATGTGCCGGGAACGCGGGGCGCCCATCAGCTGCTGCTTGCTTGAGTCATCAGCCATCACCACACTATCACACACAGTGTGGGACATTTCACCGTCGTCATACCACGTATGTCACGTCCAGCAATGACATCACTGTACGGTTGCCAGCACAGAACACGCACACATGATCGACGCATAGCAGGATAGTTAAAATTTGTCGTTCACAACGCTGAGAGGTTATCTTTTGATGGCTTCGCTTTTTATCTATCACTGGCCATCGCTACTTCAACGCACTCGCACTACGGTACGTTCCAAACCCCACATTTAAAGTCCAGCGATGAGAACACAGTAACGCCAGGGGGCGGAAACTCATATACCTCCGATGTACTGGCTCTCGGCTGCCGCAGGGCTACTTTTACAACTAGCGTTTCCTGGGCATCCTACTAGAAATTTATCACGAACAGAAATTTTCTTTTATCAAGTCACTGGTGACGTCTTGAAATAGGACAAAGCACGAAAAAACGAGAGAAGGAGTGTTACTGCGAAATCCCTTCTTTCTCCATTCGCATGCAAGCGGAATGCGCTCATGCCTTTTCTCAGGTGCGCTAGCCGCTCGTGCAATGCAGCCATTCGTCAAATTTTGTTGTCTTTTTTCTGCAATGCGAAACATTTCTTAGCGAACTTTGGCGACTTTGAGCGTATCTATCTATCTATCTATCTATCTATCTATCTATCTATCTATCTATCTATCTATCTATCTATCTATCTATCTATCTATCTATCTATCTATCTATCTATCTATCTATCTAGCCGCCTACGACGTTAAGCTTCCCCGCAGGGGCGCCTGCGCAAGTAGGCGTTTGGTGTGTAGCGACACCACGGACCCGAGCTAACGGGGGAGTTTCGGCTCCCTCCCACGCCTAGCCGTGCGTGGCTTTGCCGTGTCCGGGGAAAAGGGGATCCTGGGGGTTGAGCCAATGCTGGGTGATTGGACTTTTAAGGCCCCCCGGCAGAGGCAACACACCCCCTTGGCCCTGGCTTCACGTAGACGGCACCCCTGGGCTGACCCACCCAGGGGAAATCGGTAGTCGCCTTTTCCTATTTCTCTCTCTCTCTACATCTTAGTCTTTTCTCGTCTTTAAATCTATCCTGTCTTCTTCTCTCTTCCATTTACTTCCGTTTTTCCTGGCGGCAAGGGTTAACCTTGTGTATGTGCTCTGTCTTGGGCACAATACATTTGGTTATAGCGGCTGTGTACAGCTGACGTTGACATGCCTCATATAAATTTAGGACTTGTCACGTCCCCGTGTTGGGCTCCATGGTGGGCGGCTGACATGGCTGCCGAACTCACATTTAGTTTATGGCTTTTTCTTCTCTCCCTTCATTGCACGATCGTCCTCTCCCGAAGAGAGGGCGCACCGAAGACTTTTGTAATTACTTCAGCAAACCGAAAGAAACCTTTCCCCGCTACCATGTAATTCATTGTGAAACCGCTGAAAAGAACGCCAGAACTATTTCGCCTTTCGTTGTTTCCAAATGCCTCACCACTACACTTGGACCAGGTTACCAGGCTACAAGAATGGCCAGTGGGGATCTCCTCCTCGAGGTAAAAAGTAAGAGCCAGTATGAAAACCTCTCAAAACTAGAATTGTTTGGAAACATACCTATCTCAATTACACCACACCGCTCACTCAACACTTCCCGAGGCGTTGTATCTGATCAAGACTTGCTTGACCTGACTGAAGGTGAGCTCCTCGAGGGCTGGAAGGACCAGCAGGTGACACAAGTACAAAGAATCAAAATTAGGCGTGATAAGAAGGAAATCCCAACAAAACACATAATTGTGACATTTTGCACCAGCACCCTGCCTGAACATCTCGAAACAGGATACTTGAAGTTGAATGTGAGACCTTACATTCGCAACCCACGACGTTGCTTCAAATGCCAGCGTTTTGGTCACAGCTCTCAGAGTTGCCGCGGCCAACTCACCTGCGGAAAGTGTGTCACCACAGGACACGCTACGGACGAGTGTAAGGTGGAGGATGGGGCCCACTGCGCAAACTGCGATGGTGCCCATCCCGCATACTCCCGAACCTGTCCAACATGGAAAAAGAAAAAAGAAATTGTTACAATCAAAATCACACAAAACATTACTTTCCGAGAAGCCCGTCAACAAGTATCTGGTCTTTTCACAAACAAACCATCGTTTGCCGATGTAGTGCAACAGGGGGCAGCACTACAACGGCCTGCGGCAACTTCCCATGCCAGGCACAGTGTGCTCAGGCGGTCGCCAATGCCCCCACCCACGGCGGGAACAGCCAAGGCTGCCGTGCCACTCGTCCCCACGGCGACAATCAAGGCCGCTGCAAGCTCTTGCAGCGGCCAGGGTATCCCAGCACCAAAGGAGGTTCCTTCGACCTCTAGCCCAAGAGGACCGAAGGTTTCGCCCCCCGAGGTGAAGGAGACCCCAGGGTTTGCCGATATGAAGGCCTCGTCTCACCAGGCGAGGTCCCAAGCCCAAAACATCAGCTCGCAAATGCGGGCACGCAGTGCCTCTGAGGAGGCAATGGACACCACGGCACCCCTGGTGCAGAAAGATCGGCGTAGCTCCCTGGAGCGCGCCAAAAGAAATAAAAAGCCAATAACGGGGCCCGGCGACGGCCCTGTTCTTTGAGTCTTTACGCTTAGCTTAAGAAGCAGACACATCCATTGTTCCTTTCACACAGCACTACGTTACCTCCAATATGGCAACACAAATAATACATTGGAACGTCAGAGGACTCCTTAAAAACCTCGATGATGTTCAAGAGCTTTTTTGCAAACATTCGCCGAAAGTGCTGTGTGTACAGGAAACTCATTTAAAATCTAAAAACACGAACTTTTTGCGTCGGTATGTTCTCTTCCGAAAGGACAGAGATGATGCTGCGGCATCATCCGGCGGTGTAGCCATTATTGTTAACCAAAAAGTAGCATGCACACATTTACCACTGCAAACAACACTAGAGGCAGTGGCTGTTCGAGCAGTTCTTTTCAACAAGCTCGTCACCATCTGCTCTCTGTACATACCCCCACACCACCGTCTTGGAAAACGAGAATTCGAGTCCTTAATAGACCAACTACCCGAACCTTATCTGGTCCTTGGTGACCTGAATGCTCATAGCAGTCTATGGGGTGATTCTCGCTGCGACGCACGAGGTCGTCTCATTGAACAGTTCCTTTTTTCCTCCGGCGCCTGTCTGTTGAATAGGAAAGAGGCAACATATTATAACCTTGCCAACAAAACCTACTCTTCCATAGATCTCAGCATCGCATCTCCTTCACTTGTACCATTACTCCAATGGAAAGTTCTAAATAATCCTTACGGAAGCGACCATTTTCCTGCCGTTTTGAGTACACAAACATCATACGAATATCCTCCACGAGTTCCCAAATGGCTTATACACAAAGCCGACTGGGAACAGTTTCATAACAAAGCTCACTTATCTTGGACTGACATATGTGAGCTAAGCATAGATGAAGCTGTGCAGTACTTCACAGCTCTCCTTATTAACACAGCATGCCAAATGCATCCCACAAACATCTGGACAGCCCGGCAAGCGACACGTCCCATGGTGGAACACAGAGTGTCGTAATGCGCGAAAGGAACAGAACAGGGCATGGAGGTTGCTGCGCAACTCGCCGACAGCGGAAAACCTTGAGAGCTTTAAGAAAATAAAATCTCGAGGCAGGAGAACGCGTCGGCAAGCCAGAAGAGAAAGCTGGCACACGTTTTTATCAGGGATAAATTCATATACCCAAGAGGTTAAAGTCTGGAACATGGTTCGTAGGGTAGCAGGAAGACAAGTACACCCACTCCCACTCGTAAACACACAGGGTGATAGCCTGGAAGATCAAGCGAACTTCCTCGGTGCACACTACGAGCAGGTGTCTAGCTCTTCACACTACACTGAAGCTTTCCAAATACACAAAGCAAAGATAGAAAAGCAGAAACTAGAATTCAAGTGCAAAAATAACGAGGCATACAACGAACCTTTCAACTTAGCTGAGCTACAAACATCACTAAACTCTTGCAATAGTTCCGCTCCAGGCTACGACCGTGTCACATATGAAATGTTGAAAAACCTGCCGCTCAAAACGCGAAAAACTTTACTCTCTCTATACAATGCTATCTGGCTTTCCGGCACCATCCCTGCTTTCTGGAAAGAGGCCATTGTTATCCCTATTTTGAAACAGGGCAAGGACCCTTCCTCAGTTTCAAGTTATAGGCCCATTGCACTAACCAGCTGCCTTTGTAAACTTTTTGAAAAAAATGATAAACCGCCGACTTTTACATTTCCTTGAAACACACAATCTGCTCGACCAATTTCAGTGTGGGTTTCGAGAAGGTAGATCCACCACCGACCATCTGGTACGTATCGAGGCACAAATACGAGACGCTTTCGTCCACAAACAATACTTCCTCTCAGTGTTTCTCGATATCGAGAAGGCCTACGACACAACATGGCGTTTTGGCATATTAAGAGACTTGTGTCACCTGGGTGTGCGCGGTAGAATGCTTTGCATAATCGAGAGTTACTTGTCCGATCGGAAATTCCGTGTCCGTGTGGGCAGTATTCTCTCGCAAACATTTGTGCAAGAAACGGGAGTACCGCAAGGTGGTGTACTTAGTTGTACACTTTTTATTATTAAAATGAATTCCTTGCACCTGTCCATCCCCCGCAACATGTTCTATTCCACATATGTCGATGACGTCCAGCTTGGCTTTAAGTCATGCAATCTAGCAATGTGTGAGCGGCAGGTTCAGTTCGGTTTAAACAATGTCTCCAGATGGGCAGAGGAAAACGGATTCCGATTGAACCCAGGAAAAAGCACGTGTGTCTTGTTCTCCCGAAAGAGAGGCATGCACTCAGAACCCGACATTGAACTGAACGGCCAACGTCTGTCTGTGAATGCGGAGCATAAATTCCTGGGCTTAATCTTGGACAAGAAGTTGACCTTCGTACCACACATAAAGTATTTAAAAACAAAATGTTTGAAAGCCATGAATGTTATAAAGGTGTTGTCACGTACTACGTGGGGTAGTGACAGGAAATGCCTCATGAACCTGTATAGAAGCCTCATTCGCACCCGCTTAGATTATGGGGCCATTGTTTATCAGTCTGCGACTAAAAGCGCTTTGAAGATGCTGGATCCCGTGCACCATTTAGGCATCCGCCTTTCTACGGGTGCTTTTCGCACCAGCCCCGTAGAAAGCCTTTACGTTGAGTCAAATGAGTGGTCGCTTCATCTGCAAAGAACTTACATGTCCTTTGTATATTTCCTTAAGGTGAAAGCAGACAAGAGGCACCCCTCATACTCTACTATTAATGATTTGTCGAGTTCCATTCTGTTTCAAAACAAGCCTTCAATGAGGCAGCCCTTCTCAGTTCGTCTGATGGGTCTAGCTGAGGACACTGGAGTGTCACTCGAACACAGTTTAATGGCTCCTGTAGCATACCTGCCTACGTGGCAGTGGCAGATTATAGATTGCGATGTGTCTTTCCTAGAAGTTACTAAACATGCGCCTATTGCCCATATTCGAACATACTTCCTGGAACTTCAACACAAATACACACGTCCTGAGTACTTTACAGATGCCTCTAAGGCTAACTTCTCTGTGTCCTACGCTGCTGTCGGCCCTTCCTTTTCGGATGCTGGCCCTCTACATCCAGGCACAAGTATCTTCACGGCGGAAGCTTACGCGATACTTGTGGCAGCTAAACACATCAAACAATTACAAATACAAAAAGCAGTAATTTATACAGACTCCCTCAGTGTGGTAACGGCTCTGCACAGTCTTAAAAAACAAAAAAACCCTGTCCTCATCTCACTTTACTCCATTTTATGCACACTCTACACACTCAACCAACATGTTGTAGTGTGCTGGGTGCCAGGGCATCGTGAGATTCAAGGCAACGTGATGGCGGATCAGCTTGCTGCATCCGTCCACGAGGGCACCGCCACTACACCCATATCGATTCCGGCCCTTGATCTTAAGCCGTTGCTCAAACGAAAACTCAGGGACTACTGGCAGAGCAAGTGGGATACACACACACAAAACAAACTACACGTTATCAAGCCACACCTTGGCCATTGGCCACCAGTATCAAAATCACGTCTAACAGAGGTAACACTAACAAGACTCAGGATAGGACACATATACACGACACACACTTATCTTTTGTCCGGTGGTGATCCACCATTGTGTGATAAATGTGGTGAGGCATTAACAGTTCTTCACGTTTTAATTCAATGTAAACATTTAGACACTTTAAGAAGACAACACTTCCCACTATCCTACCGACAACATATACCTTTACACCCTTCAATGTTTGTCGGTAGGGAACCGCTTTTTAGTCACAAATTATTATTAGCGTTTTTAAAGGAAATTCATAATTTTCATATCATATACTCGGGCATACCGTAGCACGACCTCTCTAGAGAGGTTTTTGCTGCGGTGGCTACACAGGAAAGCACTTGCCTCACGGCCCTTGCACGCAAGGGTACTAACGTGTGAGGTACTTGTGCTAATGCCATACATGTCCACCATCGTTTTTCATTATCACCAACTTTTGTCACCTATTCACACCACGCACACCTTTCACGGCATGGTCATGATTTTATTACTTGTATGTTTTTACCCGCTTTACTGCGAGGAATTTTATGGCCCTTATACAGCCGCTAATCACAACCATTGTCCACATTCCTGTCTCATGAACTGGCGCTCTTTGGCCATCAAATGGCCCTTGCGCCAAAAAAACACCATATATCATCATCACGACGTTTAGCTTTTCTGGACGTTTCGGTGATGGTATCAATACCGAAATTGGTACGGCATAACATGACTCTATGACGAGCATTAGTGACCAGTCATAACATAAAAAAAACGTGCATGTATGTCTTGAATGACATCATTTGCCATTCATGGTGTTGCTGCGCTTGTGGTGGTTTTGTTCACATGACATTTAGCAAAACTGGTATATGGTATGGCATGACTGCATGACGAATATAAGCAACGGACCCTAACATGGAAATCATGGCATGCATGGCATGTAAATAATGGCTACACGCCACGCTCATGGTGCGCTCGTGGGCGTTTCGCCAGCTTCACAAAATTTGGTATTACGGGACGTGAATGGATGACGAATGTATATGACTGATGCAAACATGATGATAATGTGATGTCTGTCATGTAAAACATGACCATATTCCACGCTCATGATGTGGTCGATGCCGTTTCGCTAGCTTCAGATATACCACATTTGGTATTAAGTGACGTGAATGGATGACGGAGGTAAATTACACGTCCAAACATGATAATCATTATGTGCGTGTCATGTAAAACATGACTGCATTCTACGCTCATAGTGCACTTGCGGTCGTTTCTCTCGCTTCACGTATCAAATTTGTTGTTACGTAACATCAATGGATGAAGGAGGTATATGACTGGTGCAAACACGCTAATGATCACATGCATATCATGTAAGGGCATGTCAACATACCACGCTCATGATGCGGTCGTGGCCGTTTCGCTAGCTTCACGTAGGTCACATTTAGTATTGCGTGACGTGAATGGACGACGGAGGTAAACGACACGTCCAAAGATGATAATCATGAAATGCGTGTCATGTAAAATATGACTCCATGCTACGCTCATGGCTTGCTTACGGCCGTTTAGCTAGCTCCACATATACCTTTTTGGTATTACGTGACTTCAACGGACGACGAATGTAAATGATACTGTCAACCAGGATAATCATGATATGCATGTCATGTAAAACATGACTACATGCTGCGCCCATAGCTCGCTCACGGCTGTTTCACTATCTCCACGTATACCAACTTTGGTATCAGCTGACGTGAATAGACGACGAAGGTAATGATACGTTTGAAACATGATAATAATGATATGCGCGTCATGTAAAACATGACTACAGGCTACGCTAATAGCATACCTACGGTCACTTCGCTAGCTCTACATATAGCAAATTTGGTATCACGTGACGTTAATAGACGACGAAGGTACATGACACGTTGAAACATTATCATCATGACTTGTAAGTGATGTACGACTTAATTTACTTCAGACTCGTACAATTGTGCTGATTTAAAGTGATATATCAACCTTCGTGCTTCGCATATGTACTATTCCCCTTGTACGTGGAATGCGCTAATTTTTTGTTGTTGTTCGTATTCTTTGAAAAGGGGAAGCTAAGCTCACTAATTACTCAGTAAGACAATACTCGATCGGCACAAATAGTCTGAACTTTTTATCGCACATTTTTTATAAAAAAATATACCAACACGTAATGTGAAAGTGTCAGTCCATATAAGCAGCTTTGGCTTCCAACTGACAGACGGACATAATGCGCAAACGTTGAACCCATTATATCCAAAAATTATCAACAATGGCGAGTAGTATATGTCGTATTTTACTCAATCACGTTCGTTACGACGGCGTGCATAGTCTTCTTACACAACTTGAGTACCGAACAAGATTGAAGTTCGCAGGCATGAGGAGGCTTGAAGCGTTCAGAAGTCTTTCGAGAAAGAACGTCACTGGAAACAGTGTTTCGGCAAGTTTATTTGTTTACGTCAGGGCAACAGCATTGCCTTGATGAAGTGATGTTCACTTGTGAAAACATTGGCTCCAACGGTATTTCCTGTTATACTTTTTTGAAGCATTTAGTCTATCACGCGTACTTGTGTGACACTAGTGACAAATATTCAAACCATGGCAACGAGAATTTTATGATGAGGAAGTAGCCAATAATTACTTGAAATCATTGAAACTACACGCCAAATGTAGAAGAAGCTAAAACAATGTAGCCGAGCCAACTCGAGTTCAAGCCTTTCAATCACGCGATTTCCCGACAGCACCTTGGCTTTCATCTTCATGCGACACACTTGTGTCAGTCCAGTCAGGCTTAAAGAACTGATTTTACTCATATGAACTGATGCAAAATCAATGCCTGCTCAAATAATAGCGGTGAATTTTTGTGCTCACTCAATGTATTTAGAAAACGCAGGAAAAATTTCTTGGAACTAGAGACCCCCCAAGTCAACACACCGCAGAGCCGCGGAAAAAATGTGTTGTCCGATTTAGTCATCTTTGACAAATTCATGGTTGTCTTGCTCGGCGTAGCTCACTGCGGCTTCCGTTCTCTCCCCGCCACAAGCTACATTCCTTATTTTTCCCGTAGTTGACACAACAAGCGAGCAAGATAACTCAGCGCAATTCTACTGTTAATATCGCTGATCGAGGGACGAGAAGGAGTGGAGGCAAGCGAAGTCAATCACTTCTCGCTCTTCGCCTGATTTACAATTCGCAAAACAAGGATTAAAATACATATGAACTAAAGAGTTCTTTACAGGGGCTGTCATATTTTTTTCATTTGAAAAAAACTTGTGAAAGCCAATAATTGTGAACATTCATATCAATCTCACTCCTTTGAACCAGATTTTAGGATGCCAGGCAACCACTACGAGGGTGCTAGCGATTAGTTTCCTGGTCCTCGTAAGGCTGCCAGCACAAAACGCACACACATGGTCGAGGAATAGCAGGATAGATGAAAATTGTCGTTCACAAGGCAGAGACGTTTCCCATAACGGCTCCGCTTCCTTGTTACTCACGCACGCCGCTGGGGCCAGCCTGTTATATAGTGTGCACATTTTTTTCTCGGATTTCTTTCTTTATTGTTTTTTTTAATTCTCCGCGGGTGCTCGCACACGCGATAGTTCCATTTTTCTCGGCTGCGCCCTCTGAAGGTAGAACAACGAGTCGAAGGGCATTTTTTTTAAGACGATCATCTTTTTTGGGGACCTTCGATGAATAAATTTTTTTCTGTCTTTTTGTCTGTCCCCTTGTCTGTTTGTCCACCCTAAATGGTACCGGGCACGTAAAGGCTCCAGTGGATACCTCAAATGGCCGACGCCATCCGCAGTGCCCACCAATTTTGCTCAAGCTTTATCACTCATACTTTGCAATCGTCAATTAAAAAGCATTTATAGCGAAATCTCAGGCACCATAACTACACGTATATATTCTGTATGTGTGTCTTTTAGTAGAAAAGGCATACATAAGTTATTCTAAGGACTGTAGCGTTCATTACGCGGCGCTGACCATGCAATGCTTGCACGAAAGCGGAAGTGTTTCCAACGCTTTGCTAATCCGACATGGCAGTGGCAACTACCCGTCGCTTTGCGTTTTACACCTTATTGCCTCTGAGACGAGCGCGTACGCGCTTCTCAGAGCCACCCGTTTTGTTTTCCATGATAACTGCCAGATAGTGCTCATGTCACACGTGTGACGTGATTTGGTGCGCTCAGTCACCACCGCATCACGCTCGAGGCACTCTAACGCAGCCCCTCCAGAATACCATTCACAGATTTTCTTGCGCAGAACATCAAATAAACGTTTTGTTCAATCTATCCAGACAGAATATTGGACGACATTTGCAAATTAACATGCAGATACGGGGCAAATTTTTTTCTGTTCATCCCTGTCAGAACTAGCGCTTAAGAGAAGCGCGTTTTTTTTTTCTTTTTGCATCGGGTTTTCTCAACAGCGGAACCTATTCCGTGCGTTAAGGCACGCTGCCTTGCCTAAATTGTTGCCCAAGAGGGTATACTGAATGTGGATGCGGTGCCGATCGGTTATATGAAGAGTTTACAAGCTCTTTCTTTTAGTTTAACTTTGACTTCGTGGCAAAAGTGCTGCGCGAACCCGAGCCCAATGGTAGTGTGCCTTCCGCACGACAATGCTTCGCATAATATAAAGGAAAAATATGCTAGAGAAAGTGAAACAGGAGTTGTTGGTTCTTGAACTTCATTTGACCAATAACGTAAGATTGTAAATTAAACTCCTTTTTTCCACCTTTTATCTATATAGTTTCGTAATGGAGTAACTTTGGGGACACAGCACGTTATTACACCAATCTTATGAACCCAAGAGTGCATGGTCCAAAAGCAAGGAGAAAGAAGTGTATACCTAAGGGCTCGTTTTTTCGTGTTTTAACACAATAATAATGAGATCTAACAGGCAGTAATGCCAAGGAATGTACAGGGAAAGTTATTAGAACTAATGGAATGTAAATAATAAGAAAGAGAAGTGGATGAAAAAATAACCAGCCATGGCTGGTTATTTTTTCATCCACTTTTCTTTTTTTTAACCTGAAACCTTTTTTTCTAACCTGAAACCTTTTTTTTAACCTGAAACCTTTCTTTCTAACCTGAAAAAAGGTTAACTTGAATGGGCATTCGAAATAAAGTAATAGTAAATAAAACTAACAAGAAAGCATAGCAGCTGTGCCGTAACTCTTACTCCTTACCAGATAAAAATATAAGTTGAAAGGCCATAAAACAGGTATCACTAATGCGGTTTCTCTTTAGCATATTGTCTCTAAAAGCATATACCGTTCAAGGAAGTACCCGCACTTGATTGATAGTTCTTCAGTTGAATTACGTCCCTCAGTGCTACATCAGCGCTGAAGGATGAAGCTTACGCGCGGTTCATCTCAGAGTGTCATTTAAACCACGCGATGACATGATAGGTGAGGCGAAATAGGTTTTTATATTTTAGAATACGCGCCTCCAAGGAACGAAGGAAACAACAAAATGGTGAAGGCAGGAAGGTTATCTCGAAAGACATCTGCATTGTTGACTACCCTACACTGGGGGACTATGGAAGATAACAAGAATGTTGAGAAAGAGGAAAGAGAAGGAAAACTGACCCAAAACTTAAGGGAACGCTGACACAATGCCTACTGTCATGTCTCTCCAGCTCTCACTCACTGACTTGTTTTAAACTGAATTAAGTCGTTTTGTTAGCCAATATCTTTGCGAAAATAAAAGAGCTATATTATGTTACGCAACTATTGCAATGAACATAACTGATAGTCTTGCGTAAAGAACAAAAGAAACAGAATGGTTATCCGAAAACTTGGCTTCCATAATTGCTGTATACGCAATTTTGCGAGTTAACACTGCCCTTTACAACCGTAACTTAAATCTTTGTCTTGAGGCAAGATATGCCATTATTTTACCTGAAACATGCCAAAATATTCCGTGCACTGGAACTACTCACGATAACTCTTTTCGTTTTTTGTAGTGGAGCGATAAATCGCATGACAAAAAGTGCCCTGAGGTTGCCTGCAAACATTAGTAATACAATACACGAAACCCTCAATAATAGTGGAAAGAGGATGCGAGACAGAGGGTGAAAACATCTAGCAAACGTCAGCGAAGGCAAAACACGAGTTCTAATAGTACGAAAAGTAACAAGAACTATAATAATAATAATAATAATAATAATAATAATAATAATAATAATAATAATAATAATAATAATAAATTGTTGGGTTTGAATTCTCATTGAATTCTCACAACCAAGACATGACTATGAGAGACGTGGAGGGCTCCAGAAATTCAGATCACCTAGGGTTCTTTGACGTGCACCTAAATCTGCGTACACGGGCTTCAAGCATTTTCGAATCCATCGATAATGCGCTGCTGCAACAGGTACTGGATGTCGCGACTTCCGGGTCAGAAGCCAAGCACTGCAGAGACTGGACCGCTATGACGGGTCCTTTGGAAAAGCAAGAAGATCGTTATAAAAATGACATGCTACAGAAATATTTTGACACAATGTGATAAATGCCCCTTGGCTATCTAATTGTCGTCATGCGTAGTCGTTCCGTTCTATTCTCGTTGCGACGTTTGAAAAATGGTCTGTAGTCCTGCGATCCAATGAAAAAAGCTTGTTCTCATGAAGATTGATTGGTTCGTGGATAAAATTAAACGTTAAAATTTACCTATTCCCTCACTAATATTATCAGCCAAGTACAAGTGAAAAACATTATGGGTTCATGATATCGGTTATATAAGATTACTGTGTTCGACTCCTTCTTAAGCTTCCGTTAATAGCCCTTAATACACGCAGTTGTCGTTTTGGTATACGCCTAAGTATTTGATTACGAAACGGCGTCTGGAATCGTAACAAGCCTGAGGCTGAGTGCCAGTGTGGGAGGTTCGTTCAGGAAACACCTATAAGGATACGTACATGAGTCAATAAGGCACAATTTTTAGAAACGTTCAACATGCAGAAAGAAACTTCAGCAGCAAATGCATTCAACTGTAAAAAAAGAACGCGTAGCCGGAGGAAATGAACACCAGCGTGCCAGAACTGCAGCCGGGCATGTCGACGGCTGGTTCCCGCTGTCGAACGATGCGCCCATCGTGTGGCGCCATGGTGGGTTTGCAAGCGGCGACTCGTCCGCAGCAACCACCCATCTGAGAGGGTGGGCTGGTTTGGTGCTCGCGCTCCATGTAAATCACTTCCCAGCGTGTCAGAGCGAAAGTGGCGACGCGTGTGCCGCCGTATAAAAGGATAGGCGACAAAATATTCGGCGACAAATTTTCACCGACGGTGGTCTTTGGAGGTGGTTACCACAGAAACAGCGCTCATCGTGTTCGGAAAGCAATGCGGTTTCTTACGGTAAGTGGGAAGTGCTATAGATGTAACGGTTAGGCGAGCTACCAGGAACTGCTAGAAGGGAATGCCTCCACTTCCTGGAAATAGAAACACAACAACTTGTCAACGTTTCGTTAATTTGTAAGAACCTGTAAGTGATACTTCAAATTTACAGCCGCCAACACTTGTCTCTAAATTTTAAGTTAGTACTTTAGTAACAGCGGCATTAGCCAGAATCCTTGCCCTTATTATTTTGAAAGGCCTGGTCGGCAATAGCTCTGCAGAACTACCGATATCATCAATCAGCCAATAAATGAAAACTGCACCTCCGGTGTTTTGTTTGCACGCAACACCTATGATTGGCTTTATAATGTTAACGAAGGATTTGCGGGCAGGTTCGTTTATGAAAGCTTATGACAACGCACATAAAAAATAAAGGCAAAATGGGCACTACAATACAGATGAGGACGTCGGTGCTTACGTCTTCATCGAACTTTGTGTGTCCGTTTCAATTTTGTTTTCGATGCGCGTTCCCATGCGCTACCGTGTAGCTTCCATGACCACCTTCGTGAGTGTATCCACGTTTCTGGAAATTGTGTTGTTCTTTTTAACTTGCTTGACAAATTAAGCTGTATTTTTAGTCAAATTCTTTAAGCTTTGAAAACAAGTATTGCATCTACAATTTTATTGATTAAAAAATACACATTGGTATTATGCGGCATCACTGGTGGCAAACAAGAAGAATAGCTGGTGAAGGAAGCATGACGGATTACTTGATTCAAGTAACTTTGCCTTGAATGTAGTCAATTTGGATCGAATATGGCGTAAATAACTGAAAGCTTTATTATATTTTTTATTTCTTAAGAGTCTGGAGTGAATTCGTAAAAAAACGTACAATAATGTCATACAGATCATCCTTTTAATTTGACGTTCCGCTTCGCGCATATCCAAAATTGATGATGAGCATATACTACAAATCTACGCGAGCTAAAGCCTTTTCTAAAGGTCTAAAACTGCATCATGTTTAAGGAAAAAATGACACCGTTTTCTTTCTCTGTTGTCTGTGTATACTTCTGACCCATAGTTAGGCTAAGCACAGCCAGTACAACAAATTTACACCTCACGAAAATATATTTTGTACCAAAGCGATCTTATGAATCATTGCAATTCGTATGCTTCACGTTAGCGGACTTGCACTTGGCAGTGGCGAATTGCGTTCGGAAGTTGTAGCATGCGAGCCTATAAAAACAAGTATTTCAATTTCAATTCAGTTTGGTATTATTCATAAAATGTTCGCCAAGAATCATGCTAGAATTTTATGAGAAATCGCACAGAATTTGAAAAGGTACCGTTTGATTTCGCTTTGTCCGAATGGTGCGCACATAACTTAAAAGTTACAAAGGACCGGCCAAACACCACTCTAATGTTATGCTCTGACTTCCTTCCTTGTGACTTTATTAAATGTTTCGTCCAATGCAAGTGTACAGGGGAGTTATTGTAAGGCATAGTCGTCTCCGAAAATGGTGACAACTTCTTTCTTTCTCATTACTTCAATAGAAAAAATAATTTAAACTTTATAGAGTAGCAAGCTATCCTAATTGGCCATGCTGTAATTGTGACAGAAACTGTGGTACTAGTGGTGACCCGCGAGTCACAAGTTTGCGTCTTGCAAACCTCTATTGACGCATAAACTGAAGGCCTCCAGTTTTGCGTCTAAATTGGGGTAGCATGAAGCAACTAAATGAATTATTTCGATAAAACGGTAGATAAGAAGACACAAATGAATTGATAAGTTCATCATAAGCCTTTCATTAGGTAATATAGCACCCTTATTAAAAGTGATTTGGGGCATAAAGACGACAGCAAAAACAAATGAATCAGTTGTAAAAAGAACGCCAAAACTTTCTCCAGAATTCAGCTCAAAGTTTTTGTCGAAGGCTCCAAACAGAAAAAAAGTTTAAACTTTTGAATATGCTCAGTTATAAGCAATCGTGAAATTACACTGTGGTGCTTCACCAAAATATCAGGCGACCTAATGGGTACTGTGTAATAACATAGTGCCAGCTCTGGTGGTAGGGGGTAGAAAAATTGAGTTTAGCCTGGCAAACTAATAAATATTCAGCGTTCATGCATCACCAGTTCGCTGACGTATATCCTGCCATTAATAAATCTGAAGTGAGATGAAAATTGTTCGTGCATACGCCATGTTAAAAAAATGCATATAAACTTACTTCCTTTAATTTGGTCACTTCTTTGCTGTGCTAAAAAACGTGCGACGGAGAAAATAACTAGTTAGAAGTAAGTGCGGAAAGGAAATATAGCTAAGTTGACGCCACCAAATGAACACAAAAAGTTACTTTATGTTTTATTTCCCGAGATTTATTTCACTCTCCAAAGCGTGATGAAGCATCCCACGCCATATTTAGCGACCCAGATTCAGCGGCATTAACCTTGGCAGAGAGCCAATTGAAGCACACTTCCGTTTGGTTTTAGGGCACAACTATCCTGGGACCTTGGTATGCTGAAGGTTTGGTTTCATTTATAAGATGAAGTGCACGCTGAGAGCTGCTTCATATTGAATATGTATCGGTGGCGTGTATGCATTTGATACTCGATAAGAAGTCCATAAAGTTTAACTGCAATGTAGTAAGAAGTAACGGATAAGATACGAGGAGTGAACCAGAAAATATGTAGTTGTATTGTGGAAGTATGTGGGCTACGAGGTGCACTGGTTATTCAGTGAATCGCAACATCACGCATGCACCACCTCGGCTTAAGTTTCTTATGCATAGCGAGAATAATCAGACTAATAGTGTCATGCGATTTGTGCAAAAAGTCAGTGGGTGTGCCTGGTGAAGCATTCAGTGCCGTTCGTTCTTGTCGGCGAAGAGTGCATTGTTCGGTAGCTAAGCGCTTCTCCCGTTCGCTTGCGTGCGGTGGGGGTCGAATAATGCAAGGAGTCGATTCTTATCATACTTCTTTTTTTGTTAATCAATGATACTATTAATTTTTTATCCAGATTATCTCAAGAATAGTTGAAATGGCCAGAAATCGGTATAGTATAGTGCATTTCTTGTTTTCGCATCGCTCGAAGTACTCCTTCGAAATCCCTTTTTGTCTCTGCACTGGTAAACTAACCTTTCAAAGACGTACCACCAATTTCAACGCATGTGCCCCTCTTTTCATGAGCCTACACCAAGATCACAAGTGGTGTCAAAGAATCAACTTTGACATAAATAGTTATTATAAATAATTTGCAACGCTTGCTTTACAATACCTTAATAATGAACACGACATCAAAACCACAAGAACAAGCTTGTATTACCCCTTGTAGAAGAAATAAAAAGACAGAATCACATATAGTAGTATAGTACAGCCAAAGACAACACTAGCTTATTCATGTGCATTATTACCACACTTTGACCTTTAGTTATGGCAAACATAAAAGAAATATACCACAACGTGATTTCCAGCATTTACTTCTTTTTCCACAATAAAGAGCCTAAACACTGCATTCATTTTAATGATACTGCAGTGTCATATTCCATGCCACAACTTGAATTGTCAACTAGCCGTGTCTCAATTATTTTTGCAATGAGCGCAGTATATTTGCTTATATTATTCCCTGTGTCTCAAATTGTTGTGCAGATAGAAAGCGCCAGAAGAAGTCGAATGGGCGTTTACTTGAATCAGTGGGGAAAACTAAGACAAACGTCGACAGGGTAGCACGCAGGACAAGACTTCTACAAGTCTTAAGAGCCAAGTGAATTTAGGTTCTTCCTATTTAAGCGACATGAACTTAAGTTTCAATTAATACAATGAACTTAGGTTTGTTCTTCTGTACAGTGTGCTGAAACTAAGTGTTTCTCGTGTCAGCCTTCATTCCCCCCCCCCCCTTAAAAAATTGCGTACAGCTTCTGTTCAAGGAAAAAAAACTTTTCGTAATTGTTCGCCATTGTTTTTATTTGTTAAAAATTAGTTTAAACTAACGAGAAAACTTGTGACTTGATCTAATGTGGGACCATGATAGAACGTGTTCTTTGCGCGTACTTAAAAGGAGCCCTAGTGAGTGTTCCACTAATTTCTTGTAACTAGCGCAAACCTAATCCCTCAAAAATTACAATATTTCATTTTCCTAAAAGTGAATCATGCATTTTTTTAGGAGGCTCGTTGTTGTATTCCAAGGGAGTGAGCGTAAACTGAGGAGCAGCTCGTCATCCACTGTATATTGTTTGATATGTGAGACCGCTGTTCTCATAAGACAAAACTCGGCGCCGACAATGTCCTCTTCACACTGGCCTGTGTGACAGGCACACGAAAGTCCGCTTGCGTTAGTATCTACAACTCTGGTTGCCACTCTTTCATTTTACGAATATTGAACCCATTTATACTTTGTGGTTTTAGTCTGAGGATACCGCTAATATCATTTCATGAGGTAGAGATTATTTTTAACCTTCCATGATTTTGGTAGTTTTGGAACGCCAAAAATAAAATCATCAAAATTGTCATATAGACAAAAAATTACACGAGCATTTTTTTCTCTTTAGTTTTTAGTTTTGGTTTGGTATATGCATGTTTATGAAATTGGGTAGGCAGCACTGCAATCATCATTGACGCTTTCACCAGATCAGCGTCTATTTGAAAAGTAGTTCCTAGACCTGATGTAGCTCTCTGGTAAAATTCTTGATTGCCACGCAGAATACTTCGGTTCAATTACAGCTGTGACCCTAACATTTATTGTTTGAATTCGTCGGGTCGACGCTACAGAGGTCGGGTATTTATTAACACTCACACGTTATAATTACCCATTGTGTTCTCATCGTTTCTGGGTAGATACTAAGTGTCAATCATCTGCGGCACATAGCCGCATAACAGCGGCACATACCCGCTCGTGGGTATGTGCCACTGTCTGGTGGTATGTATTTGACGACGTACGCGATGGTATAGTGATATCGTTCAAGTCTTGACAAGCGCGTCACATTCGTCAAACCATCTTACCCTCCCATGATAGTTTTGGTGCACACCAGGTTAAGGGGGTAACCACGAGATCATCCAAACGTAAACAGCTAGATAGATAGATAGACGAGCTCATCCAAACGTAAATAGATAGATCGATAGATAGAATAGATAGATAGATAGATAGATAGATAGATAGATAGATAGATAGATAGATAGATAGATAGATAGATAGATAGATAGATAGATAGATAGATAGATAGATAGATAGATAGATAGATAGATACGCTTAAAGTCGCCGAAGTTCACTCAAAATGCTTCGCAGTTAAAATGAGCCAAATTCGGCACCTATTTGTATCAATGGGAGCTATATTAGTTAAGCTAGTGATGTGAAAACAATTGTGACCCAAACGACAAACACGGCCAAATTCAATCTGTTTTACTTGTGTCCTACTTGGTATGCTGTCGTGCTGCCGCTCCGCAATTAGTTTTTTAGATGCGAGGCATCTTAGGCCGCGGGCTTCTATTTCTTGTCTTGTAGCATCTATCCCCCCAGTACAAGCATGTCCTCTCTCTTCTTGCTCTCCAACGCCCCCCCCCCCTCTCTAGACTCGCAACACCACTGCAGGCAGCGTGATACAAATGCTACAGTGTTATAATCTTATTACCTTGCAAATCACTCATTACAAACTAATGTGAACAGTGCAAAACAAAAACAAATTTCTTTTCGAGCACATAGTATCTGCAAACGAGATAAATTGACATGCACCGGAAATGGCAGATTTGTTGTTATCAACATTCCGTATTATAGAGCAGCCTCTTGTGGATCAGTAACCAAGCACCATAACAACTGATCCACTGCAGTGGCCCTGGAATCTATCGACGCCTGTATAATAATACACTTCATGTATGGCCTCTCATTGTTGGAAAGGGTGCTGTATTGATCACCTTTTCATGGCTAAGCAAGAGTCACTTGTAAATAAGCGTCGACTTCAAAGACACGTGACTCTGGGTTTGATTGACCCGGCTTACACAAGCCTAATTATATACCTGTATTTTTGTTATCAGAAGATGTAAGAGTTATGCTGCAATTAAGCAATGAGAGTGCAATGAATCAGAACGTTATACGAAGTAAGGCTTGCAGCTGAATTCGCCAGCAACATACCAGGCGTAACTCAACAAAAATGTGAAGAATAGAAAGACGGCCGCTGTAGATGGTGAAGCGTCCTTCGTGCTGTCTATTGCTCGAAAGCCAAGCACGCCGTGAGAACCCGGTGCGTAGTCCAAAGCTCCGAGCATTGCGCTGATATGCTAGTTAAAACAGCTCGCGACCACACCTAGCTGCTCAATGTACGCATTCCCTGCCCAATCGTAATATAGGTGCGAAAAATTACTTTTTTTTGTTTTAAACATCAAATTAGGCCCAATGGCGGCGTGCAAGAGTGTATTTGTCTACTTTGAATGTTTTCTCCTAAATTACTTACACTTATGTCTAATGCGTGCATTCACATATTATAAAACTTTATAACTTTATACCTTTTCTTATTCATACTTTGAGACAGAGCAAGCTTACAAGGTCGACAATACACTGACTTCATGTCACAATGTTTACACATTCCACTCATTCACTTACAAATTCTCTGACTAGTGTCTTAGGGCTATTATTGATGGCAAGAAAAAGCTGACTACACGTGCACAATAACCATGGAGGACCCTAGAATGACAAAGTTCTTTACACATGCTAACTTTATCTGCTATGCACGAGTAAAGTACTAAGGTATATAGCATTGCTGGTCAAAATTATGCTAGCTTAAATAAGGTTTAAATATCAATCGCAGCCTACGATTCATTCGTTGTTCTTAGGCATTTTGCAAACTACAATCGGTGTTATGCAGCCCTGCCATGGCGGTCTAGTGTCTAAAACCCCGGTTATACAGGCACACGCGAACACTACTGAACTCCCTCGTCCTTACGACAATGGAGATTTGGCCCGCGTCGCATGGCGACCCTTGCGCAAACGAAGATAAACAGAGCATTTCGCAAAGGAAGTTGGGCGATCTCCTTTTGCAGCGGAACAAGGCACTCCAGTCGCCAGTAGTGTGCAGGACAGAAAATATTTTCGACCACTAGTTTGCCGCAATGAAAATATTTATACATTTTGGCAATAATAAACGTTCTTTTCTTACAGCACTCATTCATGAAGCATCGTTAATTACATATATATACGCCTGCAAGAGTGCAGCTATTCTCTGCACAAATGCCCTCCATACCGTGCCTTGGGAGCCGCGAGTAAGGCCGAGATATTTTGTCTGTGCGTGCGGTTTTTGTCGTCGCCGTGTTTGCATTTGCCCATGAGAGGAATGACTGACAACGCTGCATCATCGCCCCTAGCTGAAGACGCAGAATAGTATGCACAAGGCAAAATATCCTCTTACAAGGCAAGAAAACAGAAGAACTTTTGTACATGTGCTACAAAACAATTAGTTGTCGAGCACGGCCATTTTAGGCACAAGGTGGCCAGTATCGCTGCCAGCATCGTTACATTTAGTGAATGCACTTTCATTTAAAACAATGTTTAATGTGTTGTTCGCTTCATACCTACTCAATAGCATCTTTTTGTAAAAGCCACGTAACAAATATCCTCAAGAAAAGCGACAAGGGGTGAAATCAGGATATTTCCGCTAAAATAAAACAGCACCGGCTGAGCCCCTCGCGGCAAATATTACAACCTTGTCATTGCCGTGTGACACTGCCACAACTCTATCTCCGTCGAACTTCCTAGGGGAGATTTACGTTGACGGAGTTTGACAAAATTTGGTGGTAACCGTGTGACAGGGGCATAAGGTACTCGGCTGCTGACCAGCAAGTCGTGGGATCGAATCTTGGCTGTGGTGGCTGCATTTTTGATGGAGGCGGAAACGCTGTTGGCCCTTGTGCTCAGATTTGAGTGCACGTTAAAGAACCCCCAGGTGGTCAAAATTTCCGGAGCCCTCAACTACGGCGTCTCTTATAAACTTATGGTGGTTTTGAGACGTTAAACCTCACATATCAATCAATCAAAGGGCGTTATGCAGCTTTTTTTCTATAAGTCTGCAGAATCACCACTACCCTCAATACAGTCATTCAGCGATGAGCTTAGTTGGAATCTGTAGACAATATCACACCTTGGTGCCGTTTTACACACCCGCTCATGCGTGAATGCCACCGAATAGATTTGATCAGAGCCGGGATATTCTACACAAATCATCGCTAATGTTACGAAGTTATCGTTATCGTTCTTGCCTTAGATCCACGCGTGCGATCAGTTTTCTCGCTTACTAAAACAAAAGACCTCCTGTTTGAGTATGCGTGAACTGTTGACTATTGCGCGCATATTTATGCGTTGATTTAAAGCTCGATACTTTATGCAGCGCGCCTGACCGGAATTCTGTGCAGACTGACGGACGCCTCTCTATATTGACATGATGCGCCTCTTCTTTCAGGTCGTCCTTCTTCTGCTGGTGACCAGTCTCCTGGAGGCCTGGGCCGGCCAGACTGACAGGTGGCCAATGACAGGTCAGCCGGACTCACACTGATTGTGGCTGCCTGGCGAGCCGCGGCAGCTGACGGACACTATATTTGCCATTCGAATGCTACCAGTTTTTTTTGTTATTTTATGAACACGGAATACTGACAGTTGCAGTTGTAGTCGTCTCGCAGCCAAATTATGACTAGGAAACAGGAAACCAAGCCATAGAAAGACGTCTTTAGCTGCGTACCCAGGAAGTGATTGCGATTTATTTAAACAGCCCTTTTCGAGAGCCAGCATCTAGTGGGATGAGGGGCGACTTCAAACCGCATCCGAAACAGTTAAAAAACATACGCATTGCAGTGCAAAACAATCTCGGGATGAAGCGTCGAAGCATCAACCTACTTGTGAATTCCGTTTCCCCTGATAGAACGAGCGATTCTCGTTTCTTAGGAAAACGCACGAGTTGGCGCTGCGAAAACTCGTACGAAGTCAAACGAGAAGAAAAGAAGTAATGCAGTTGTAGGAGTTGCAAAGTTTTCTGCTTAGCACGCAGAGGACTGCTGAATATGTATGTGTACATAAAACTCGTAGTTTACCATAATTGTGTTCTTACGCCAAATGCAGCGGAGATTAGCTACACAATAGTTGTATAGTGGCATTTTCATCGTACAAGACGAACTATAAGAGTATGCGTCTATTCAAGCAAAACATGTGGTTGTGTGCGAATAGTCTAACAGTGCTACTACCTGGAATGATGGTGCATTTAATGTCATTCCAGCGTAACAGGTTACACTAGTGTTTTCTCACCGACTGTGAACAAGTAAAGTGTTATGTGTAAGTCTTGCAGAGGTGGCCACTCTAGTTTGACTTTCTTACAGACAATGACTCTAAATTAAGCGTTCCGAGAAGCGCCAGAGCATGCTGTTGTTGTCTTGCTTTGGTGCCGTGGTGCTACCATCTCATTCTTACAGGCAATATGATGCAATTAAAAAAACGATGACCAAATAACCGTATGAGCATGGCAAGCGCCTCTGGCGGACGTCCGATAGCGGCGGCCACCCCGGCGGCCGCACAGGCTCGCGAGTTGCAGCAGTCGCGAGTTCCGCTGGTGCCACGCAACATCACTCCCCTCCTCCTCACGACCGAGGGCTCCGAGACATGAATAGAGCACGCAGTGCTGCCTCGTGCAATTAAGGGCGTAATTGTAATTGTTTCGCATGCTGTCCGGGTCAACAGCGCTCACGTAAGATGCTTGTCCGACGCTGCCGCGTAAGTGGAGCAGAATGCAAATCGAGGAAGTGTTGAAATACGACGCGGGCATGCCACAAGCCGCAGGTCGAACCAGAAAATGCACAATGGATACTGTGTCGTGGGCGAGCGGCCGCCTTTCACAACCGAAGCGGAGCAGCCGAGACGAGCCAAGTGTCTATTCATGTTTTCTCCGACAATCGGCCGAGTCTTGTCGTATGTACGCTGCCTTCGCGCGTTCTCTATTGAATGGCTTTTGTTCAGCCAGTTATTTTATCTTTCTGTGGTTACCGCCGTGAGCATGGTGTGTAGCACGGGCTAATGAAAGTGCAACGGGACATCTATGAAACGGTACTTCTAACTTGTGCATTGCGTACGAGGAAATATTTTTATTTATGCTCCCCCCCCCACGACTTGACAGAAAGGCTTACATGAATACAGCATATTGTGCAGGAACAAGATTGAAACTTTTTAGAAATTGCGGATGAGAACAGGTGCACTTGTGACCCTAGCTAACGCTTACATGCAGAACAGCCAGACGTACTGTTTTTAAAAGTCTGAAAATCTGTTTATTCATGAGATACATATCAATAACACAACAATATCACAATGAAAATCAATGAACACTTTATTAGGAACATTAATTAACCGGAATTCACAGATACACCCGACCTAATGAACGGGAGGATGACTGTCGCCTTTGCTGAACTGGTGGAGCAACGACGCATTATTCAAAAGTTGCAGGATCGGTCTCAGCCGGTGGCAAGCTATCTTTCGTCCACTTTATTTGTTCACATTTATATGACATTCTTTAGAAATAACATCTGCTATAGTTTCTTTGCCTTGATTGTTTGTTGACGGTCATCTCATTAAAGGTGCACCTAACAAAGAAAGCGACCCCTAATGTTCACCTTCTTTCGTTCAATGAACTGTTTACTGATAACCAGTAGTAAAACAGCACTTGAAACAAGGCGCAGTGATATGCTGCATAATAATAATAGGCAACGTGTAATCCTTTCAATTGATAGACAGAACAGGGCCATAGATTTTCTAACTGATCTGCCATTAACGTTTATTGAAAATTTCTTTAATCTTGCGCGGTTTCCCGAAACTTTAGCCCCATGTATAAATTTTTTGTTGTAAGCTCGCATATTCATTTGACGTGAGGTTTTCGCTAACAATCTGTTCATCATTAGCATTTGCATGAATAATCCACTTCCAATGACCAAAGGTGGTCCTTAGTTTTTACCCTTCTCTTCTCCGGGTCTTTAAATAATCGATTGATTATGCCTTCCAGGGCCCCAATATATTCGTCAAATTATTTTGGTTCGTTGAGAAACTTTCAAGGAAAAACGTTTCTGTCGCGTTTTATCCCTACAGGCCAGAAGACGTTTCTCATAATCACTCAACTTTCAAACTGAGGCTTCATTTCACTTACCCTAGTCCTTGGTGTTTCTGTTTCGTTAACGGCACATTTGATTTCATTAGGCTTAAACACTTTTGAACACTTATGTTCAAGCGATTTTCTAAAGTATTTATGTAGCAGTTAAATAATCTTTGTATCAAAGCAGATGACATCAATACTGGCAAATTTGCAAAAATTGCTCAATAATTTTTGCTCAATAATGATGATGATGATGATAATGATAGCATACGTAATGTGGGCATTTAGTATACCCATTCTCTTCACCTGTACATTATCATCATTATCATGCGTTGCTCGTGCATCCTCATCGTTGTCGCGTAGCATCATCATCTTGGTTCGTTCATCGTAGCTGTCGGCTGCCGGTTCCTCGGGTCTAATGAACGTCTTCCTAACCAAGACTTCATAAGTGGTGGAGGTGCGGTGTATAGTAAACTGATACTGATAGGGACTTCATAGTAAACTGATAAATGTAGCTGTAAATATTTGCTAGTTGGGACGTAAATGTGAACTTTTGTATGCCCCTAAGCGGGGCTTTGTTCATTGCTTAAAGAAGCATGAATGCGTTTTAGTAGATTGCGGTTCTTTTTTTTTATTTCCGTAGTTGTAAATACACATATGGGCACCAAGGTGACATGGTAAATGTACAGACTAAATCAGGACGTTAGAGTTGTGCAACGCGAAAACGTTAAAAGGGACTCTTGCATTAGCAGTATATAGGCTGCGCACTTAGGTTTCTACTACATTATTTATAAAACGTTTATTTCACATTTCGCCCTTCCACTCAACCACCACGCAAGCATATAGTAATATGAACTTATCCGGACGCCAATACCGAGTACAGCGGGAGGCCCAATCACGTGAAATCACATAAGTCTGTACCACACAAAGCAAATTTGCATTTCTCTGTAATTACATTAAAAGATACATGCAAATAAAGTGAAAAAACGGGCTTCCAAACAATGCTTCCAAATGAATGTACTTACCGATCTTCAGGAAACCATAATTTAAACGCTTCTCTCAGTGGTAATTCTTGAAATGTTATTTTAAGAATACCTACCAACTTCATTGCTTAAGCACACAAAACCTCAGTTTTTTACGTTCGCAAGACTAAAAACACAATCAAGAAAAATATACCATGTATTTAAATACAAAAGGCTACATTTTAACAAGAACTGCTACATTTCATTATTTTGGTTTGGGTTCCTTGAAGAGCATAACGTGTGGCGTAACACTATTTTGGACAGAGTTGGTTGGAAAGAAGACTGTACCACGGCGCATGAGTGCATCTCTGCACAAAAGCAATGCTCCATTTTTATTCAAACCCAACACAAAGGCATCTACTAGTTGCTACCGTTGCTGAACGTAGGACCTATTATCTTACGTTCAACATGAGTGCGTTTCAAGCTCACCAGGAGTAGATAAAGATAATCTGCGTCCGTTTAATGGAAGCAGCTGCTTGTTGTAAAGGGATCTGTGGATTGATCACTAGCCCTATTGAAAGAGTAATCAAAATGTGCTCAAGGTGAAAAAGAAATAATGAAATAAACCAACCGTGGTTTATTTTTGCTTTTGGGATAAAATAAAAGGGAGTACTTCAACAGGGCACCTTGTTGAAGTCGCCTGTCACTGCGACGACGTCAAGATTCCGCGATACGCTACACGAGCTTCCTCCACAGCAAGAAGTGAATGTGCAAGAAATAAGGCCGCACAGCCGGCGAGCTCTTAAGCAGCTGATGGTCTCTGTAGACAATGCGTCCATTTCCTGGTCGTTGAGCGTAACAAATCCGTCAATCTGTAGAGAGACCTAGGAAGCTTCCTGCGTACTGAGACTCTTCAAACCTCTGGAGCCTTAGAGAACGCTGTCCGAGTTTCAATGGCTTACATTCTTTATGTTTCATTGTCGTTCACACTTTATGTATACATTCGGTATGCTTGTAACGAAACGCGGTCAAGTAGTGCTTGCCTTCATGGCCTACAAGTAAGCTGAACCGCAATGCTCGCTGTTCTTACGGAAGTTGCGTTTATGAAAACTTTATATTTGAACAACGAAGACAGCAAATATTTCTGCATAGCGATTTCAGAAAAAAGTCACAACTTTGCAGCAAAGGCGAAGCAATGAACGCGATAGCAACGAATTGGAGGGTCACGCGTAGAATGCCAAGCAGATCAAAACAATGCCCGCGTTCCTCCCGCACAAATGACCCACGAAACGTATCTACAGATACAGATGAGCGCGAATAAGCATTTCAGTTGTTACTTCGGTGTGTCTAAAAAGCGCACCCTTTTCGCTAACGGAGACTGTGCAACAATTGCAGTGACCTTTGTGCGCCCGGTAACTACAACATAATCGTTGCGTTGAAAGTCCAAAGCTAGCCAAAACGTACGATCCTCCCCACCACGAGACAAGGGCGCATGAGTGAGCATCAACCCACCTCCCTTCCGCGGGGTGAAGTAAGCGTGGGAGATCAGAGCGCGTGCCACCGCGTTCTGACGATGTGGCGACGCGCGCTCATAGTGCCATCTTGCTGGTAATGCTAAAAACACCATTCTCCCCCCCACCCCCCAAGATGCCAGTCAGCAGCTGTAAGTGGTAGATAGAAATAGCTTGCCATTTAAGGTAGACGGCCGTGCGCTGCGGAGGCTTGGTGGTTAACGCCTCACACTCACGTTTCAGGGGTTGCACGTTCGATTCTGCGCGCCAGAGTCCTTTTCAGAATTACTTTTTTTTTGCGTTTTGATATACTCTACAGATACGTATACACACACACAAACGCACACACATACACACACACATATATATATATATATATATATATATATATATATATATATATATATATATATATATATATATATATATATATATATATATATATATATATATATACGGTAAGTGACGGTGACGCCGATGGCAGTGGCAAAATCCAGTCGGGTGTGTGAACATAATTGTTATCGCAATAAAAACATTTCGCTGGTGATCTTTACCTCGTCCCAAGACAGATGCATCAGCTTGTAGAAATATTGAGTGTTATAAAAAGTCAATTTATAGGTTGGTTGCGTTCAAGACATTGTGTAGAAGTTGGGCGCCCGACACGGCATGTAGTGAGAGAGGGCTCGGAGCCTGCCGGCATGCGTCCCGTTTCGTATCAACGAGATCGCCATCTTTTTATTCATGTCGCGATGCGTTCTAGAAGATTTATTGATTTCTTTATATGGCATTTAAAAAGGATTTGGTAGATTTTGCAAGGCAAGTTTTGCCTACAGCCATCTACTTCAAGGTGCAATGACCCAGTATTGTAATTAGCACTCTACTCGGACCTCAATGATATAATAAATATGTACAAATTGTGGCTAATTTCTACGTACGTGAAAGTGGCTTTTTATCAATTCAGAACAAGTACCTGGCAGTTGAATCCCCAGTTAAATTTTAAAATATTAAGCATATTGCAACACTACAAATGTTCGCATGATGTTAAATATTTGGCACTCCGTCTAACCATCATGATATGTTCATCCTGCTGCACTGAAGGGTACGGCGCCAATTGTTCATTATGACACATTACGTAGTGCATATAATATTATATCTAATATAAAAAACTTTTCTTTCCTTGCAGAACCTCTGACACATGGCGCTGCATCTAGCAGCAACGCACAAGGGTTTTATGTACTGAGACGGCCGCCTCGTTATGACACACCCCAGCAACCGGCAGCATCTGAACCCTTCAGAAGTGGGGCTTCGCTTCGCCAGTGGAGCGACAGCTTTCCAGCGAGTACACAACCACTCACAACACGTGACCAGTACCACCAGGCAAAAACATCTGCGTCTTCTCCCCAGATGTCTCAGAATGCACCCGCAGAGCCTAGGTGGAAATACTCTGGCTCTGCCAATGCTTGGCCAACGCAAAATAATGGTAGGAACGGTGAAGGAAGGGCGACAGAGCGATTTGAAGTCAGAAAAACGAATGGTAGATCACACAGAAAGCCTGCTGAATCGAGCAGGTCGACTGCTAGTGCTGGCTGGCCAATGGCTAGCGGACAAAGCAAAAGCAAGCCAAAGAATATACTTGTCATAGATGCAGGGTACACAACCGGTAATATACAAGATTTTCTTAACTCGGGCTGGCCAATGAAGAAACCAAATGGTAATGGTTGGCAAAATGCTGCGAGCAGTGGCAGTGGGTGGCAGGGTGCTAATTCGAATGGGTGGGAAGCAGCAGCCAGTAGCGACGGCTGGCAGACATCAAATAATGACGAGCAGGTATACGCTGTCCAGACAGCAAGCATGGATGACGCCGCAGATGTCGAAGCAGACACGAACCCGTTTTTTTCTGGTGCGGGCCCAAGCCATGGAAATGGGCATGCGGTTGCGGACAAGCAAGTGTACATAGTGAAGACAATCAGCCATAGCCCAGCGCCAAGTGCGCCTTCAATGGCTCCTGCATGGCCTTCAGATGAGTGGAGTGACGCACCGGCAAAATGGCCTTCGAATGGCTGGAACGGGGGCATGAACATGGCAATGACAATGCAGAATGGTGGTAATGGCGGAATAGGCCAGCAGATTCTTGCTTTACTTGGACAGAAGCAGGAATTTCTATTAAAGACCCTGCCAAGCCTTTTACCATCTGCACAGCAGTCAGCGCCGTCTGACTGGCCTTCTGGTTACGGAAAACCATCGAAGAAAAACAACCACTGGGAATGACTTGATCCCTGAGCTATAGAAAATGTATTTGAAACACTGTTTCATATACGTAAACAGCAAAGTACGAGGCTTCTCACTGTCGAAGCCAATGCGGAATACGACGCCTGAATGCAAAATAAAGTTCCTCGTGGCATATCTGCCTGATTGTATTCAGAAAACAAAAACATCCGCTGCACTGCCACCAGGTCTTACATAACACAAACTAGCTTCTGTCATCGAGTCATTAAGAGATTTTGGAAGCCTCAATAGAAATATTCATCCAAGTTCATTCTTGTAACATGGCAGCAATGTAGCTATCAGTAATGGTCCTTCTTATGTATAACCAAATCTATTTATAATGCAAAATGAAGTTTTAGATCTGATTACCACTATTAAACAATGCTCTCGATCTTTCACTAGCACAGTACTATTACCATGCATCCAATAACTTGCGGGTAAGTTGAAATTGTAAAGTAATGAAACTGATAGGTAAACCACCAGATGACACGGCAATCTAATGAGTGCAAAGGCCACTCAAAAGCATTTGCTCTCGTATGCTAATTCAGCTCTGCAGGAAACGAACCGTCATAAACTGTCATACACCAAACATCGAGAAGAGAATGATTTTTCACTATTTAGACAGGTATATACGCCGGTAGAGCCCGCAGTCAGAAATAATCTTCGAAGCGTTGTAAGGGGCTTCTTGTGTGCCCAAGTAGCTAAAAAATATTTCTTAGAAGATAACCCCACCTAAGGTAAATTAAACAATGAAATAAATAAAATGCAGGTAGATAAGTGTTGGTTCTGCTGAATGAGTCGCTGCTCTCATAACAGTCATTTAGACAGTATTTAAATACTAAAACGCCGATTTTTAATGGCACCTAAACAAGACTTGCTGCGTGGCATTCATCGTGACATAGCCACTCAATTAGCTTCACACATATTAGTGGGACTTGCAGCTGAGAGAAGTCCCATGTGCCTGAACGTTAATGCGTGACGAAAAGCGAGAAGTAGAAACGCTGTTGGTTTTTTATTCGCGTACTCACGGCTCGCAACAAAAATAATGGCACGTTAGGTAAGCATGGATGAGGAGAGAGCAGTTTTATGTCGAGACACTACCACTGTTCCGGCTCAAACGTGACTTCACAAGACCACACAAAGGACAAACGAAGTGCCACAAAAGCGCATTGTCTTCTTTCTTTCCGGGTGTTGCCTAGAGCATCACTTGCGGAAGCAGCACCTGCGGAAAATACGTGATCACGAAGAAGAACGATGCACTGCTACGCTCTTAACTAGCCAGAAATCCCGATAACACCTGCGTATGGAAAGCCCCGAGAACACAGACTTCGCCATTTGCGCAGAACTTGCACAGTAGTTCGCGTGTTTTATAAGATAATATGTCAACTCCTGTGATTCCGGTTGTAGCATTGTAAACAGACGGACGTTTCCCGCGCGGCGATCTTGTTTCGAACGCATAATGGCAGCGTGGGAAATGCATTGTGTTTACGTGAGTCCACCGGAGTGGTGGTGAAGCGTGCGATATTGTTCGCTGTATGGTTTTTCTGGTGATATTAACTAAAATAGATTTATTGCGTTAACAATTATCTTTACTGGTATTTGAGTCCCAGAGAATCAAATCAAGAATATTTCTTTTAAAAGAACAAAGCTATGACTTGGATGAATGGGTAGGTACCATGTCTTATAACATTTGTGCTTCAAATCTCAAAAGCAAGATACGATTATGAAAAACGCCGCAGTTGAGGGCTCTAAAATTTTGACAATCTTGGGTTCTTTAACACGCACCTGATTTTAAGTACAGGGACCTCAAGAATTTTTACCTCTATTAAAGATGGAGCGGCAATGGTCAGGATTCAATTCCGTGACCTACGGCTCAGAACTGGAGTACCATAAACACTATACCACCATGGCGGGAGGTAGGTACCTCCTCATCGCAGAGAAAATAAAAACAAGGGTGAAATAAGTAGCATGAGTGCTTGGTTTTACGTGTGTCTGTGGTCATGGGCGTGCGCAGGGTTCCACTTCATGGGGCCTGAATGTTTCTCGCAAAGCCCCCCTTTCTATTAAGTGGGCTCTGCAACACTTTTGGAGCATGGTCAAAAAACGCTGCCGATTGGTAGTAGAGGCTTCCGAGAATACGCGAGCCAAATGTTAGAGTGGAGCACGCGGCCTAGAATTCGCGATAAACTATCAAAGTCAGCTAAAAATTGCTTTCTCTACACTCGACAAATCACGGAATACGCCCAAAAATCAAACGTAGATGACCAATTTATCAGACATTGGTTGATTTGAACATGACGTGCTCGGTTGTTACAGAAATCACCGCGAGAGGTTGTCACTTGTCCACGCGTGTGTGCGCGATCGCATTGGAAAAGCCGCGTAAAAAAAAAGAAAAAGAGTGCTGAAGGTCACGTGGTGAGCGTGATGTTTTTTTTTTTGCCGCTCCCATCCCCACTCACATGCTTAGCTTCTCTCACTTTCGTTGGGTCGAGAGAAGAGAGAATGCGATTGCATCGTGTCACAAATATTTGTAACTCCGCTTATCCTGGATGGCTTCTTAAAATTTTTGCGAGGTTGAACTTGTCAGGCAATACGCTTTTCCTGTAAATTAATTCCAAGGTTACTCAAAAAAGGTTTTCAGGGCCCCTTTAAGTAAGTGTACATGGAGCGGAATTCGCACCCCCCTCCCCTCTTGCGTGCACCTGTGGTATTAGATTATAAAGCACTTGATCGGGGCAGTCAGCTCATTGCAAGATAAGTATTTAGTTCAGTTGGCACAAGGATGAAGACATTACTAGCACTGGAATGTACGGTACAAAAAGCTGTAAAATGCGTGGTACAGTTCATACGTGGTACCGTAACTTAGACATAACAGGCGTCTCTCATAATCATATAGTGGTTTTGGGACGTTAAACCCCACATATCAATCAATCAATCAATCAATCAGTTCATAACCGTAACTTAGACATAATAAACACAGATGCTTTCAGTTACAGGTACATTACAAAAATATCAGGTATATACATTGTTCGACCCAAAAGCGCCCACACAACGAGGTGGAAAGTGTCGTGCATGGCGCTTGCCAATGGTGATGCAGGGTCGTTACAATAAAAAGTTCGCCATTAGCGCTTATATAATTGCTTTCAGAGAACAAGGCAACGCCTTCTGTGCTTCCCATGTGCAACAACAAAGACATCCTTCTCCTAATGACCTATGTGCGTTGCTGATAGACGGCTACGTACAACGAAATAAAGCTAAATATTTCAATTCATCCCAATTTTGCTGTTAAAAATTCACTAATAAACAAAAAATTTCTCTAAAGTTAACATCCCCTGTTTTGTACGTGATGTCACCAATAAGTGGGAACTCACTCCGTAATTGTGATCTGCGTGTATGCACTAAATTGCGTATTAACATATTTCAAGAAATTTTACCTCCGAATAATCCTCAGGCACCCATTTTGAAAAGGTGCAGAAGATGACTGCCTGTATGACCCTGGTTATGGAATAAGCCACACTGCCTAGTAAGGAGTACTTTCCGTCGTATGGCAGTGCGTTTAAAGCACTTCGGCACCTACGCATCCTTACTCTGCTAACTATTGGTCACGTAAGATGCGTTACAATATTAAAGGGGCCCTGAAACACTTGGAATGCACCATAAATCATCAAAGTCAGCAAAAAATTGCTTCCTTTTATCTCGAAAAATCACGGAAGACACTAAAAAATCAGCCATTGGCTGATTTAAACAAGCCACGCTTGGTTGTTATAGTGATCGCCGCGACTTATCAACGCGCGCGCGCGCAATGACACTGCAGAAGCCGCACATTTAAAAAAGAAAAGAAAAAAGAAGTGGTCGAGGTCATGAAGCGCGCCTTTTTTTCTCCTGCTCCCTCTTCTTGCTTAGCTGCCAGTGCTTTAGTCGGGACGAGAAAGAGAGAATGCAATCGCAGCATGTGGAAAGTCTTTGGAACTCCACTCACACTGGACGGATTATTAAAGTATTTGTGGCGTTGAATTTGTGAGTCAATAAGCTCTTCCAGTGAATTCGTTTCAAAACGTGCTGCAGGGTCCCTTCAGCAAGGTGTTGTAACACACCCCAAGACAAATAACGAAAAGTGGACCGATTGGAGAAAACTACGCAATCTTTATTCCTCAGTGTTATGCATTAGTTATGTGGTCCAAGCTTAAAGAATATGTCATCCTTGTTTTCGCGCTAATCCACTTAAGCCAACCATCGAGATAAATACGCAACATAAGCATAATGCTATTTCTTCTCGAATGAAGAAAAAAGAGTTACAGTTGAATCAAGGGCTAATCAATGAATGCAATAACAGCGAGGTGGAACGTTATACGAAATAAGGCTTGCATCAAGCTTATATAGCATCCAACCCGGAGTAACTAGAAACACGCTGGCGTAAAAAATGTGGCCGCTGCTGCTATCGAAGTGACTCTCGGGCTGTCTATCGCTTCTACATGAACAGTGGTGAGAACACAAAACGTTGAAATCGATGGGCTGTTCGCTGATGCCCCTGTTCCGCTAGAGTGCGCGAGACCGCGCCCAGCCTATCAAAGTACGCAGTTGCCTGAGCCCAGCAACTTCCCACATAATCATGAGCTTTTGCCGTGATAGAAATGACAGTGATACAATGATGTGCAGCGTGTCGTATCGCAATGACAGTTTCAGCCGGTCAGGCCGGCAGCAATGAGAACAAGCTGAACGGCGGCAATAAATAATCATGAACACTGATTAAACACGAGGTGTGCATGGTTATTAGGGCGCAAACCTTAGATGCCTCATGAAGTGCGACAATTTACCATCGGTGGCGTTCGCATCCTGAGCCGTCGGTGTCAACAGGAGGAATGAAAAATTTCTACACGTTATTACGTCGTCATATAAAACCCTCTTGAAGTAATATAGCGTCATCCCAGACCATCAGAATTTGTGACGCCATCATGGCGTCACCACACGACATCGTCGCATTACAGAAAGCTTGCAATGCCTTCGATCTTGGAGGCAGTGGAAAACCATGTTAGGTGCAGGAAGCTTTCGGACGGGGGTGCGGAAAATGGTCAATCGATAGACCGGGAAGAGAAATACGATGGCTTTTACTTTCCAGTGGTTATAGACAAATGTATAAAGTACCGTGGCAGTTTTTCTCTGACAAGGACCTGCAATACAGAGAATTGAGAACTCTCCTACGTGCTAAAACTGAATCAAGTGATCTTGATCTGTATGGATTCTATTTCTGCAGAGCTCTGTACGCAAGAAAAACTAAAAGTCAGCAGTATTGACGCTTGAAATGCACGTAAGAATATAATCCGACTGTGAGTAACATTTACCAGGTGAACAAAAGATGAAGTATTCGGTCGCTGATTTGGTTGGGGAGCACATACATTATCAAAAAAAAGTAAATATACTGCATGCACTCCCCGTATTAAAAAAATGGCCAAAAGTTTGAACGTAAAGCAAAGTTAAGAAATCTCCACTGATTTACGTACCGTAAAAAGGCAAATTATTTGTAAGTATTTGTTCCACAATTTACTCACAAACTAGCTCGCATACAGAAACTTAGTATGCCAACATATCTTTCAGCCCTGTAGAAAACATAAAGCACGTGAATTTTATTCAATAATTTTAAGACAATATGATCCTTTAAAAACGCTTCTTTCGCGTGTTTTCGTTGTGAAGCTCACCTCAACAATGTAAATGTAAGTGCGACGGAGCTGCGCGAGTTGACGCGCTATTCTTCCCTTCGGTGGTGAAGTGAGAGAGCAGCGAGCTGTCGAGTCGGAGAAGGTACCGGCGAAAATTCGTTTAGCCCAGCGTTTCTGAAACAGCGTGTCGTACTTACCTTGCAGATGGCAAGTTGTCCAGAAGGGAGTTGTGTAGTGGGCTGTGAAGTAGAAACAAGAAAAAAAGTAATAAGAGCATTTCCTTAAACTACTTTCTGCATATTAGTCTCTATTGTGGAGGAGCTCTTCAAAAAACATAAAAAAAACAAAAAAAAGAAACAGGGTCTTTGACGTGCTGAACGAACACAAGGGCACAAGGAAGTTTTAACGCAATGTACAGCCCTCGCACTTCGTCACTTGTTTGAAGTGAAGGGCGAGGCTCAAGTTATTCCAAAAGTATGCACCTTTCTTCTCCGAACTCTACCCATCATTTAGACTGTAAAAGCTTTCTCGTAGTTTGCGCTTTTGAGAGGCGATGTACTGAAAGACACTTCCACTTAGGACGAAACGATACACGGGAATACGAAGCTGTGCCAGTTTTTATGTTGTTTTTTATGCGGGATACTGTGTAATAGGGCAGATGACAAGGCGTGTGTAGTTGTTTGTCATCTATTGCTGTGTAATGTGATATATATATAAATCGATATAATGTACCAATCTAACCAGTAATTTTAAGAACAAATATAAGGCGTTCATCTGGCAAAAAACTGTTTAAGTCTGCCCTTTCTGCCGAAGCCAGTAATGCCCAAGTCATTAAAAGCCTAGTTGAGGGCGAAGAGTTAAAAAGAGCATGCAAATACACGGTGCCGCCAAGCATAAACAAACAATAAAAAGGAGCAATTGCCAAAAAAAAGCTCAATCGTAATAAATAGGTGAAAACGTTCAAACACAGAAGATTTGCTTCGACTAGAACTCAACATTTCTAGCGCAGTTACCAATGCGGGAACAATTACGCTATTGGCGAACTGTTTTTCGAGAAATTCATTGCAATCCATAATATTAAGCTATCAGAAATGGCATGAATCAGTGTTTATAAGACGAGGCGTCACAAGCACATGCAAAAAATCTAGCCAACAAAACACTCGAAGGCTAAAATAAAATTCACAATACAATTGCGGCGAAGGTTTTTAAAAACGTGTTGTTCTAAAAGGCTCGTAGACATAAGGGTCTCACCAGAGCGCTGAGCAGCCCCGTTTAATGTCGGTGATTTTATCAACTAGCGGAATAGTCTTTCAAATAAAATACATTCTTCATTAAAGAGCACGTTCGGCTTTGCTGTCTTCCACACGCACTTTCGAGAAACCGTTCTTTCGCAAAAGAAAAAAAAAACATCAGAAAGCCCTTCAAAAAGGTATTAGTAAAAGGTAACATGTAATCTAAGAATAAGTAGTAAAACCTTTCGTTAGAGCTAACAGGAGGATATCTGTGAACAGAACGCTGTATTCGTACTTCATGAAACAATGTTCACTAGTCTCCTGCGGGTGACACAGATGGATGTAAACGAGATAAACAAAAATACCTTTGTTTGTAACTGTATGTAGTATTTATGGTTCAGAATAAAGTTGATAAAGTTGATTTTGTACGGTATTCCTGACCCTACAAAGAATAAGAGGTGGGCTGAATCCAAAAGAAAAAATCACTGATATCCGTAGTAATAACCTTGAGAAACTAGTGCAGCCTACCGAGATAGAGCGTGCACATTGTCTGGGTCACCATTCAGACAACCTAAACCACCCACTAATCGTGAAAATATTATCACACAATAAAATAGACGCAAATGGCAGGAAACTTCGTACAGTATCGAAAAGGACTTCTCCCGCCCGGTTCAACATGCTCGAAAGCAGTTGCTTGCATTTGAAACAAAGAAGCAAAACACGTTGGAACAAGTACTTTCTACGATTTAAAACAATGCACATCGGGTCGAAGCGCTATACACTTGACACGTCATCAAACACTGTTAAGGAAATAACATAGCAGTCAACCCACAAAGAACCAGCATTAGTGTGCCATGCGGCTTCCCCTTGCCACGTTCTCTCATTTTCCACCACTTTACTAACATACTGTGACGACGCGCGGCCATACCTAGCGTTTCTCCGAAACGAGAGCTTATAAACAACAATATCTGTGCATCCAACAGCAACGTACTCGTACCAACAGAAACAGGGCCTAACGGTGACGTAACGAATGCAGATATCTTAAGTGATTTGAAGGACTTCCACGTGTACCGAAACGACCAAAAATGTTCATGGGGGGGTGGAGTACTTGTCGCGATTCTTCATGGCTTACATTTCACTGTTATTAACATCGAGCCTAATATCTAATCCTTGTGGCTAACTTGTTGTACTTATACTCCAACAGTCCTACTTGCCGTCTGCTATAGACGCCCACAAGCGGATCCAAACTTTCCACTTCACCTGATTGATACCATTAAAAAACTTTCTTACACTTATCCAAATGCCAAAATTCTTCTTTTTGGTGACTTTAACTACCCGGAAATTGCCTGGCGAAATATAACTAATTCCACATTATCATGTCATACAGAAGCAAAAAACTTCATCAATCTGTGCCTTAACTTTAACCTCAATCAACTGGTCTCCCAACCAACACGTGTTTCACGAGTATCAGTTAATATTCTCGACCTGATATTAACCGATAGCCCCAAAAACCTATCGTCTATTGACCTTCCTAAAATAAGTGATCACAAAGTCGTTCTTGCTGTATCTTCATTTAATTGGCCCAAAAAGAGATGACTAATGAAACAATCCTTCTTTATGATAAGGGTAACAATAGCGCGATATTTGAGGATCTCTGCAACTTTTTAATCTGTATAAATCTACATTTTACACACGCTCCGTTCATGACAGCTGGTTGATACACCCGCCGCGGTGGTCTAGTGGCTAAGGTACTCGGCTGCTGACCCGCAGGTCGCGGGATCAAATCCCGGCTACGGCGGCTGCATTTCCGGTGGAGGCGGAAATGTTGTAGGCCCATGTGCTCAGATTTGCGTGCACGTTAAAGAAGTCCAGGTGGTCGAAATTTCCGGAACCCTCCACTACGGCGTCTCTCCTATTCATATGGTAGTTTTGGGACGTTAAACCCCCCAAATCAATCAATCAGCTGGTTGATATTTAAAAACAAAATAAATCTCTCCGATATGTCGATCCCGATGATCGCCTTTTGAACGAACAGCAATCAACCATGGTTTTCACTGCATTTAAAAAAGAAACTTGAAAACAAAAAGGAGTGACGTATTTGCACTAGAAAACGCACTGACAAGCGTGATACGTGTAAAAATTACATTGCCACTGAAAAATCTTATTTATTGTTCGTTCGTAAAGCCAAACATTCGTTCTTTCATATTGACATACCTAACCTGCTACTCAGGAACCCCAAGCAATTCTGGCAAGTTCTAAACCCCACAAATCCTTTCGGTATCAGACTAACAAGCGATTCGCACGAGGCACTGACTGACCACGATAGCACAGAAATGTTTAACAAGGCATTTTTATCTCTATTTACTTCTGAACTCGACACGCCCTCAAGGTCACCACTCTTCAATATAGAAACTCTAATGCCAGCTGTCACCTCTTTCGAAAAAGGCATTTTAGCAATTATTAACATTTCATCAATTATTAACAAAATGAAGCTCTTTTCATCAGCTGGTATACAAATTCCATCAACTATAAACTCCTAAAGATGTTCAATCGACTTAGGTAGCCAACTTATTTCTCATCTTTTCACAGTCGCTCATTTCAGGAATCATGCCCGTTGATTGGAAAACAGGCAAGACTGTTCCAGTCTACAAATCAAGTCACAGAAACTCACCCTTGAACTACCGCCCCATTTCATTAGTTAGCGTTCCTTGTAATATCCTGGAACACGTCATCTACTCGCAAATCGTCAACTTCTTGGACTCCAACGCATTTTCCCATCCTTCACAGCACGAATTTCGCAAAAACCTGTCCTGCGAAACGCAGTTGGCAAGATTCGTTCATGACCTTAAGACTAGTTTCAACTGTAACTTCCAAGTCGATTCACTCTTTCTTGATTTTGCAAAAGCTTTTGACAAAGTGCTTCACCAGTGTTTGTTACTGAAAATTCAAAGCCTAATTTACACCCTAGCATGCTCAGGTGGCCCCAGGTGGTCAAAATTTCCGGAGCCCTTCACTACGGCGTCTCTCATAATCATATGATGGTTTTGGGGCGTTAAACTCAACAAATCAATCAATCAATTAATCAATCAATCAATCAATCAATCATGCTCAGGTGGTTTGAAGAGTTTTTAACTAGCTACTCTCAATCCGTCAATCTTGATGGCCATCTGTCTAAACCCCTCCCACTCTCAATCTAATCCGTCTGTGTTGATGGCCATCTGTCTAAACCCCTCCCAGTAATATCAGGAGTCCCACAAGAATCTGTTCTCGGTCCTCTCTTAGTCGTATTATATATGATTGACTTACCATTGCATGCTTCCTGTAACATTCGCATGTTCACAAACGATTGCGTAATCTACCATGCCATTAATAACCATCATGGCCATTTCATGCTTTAGAGTTACCTTAACAGTATACAAAATTGGTGTAACGTTTGGTTAATGACTCTCAACCCTACTAAACGTAAACTCATGTCCTCCCATTGTCGTCACAATCCTTCTCGCTTCCACTACTGCATTTCAAATTCATCGATTAAGTTAGTAGACACCTATAAATATCTACAAGTCACCCTCAATTCTAATTTATCCTGGCGCACCCATATTACTAACATAATTTCAGCATCGAACAAAACACTCGGTTTTCTAAAACGCCATCTCCGACTTGCCCCACCTCATGTTAAATTACTCGCATATAGATCACTTATAAGACCAAAACTAGAATATGCATCTATCATCAGGAGCCCGCATCAAGCATATCTAATCACTGCATTGGAAGCCGTTCAAAACTGGGCCACTCGATTCATTCATTCGTCATATTGATATGACCTCAGCATTCGACCCTTGAAAGTTGCATTCGGTCTATCACTTATTTCGTGTCGTCGTCACATTGTAAGTCTTCCTCTTTATCATAAGTTCTTTTATTCGTTTATCAATCAAGCATCTTACATCACAGCCACGTCACGCATTTCTCATCGCACCAGTCATCCACTTCAAGTTGCCCGGCCGCCTTCGCATACCACTACGTTTTCTGCTTCATTATTCCTCAGAGCAGCTTCGGAGTGGAACGGCCTACCTTATGACATCGCCAACATTGTCTCATCATATGCTTTTTGAGAACGCATTACTGATCATCTGCGATGTTAATTGAATCATCACTGTTAGATTTTTTGTAGTCCCAACCTTCATACAACACCCCCTGAATATGGGCCCTTAAGGAATTAAAACGGAACTGAACTGATAAAATGTGGTGTTAGAGTTAGGAGAAATATACTACTAGAGATCAAGAGTTTGATTAAAACTCGTCTATTCGAGAACGCTCATAGTAAAATGTAACAGGAAGACGCCGACCGAAAAGAGCCTTAACAAAAGAGACGTGATTGCTCCCGCACAGGCACATTGTTGTCAAGTTTGTTTGCTATTTCAAACGTCTCTTATTCTAACATTATTTCGGGTTGGCGTCTTCCTTTACATTTGATCATATATACTATTCGAGAACTTGTTTCAGTACGTCACGGTCCTGAACATCGTAGAAGATTGAATTTTATAAGAAACGAGACCACAAGCACAAGCAGACGTTGGTAGGTCTAGAAACGCGCATTTAAGAGGCCGCTTACAAGGTGAGGCGTTGAAACCTCTGACGTGTTTTAATTTCGCCGCTCACCAACATGACGCCACGTCTGCGTCTCGTGGGGGCACAATTCGCTCATTGCTTCACCTGTTGATAACACGGTTGACAGAAGTTCAGCCATCTAAATTTGCCATTATGCCCGAAACAAGATACGTTATGTAACCAGCGAAGAACAATTTTTTTATGTCTTACGAACCTCTTGCAAGGTCACAGGCATTCTAAGTTACCACTAAAAACAGATGTTTCTGCACTAGAAGATGATCAAAAGTCAATTCCTGACACATTTCAGGCACCAAAGGAGTGAAGTGTTCTTTCTCAGAAGACTACCATCCCCTCCTACGCCTTCAACACGTTACTCAGTAGAATCACGCCAACACAAAACCCGCGCAATTGGCACTTATGTGACGTCTACAAAGACCTACGCTATATATGTGTTCCAAACGTGGTCGAGACAAGACGACAAACGCAAATAAACACAGGAAACATTTGCACATCTTGTCTCTCAGTGTGCTGTCATTGTACAGCGTGCCCTAAAGAGGCCGAGCCGGGAAATGGGTGCCATCGCAGCTTTGGTGGTAAGCTCATCACGTGGGTATCGTAGAGACGCGGTCAGGTTGGTACCACGCCGTAGTACTCGATACATACCTTAATTTAGTATATAGAGACCTACTTTGACCTCTCACTTGTATGGACGACATATTTCAGAAAATAATGAACTTTAGAGAAATTCATGGCGGTTTCCTCATGCTTTTTATATCAAAACCTATAAGTGTATCAAACCTCTGATTATTGAACATTTCACTATTCAGGAGTTCCCATCCATCGGCGGTTGTGCAACATCGCTTGCATGCAGCAGTACCGAGACAAAGCGGCCATGTGGGCCAATAAGGCAACCACGTGGCCAATAAAGCAACCACGTGCAATTCAGTGACTCTAGAGCGCTTTCAGATTAGGAAAAAAAATTTCCAGTGTTCATCCGAAACCAAAAGAAGAGTGCGACAAAAAAGTTGTAATGGTAGAGGCTGGTTCAAATCTTGTATCTGTAGCTGAGGCTGCAGGATTGGCATTCTAATGTACCCAGACTTCATGGCACAGCAACAAGTTGTGCCTGAAGCAGTGCAGAGAATAGTAGACTCTCTGGACACATTTGTCTCTTCTTGTGTTTTATGGGCACCAGTGCAATTATAAACTACATCATACTTTTGAAAATAATTACATTCCACATGTTTGACTTCATTGCTGTTTGCGCCGTGCTGTTTTATATTCTAGTAAACGTTCGGTTTAGTAAACTTGCAGTTAATGAACTATTTCTAAGGGTCCTATAACAGATATGCTCTTGCGTACCCATAACATAAGACCAGCCAAATATATAATCAGTTGCCTAGAAAAGTGTCTTGCAGTGGCCTTCATCATTATTTTCTACAACCTGAAAAACCCTTTGACACTTTTTTTAGAGTTCTGGCTTTCCACGTACACGGCTCTCAATAAATAGCCGCGTCAACTCTGTTTGGGCATCATCATAGTATTTTTGTCGGAGAGTCATTTGATTCAGCAGAAAGTTAACGCACCCTTTTAAAGAGAGTTATACTTGTGGCAAAACAGTACTACCCAAAAGGAGTCACACAATTTTTTTTTTGCTTTTAGTGTTTTTGCGCAAGATGGCACATGACACTATATGTATGGTGTTAAGTTTACAATGTTTATGTATAATATTTGTGTGTGAAATGATGCGTACGTGTTTCTCTACGTCTGTACCTAAGCAGGTATTCATTCACATCAGCCATTCACATTTTAAAGCTGGTTTCTTTTGTTTTCTAGAATTTAGATTGCTCTTGGAAAAAGTCATCTCACTGTAAACTTTAGTACTTTCCAACGCACCTGCTATACTGTTTGTTGAATGGGACAACACTGGAAAGAAACTTTCAATGACCGTACGCCCTGGCTTAACACGACTCACAGGTGAAAGTCAATTGGCGTGATGATTTTTTTCTTCATGATGCTCGTCACTATTCTCATAACCAAAGCTTGCGAGGTCTCCAAAATACTTTTATACTTTGCTGATGATGTGGCTGATGATGATGATGATGATGATGACCCTTGAAACAATTTGACAGATTTCAACCATCCCATCGTTACGCAAGAGACATCTTATGCCGGATGCGATTCCACGCTTGTGTTACGCGATACCACATCTATTGACTCGACTCCTTGTCGAACGTAACAAGTCAATAGGGTCTTTTTTCAAACCGGTTGAAACCGGATCTACTTTAGAATACTTTACCACCTCCCGGAATAACAGGGTTCTAAGGTCAGGTGAGTCTGTCTTTATTTTTAAACCATACGCGATATTTTTAAAAATAGCGTCTGATGAGGTACTTAAGGATGTCACTTTGATAGAAATGTTGCTAACAGTCGCAGCCAGACACTAGTTTCTCCGTACATCTTGTGGTTCCAACTCTGTCTTTCGTTCCTTCGCAAGATCTCTTATGTGAACTTCCGATTCATTCATCTTAAAAATGAAATACGTCCACAAGTAATGACCCCACCCACCCCTAACTTTTTCCTCCTAGGCTTTACAGGCCGACTGCTATTTTGTTTTAGGAACATATGTACCGATGGACACATTACGCATAACGTTACACAAGTTGTTTCCGGGTATCGCATGGAGCGACCAGCATCGCACACAAAATGACCCCCATGAACTCCATCATGTTCCTGTCCAACACCGATGCAGTCATTGTTGCACGTCTCAAGCTTTCTGTCTTTGAACTAGCACCGCGAAAGCACATCAGGCAATGGGTGTGACATAACAGTAGCATTAAAGAAGACAAGTATTACTGCTAAGAAGATGACCTGCATGAACTGGATGAGCTAACTGCGATCTTCTCTTCAACTAATGTCGAAATAAACACTCTGTAAGTGCAAGTCATGCTTTTATTCTCCGCAAAATACCATGCATGGGCGACCACTACAAATTAGTGAAAACAGATTAAGAGGGACGCTTTCGCGCATAAGCGTTCGAGGAAACGCATAATGAATAGTGCTTTTCCGCAGGACACTGTCGAATTCCCCAAGATGCGTGTTAATAAGCATCGCGGGCCCACATGCTCCGTCTCTCATTACAGCGCAGGAAATCCGCCCCCCCAAAGCCACAGGCCAGCGTTGGTGGCTACTTCCGGATCCACTAGCGATCACGGCTAGCCCTGCGCGGTCCGCAATCTATAATCCACCTGACCGGAGACCGACGGCACCTGGCTCCGTCGAGCACGGGGTCAGTGCATAGAGGGCCATAACGAACGGCTCCCCGTGCCTGACCCAAAGACAGAGGCGGCGGATGGCTCACGAGGGTAAGGGAGGCGCGCACACACTCTTGTATACGCACGTGCACTGGAGGATGCGTCCTTCGAGAGCGAACGCCGACGCCGAGGAGGAAGAGTGGGAAGAGCGCGGAGAAAGTGAGGCAGGAAGGAAGCCTCTGCGTGGAAATCAAAAGTGGAAGTTGGACGCACTCTTCGACTTCTTTCGCAGGCCGTCACCTGGACGCTGGATGGTCTATTCTGAGAGGACCACGACGAGCGAAAGTGGAACGCACACCACCACCCCTCGCCGTCGCCAAACGGCGGAGAGTCTCTCAAGGGGGAAAAGGGCTCCGGGGTGAAAGAAGCGGGGAAGGGGTCACTGACGATGACCTCTTGTCACTCTCTTCCAAAGTTCTTCCTTCGCATTGTGGCGAGCGAAACGCGTTGGTGCTGATGGGGCAAGAAGGTTGTTGAGGAGACGTTGGCCATAGGCTCGGGTTGCGATCTCCTCGCGGCTACTGACTGCTACAACACTACCCTCTTGCTGGGCCCAGTGGGTATAAGTACGGTACCAGGAGGCGAACAGCTCCAAAGACGCTCGCGTCCTTTCTTTCTCAGTGGCTACCTGAGTTACAGCCGACAACGACCGACAACGCACCTCTATACGAGTGAGCCGGTGTCGAGAGCAAGCATGCGGCCTATGGTGAGTGCTAACCATGTTTTTACCACGAGTACTTCTCTCTGTAACCTTGCAGTTTGGACTTGACGGGCCCCCGGGAGCTCAGGCCTCGCCCTGCGGCCCTGATGTTCAGACAATGCGTTTGTCAAGTCTGTGTTAGTGTATCACGGAAAAGAAAAAAAAACGAATAGTAGGATATTGAATATGTGCTTAACAAATTTCCAATGCAGATTTATAACAGTACATGGTGTGGAATATTTGACGTGTAGGGAATACCAGTTGGAAAAATCACGTGGTATCGGATATGCAAGGGGTATCAAATTATATTAATAATTGTACTTGAATTATTCAAAGAATCAGGTAATATTCATTTAAAAGAGAAATAATTTAGAAGTTTAGGTTACAAAAAATGAGTTATTCTTTGCTGTGCGTAAGAATGGAGGCGAATTAAAATAAATCACTAGAAGCATGAAAGCTTTCTAGTAAACAAAAGCTGAGTGTTCTGGAACTAAAGAGCAAACCTGTGCAATCCTCTTTATGTCGGCTTTGGCAGGTAGCAGTGATACACAGTTTAAAAATCACGCCAATTACAATGTGCCATTCTTTAGCAAGCTGCCGCTTATGCACTTCACCGATCAAGGCTGGTGTTGAGGTATTTCACTGCTGCTCTCACTGTTAAGAGTAATAGAATTACAAGAAGAGCCTCGCAAGGCAGTAAATATTGCGAAATAAATAAAGCAGCGTACACTGTTTTTCTGCCAACGTAAGCGCTTTCAGTAAACTCACTCAGCAAGGGTCAGTTAACTCGATAGCATAACAACGTAGGCGCTAAAGCACGGTTAGAAACAAAAAAAGAGAAAGAGCCATGAGAAGCGTTATACATGAAAGTTTGTTGTTTGTCTTGAAGCGCTTGTTTTTAGGAAGACAAAGAGAAGTAGTGAAGATATTTTGAGTGACTGACTAGTAGAGTAGTCAGCCGGGCGTAACAATAATCCCCTCGGGAAGAACCTTCCATCCGACAGAGGAAGCTTGAAGATGCACAGGAAAACGTATAAGGATGTCCGCAAACTGTTTCCGGCATTCGGAGTAGGTAAGAACTGCGCTCCATTAGGACAGAACATTGTTTTGAAAAGGAGACCGCACGCCCGCTTTTTCATCGCAAACATTTCCTACATGCCTGGTGGGGGATGTATATTCGATCTGTTTTTTTTTCTGATTTTAACATCATGGCACAGGTTTCTATTAGAGGCCGTACCAAGTACTTCCGCTTCTTTGTCACACACTCCAAACCAATACTGTTCATTTCAGTGGCTTTATTGATACGAGCTAGTATAACTGCTATGATTTTCATACAGCTGACGGTCGTAGAATAGTCAAATCTACTCTCTTTGAAACGAATATTCTAAACGACGTCAGCAGCAGTTATGCTGCATGCCCACCGATGATCAGCAGAAAAAAAACAGCAGTTTTATCTTGTACCCTTTTCATTATTTACGCAACGACTCTCAATATGTCAGGTTATATAATGAAATGGTGTGGTACACTGGAGGCTACTCATGTTTGTAGTGAACGTAGATGATCATCGCATCCGCCAACTCGAGCCTCCTTTACGTTGAACAAAGTTTATATAGAAGTCATCTTTTGCTGCGGCGACAGTTGCACGAACGCTCTAGGCTAAAAAAAAAACAGCTGGTATTGTCGATGTGCTGTTCGGAACAATTGCGTATGCGCAGCATGCAAGCCTCGTGTCAGCTGACCTACAAAGGCGATAAATCCATGGCATCAACAATTGGGATGTAAAGTAAGCTGATGCTAAGCAATATTGTTTAGGTTACTTTTGCACGCACACTTGCTTTCTTGCTGAGGTGTATGTTCTGTACTGAGCAGAAAGCGTAAAGTTAACATAGCTTATAACTTCCCTGGAAGTTAGTAGAGCAATTTCTTGAGTGTATGACGGTGCATCTCACGCACCATGAATGGTTGACAACTGCATCACCGCTAACAAATCTCAGCCCGCCAGTCGGTGGCGTCGTTTTCTGCTAGAGTCCGTGCAGTGATTCTGCGAGGCGTCTGGTGACAGCAAGGATGCTCTTTATATCGCAGCCGGCCTTACCTCATGTTTCGCGTCGTACGAACATCTCGTATCTTCTTGTGCGGTAGTTTTTTTCATATTCCGTGTAAAAAACATTACTTCTAGAACCACCTACGAACAGTCAATTAGTACGTAAGGAAAATATTAAAATTTTCAGAAAACCCCAAATGACTCTGAACGTACAAGATGGCCAGCGGACACCAATAACACATAAAAAAGGCCCACAATAATCATTTATATTAGCACAGTATCTGTTAGGCAGCTACAAAGAAGTGGGCTTTTGTCCAGATGACGTAGGATGTATATGCAAAGTTAACTTTCAAACTTAAATTGTGGCAAATGAGTTCTGCGGAATCCCGCAAAGTGGCGCAAGCATTCAGAAAGAGATAATTGCTAACCAGCTCTTTGTTGTTCGAAACGACAAGAAACTTCACACGTGTTTCTCAGAAAGGTAAGCTTCCTGTTCAAGAAATAATCGTCTCGGTGAGGGTATCAAAGCCTTTTTCTCGTGCATTCATCACTACATTTCATTATCCTTACACCACGCTCTATTTTTTCATCGTCACTGATTTCTACGTAAAGCAAACGGAAAATGTCAGTGCTCAGCGTTCAGCCTACCGGAATTACGCTATTTCTGGCTACACGCTGTTACCTCCGCTGGCGCTCTCCAAAACACACAAAACGAAGAAACAATTAACGCACATGATATTCATGAGACACAAGTTATAACAAGCATGCAATTGATTGACAAAGCAATATAAAATTATCTCGGTTTTCACGTCCCGAAACCACCACATAATTATCAGAGATGCCGTAGAGAAGGGCTCCGGTAATTTTCAGCATCTAGAGTTCTTTAACGTGCACTCTCATTCCACAGTACATAGACATCTACCACTTTTCCTTGATCGAAACGCACACCGCCACTACCAGGGTCGAACTCGCAACCCTCAGGCCAGCAGCGAAAACCTTAGCCGCGACACCACGGTGGCGGACGCATGGCAAACCAAGCTCGGAGACAATTCCCAACTGATATCTCTCGTTGGTAGCCAAATCGTGAGCCTTATTTATCATGAAATCCCGTGAGCGGGCTGCTGATGTCACAAATTATGACGAAAAATACAGAAACTGCCAGAAAAGAATGATCTTTTCTTGCGTCTTCAGAGGCTGCTTAGGGCATCTTAACAATAACGCGAAGCAACAGTGCTTCGTGCAAAATGTGATTGAAAGATTCAGAGGTCTAGCGAACCCCCCTGAAGCAGTGGTTGATACCTGTGCAGATTGTGCTAGCCTCCCTCATAGGGATGGCGCTAGCCGGCAACCTAGGTGGAGGCGGAGGCGGCGGATGGCAAGGCGGCGGCGGAGGCGGCGGAGGTTGGCAAGCTGGAGGCGGTGGCGGCGGCTGGCAAGCTGGAGGAGGAGGAGGTGGCTGGCAAGCTGGCGGTGGGGGAAGCGGCGGTGGTGAGTATAGTTTAATGTGTTAGGAAGTAAAAAAAAACTGGGCTTATTTCATTTCGCTCACCTGATTGTGACAAAAACATTTTACGGGTAACATGAGGCGTCAAACAGCGCAGCCAATAAACATTATTATGCAGCATTAGTAATAGAATGTTTAACAATAGACACGTAATGCAGCTGCTTAGTGTTTCATAATTATCTGTGCGCTGTCAGTTTAGGGTGCTACTCTGACTTAAAAATTTAAAGCTACACTGCTTCAAAAATTGTCCTAGTAGAACGTGTAAAATCAGACAGGCATGCATACATGCACCACCCTGGGAAAAAAGTCTTAACAAAATGTTCAGATCACTATATAAAGTACCTTCCAAGATCAAGATAACGGACCTTGCTCCAAAATGCGCGTATTTTGCAATTACAAGATCGCCAAACACTATCGTTTGGGTCGAAACTACCTCACATCCAAGGTTTTCTTGCTTTGAAAGAAAGCTATTATTCCCTAGAATAGTGTAACCATAGTAGGGTTCACTTGTCTAGTTTCGAGTAATATTGACGACATACTTTCGTATTTGGCATTTCAGCACAGCACAATAACGAACCTGCTAAGTCATTTCATTGGACTGATGCATTTTAGGAGGCGAAAAGCACGTCTACATCATTCGAAAAGTCAGCGGTGGTGGTGGCGGAGCTGGAGGTGGCGGAGGCGGTTGGCAGCCTTCGGGAGGTGGCTGGATGCTTGGTGGCAGCGGCGGAAGCGGCGGCTGGCAATTGGGCGGTGGCGGTGGCGGCGGCGGCTGGCAAGCTGGTGGAGGAGGAGGTGGAGGAGGCTGGGAAGCAGGAGGAGGTGGAGGTGGCTGGCAGGCTGGTGGCGGAGGAGGAGGTTGGCAAGCTGGAGGCGGTGGCGGTGGATGGCAAGCCGGTGGAGGTGGAGGAGGCTGGCAAGCTGGGGGTGGCGGAGGAGGCTGGCAAGCCGGTGGCGGTGGAGGCGGAGGCGGCGGTGGAAAGCACATCTACGTTGTCCGCACAACGAGCAAGTTCGGCGGCGGCGGTGGCGGAGGGCATGCTGGAGGTGGCGGAGGATATGGCGGTGGCGGATTTGGTGGCGGTGGACACGGTGGTGGTGGCGGCGGTGGTGGAAAGCACGTCTTCCTCGTCAAGACTACTACAACGAGCGGCGGTGGGGGTGGAGGCCATGGCGGTGGCGGCGGTGGCTGGCAAGCTGGTGGAGGCGGCGGCGGCGGTGGATGGCAGGCCGGCGGCGGCGGAGGAGGCGGAGGCTGGCAGGCCGGCGGTGGCGGAGGAGGCGGAGGCTGGCAAGCTGGTGGTGGTAGTGGTGGAGGAGGTGGTGGCTGGTGGTAACCCACCTGCCCCTAGCTTCACCAGCAAGTCCAAGAAGATAAAAAGGGATTTTTTCCACACCACTTGTAAGTGCTCGTTATTATACCCACCATCAATTCAAATGAATGCTTTGTCCCATTCATGTTCTTGCTTGCGTATCGTTTACATTTTCAATCCATATTGGTAGTGCAGCCAACGCATAGCTGTCGTTTACCTGTGTAATTACACCAACGAACAAACAAAGCAGAGAAATATCGCTTGCATGTAAACTTATGTATCGGAAACTCCAGGTGAAAACGACCTACATCTTCGTGAAAAAAGACCTGAAATGTTTGGAACTCTACAATGATAGTGAATTGCTTTATTTGGCTTTAATTTTATGGTTGCAGAAACCGTCAACTTTTCACCTCTTCCTGCATTTTTGCAAGCATCAAGATGTTAGAAATTGTTTATTTCGTTGAATTGAACAATCCTATTCCGAGTGTAGATAATAGTAACCACATTTCACTGTTGGTGTCACTGTTGTGAAAAAGTATTGAAAGAGACGTTGCATGTTGCCCGTCGTTGTTGACACCTTGAACTGACGTTATTACAGAGAGAGCCGCCTATCACCGCCATACCCACAAGAGATGGTGGAACCATGCCAAAGTCCAACACCGGTGTACCTCAGAGAAATGCGGGGAAAATCCTTGTATATGAATGTACAAAGCACACTTTTCATGTTGACGAATAAATACAAAATGCCAAAGATGGCAACATCGCCAAACATTGCTTCTATTTTATTTACTATCTGCATATTACTGTTTCACCTCCCAGCTACGTGCCGTGATAGGTGAAAAATGCGCGGTAGCAAGCCGAAACGCAATAGAAGACGTCATGAATTTCTTTGAGCTAAAACAAATAAACCAAAAAGAAGGCTCTAGGAGAGTTGCCCAACAATACGCCTAATAGGAACAAATACGAACATATATACGCATCCCTTAAGATAACATTAGCGTTATTATAAAACTAAAGCTCACTAATTCTGTTCTTCTGAAGCGCATTTTATACAATCCTGTTTCTCTTTGAGCGATATATTCAAGATTAAATATTCAGCAGACAATTTAGCGAACGGCAAGCACTGACCTATTGGTTTGATGATAACAAATGACCCATAACCGCACAGTCGTCTTTAAAAATAAAGCGATAGTGAAGCGCGTAGATTAACTTCAAAATACGAGGCACCTTTTGACAAAAGGAGTATTTTGATAATAAAAGAAATGTGTTGCAAAGAAATCAAGTAATTGGCAAATTTAATTCATCAGTTTAATATAGCAGTTACTATGAATGGAATAAGAAAAAAATAAATAGGAAAAACATTTTTCATCACCATGTGCTTGTAAATGGACATGCTCGTGAAAAGGCAGCTAGTGTTCACCAGTACAACAAGGATCGTCTTGCAGACGAAAGTATGAATAGTGTAAGTTCGAGAATCTTGTATACAGCACACTTCGCACTCATACAGTGGAAATGTATCTCAGCCATGTGGTCCGGTAGTCCACCTGTCCTAAACCTGTTGGCTACGAGCGTGGGGCCACTGACCACCTATACCCAAGCTTATTGTACAGTGTACTAGAAAGGGGCAGTTTGCTCACTGTTTTATCCCTCCGCTAAACCGACATGGCCCTCCCGGCGTCAACAGATCGTGTGCCCACCAGGGGCACTGCTCCCGGTTTCTCTTGAAAACTTCTCTTGCCTTTTGCAGTGTGCGAAGTGCGTCAGCGCGTCCCCAGGGTTACGCTGGTTGGGCTGCTGTTCGGCGGTTATCAAACGCAGCGTCGGCGGTGGGAAGAGGGCCAGCACAATGACACAAGAGACAATAGACGTACACATATAGGAACGGTGTGAAAGGTCATGGTTTTTTTCTTACTTTTAAACTTGTTCAAGTAGTTGCAACTGTTTCTATGTGTGTATGCCCAGCTGCAGCGCATATTCACTCCATTCATTCGTTTGAAGGACGTTTGTCGGTACCGTAAAATCCACTTTGCTGCATTTGTGTATGCTAGTTATCGTGAAGGATCAGCATCTGTGCCTATCCGCAAATCGCAACTGTCTGAAAGACAGCCTGCCACTGCATCTGAAGAGGACACGCGTTTTACAGCCTATGGTAGTCACTCATCCAAAGCATGCCATGTGCGTGCACAGCGATTTCTTGGGCAGTGTTTGACAACAGAAAAAGCGGGACCCATCTGGGAGTGACCACAGCGTCAAGCACAATAAAAAAAGAAGAAGAAAACCACAAAGACAGTAACCATGAAGCTGCTTTGGTTAAACTAGAGAAATCGATCAGTAGAGCATCACAAGATCGGTCTTTCTATATTTCAACTTTTGGCAGGTGACAAGTTCGCCAATGAATAGCCTATATTGAATGACTCGGCATTTGCTTTTCTGGGAGGTTTTCTGTTGGTTGTTCCATTGTTTCACCCCGATGTTTCTGCTGTGTTTCCGTTAATTTTTGTATTTGACGCTGGCTTTAGGCTCATATGCGTAGAATTTTTCATGTCGTGTGCATTGATTGTATTTTGATCAGTGTTGCATAATAACGACGTCGCTTCTACCTTCGGCCTTTGGATGCCTGCTAATAGGCGTTTGATTTATAATCACTATTCCTACATCTTTTTTTTTGTTTTTGTGGCCGATTACCAGATGTTCACCCACGATTGTTGCATGTCCTTATTCATCTACCACGAGGAACGATTACTATTTTTTATTTTATATTGTGGTAGAGCAAGCATATGTGCATACATAGATATGTTATTGGACAAAAAATCTATTTGTCAGCAAGTGTTGCTGTCGAGTGTTGCTTTCTGTCCTGTTTTTTTTTTCACGCCGCTAAAAAACTTTCGAAATTTATTGCTATGATGTAGTGAAAATACGTGTACGCACGTGATATATATTACTAGTCATATACTCATTATAACTGAGCATACATATTTTTACAGTGAAAGCTGTTATGGCATCACAACTCGGGTTTCGCGCAGCGCTGTAGTTTTCCGCCGCCACCGCCACCGGTGGCCGTAACCACATCGTGCGAAATTAAAAAAAAAGTACTAATGACACACTCGGACTCCCACCCGGATCTGCTGGGTGCCAGCCCAGTATTTCACCACTGAACTGGCTGGCAAACTTGTCTTAGGCTGGCTTGATGTCGGGAAAGCAATCACGTTAATACGACTTATGAAGCGTTTTAAAACAGCGAGAGAACAAACAGCGAAATAACAAGCAGTCATCCCAAAATGCGAATAGTGTAATGGGTTGGTCGTCCAATGTTCCAATCCATTACAAAAACTTGTTTTTGTTTCTCTATCAACTGTGGCACATACCCAATTAGCTATAATTTCTCAGCATCGTCATCCACTGCATAAACAATTGGCACAAAATTCCTCGCAATAATTTAGTGGATACCGCGCTCCTCAGAAGAATGGCAAGAAATAGTATAGCGAATGCAAACCTACTACCCGAAAATTTATATTGTTGTTGACGTATTCGGCATTAAGCGAGCGTGCTTGCAGCAGTTACCCAAAGAATGTTCAGAAAAACCTCTTAAAGGCCGCTGTCCTAGCTTTTGTTGTGACTGCGCTGCGTCTTCCACGCACGCCTGGCGTTTTTGTTATTAGATTTGTAATTACCAACTTCGCCCACTAGTCCAACTGATCTTGATAACCTTGTATGATCAACGGGTGTAATTAAAAAGTTAGTTCAAATTGCGATGTGGATGCATTTTCACAAAGCCAAGTAATTTCACTCGTGAATGATTCGCTGAGGGAAAAAAAGCATTGAGTAGGTTAGTTACAAGTAGACACGCTCTTATGCGAAAAGAAAAGAACTGGAAAATGAGGCATTGTTTCTATTTGCACAGTGGGGCTCGGAAGGCGGGAGTGAAGTCGCTATTATCGCTACAATGGCAAAACAGCAATGGTCATCGTATAAAAAAAAACTTGAATGCTTCCAAATACACGTTCTGTTATTGCAGCGGCTGTGTGGAGGAACATTTATTCGTGCAATATCAGCTTTAAACATAACCCAGCTTCAATAAATCAATCGCAGTGGCAGTGATTCATTTCACAACACACAAATAAATTGCACACGCGCTTTGACCATGACTTATGCACGAAACAGCAACGCGCAATAGCCACGCCTTTAAACCCGCCAGAAAGCTTCAGATGACGCTGAGAGCCGCGTCACCCTTCGGCGACGACATGAAGTGCGTCACTTTCCGCCCCACACTGAGCACACTGCCCCATTCTAGTACAGGATACTAACTGCATGTACGCCCTTGAAATTTTAAACACCTAGAAAGCTTCAGATGACGCTATGACCCGTGCCGCTCATCGCCGACATGAATTGCGTCCCTTTCCGCCCCTCAGTGCGCACACTGCCCCATTCTAGTACACAATACTAACTGCATGTACACCCTTGAAATAGACCGATCCCACCAGATAATCTGAGCATGCGCAGTTTTCTGTCAGTGGCACTGCCGCCATTTTAATTGGAGTACTCAGGGCGCTGTTGTGGCGGTTGCTTGCTGCTGATTCAAGTATTTTGGCGTTTAGCACGAATCATTGGTGTATAGGCCGATTGATCACGGTTAAAAACTGAGTCCAGTCCTCCAAAGCATATGTTACTGTATTGAAGGTTACACTACATATCCTTGTATTAAGAAAAAAAAGGCAGTCAAGAGTGCTTACATGTGGCGGCCTGGTTTATATTGGCAAAATTTGCAAAATTCATATTATATATGAAAAAAAAAATTTTTGGTCCCCTTTGCCATGCGAGCCAAAATCATCTTTAAAGAACGTGAGCACGCGAGTGATACAAGTTACAATATGCGAAAAATGACTTCCCAGAACACTGCGATACAAAGACGGAGAAAAAAAACAAATGAACAAAAAAACCTTTTCTCATCTTTTTCGTCCAAGAAACACTTTTCAGGTACACTGTGTTGTCAGCGCAGGTATTTATTCACAGTGATATATTAACAGGAATGGTTATGAAACCGTCCTGGTGAAACACGCTGTAGAAATTCGTCCATGGTACGGTGACTGGCACCATGTCGTTTCAAATGTTTACCGTCACAGAAATTTTGTGACTGGCACAATACGTTTCTAATGCACAAGGGATATATCAGTCAGTAAGAGGCGATGGGGACACAAACATTGCATCATACGAGTAGTAGTTCACTCCGGCTTCCGGCGAAGGCGTCAGCGGATCGACGGCTCAGCGCCTACCACTGCACCGCAATCACGCCACGGTGACCCGCGCTCATATAAGAAGCTAATCATTGCAACCACTGTTGCCACTTGACGTCGTGTTGATAATATCACAGTTTGGAATAATGGGACATTCCGGTGGCGCGTTTGGCTGCGATGATGGCACGGTAGTGTTTTCGCCGTAAACTGCATGACGTGCAGCTGTGTACACGTACAGCTCTCATCTATAAGCATCGTTTGTTTCACAGGTCTGATTTAAGCATGATACTTCACAGTCTTCATTCCATTTGCTGAGAAGTTAGTTTAAGTGATCTTTCTGTTGCCCTGAAAACACGTTGTATCGACTTTGCACGTCTGATGGCGATCGCCCTAATAAAGGGCGATCACCCAGCCGCGTTGAACGAAATGTTTCTGTAGCTGATTGGCCCGTCAGTCACACAGAAAGTTTGTTTTCTGCTAAACTATACGATGAGATTCCTGTTACACACACTAAACTCACAAACACTTTGAACTACACGTTGCAAGAAAGCGGTGTTTGCCGCTCGACGCCTCATTTAATTTTATGATTGTCGCGCTCAATATTCTTTGAAAACACAAAAAATTGGTGACCTTTTGCTCCAGGCTGTTCTTCAAGCATGTCAACCACACAGCACGTGATATGAATTATCATGCATGATTCATCCAAGTACGGCTGCTAAAGCTCGTTGATGCAGCTCGCCAATGCAGTCGAATGTACCGAGTACTGACCGGTATGCGCTGCGGCAGCGGCGGCGTAGTGCAACTCGTGGTGAGATCTGTCCATTCTTTTAACATCGCATATGAGCCCTGAATGCTATAAGATGACTGTATCTAACTTTCACCGGAAGCAGCAGAGTTGCGTGTCTTCTACTATTCAATTCATGATAATTGCTCTCTTTACGTGCCTGCCAAAAGCTATGTGTGTGTCAAGATAAGAAGTTGAGACCTGCGGCTGGAGGTCTGCGTCCGGACATCTGCGGTAACTCGCCTGGAGCTGCGAGCGAGATTGTGGAAACTCCCCTGTACCTGTGTAATTGAAGTCTAGAAATTTCTACGAGACAGTTTTTTCTTCTGGCATTTACGCACAAAGCCATGAGCAACTACACTGTAACAATGCATGGTCAAAGTACACCGTATGTTGTAGATCACACCAGTTGCTAGGCGTAATAATAGTCAAAGCCATTTCATGGTGTCTTCACGCATGGTGAAAAAGTGGTTAGCATCTGTCCCCTCTTCCAGTTACTCGCTGGAAAGACAAGGGCAATGTCGCCCACCTATTGCTATCTTACAATCGTGCAGGGTGATCTTGGTTTACTTTGACACGGTTTATCGGCCCTAACTAACACATGCAAAATAACTCTATGCACGATACAAATCGTTGGGGTAGATTCTCCAAATTTGTTGACGCCTGACTCAAAATACTTGAACAAAGTTGACTACACCCATCAATAAAAATCACCTCGTAAAGACTCACTATGAGCTTGAAGCAGTGAGCGCATTCATGGCATGCTGCCGGTAACCCACACCACCGCCAAGACTCTGCACCAACGGAGAGATTATGCATAATTTTTGCCGAACGGTAATGTCACGTCTGCGGCGAGACCTTCTATTACGCCATGGTGCCCCAAACAGCCAATCATCAACTTGAGCATGCAAGGTATGCACCAAAAAATCGAGGTCTGTTAGCCACCGTCATCATCATTGTCAACCGGACTACGCCTACTGCAGAGTAAAAGCCTCCGCAATGTCTCGCACACCCAAAAATTGGCTTATTTAGAATGACGGATGTATAAAGTGTACTTTACAGTCATTTTTAAACTTTAGAATTGTGTGTACCTAAAGCAAGAAACGACGGTAACATGCACACCGGCGCGATCGGCATGATATATAGGACCGCTCTCTATGCATTATGAGTTGCGGTGCTTGATTTTTTCGCATTTAGGCTCCGGAACATTTGTAAGCCTTACCTAAAGTGTACCTGAAGTAAATAGAAGGACAAGAATTGCCAGACAATCATTTGCGGTGTGACTATAGTGAACGACAGCTGCGTTTTCTTGCTTCCACTTAGAAATTTTGTGAAGCAATCGAGAGAGCTCATTTAGGTCTCGTCAACTTTGCGGCGTAAACAATTCGCTGTTTCTGTTAGGAGTGGCGTCAAGATAAAGAATTGAGACACTGCAACTTAGTATTGTTAGAACAATACGGCACTGATGCGAAATCAGTATAGGCGGGAGACATGCAAAACACGTGTACTAATTGCTTCAACACGCACGGGCATTGCAAGAATTAACGATGGTATTTGCAGTGTGTGTAAAATAAAAAGAAAGCGTGTTAGGAAGCAAATTATTTCTTGTTGGCTGCTTTATGTTATTAGCACACTTTTCTCCTCATCTTGATGTAAAACATTAAAATGACGGTGATTTCGCAAATCACACATCAAAAATATCTTGCACTTATTCTCTATCTCTGCCAAGCGACAAATCATGAGGCATGCTTGGGACCTGTTATAAAGTAATGTATAGTGGAGCATATTGCTGCACACGCTACATAAATGTGCATGTGGCACTGGCTGAAACAGTGCATGCTCCATGCAACCGCATGAGCATGCGCGGTGAAATTTTCAGTGCAGTGAAAATTTCAGACTGCGCCACTACAAGTGTGACCCCGCTACTCCCCAGTGCACCCCCCCCCAAATAACCAGTAAATCCAAGGGAGTACGAGTGTTAGCAGTGTATACCAGTGCCAGAAAACGAACTGGTATCACGCTGAATACGCTGGTTTTTGACCACTGCGTACATTCGTATGCGCGCCGCTGGCCGCTTATCCACACAACCTCGGCGATGGTACCGCCAGTTGACTACGATGGTACCGATGAGTTGACTCCCTAGGACTCACTGAGACTCAGATCAAGACGTGAGTATGAGTCTGAGTGAATCCTGCTGAGTAATACTTCCCTGAGTCGGGGTCCGAGTGAGTGCTGCTGAGAATTTTCATGTGTGAGTCCCAGTGAATTCGGCCCTGGAAAATCGTTGTGTCACTGAGTGAAAGTGAGCCCAAAATGAAACATACATTTGTAGAGTGAGTCGGAGTGAGTTCCACTTTCTTCTGCCGACATAGGGTGTTATCTACTGATCTTAAAGATTACTATCAGCCTTATCTCGATTAACGTTATTACTTATGTATGTTCACACGCATTCCAAAGCAGGTTTGTTCGTACACAATTTCGAAGTGCATTGATCAAAGGCGTGAATGACGTATAGGGATCGCCATGATTTCCCCTCCCTCTCAAACTCTTCCAGGGAAATTCTTGACAAATATATTTTATGTAGTCATCTCTGGCAAAAAAGACTTCACTGATTTTCGATCACTCATTACTCATATTTATTTATTTATTTACGCATTTAAATATTTATTTATTTACTTAACTATTTACTTATTTATCTAGTGATATTGCAATCTTTTTTTATGATCTTGGTAGTGTGGTACATAACAGGCAAACACAACAAAAAATTAACAATAGAAAACGAACTTATCATTATCTTTGTACACGTGCGTTCCCGATAAGAAAAGCCAAGCGATGTTGCCCCACCGCGGTGGTCTAGGGGCTAAGGTACTCGGCTGCTGACCCGCAGATCGCATATAGAATCCCGACTGCGGCGGCTGCATTTCCGATGGAGGCAGAAATGTTGTAGGCCCGTGTGCTCATATTTGGGTGCACGTTAAAGAACCCCAGGTGGTCCAAATTTCCGGAACCCTCCACTACGGCGTCCCTCATATTCATATTGTGGTTTTGGGACGTTAAACACCATAAATCATCATCATCATTATCATCATCATCAACATCAAAACCAAGCGACGTTATTCTAAAGAAATCAAATTGAAGAGACAACTTATTAGCTCAAGTGAAAAATAAAGACAAAAAGCACATGAAACATTTCAGCTAGACAAGAAAACTGATTGCTACTGAAGGTGTGACTCATATTGCTATAGTGAGTCCTGTTCGAAGGTACCTATATCTAACGGCCAAAGAAGAGTACCGATTACATGATATACTGGTAGAGCATTGACACCTTGGTCGACAAAGCTGCTTCTAGGCTAATGTACTGATGAGCCCACTCACTCGGACTCACCAACACTCAGATCGTGTTATGAGTGTGAGTCTGAATGAGTCCGGTCGAGTAATATTTTTGTGACATTAAGTCCGAGGGAGTTCGGTTGGAGAAAAATTCTGTAGGTGTCAGTCTAAGTGACTCGAGCTCAGGAACATTATGGTCAATCACAGTCCGAGTGAGTTAAATGCACCAAATATATTTCATGAGTGAGTCTGAGTTCCACAGGCTTTGCCAACCTATGCCATAGGTCAATCTCAGGAAAAAAAAATTGACCGATTCCACGTACAGTGGGAATCGATGCTACGCGAGCCCCGCCACGGTGGTCTAGTGGCTAAGGTACTCGGCTGCTGACCCGCAGGTCGCGGGATCAAATCCCGCCTGCGGCGGCTGCATTTCCGATGGAGGCGGAAATGTTGTAGGCCCGTGTACTCAGATTTGGGTGCACGTTAAAGAACCCCAGGTGGTCAAAATTTCCGGAGCCCTCCCCTACGGCGTCTCTCATAATCGTATGGTGGTTTCGGGACGTTGAACCCCACAAATCAATCGATGCTACGCGAAGCACGAATGAGGACGGTTGATATGTCACTTTAAAATCAACAGAACGTTACAAGACGGAAATAAATAATGCTGTACATTGCTTTTATGTCACGGTTGTTATGTTTGACGTGCCATTTACCTTCGTGGTCCAATTAGGTCACGTGATACTAAATTTGGTGTAACTGGAGCTAGCGAAATGTCCGCGAGCACGCTAGGAGCGTAGCATGTTGTCATGTTTTACATGGCACACATGTCTTGTGATTATGAGATTTCGAAGTGTCATTTACTTTCGTCATCTTTTCACGTCACGTTATATCAAACTTCGTATATGTGGAGCTAGTGAAACAGACGCGAGCGGGCTATGAGCGTAGCATGTAGTCATGTTTTACATGACACGCATATCATGATTATCATGTTTAGACGTGACATTTGCCTTCTTTGTCCATTCACGTCACGTTATACCAAATTTGAGATATCTGGAGCTAGCGGAACGGCCGCGAGCGCGCTTTGAGCGTAGCATTTACTCACGTTTTAATGACACGCATGTCATGATTATCATGTTTAGACGTCTTTCATTCACGTCCCGTAATACCAGTTTTGGTATATGTGGAGCTAGCGAAAGGGCCGCGGGCGCATCATGAGTGTGGTATGTGGTCATCTTCTTACATGACCAGCATCTCATGATTATCAGCCCAGCTGCAGAAGTTTAGTGGCTAATGTATTCGGCTGCTGGCCTGCAGGTCACGGGATTCAATCCCGTTGGTGGCGGCTGCATTTTCGATGAAGGCGAAAACGCTGTAGGCAAGTGTGCTCAGAATTGTGTGGACGTTAAAGAATCTTAGGTCATCGAAACTTCCGGAGCCCTTCACTACAGGGTGTTTCATAATTATATGGTGGTTTTGGGATACTAAACCCCACATATCTAAATATCTCATAATATCTATATATCTCATCATGTTTGCACCAATTATATACCTTTGTCATCCATTCCCGTCCCGTAACACTAAATTTGGTATATGTGAAGCTAGCGAAATGACCATGAGCGCACCATTAGTTCGGCGTATAGTCATGACTTACATGACATGCATGTCATGATTTCCTCGTTAGTGTCTGTAACATATGTTCGCCGTGCAGTGATCTTCTCATACCAAATTAGTTTTGCTATACGTCTTGTGAACGATTCCGCTGCAAGAGCAGCAAGACCATAGAATGTAAATCATTACACTAATGCCATACATGTCTTATTTTCATGATATGACTAGTCACTTATGCCATGTCATATCGTCATGTTACTCCATGCCAATTTTGGTATCACTACCATAATTGAAACGGCCAGGAGAGCTAAATGTAGTAGGCGGCTAGATAGATAGATAGATAGATAGATAGATAGATAGATAGATAGATAGATAGATAGATAGATAGATAGATAGATAGATAGATAGATAGATAGATAGATAGATAGAAATTCGCGGAAGATTTAGAACCACTAGGCCTGCGCAGAACGTGCAGCACAGTCCCAGCGAAAGTTTGAAGAGCGACCTTTCAGAGCCCTTTTTAAACACTCTTGGTTGAACTGTTACAGGTACACTTCCTGGGTACCCACCACGCCATAAATAATCAATTTCTTAGTAGTAGGCCGGCTTTCAATATATGTACTTCCTCAATCATCGGGGAATCGTGGTGTCTGCTACACACTTGGAGGGAATTTTGTACAAATTTTTATACAATGGCTGGCGACGGTAGAAAATTTGGCCTGAAGTGCGTGTGCGCAGCAAACAACTGGTGATCAAAAACAAGCTTTTGTAATGCGTTGAAACAATGGACAACCCACTCGGTATGCAATTTGAAATCTGTGACGCCTGGTTTTTCTTTTGCTTTTCCGAAACACTTTACTTTTCATAATAACGTGTTTTCGTTCTCGACATCAATTCTGCCTAAGGCAACTTGCAAGTGAGTTTCAAGCCTTTGCGGGGCTGAGTGGTAGAATAACGAGCTGGCACGCAGGGGACCTTGATTTTAACCCCACTGCTTCCTTAGGGTTTTTATTAACAAAGTTTTTGTTCTTTCTTGCTTTATTGGTTACGGGCACTGGCATGGGCGGACAACTATGGCTCCGCACAGGACCTTTGTTGTGATCTCATAACACCTTTCGGTTTAATATATTTGGGTATTAGCATGCCAACTAGTTGCTTGTACAGGAAGTTAGATGAAATCATAGGCGCCTCTCGATCAGAGCGGGTAATCAATACAAATAATAATATGGCCACCATCACCAATGAAAATAATTTACGCTCTCTGACCTGATCATGAGTTCCATGTGCGGGAATCAGCGTGGAGATAAACAGTGATCGTAATGTGATGTGAAAATTGCAATGCCAGAATAAACTTACCAAAACTGAGACAATCCTCAATGCCGTATGTAACCTTGGTTATTCCTTATGTTACTTTGGTACAGCTATATTTAAATATATTCGGTGACTCAGTATGACCTTCTTCAAGCTCAAAAGGTTTTTGTTTTTTTTCACCCAAAAGCCCAAAAAGACGCCCGGATACCGCGCGCACCAAACTCGTATGAAGTAGCCAAAAAATTTGTCCACAAAAGGAACGCGTATCTCTCCAATTTCGTGGAAGAGTGAATGCTAAGAGAACAAAGGCCGAGGTTACGCAAGCGTAGAACCAATGATGCGTCATCTGAACAAAATCATCCTACTTTCTTATTTCGATGATGACAACGTAGATCGCGTGTAGTAGTGAGCCAGAGAGGAAAACAACGCAGTGCTTCTCTATTACATTTGTCTTTAGCTGTCCCCATACGCGCCACTCGAAACCTGAATAAAGCGGAAGCTGTCTGCCGACGCCGGCCTTTGTCTGGCTGCTTAGAGCAACCGGTCGTCGATGGGCGGACTGATACACTCCACACGTTGGAAGCATGGAGCAAGCAGAGTCGGTAGGTGTGAGCGGCAGAACTTTTGTTTAGCCGAGCAGGTCACACCGGAAGTATGTGTTCGATGTGGCGAGATTACCGGCCTAATTGCTTCCGGCCTAGTGAGAAATGCTTGGTGAAAGCGTAAGGCATAGACATTATGTCACGACCAGGGTCACGGTTGCCTTTCATTTCACATACCTGATGTTACGGCATGCACGTGATAACAGCCTAGACATGATTTATCTGGAATTATTGATTACAGTTGACGCAAAACGAAACAGCCGGCGTGTTGTGCTGCAACAATCGCCAACGAAACAGAGCAGGATGTTATTATAAAATAACTGGCAGATTTTGTGACCGGAGGAAGAACAATTATACTTGAGGCTGTAGAGACGGCATACTGATACGCACGGATTTATAGTCATGGACTCAAAAAATATATGACGGTAAAACAAACTGTTTGCATGACACCCCGAAGTGCGGAAGTACGTGAAACTGATCGACTAGTAGGGTAGGCTTAAACCACTAAACAATATCTACCTGTATCTTCATGTCACAGTACGAAATGCTTGTTTGAACTGTAATCATCAGTGTTACGCGACACGTGATTCGTACATCATGCCTCAGCTTTGAAGTCAAATGATTGCACGTTCATTGCACGCGAACGAATAACCAAACCTCACTTAGCTTTCTATTTCTATTAAACAGCCGAGCTGTTTATGTTTGTCATTGTTCCATGAAGCGTGAACATATATTATCGTCATCGTGAACCGGCACGCGCCACTTCCCCCACTTCTACATTGTCGTTATCTTCTTCATTTTCTGTTTGGCTCCCAGAACACGTGCACCAATTTCTTCGCCGTAGAATACAATAACTCTGAAGGGTGAGAAGACAAGTAGAGTAAAAGAAAAAGAACAAGGAGAAGATATAAAGATAGAAAAAAAGGAACAGAAAAAATCTGAGCGAAGTTGAAATCAAGACAACCTTCTCTTGATATGCAGGCAAGCATCGTTACCACACGGTTATCCAGGCACGCTAGTACAGCATAGCGTATTCTTGTATAGCTTAGCAAGAGAGTTGGAAAAGGAAGTGATAGTATGGTGGACAGATGTCAACAATATGAGGAGGCAGAAAAGAAGGAAGGAGAGTAACAAAATGCCATAAGAAGAGAACAGAGAAAACGAAAGTTGGAAAGAAAAGTACGAGATAAGAAAAAGAGAAAATCATAGTAATAGAGAGGAAGGAGGCAATAAAGAAAAAGAAAATTGAGGGAAATTATGGAAAGCTAGAGAAAACAAAGCAGGCTGCCCAGCTTGCCACTTCTTTTAGGCTTGGCACCCTTAGTGGGAAGCTGCTTTGATTTTTTTATTCCTCAAACATTTTCACCTTCATCGAAATTGCAGCCGCCGTAACCGGGAACGATTCTCACAAGCATACATGTTTTTTTGCACACGCACAAACACACACACACACACACACACACACACACACATATATATATATATATATATATATATATATATATATATAACACATTGTTGTGTATACTAGTATACTACCCTAGCTTGGATTATGTGGAGAGCTCAGCTGGGATATAAACAAAAAAAAACTACACTTGTCTTAGCAGACTACTGATTGCGTGACTCAACTGCGAGTTCTATTTCAAGCAAATTAGCAAAACTTTCACTCCCACAATCACTCATACAATCACTCACTCATCCGCCTGAGAAACCCACACAACACTAAGCGCTCGCTACCACGAAAAAAAAAGATGGCCAGATCCAACGTACAGTGGGAATCAGTGATATGCGAAACAGGAATAAGGAAGGTCGATATGTCACTTTAAAATGAGCACGTTACAAGGTGGATGAACATAGTACACAGTAAGAACAAGTACAAATGCTATGCGTACTGAAGTATCCTGATAAGGTGCAATTATGTTTTTTATAGACGAGTAACGATGGCACCGCTAACGTTTGCAATACCAGCACCAGCAGTAGTAGGCATGCCTGTTATGCCGCACATGACTTCTCTGCCATGATTATTATGTTTGCGCCTGGAATTTGCATTCATCGTCCATTCACGTCACGTAATGCCAAACTTTGTACATGTGAAGCTAGTGGAATGGCCACAAGCGCGCAATGAGCATAGCATGTAGTCATATTTTGCATGACCCACATATCATGACCATCATCTTTCGAAGTTTCGTATACCTTCGTCGTCCATTCACCTTATGCATTTTGAAATTTGGTAATTGTGAAGCTAGCGAAACGGCCGCAGGCGCATCATGAGCGTGGCATGTAGTTGTCTTCTGACATGATACGCATGCAATGTTATCATGTTTGCACCGGTCATATACCTTCGTCATCCTTTCACGTCACGTAATACCAAATTGGGTAAATGTGAAACTAGCAAAACAACCACGAGCCCACCATGAGCGTTGCGTACAGTCATGATTCATGACTTACATGATTATGATTTAAACTTCAACCAAAAGTTTTTGATAAAAACCAACGTTTCGGGACCGACTTGGTTGCTTCCTCAGGCGAAAATACAGGATTAACTTGCAGCGGCGTCTTCAAAGCATTCGCGGGGTGGATAATGACCCCTCTTGATCTCGCGTTTTGTCGTGCAGCGCAGTTCATGTGTACCCACTGGGGGAAGGGCTCCGAGAGAGCGGTTGATGTTTTGGGCTGTCTGCTGTATATGCCACGACTCGAGTAGTAACCTCCTCTAGTTCGTCTCGCTTTCGAGGATGGTCGTGGCTTCGAAATTTATCCGGTGGTTCAACGTGGCAGCATGCTCGGCGACTGCACTGCGCTCTTTGTAGAGCTTCCGCACATCGTTGGCGTGTTGCTTGAGTCGTTCCGGTAGGTTTTTCGTCTCGCCGATATACGAAGAAGGGCACTCGGCACACGAGATTTTGTAAACGACACCGGGGCTCCTGTTCATTGTTGGCCGGTCTTTCGGGTGGGGGAGGAGGCGGCTCAGCGTACGCAACGGCACGTGCGCCATGCGAACCCCTTCGTTCTTGAAGTTCCGCGCCATCATCTCGCTGGTTCCCTGAATGTATGGGACCGGTACGCATTTCGGGGGGCTGCCAATTAAGGTTGATTGGGGTTTTTGTATCTCCTGTTGCTCGGAGCAGTGGGCGGTGGCTAGAATGAAGTTTTTTTGGGTATCCGTTTCCTCTAAGGTCCGCAATTATGCGGGCCTCTTCTTTCTTTTGCTTCGTGTCATTGGAGCATACGATCTTAGCCCTCTGGACACGGAGCGAAAGACCGGAAAAAAGAATGACAAGAATAACTAAAAAACAAAAACTAAGAATAATGAACAGCATAAATGATGTTAACGCATTTACGAGAGTCAAAAACAGGTGATTCGGTCAACCTGCAACGAGAGCGAAAATAAAGCGCTATAAATTGAGAAAGTGAGATGAAGAAAAAGTACAATACATAAAACAAGTCCAGTAATCCCAATATGAGAGAGTAAACGTGTCGTAAAACTATAGTTGAAAAAACTATAAAAAATCACATTAGCTGATTTCTTCTGACAATCGACATTCAGCTGCTCTTTATTTGCTTTTTTCAACATTGTCAAAGACTCGTTACCACTCTTTTTTATACTATTGCTGCTTCGCGTGTGCATTACGCTGTTGGTGGAGCAGAATACAAGTTCTGATAGAGCCATGTGCTTTCTTTTATCCATTTAAACTTCTACTTCCTTCAGCGGCCTAAAACAGAAAACAAAATCACAATAAAAACTGCCTCAATGATACCTTTCCTCAACGGAAATAGCCGCAGACACGCTCGATTCTCCTATTAAAATACGCACTTCTACGCCACCAAAATGATCTAGCTTCGTGATAAGGTCCGCTTGTTTTCCCAGAGGTACTCGAGTACAACCCCGATGAATGTTAATTGCATTTGGGCCACACAAGTATAGACCAACGAATGCTTGTGGTGAGGACTCGCGAACCGCGGAAACATATGTCCCCTATTTCTGTACCAAATACGGAAAAAACTAAGCTTGTACGTCGTCCGTTTTTGTCTCACAGAATCAAGAATGAAAGATATGAGCTAATAATAAAAAGACCGACAAGAAAAGGTCACCATGCATCAGGTAAGCATGTGTACAAAGATAAGAGGATATGCACGCCTCTGATAGCCCTTCCGAAGATTAAATATAAATTCAGAGGCACTCCAACTGACCTTATCTATCTAATTATATATATATACAATGCTCGGTTTGTAAAAGACAGGCGAGCGTAGATACTTAAGTGGCCACCTACTTCCTTCCAAAGCTTCGAGAGGTCATGTGCTCTGCATGGCATCTTGTCTATTACAATTATAAGAACGAACGTGATCCTATAAATTGTTTTTTCCCCGGGGAATCGCATATTTCTGCTGGTTACTTCTAGGTCCTTGCTTTCAGCTACTTTTAAGCACACAGTCTGCAGATGATATCCTGATCACCGTGCATAGGACGAATTGGCTAATAAATTCAGAACAATTAGGCGTCATTTTAGGGCCATGGTGCGTTTTGTTACGTTGTAAGCAGCACTCAATCAAGGTCGACCGATTTTAATTATTGTGGAGGTGTTCTTACATGTTACGAGATGATCGTTTTCCGACGTTTAAAGAAAGCTCTACAAACATATGGCACAGCGCTTTTGTGCCACCATATTGAAGCGCTCTGAACCATGCTTCGAAAGAAATAACTACGCGTGGTCCGCCAACGTAACGCCTATGATGGACGATGGCGCTCCCGGCCGTGTGGGATCATGAAAATGCTGACGCGCAAGTTGATACCCACAGAGCCACGGTCGCTCATTTCCCCACCGTTGTAGAAGTTCTAAGTATCAATAATGCAATTATTGATGATATCGTTCTACACATTCAATCCCTACAATACGTGTGAAGCGTATTTTGGCTGCGCAAGTTTCCTCGTAGATGAAGTATTCGAAAATATTTCCAACTTCATGAATAAGTGTCCTACGAACGTTTTACCACCACAATTAACTAGAAAACAAAAGCTCATTGAAGCACCATGCACTGCTTGTAACACCTTTCACTAAACAATGTTGCTACCAGGGCTGTTTGTGCTAAGAATATATTGGTGTATCCGGTATTGCGTTAATGGTGAGAGGCTTTACGGACAGGATAAAACTGTGTATGCAGTGATATAAGCGCCATCGTGCAAAGGCTTCTTATTGGCGTTCTTGTAATTAAGATTACGACAGGGCAGCTGTTCGGCGAGCAGAGCAGCGACTCTCATTAATTACAAAAGCAACAATCACAAACCTTTGATAGCGCAGCATAAACTGAAGTTTGAGGTCAGCTAGACAAACAACCAAAATAAATAATGCTAAATTAAAATAATATACATTGAACTAGGCACACGCGCTCACGGCTCCAAATCAACGGTAAATTTGATTACACCACAAAATTTCGGCCTTTCATACACTAAAATAGTGTCATTCCACGAACTAGATGAGTGTTCGTTGCTGCTATTCCCACGTGACGTTTCCATAGTATACACAATATTCCTACAGCATTGAAAATTTCGCACATAATTCGTGACTTAGTACATAGACGGCTTCATTTGATTTGCTTACAGTGATCGCGCTAGCGGTATGACTCCATTAGGCGCGTGCAGATGTGAAGCTTAGAGAGCCGTACGCATCGTGTAAATTCGACCACACGAGACTGAAAAACATTTGCACTGAGCAGCATGTGACTTCACTGCTAATAAATTGTAACTCAGGGAAAGATAGGGGTGTAAATCGCAAGCACTTATCCTCACAGGGAAATACAACTCTTCAACAAAAACGTATACTATTACCACCGACGTTCTTGTCTAGTGATTTGCGTTAGCCATAAATTTGAATAAAATCATGGTGGTGCCTTTTTACCATGTATCGTGACTCTTTGCCGACAAGCTTCACACCTGGCGGATAAATCTTGTAGAAATAAATACCGTCACTGACGACAATCTGAAAAATTTGATACCTGCGTTTCAAACAAATTAACTGCCATATATATGATCCTGGGCATACTGCTAACGCAGTATACATACTTTACATACACCCTGCATTTTGGCAACACATAGCACACTGCTGAAGCATGTGACAGTCGCATTGCATGGAATTCAAGGAATCGTTTTTGTACGGCAAGGCTATTTATGGCTAAGATCTCGAAAAAAGACTGTGGTCGAGATGTTGAAGAAGAAAAGGTTTGCCCCGTATCTGCACGTTAGTCTGCAAACGTCGTCAAAAGACGACAATCTGGCGTCTAAAGAGAGAGAACAAAACGTTTATTTGATGTTCTGCGCAAGAAAATAGGTTGATGGCATGCTGGAGGCACTGCGTTAGAGTACCTTTAGCGTGCAGCGGAGGCGAACGAGCGCATCAAGTCACGTTACACGTGAGACATGAGCGCTATCTGGCAATTATCTTGGAAAACAAAGTGCGTGCCCTGCGCGCCTGTCTCGGAGGTGATAAAGTGTAGAACGCAAGGCGACGGGTGGGTGCCACCACCATGTCGTCTTAGCAAAGCGTTGGAAACACTTGCCTTTTCGTGCAAGCGTTGCATGGTCATCGCAATGTTGTAAACGCTACGGTACTTAGAGTTACTTATGTATACCTTTTCGAGTATAAGAGACACACATACAGAATATTGACGTGTTGTTATGGTGCTTCAGACGTGTGCAATAATTGCTTTTTAATTGACAATCGCACAAGTATGAACGCTGAATCTTGAGCAATATTGGTGGGCGCTACGGATGGGGTCGGCCGATTGGAGTATTGTTTGGTAACTTTGGTGCCGTCCCCAATAAATTCCCCAAGAAAGACTTTCCTATTAAAAAAACATCTGCATGGTTTTGCACCACCTTCAAAAGATGGCTTGTCTAGAAAGCCAGTGGCATCAAAAACACCAGCCCAATAGACACCACCTGGCTAAACCCACTGACAAACATCGGGTCAGTGACGCTAAGAGCAAACGCAATGTCCTAAAGGGACCGACAACAAATTTTTATGGTGGGATTCTTTTAGCAGAACAGAAAGCTTACCGGTAGGTCAGTCTACTTACAGGAAAAACGCCACGAAACATTTGTAATCAGTTTTTCTATCTGCAGCGAATATGAAGTCATGTACTCGCATGCTTCAAACAGTGAGCACACAGTGGTTTACTGCGAGTGTGTGCACTCAGTGCGCCTGCACCATGACTTGCTTTTCTCCACTGGAGGCCGCAACGGCAGCGCCGCTTTTCACTTTGCTATTCCTTTTACGTCGTAAGCAGCACACAATTAAGCGGCGCTGTGTAATACCCCTGGCTTTATACACAATGCTATGGCCAATCACCAGGGAGGTGTTAAACGGCAACCAATAACGTTGCTTTGTCAAGAGCAAGTTTTAAGCAAAAAAAAAGGTCTTCACTGGTCTTCTGTCAACATACAGTGAAAGGTTTTTTTTTTTTTTCACGTAGTGGCAGCAATATGAACGGAAGTGTTGACTCACGTCTGGGCTTGTGGTGCGACTTACGGGAGGAATCTGAAACATCCTTAAGAGGCTACCAAGCCCCTCCACCAATTGTCACGTCGCTCCAGGGGTCTAGGGGAAGTTTAAAAAACAGGGCTCTTAAAAGTACGTTGGTTGCGCTTGCTCGCCAGAGCGGGGTCACGCGCGCTCTTCTTTCTTAAATGGTCTGAGCCTTCGCCTTGGCATTCGACTCACTACTAGAAGTAGGTGACAATAAACTTGTTATGTTTGCTACAGAAAAAAAAACACTGTCGCATCCGTTCATAGCAATTTCACAGTTCGCTCAACGAGCAGTTTCCGTGCCTGCGTATGTAGAGCGATATTTTCACTTCGCTACAAGTTGCTACTCTTGTGTCTGTCTTCCATCATTCGTTTTAACAAGTTTTTTATAGTCGCCTGTGAAGAATAATACAATTTGAATCATTCAAATGAATTTCAAAAAGATGCTATGTTGGATACAAAACTATATCTACTGTTTTGACAAATCTTTTTACGGCAAAAAATTTCAAAGAATCAATATTGGCTGAAGCTGCGAAGTGACAAGTCGTACTCAATTCCTGTTCGTCCAGCATAACTATATGTGGAGACTGCGATCAATATCGAGATATCATCCACCATGTTGTGCGAAGTTACACAATGGCGCTGAAGGTGTTGGAGTTTCAAATTCTTTAACCTGCCTATCTTTATTCCTTTACAAACTGGTAACATGAGCACAAATATTATCCTAGCAAAATTTCGAAGTGTAATGTTGTAATATAGGTACTGGTATGTCCACCTCCTTACATTGGGCATTTAGCCAAGCAGACAAGTGCTTTCAAGGTTATTATTAAAATACATTTCCTATCTTTATTATTAGCATAATAGAAAAACCAGTAGGTCACGAATGCGCCAATATTTGAATTTGGTAAACGGGATCACGCACGAAAAATAAAGAAAGTGGCATAGTAAGTAGCAAACAAGGTAATACGATGTTCGCAAGTCTGCTCTTTGGTGTAATTGTTTCTTTTTTGTCACGTACGCGGTATGCTTGCACAAAACTCACAGGTCTTTTTTTTCGTTTTCTTGGCTGTCGGTCACCACATATAATAATTTGCATGAGAAAATACCGTCGCTATAACTTTTGGAAAATTGGTAATATATACAATTTCCGCTAAGCCAACGTGTTAAAACAATAAGGAAATTGTGCCATGGCAAGAGATCGGTCGATGGAAAATTTTTATACTTGAACTAGGTTATGAAGGAACTGGTGATAACGGGGACTATACCTGTACTCTGCGATAAGTATTTGTAGTAGACAGGTATCTCAGATCGAAGTATTATAACTCGTGAGAACTCTTTCGTGTTGTTTATTATTATTCAAGGATAATGCAAGAGCCAGTTCTATAGTTACAGGCTTGGTCTAACCAACTCCTGTAGCATAAAAACTGTTATTCGAATACAGACCCTATATCATCCTGCTTCTACATGCATAGTTGTCTGTTGTGGCCTTTCACGCTCGCTGTCGAGTGTGAGACCCAGAGCAAGATTAGCTATATACAAAGCTGTGCACGTGTTCACACGTGATTGCGCTTTGAAACGCACGTGTGTGAGGTCACAGGTCGGTGTCGTGGTGTTACGGACGTCCACTGAGAATGGCGAACAAGCATTACAGGTACTTCATGCGTTACGCAGGTGTGCAAATGTCAGAAAACGGCTTATTGCAGCCACGACGGCCCGGGAATTAAATACTAGTCTCCCCGTCTTCGAGCGACTTCCTGGTTGGCAGCAAAATACGGTCATAGGCACCGGCGTGCCTGACCTGCAGCCGCTGTACCCACTATATCGGGTCGCGCAAGATCGGATACGCTCTGGAGCCAGAAGCAGCAGCTGTTTTTAGTGCAGTGGCGGATGCTCACCCACCATTGTGGCCGTCATGGCATGGAGCTGTTATGAAGCCGGGAACACGTAACCTTTGATGATTATTCGGCCTCGGTGTAGGAGTCGGGCATCTTAGGACCTTATCGAGCGTCTAACTTAGGGAACGCTTACATTAAATCTTCACTGACTACTCAGTGAACGATGCACTCCCTGTCTGAGCCCTCAAAATAGTGACAGGAGAGCGAGTTGTTCGTGGTTCATCACTGGTCATTGTGTCCAGCCAAAGCGCAATTTTCTGTATGAGAAATGCGTTTGGCGTGCGTAATTGGTTCTCTTGCTATCGCTCTCTCTGTTATCTTTAATAAGGTACGCAGAGAAGTCCCTATTTAAACCGATGAGCTGGGCACACTTTGATGCACGAGCACTGCATGTGCGTTATTTGTAGATATTACTGGAACGATGTCAAGAGCAAAAATAAATGCTCTTATGCTCTCATTATCATGAATACTGACTGGAAAACCTTCACCAAAACAATTGGCATCGATATTGTGAAATTATAAGCGCATAATAGACGGCTCAATGATCACACTTGTTTGAGGCAAGAGAAATACAGAAAAAACTTACGCTTCTACTCGCATATGTTCCAAATCTCCACGTAAACTCCTGAAATGGTGATGTTTTTGTAGTTCGATCTTATTCGGAACGATCATCTCAGCTGTTCATCTTCTCGATCTCTCTACTGACTATGCAACGGCACACTTTTTACAGTGAAAGCTGTTATGACATCACGACTCGGGTCACACGAAGTTGTCCGCCCCCGGCGCCACCGCTGATGTCCGCAACCACATCACGCGAAATTAGAAAGCCAAAGCCTAGCACGAAAGACACAGTGGGGCTTGAAACCCGGGTCTGCAGCGGTGCCAGCCCAGTATTGTACCACTGAGCTACGTCGATGCTTATGACGTGTTGCCAAACTTGCCTTAGGCAGGCTTGATGTCGGGGAAGCAATCGCGTTAATACGACTTGTAAAATGTTTTAAGGCAGTGAAAGTACAACCAGTCGTCGCACAATGCGAATAGAGTAAACAGTGAGGTGCCCAACGCTCCAACCCATTATAAACTCTTGTTCTTGTTCACCTATTAACTGTGGCGCATACCCACTTCAGCCAGAATTCCTCATTGCCGTTAGCCACTGCATGAACAATTGGCACAAAATTCCTTGCAAGTAATTAGCAGATACCACGCTTCTCAGAATAGTGACGAAAAATAGCATAGTCAATGGTGGCCTACTATCCAAAAGTTTATTATTAATACACAAGTGGGTATCAAGCAAGTGTGCTTGCAGTAAGTTACCCTATGAGTGTATCGAAAAGTCACTGAAAGGTCGCTCTTCTAGCTTTTGCTGTGATGGCGCTGCACCTTCTGCACAGGCCTAGCGTTTTTTTTTTATTACTGCAAGTTTCATTTTTCACGATAATTTCTCAATGAACTTCCTCATTTTCTCACTCATCTTGTCTTGCTTTTATTGTACGTAAAATTGCAGCAAATGACCTGAAAGTACGAAAATTCATAACAAGACAAAGTGACAAGAAAAACGCCCCTTTCTATGAGCGTCTTTCTCATACTCTTAGTGTTTATCGTTTTCATAATGCTCGCTGGAGTTCTATGGCACCATAATCAAAATAATTGTGCAACAAATCACTCTTATCGCCGTTAGAGCAGGGACTGTTGACACAATTTCTTTATAGCGTATGTGCCGTTTCTCTAAAGAACTCGTGACATCGAAACTGTTCCACAGCCGCTGTCATTTGCGCAGGGCTGAATTCGTGCCCACACAAAGCTGTTCCTAACTTGTTTGGAACGTTGCAGTTCATGTCTGGTGGGCTTATATTGACCGTTTTCATTGGCTGCAGCTAAATAAGCAACATTACTGCAGTGTAAACACTAATAATTCTGCAGACGACTAATTAGGTTTCTACCATAATAGCTTGTGCTATTGCGACTTTCAACTAACACATATTTTTGTCTATACTACATTTGACGGGTGAAGTTGCTTGTGTGACGCAGTTGGTAAATTTTACGATCTTTAGAACACTTTCTTTTATTCGTGCCAATAAGTCATACAGTTTTATCTTGCACAGTATACGATGTTTCGTGGGTGATATCTAATTCTGGTAAATATAAAAATGTTCTGTGTTGATGACTGCTACTATTCATTTAAAGAAGCCTTAGGACTAATAGTTAAATGAGATGTTCCATACATATGATATTCCACTCAGGCGTGGGTCGGCGAACTCCCTCGTGAATGGACTCACTCGAACCAACTCAGACTGAAATACAGCCGTGATTCTGAGTGAGTCCGGGTGAGTAATTGTTGTTAAGTTTGAGTCCGAGGGAGTCTGGTTGCAGAAAATATTCGGGAGTATGTGTCCGAGTGAACCCTAGGCGCAGGTATATTTCACAAGAGAGTCTGAGTGAGCAACAGTTTTTGCCGACCTAGTTATTGAGGTGGACAAATGCCAACTGTGTCATTACAATTCATAGGAATCGCGCGTGAAAACCTACTTTCATTGTTCCTCAAAGCGCCATCGCACTTGAATTTCTAGGGATCACCGTTCACGAGACAACCGAGCGTATAGCAATATGCTGAAATACTCTCGCCAAATACTCGGTCTTTTGCCCCATGGGTTAAGTTAACCCTATGGAGAAACCTGCGAGTTTGGGTGTGTGCTCACGAGCAAGGGTTACGCGAGAGTTCGGGAAAAAACTGATTTGATATACCTAAATGCCATAAGGCGTGCCGCGCTGGCAACCATTGGGGTCGTCAAACCATGTCACATTGAACATGCAACAGATTCCCGCGCCTTTTATCAGGCACTTCCCGCTGGGTGATTGCGAGCCATACAAATACACACAAGTAGAAAGAAAAATGATAGCTGTAGTAGCATCGCAACTCTTATGGGTGGTCGCTCATCTCTAGTGAAGGGTATGAAGTAAAGAAAAACAAAGTGCGGACGCAAACAGGAGAGAAATGAGCGCAAGCTTAAGGAAACCCCAGGCAGCCATTTAATCATACGCGAAAGGCAGCGAGAAAGAGCGTCGGCGTGCGCTTCCGGAGGGCAGGTGATGTATGCAGAGCAAAGAGCTCTTTCGCGGCCTATGTGGCTATCTTTCCTGCGACTCTGTGCAGGCGAGGCTGTCGAGTCTACCGCGTGCTTACGCGCCTCATTACGCGGCCACCTTTGCGCAAGCTGGTTGAAATGCGAGGCCCCGTCGTGGTTTCGCGTCGGCTGACCTGGTAGCACAGTGGTGGGAACGCGAGATTCATGGGGCTACGACCGCGCTCTCGCTGAAAATGTGCGAAGGTCCTTCCAGAGGGCGGTGCTCTGGATAAATTGAAGTCAACATGCCACGATTAAAGTGCTCTCTCGTGGCACGTGGGGGAAAACAAATATATTTAAATAATTTCGAGACATTTAAGAGATGATGTTATCTTCATACGGATGTTGTTTGTACCCGTAGCCATTCATTATCCTCACATGTCTCGTACGAATGGAGAAAAGCCACATAATCTAGGTCATAGTGTGCGATGCGCAGCGTAGCCTGCTTTCGACAGCTGGAAGTGAATTTAGCGATTATTTATCTTGACGTATAGAAAGTGGAGGCGTGCCAGAGACCGTGCCTTCTAAAAGATAAAAGATCTCTTTTCTATCAATCTTTCTGCGTATATACATTTTCAACAGTAAATATGGCCTGGTCTGCTGAAATGATTCACTTCTCCTCATTTTCATACTCTCCGATTGCCAATTTTCGCACGGAAATATATTTTAGCGAAATTATGGCTGCACCTACAATACAAAATTTAGGAAGTGAATTATGAATGTAATATATAAATGCAGGGTGCGCGGGCTGAAGATGGGTAATGTATGAAATATATTTATTGTAATCATTGGATTTTCATCATTGTTTTTTCATATAACACTCCATTTGTATGTATTTCAATATATGTAATAGTGCTGATAATGCCTTTTGTATTCATTGCTAAGGAACAAATTCGTTTGATTATTATTTGATATTTTTTGCTTCTTGTAGTCTTCCTCGTTAATTTATTACATGTATGTATACTATTGAATATTTCTATTAGCTGTTTCTCTATATTCTTGAGGTGCCTAACGAAAAGTGGGCCTAGTTAAAAGACACTACCACTTTTTTCACCTTCGTGGGCATTTTGTTAAGTTGCCCAAATAAGTAAATAAAAAATTAAAATATTGTGAAGACGTTCCGCGGAAATTTTGAAACATAAATTTGCGGTTTTTTCGCAAACCGTATTTTGAAGAGTTTTAAAAGTTGAATGTACATTTCCTGGAATACTATACGACCGATCGCGCTAAAGTTTTGTCAGATTATACATGAATGACTTATGAACAGTTTGAACCTGTTCATGGTAGTGAAAAAAATTAATCGGAAAGTATTCCTCACAGCACGTGACAAGTGAGAACAGTTTTTCTTGTGAGATGACTATAAAAACCAGATTATATAAGTTCGTATTTATATCAATACTGTGTGGATTAAGCGTGCCAAACATCACGGTCATACTGTTTTGGTTTTAGCAAAGATACATTGAATTTCGTGCGCTAGTCAGAAATTTGAAGCTCCGCCAAAAGCCTGTAAGGGAGCTTCCCTAGAGGTAGCGAGTGCTGGAGTTTCGACCACCACTCTGGTGGTCAAAGCAGGCATTTCTCAGCTGCTCCCGTAGACGAGAGTGGCGGTTTCTATAGGCGGTGTGGGCGCGTATCACCATAACGAAACCAAAGGGCACTGGTGGTACTGCTACGTATTTAAGAGCAAATATATTTATATATATTGAGAGGGAGGACGTCGAAAGAGGAGGTGGCGTTGCATCCAAGTGGTCAAACGAGCTAAATTCTGCTCTCGCTTTTCTGACTAGTGCTGTCGGCCTCGTTTTGACACCGAATGGTGCATGTCTGCTATATTTATTCGATAATGAAAATGGCCACCAGTGGGATCCAGGGTAACACAGTTACGTTTAAACGGCATTTCGGCGGAAATAAAATGAGCGTATGATGCAACATGCGGCATATGTAAACTTTTTTTATCGGGCCCGCCGAGCATTGAGTCATACACTTCAGGACTAACAAAGTTTTCTAGCATTCATTTATCTGACCACAACCACCAAACTCCTTCAGATGCCCCCGCTTGAAGTGAATGATACAATAGGCAGGTAGTCTTTTTTTTGTAAACAGTTACTTACAAAGGAAAGCTGCCTTGTCTACAAGACTTGTGCCGGGCCACGTTCATAAGCCTCTGAGCTGTTATAAATGATACTCTCGCAGTAACACTTGATGTCGAGATGCCTCTGTTCAGCTTGATTTGTGCAAAAGCCAGGGTTCTTGTTATGAACAAAGCAGCGGACTACCCGGAGCTATCTTTCTTGAGTCAGCCAATGCAGTAAGCGTTTTTCTCACTGGCTGCCATGGCTAAGTAACGTAGACATTTATGCTTTGCTAGAGAGGTATCAAATGTCTTAGATTTTTTACTCGTCGTTTAGTTCTCCTAACACACAGTTTCAGTTTTTCCGCTTGCCCGTGTCGAATGAAAATGAAGGTGTCTGTTCAACATCGATAATTGCTAGGCTTTCATGTACCAAACAAGATATCATTTCGAGGTACGCTGAAGTGTGCGTTTCAAGATTGTGACCGCTGAAGGTTCTCCAATGCGCAGACATATCTTCGTTCACTTGTGTTCTTTTTATATTTCCATAGTGCGGCCGTCGTGATTGCTAATCTACCAGCACCTTCAAAAATAGCAGCGCGACTAGACACGTTGTATAAAACCACGGTGGTTTGCTTGATCAACGTCCACGTGCATACATGCCGTGGACAGGCCATAAAAACAATATCAGAAAAAAATTGACGCAGCTACCACTTACTCTGCTTTGGTTTTTTTGTTTTGCTTTACTGCAGATGTTGGCAGCGTGGTATCGTCGCAGCACGGACTTATCAATGAAGGCTTGTCAGCCAGCACTAGCATTAGCTGAAAACCCAGCACGCACCCAGAAAATGAGGACGAGGGAATTGCTATCACGACACAGCACAGTTCCTTCGACACCAAATGTATAGACACCGTCCGCTTTGCAGGGCTTCTCTCCGTTTTTTTAGTGCTTTTTATTTGAGAATAGCCTTCGGACAAAGCTTTTTATTTCTATCAACCACAGTACAGTGTTACTGGTGCAATAGCTTTTCGAGCTGTTTGTTCCAAAATGAAGCACGACAGCGGCGCACGCGCTGCACTCAGCGTGGTGCACTATGGCCGGTCGTCTGGGCACGAGCAGCTAAGTTGTGTCACGACTTCCCGCTAGGTGCTCCTTTCCGGCGGGCCACCTATGCAGCGCTGCTCTCCCATGGTCAAAATTAATAGACTGAAGGTCGTTTTTTGTTATTAATCCCGAAAAACTTCAGAACATATATACGACACTGTTCCGAAGATGTAAAGCTGTAGCCTGGATAACCTGCTTACCCTACCAGAACCCCTAAAGACACTTGTCCGACAATGTCTTGCGGGAACAAAAGGCCAATGAAAGACATCCCACTGGGCACAGCATTTTTAATTTAAAAGTTTGAACCTTTGGCTGGAACCTTAGACTGTTTTGTGAGAAAAATTTTTAGTAGTAATAGTGGTAGTAGTAGTAGTCATAATATGAATAGTAGTAAGAAAAATAATGTTATTAATATTGAGATGAATAAGGCTTGGGGGACCCTTAAGCTTCCTCTTTAAAAGTTGAACACGATAGTGATGTCCGTTCCCAAATGAGCATGTGCCTGGATTCTGTGTAGTGGGTTCAACGCATAAAATGCGGCTTTTGCGAGCAGAGGAAGCTATTTAATCAGTGTTTCCAAGCAGAGATGTGAGCGAGTGGTAGAACACTTGCGCGCCATGCATATGACTTGGTTGTATCCTAATTTGAACCCCGAAATTTTTATTCTTAGTGCGTACTTGTAGCAGATGAAACAAGTGTCAACTTACTATGCACCCACTACGTGGCTTCTAGGGTATTAATAGGTGCAGTAGCGAGCGTCCCTTTTGAAGTGGGTGGCCGGCTTAAAACCCCAAAGCCATAAGAATAATCAGACATATGATGACTGCTGCCAACAGGCGCTTGTACCATGCATCATTACTGCCATTTTTCTAGTTGCATTGTTAAGCATGTATTAAAGAGGCATGTGTGTGTAAAGTATGAAAGATACTTCCACTGCATTTCGAAGCGCAGGAAGTTCTTTCAGTGTATTCACAAGCACAGACGTGGCCATGTGGAAGAACATCCGCTTAGAACGCCAGTGACCCGAGTTCGATCCCCACTGAGGCACAAACGACCCTGGTTTGGTCCCCACTCTGGCTGAGAATTTTTAAAATGCGAATGCATTTCTTAGTCTGGCTATGTCAGGCGTTCGCCGGTACCTTTCCACAGCCCTCTCTCATAGCAACAGCTGTGATAGCATGTGTCCCAAGCAACCGGAACCTCCACAATGTCACGCTTCGGCGTTGGCAGCTGTCAGCAACAGCTACGGACGCGTGCGCTTATTCTCGCCCCTTGCAACCAGAGCCCCCACCTTCTTCACTTAAACGTGACTTGCCAACGCCTCAATTCAGTGCCATTGAAACGCGTTTGTAGCGTTTGTACTGCCAGCGTTTCTATTGATTATGACCGTCAGCTACATTGACAGGTGCAGTGCTTCACCGCTCCTTCTCTCGCCAGTCACCTTCTCTCCTCCCTGCTCCCCTTTACTTTCATCTCTTTCAGATTTTATTTGTGTTATTGCTTGTTATCTTCCTTCTTTTTCAATAATTTTATGCTTTTATATTTGCCCTCCTGAGTGGGCCACGTGGCCTGCAGTATTTCTGTAAATAAAAATAAAACGAAGGCAGCTTCGAGATTTTGAGGAGCTTCGTTTAACAACGAAAAAGATATTCAATGGACCCAAAAACTCCATTTTCGTTCGACGCTTACAAGCATCCCTCAGGCCATATAGATCACAGCGCCCTCCTCATTTCTTTTCAATACGTTGCCACGGTATGCATACAGTGGAGATAGGATAATTTTCTCGTCATCGGAAGCGAGCCTCATAAGCAAGCACTCGTGTTCCATGCATGTAGTTACAAGGAAACAGGCAGCTCCTCGTGCTCCACTGTGAATGCACCAAGCATCCGCCAATTCTATTTAGATCACCAGGATAAAATAGGATGACAGCTATTGATGAAGGGTGCTGCCGGACACTGCAACACGCGTGACGCCAGCCTGGACGGCCGAAGCGAATTCAATCTGTACACTGTGCGCGTGCTTCTCCCCAGTCAAGTAGCGTTATCTTTGGAACGCGCACTTGACAAGCTTCAGATTTGCTTTGACACGAGGAGGTTTCAATAAGAAAAGGTGGGAGGGGATTTACAGACAGCGTACATTGTTCTTCCGCCTTTAAAGGCTTCCTTTTCTAGTTGAAGACAAAGGGAGGAAAAACGTGCACACACTACAATTTGTAGCCGTACAGCGACGCTAATAGTGGCGATATGTTATATATGCCGAGTTCCTTATTCATCAATGAGAAAGTGAAGAATGGCACTTTCGACCAGCATAGACAGGTTCGCTGCCTCAAAACATCAATAAGAAAAAATACAATAAAATCAAGAATAACGAAAGTAAGAGAGCATTTACCGGACGAAATGTATCACACATCGCAATATAGCAGTCAGGCAGACAGCTGAGTGAGTTATGGACGATGCACATATGAAAAATGCAGGCGAACGTGAAGGAGTCTAAAGATGAGAACGATGTAGTATGGCAGCCCTCTAACCACTGAAGTTCCTTGAAACTAAAATTGAAGGACTGAAAAACCAACACCCATGCCTACGCAGGAAATTTAGATGATGTCAAAGAAATTTATAAGCGTTCGTACCTTTTTTTTACATGACCTGCAATTAAAGAGCACGCACCTATGAAGTTGGTTTTTCGTGTGTCTCCGTCACGTTTCGTGCTGATTTTCCGAATCGGTTTCCCAATAACGATTGGGTGTGACGTGAGCAAGGTGCCACTTATATACTCAGGCAAAGTGATTTCTTCACGAACAAGTCCCATTGTGAAACCTCGACTGTTGCGACATTGCTTGTTCAACGACTTTTTTATATCACAAGCTTACAGACTCTGTCTTGTTTTGATGTGCACAAGTAATTGACATGTACTAAAAGCGAGTTTGGCATTTTGTTAGCCTCATGATAATATTGCAGTCTTCAAATATTATGGACAGTTTTATGAACGATGGGTTGGTTGAATTTGCTGACAAACTCATCAAGTATTTTGAATGATCATAAATGGCATGTGCCAAAAACTATATTGAAATTGGTGCAAAAGAGTGAGGAAATTATATCGTGAAGCAGGAAGAGCAGAAGAGAAGAAAGAACAGCGCTGCTCTTCCTGCTTATGCAAGTAGGACGCTTTCCAGTACCGATTCCCATTTTTTCACAAAGGAAAAGGAATGTCTTGCTGTAGTATAGTCAGTTATGAAGTTTGGACCATACCTCTACGGCCGTTGCATCCACGTAGTCAGGGACCACCACTCCCTTTGCTGGCTGACAATCTTGAAGGACCCATCTGGTCAGCTAGCGTGCTGTAGCTTATGCCTACATGAATTCGGTATGATAGTCATCTAGAAGTCGGGACGGCAGCACTACGATGCTGATTGCTTATACAGGTCACCTATAAAGCAAGACAATGTACCAGAAGAGGATGACAAGGGGTTTTTAGGAGTGGTCGACACCGTCACCATTTTGTCTAGGCAGAAAGAAGACAGCGAGTTGCTTCTTATTATTTTCGAAACAGCCAGTCTACAAGCATTCTCAAGATATTTGCAAAAAGCATGCCATCGTTCTGCTTGCGCAGTGGTGTCCTATATAGGAACTTTTTCTACAGCGGAATCACCCTCTTATTTGTCGTCCCGACATCCATTTGCGTTGAGATCCCGAGGGCTTGCCACAGTGAGCCAACCTCCGATCACCTCAGATACACGCACACATTGGCCAGAATCCAACAGAAGTACTACTGGCCGAAGTTTCCAAGCATAAAGCATTACATCCGCACGTGCCTCGATTGTCAACGACAAAAATTGCTACCTTTAAAACCAGTCGGATTGTTGCAACCAGTTCAAGTGCCCACCGTGCCTTTTGCTCAAATTGGAATGGACCTCCTTGGATCATTTCCGACTTCGCATACTGAAAACAAGTGGGTAATTGTCGCTACGGACTATCTTACTCGCTACGCAGAAACAAAGGATTCACCAAGCGGAAACGCAGTAGAGGCGCGGCACAATTTTTGTTGAAAATATTGTTCTGAGGCATGATATTCCTACGATTATAATAACGGAAAGAGGTACCGCTTTCACGGCTATGCTCCTTAAGTCAGTGCTTGAGCTCAGTGGAACAGAACATCGAAAAACTAATTCCTACCACCCACAAGCCAACGGCTCTATTGAACGCTTCAACAAGATCATTGCCAATATGCTGAGTATGCACATCAATGTGGATCATAAATATGCCCCGCCGCGGTGGTCTAGTGGCTCATGTATTCGGCTGCTGACCCGCAGGTCGCTGGTTCAAATCCCGGCTGCGGCGGCTGCATTTCCGATGGAGGCGGAAATGTTGTAGGCCCATGTGCTCAGATTTGGGTGCACGTTAAAGAACCCCACGTGGTCGAAATTTCCGGAGCCCTCCACTATGGCGTCTCTCATAATTATATGGTAGTTTTGGGACGTTAAACGCCACAAATCAATTAATAAATATTGAGACGATGCTCTACCATACGTGACGTTTGCCTATATTACGGCGCAGCAGGAAACTACCCTAAGCCCGCCATTCAGTCTTCTTCATGACCGTGAAGTGACGACAATGCTTGATGCCATGTTGCTGAACGACTGCGACGATACAGACACGGATGCTCAAGTGCTCAAGCCTTCACACGACGAGCTGAAGAAGCGCGGCAGCTTGCACGCGTGCGAATCGCCTGACAGCAGAGTTACGACGCATTGATTGATTTGATTGATTTTGATTGATATGTGGGGTTTAACGTCCCAAAACCACTATATAATTATGAGAGACGCCGTAGTGGAGGGCTCCGGAAATTTAGACCACCTGGGGTTCTTTAACGTGCACCCAAATCTGAGCACACGGGCCTACAACATTAGAGTTACGACGCACAACGTTATAACCTGCGACACCGATACGTCACTTATCAACCAGGCGAGAAAATGTGAGTCTGGAGCTTCATTCGCCCACGTGGTCTTTCTGAAAAGTTACTGAAGAAGTACTTTGGTCTATACAATGTTGAACGACGCCTAAATTACGTGAACTATGAGATAAACCTTGACAGCACCTCGCGAACTCGCCAGCAGAAAATCAGAAATCGTACGCGTTGTGCAGATGAAGCCATATTGCAATGAGCCAGTTGCATAACAGGTCAACTATATAGACCGCCTATTTCGTAGCAGAGGATTGGGACGATACTCTTCCTGGAGGGAGGCCAATTCCGCATTCAACCTGCAGAGAAGAGCTCGAAAAGACGAGGAAGTTCTTGCCCGGTCCTTTTTACGAGCGCCTTGCGTGTAAATAAAGTGAGCTCTCCTATATCCGACTTCTGCTGTGTCTGTATCGTGACAATATCAACAATCTTTGGAGTTGAGCGTCTAAAAATCAAGATAGAGTTATGAGAGATGCCGCTGTGGAGCGCTCGAGAACTTCGACCATCTGGTGCTCTTCAATATTTTGTTTTGTGACTTTTTAACGGTAATGTGGTGTTTTGTTTTTGTTAACGCCGAAATTAAATCGTACAAAATCGAATTTATGTACAGTTAATAGTAGAGTCAATAACTGGAGTGGGGTTTAGCACCACACAATAACGCTGCCTTAAAATTGTCAGAGACTAGCGCGCAAAGCAAGAAAGCACCTAAGGCCTCCCACGTTCAAGCTTTTGTGACATCGACAACGAAGTTTTCCTATCGGTGCCTGGTGCGCTGTAAAGAATAAAGCGATGTGGGTGCTTCTGTATGAGTTAAGCCTATTAAGAGCGCGTAGCTTCAGTGAAAAGAAAGGTATTTCTGACGTAAGGAGTAGAAATCTGCTTAAAATTGAGCCGATAGCAGAGTTAGAGAGACGAAAAATAACAGACCTCGTCCAGTGCCAGTCGTGGTATTCTGCGTGCCCGACAAATCTTCTTGAACGTTGACAACACTCGCTTTTCTCATAGAATGTTACACAGGGCTTTCAACCGCGTCATACCAGTGCAAATGTCGCGAGGGTCTCTGAACTCGAGTGAGCACTCTCACTTATTTTACAACCAAATTAAAATACCCTAAACGTAACGTTCACCAGTAATAGTAAGCTAGAACTGTCCATGTGTATACGAAATTCAAACAAGATATATAACTCAAGGCTTCAATTTTATTGTCTTGGACCCTCTGACAACATGCGCTGTGTGGCAGTAAATTATAATAGTGTTTACTTGCTCAATTATAGCTGTAAATACCAGAAATTATAAAAAAGATCTAACTTGTAGTAACCACACTTTGTCTTACTTTAGGTTGAAAAGATTACTCGTGAGGTCAGTGGGACAGCCAATCAGTTCGGCTGCTTGTGTGATGTCACCCACTGCAACGTGCGATGGGATGAATTGAAGAACCTCGATTGACCGCGCGATCGCATTGTGTAGCGATGTGCATATTTAAAACCTTATAATAAAAAATTGCACACTTTACGAAAAAGGCTATGCTGATTGCCCAAATATCGTGCGCTACCGGGACGGTATGCCCTTGTACAGAACTGAAAAAAACAATTTAGGGTCCCAATAAAAATAAAAACTCCGACAAGCATAAAAGTTTCGCGCTGTGTATCCTAATCAGGGTATATAAGAAGCAGCTTCAGCGTGTAGCAGCACAAAAGCCAAAACTTGGAATAGCTTATGCTGTTGCCCTTGTCGCACCATCCTTTCTTAACCTCAATGTTGTTAACTTTAGGTGATGGGATGGGACCAAATGCTGTAATAGCTCTGAATCTGCCGCTATACAAAGGAACAAAGACATCATTTCTATCGGCAATATCTGCAGGAACTTTGATTAAATTACCAGAAAAATGTTTTAAAATAGAGACTGTAGCATACAGTTATAGTATTAGGCCACGAAAATCTTCATCAAAATTGCTGGAAATATAGAAAATGCCTAAATGTGAAACTACACAATAACACTATTCCTCAGTAAGAAAAAAAGTGTAATGGTTATAAACTGGCGATTATACATGTATTCTGCAACATGGTGGAAGAATAGGAGAGGTGCATGAACTGGCCTTCAAGCGTGGTGGATGGCTCACTAGCGTTGCGCGCTTTCTTCGAGAGATGGGGTGATATGTTGAGGGCCCAGCGTATGGGTCTCGCCAGCCTGACGCATACGTACAAGGAAAGTGTAGCTGATCTGTAAAACTGGTCGGACGGCCGCTGTAGGCGCTTTGCTTGTACGCGGTTTTCTAATAGTCGAGCTCTTCAAGGTTTTCGTTAAGGTCCGTAGTGCCAAAGAAGAATAATCGTCATTATGAACAAATGCCTGCTCGCTTCAGACTCTCTAACTTCTGCTTCACTTCAACAAAATGTACGCTGAATTGTTCAGTGCGAAATAAAAGAACTATGTTGGGTGGGTATGTTGCGTGTCTAAAAATTACGTAACAACAAGCAACAAGTATTCATGGTGCTAACAACACAATAGTAGTTCCCTTAGAAATGGCCGTCACAAGTGGTAAGTGGCAGATATAAATATCTTGCCGTTTGAACGTTGAAGCAGGTGCTCCTCGGTGGATCAGTTACATCACGTTACAACAAATCACAGCACTTTAATGACGTAACACCTAGTCACATGACAAAATCTTGTAACATCATGAACTGATTGTAATGGCTCCACAACACCAAACAACAAGCGCGTTCTTGGTCCGAACATGGTTGCCGAAAGTGATAGGCAGAAACGCCTCATATGTATGCCGTGAATTTATTACGTATGTAACAGGCTAAAGAAAGTAGAAAACAAATACAATAATGTTGTTTTTATGGCTGCCAATAGACTAGGTAATATTTGTGCCACAGTGCACAGAATAAACGAGCGATTAAAAGACAAAAAGTGGACCAATCTGAGTTTGCAATGGACGCGATGACAACAAAGTGAAAGGTCACACGGCGAATCGCAAGCAGACCATAACGTACCTCGTGTTTCTCACGCGCAAATGACGCACGAAACCTACTCACAGGTACAGATGAACGCGAATAAGAGTCTCAGTTGTTACTTCGCTGTGTCTAAAAAACGCGCCTTTTTTTCCAAGTAAAGACTGTGCTATAGAGTGCAGAGACCATCGTGCGCCAGGTAACTACAGCAGAATCTTTCCGGTGAAAGCCCAAAGCGTATGATTTTCCCCTCCGCGAGATAAGTGAGCGCTTGTGAGAGCGCCCCCTCCCTTCCTTCTCCACGGGGCAAAGTACGCATGGGAGATGAGAGCGCGCGCCGCCGTGTCTTGATAATGTGAGAATGTGCGCTTGTGGCGTGGTCTCGCTAGTAATGCTGACAACACAATAGTAGTTCCCTTAGAGATGGCCGTCACAAGTGATAAGTGGCAGATATAAATAGCTTTCGTTTGAACGTTTGAACTGGGTGGTTCAGTGGTTAACGCCTCGCACTCACGATTCAAAGGTCTCGAATTCGATTCCGCACTGGAGTCATTTCATGGGTTATTTTTTCTTTCTTGCGTTTACACACACACACACACACACACACACACACACAGATATATATATATATATATATATATATATATATATATATATATATATATATATATATATATATATATATATATATATATATATATATACACGGTGAGTGACGTCGACGCTGGTGGCCGAATTCAAATTCGGCCGAGAGTGTCCATATAATTGCCATTGGAATAAAACAAAAATGTTTCCTTTCATTAAGGAAACACAAAAACTGGCCTTCGAAGGCTGTTTCACGCGTGCCACTGTGGCGATATTTTTGTTTCAAATGCGATGCGATTCGTAGCGAAATTCGGCGACATTGAGTCTATCTATCTATCTATCTATCTATCTATCTATCTATCTATCTATCTATCTATCTATCTATCTATCTATCTATCTATCTATCTATCTTGCCACCCACAACTTTTAGCTCTCCTGGCCGGTTGACGATGAGATCTACACGAAAGTTCTATTTTGGCACAACGTGACCGTATGACGAGCATACTATTCACAACATGAAAAACGTGACACGTGTATAGAATAGGACGACGGCCAGCTCCTTTCCTCAACAACACGTATTTTATGAATGTGACCATTTACATGTCATGATATTGCTGTGGTCGCAGTGGTTTTATTCACCTGTCATACTGCATAACTGACATGGTATGGCGGAACTGCATGGCGAACATAAGTGGCAGGCCCTAACGTAGAAATAATGACAACCATGTCACGTAAATCATGACTTCATGCCATATACTCATGGGGCACTCGCATTCGTTTCGCTAGCTTCACATAAACCAATTTTGGTATTACGTGACATGAATGAATGATGAAGGTATATGACTGGGGCAAACACAATAACATGTAACATGCGTGTTATGTAAGAACATGACTACATATCACACTAATCATGTGCTCGCTACCGTTTCGCTAGCATCAAATATACCAAATATGGTATTACGTTACGCGAACGGACGACGAAGGTAAATGACCCGTCAAAACATATTAATGATGACATGCGCGTCGTGTAAAATGTGACTACATGCTACGTTGATGATGTGCTCACAGCCGTTTCGCTTGCTTCACATATACCAAATTTAGTATTACGTGACGTGAATTATTGGCGAAGGTAAAGAGCTGGTTGAAACATGGCAATCATGATATGCGTATCATGTAAGAACATGACTACACACCATGCTCATGATGCGCGTGCGGAAATTTCTCTAACTTCCCATAAACCAAATTTGGTAATACGTGACGTGAATGGACGACAAAGGTAAATGACTGGTCTAAACATCCAGGCGAAGCAATTAACGCAATAGCAACAAACTGGAAGGTCACACGCAGAATGGCAAGCAGATCGAAACGTGGCCCTCGTTTCTCGCACATAAATGACACACTAAACGTACTCACTGGTACAGAATTATGCGAATAAGCGTCTTAGTTGTTACTTCGCTGTGTCTGAAAAGCGCGTCCTTTTAGCAAACGGAGGATGTGCAACAATTGCAGTGCCCTTTGTGCGTCCAGTAACTACAACAGAATCGTTCCGACGAAACTCAAAGGCTATCCAAGACGTGCGATTCTCCCCACTGCAAGATAAGAACGCGCGATTTAGCGTACACCCCCTCAATCTCTACACGGGCCGAAGTAGGCGTGAGAGATGAGATCCGCCACGTGCTCACTGCGCCATCTTGCTGATAATGCTGCAAATGCGATAGCCCCCCCCCCCCCCAAGACGCCGGCCAACTGCGGTAAGTGGTGGTTATTATTAGCTTCTCGTTCGGACTTTCAAAGAGGTACCACATGGTAGTTTAGTGGTTAATGCCTTGCATTCACGTGTGGAGGTCTCACGTTCGATTCCGTGCGCCGGAGTCTTTTTCTGTTTTTTTTTTCTTTCTTGCGTTTTCATATATATAGATACGTATCATATACGGTGCATGGCATCGACGCCGATACACATGCCGACGCCAGCGGCAAAACTCTGCCGAGAGTGTTCCTATAATTGCTATCACAATAAAAACAGCGTCTTCAGCGCAATTTCAGCACGTTTTTTTGGCACTGGTACACGCTGGAAACACTGTTACACGCTGGTATTTTCTGGCATTTCTCTGAGCGCACTGGGAATTACCTGAGTCGCACTGGTAGGGATGCTGGCTTGACCGTTGTGACGGTGGGGCATACTGGGAAGCGCTGGAAGCGCTGGAACTGTTGGCTCGTTCATGTGGGGGTGTCGCCAGAGCTCAGAAAGATCCCGAGTTTCGCGAAACTCGGCCGATCCTTCAGCAAACTTACGATATCCTCTGCTTTTTTAACGTCTCCATGTTGTCATGTTCATAGACAATAGCATCTTTTTCTTGAATACTTCTTTTGTACTCCTTCACTGACTGTAGTGGCGGGGAGGCTAGTGGTTCAACCTCCCCCCTCCTCAGAATTTTCAAAATGTTGCTTGCGTTTACATACATCCACATATACAAACACATTGACGAAATGAATAAGGTATGTGTACCCGCCTCCAATTTTCCCCGAAAAATAAAAAAAAATTCTGGCTACGGCTCTGCCTGGCTGCTTGAGTGCTGTTTCAAATGGTAAATTGCGTTGCAATAGTAAATATATCTAAAACAGAAGTTCATAATTTTGGAGATAATCGAAACATCCGAAGAATTATTGGAGACAGACTTACGAATACATATTAGTCAGCGCTGTAGTAAGCAAAGAAACAGTACTAAAAGCATTGAATTCTCACGCAGTGCTATGTAGGTGTAAAGAAGAACCTGGAATCAGAAATTTTTAAGAATGCTAAATTAAACAGAGAAAATTAGGCATAAAAATGATATTTAATTTAATCGAAAAGCACAAGCAGGAATTTTAAAAGCGCGTCGCACTTGAGAAATCAAAAGTGAAATGCGTGTTTTCGACGGCGCGAAAAAGAACCGGTGTTTGACATCGTTTCACAGATCACTACTCTTATTGATGAGCCGATAGAGTTTTCCAATATCGAGTCTTGCCATCGTGGGACCACAAGTAATCCCTATAAAACAAACATTTTTGTCCATTTCAAATCTCGTGCGAATAGTGATGTAACCTTAATGAAGGCAAAAAAATGAGGCTCACTAACTTGCAGATTGGGCTTCACAGCCCGAATGAGATTTTTTTTTTCATCAAGCAGCATTTGTGCCCTGTTCTCAGGTTGCATTGAGGCATGGCTATAAGAAGCAAACGAGAAGGACATTCGGTGGCAGAACACTTGCGAGACAATCTGCTGACGCTGCCATGATTGACATCAATGACGAGGCCGAAGTCAATAAAATACGCTAGTTTGTAAAGAATGATCTGTTGGCTGCTACTATAAACTAAGAATATTACAAACTGAATTACATGAACTTGCCTTTCCGCATCATATTAGCCCTGTTGGCAAGGCAGAGAGAAAAGGGGAAGACAGGGAGACTAAGCAAACACTAGCATCTGGTTTGCTACGCTGCACTGGGGTGGGGAAATAAGCCTCTTGAAAGAAAGAAAAAAAAGAGGAAAAAAAAACGAACGAAACACAGAGAAACATTAACTTATAAAAAGAGAGAAAGCGATACAAATGAGTTCAAAACACGGTCATACACATCAGAGCATTCCACTCAAAGTCGTTCAGACAGGCCAGTAGTTCGCAGGAAGCCCAGTAGCGCTTCCACAGCCTTTTTCTGCGACATTTGAGTTCGCGTGATGACGTAAGATTCTTTATGACACAGGCTGGTCATCTAACTTCTCAGGCAGCGCAACGGCTTCGAAAGAATCTCGGCCCAAGATTGGTAAACATTGGCAGAAATAATGGTCTTACGTATGCTTGTGAGGTTTTTATATGCGAAGCATTTCTTAGCGAACTTCGGCAACTTGAGCGTATTCAACTATGTATCTATCTAGCCACCTAGGGCTTTCGGCTCTCCTGGCCACTTCGAAAAAGGTATCAATACCGAAATTGATATAGTTTAACATGACAATACGATGAGTATAAGTGACAAGTCATAACATGAAAATCATGACATGTACGTCATCAATGTCATGATTTATATTTCAGTCTTGCTGCTCTGGCGATGGCTATGTTGACATGACATGTTCAAAAATTGGTATGGTACGACATGACTGCATGGCGAGCACTAGTGAAAGACGCTAACATAACAATCATGACATGCATGTCATGTAAGCCATGACTGCCCGCGACGCTCAGGTTCACTTGCAGCCCTTTCGTTTGCTTAGCATATACCAAATTTTGTATTACGTGACGTGAATGGACGACGAAGATATGGGGCTGGTGCAAACATGATTATCATAAGTTGCGTGACATGTAAAAACATGACTACAAGCCACGATCATGATACGCTCGCGGCTGTTTCGCTGGCTTCACATTTGCAAAATTTGGTATTACTGTACGTGATTGAAGGGCGAAGGTATGTGCCTGGTGTAAACATGATAATCATGACATTCTTGTCATGTAACAAGATGACTACATGTCACACTCATGATGCGCTCACGGGTGTTCTGCTAGCTTCACACATTTCAAAATTGTATTACGTCTCGTGAATCGATGAAGATATGTGACTGGTGCAAATATGATAATCACGAGATGCGTTGCATGTAAGAACATGACTACATGCCACGTTCAGATAATGCTCGCGGCCGTTTCGATAGCTTCACATTTACAAAATTGGGTATTATGGAATGAGAATGAATGACGAAGGTATGTGACTGGTGAAAACAGGATAAGGATAAGACGCGTGTCACGTAACAATATGACTACATGCCAATCATAATGCGCTCACAGCCGTTTTGCGAGCTTCACTATTAAATTTGGTATCATGTGTCATGAATAGACGACGACGACGACAAATCACACGTCCGAACATAATAATCATAATATGCGTGTCATGTAAATCATGACTACATGCTATGCTCTAAGCGTACTTGCAGCCATTTTGCAAGTTCCAAATATACCAACTTCGGTATGACGTGACGTGAATGGACAACGAAGGTAAATGAGACGTCAAAGCATGATAACCATGATAAGCATGTCATGTAAAACATCACTACATGGAACGCTCATAGCGCGCTGGCGGCCGTTTTGCTAGCTCCACGTATACCAAATTTGGTATCACGTGACGTGTATAGACGTTGAAGGTAAATGACACGTCCAAACATAATAATCCTAACATTGAAGGCATGTACGGCATAGTTTAGGTCCACCTCGTTACGTTGTACTGATCTTAAATTGGCATGTCATCCCTACTCATTTGTTCTTCGCATGATATCGGTTCGCACTCTACGTGGGATGTGCGAATTTTTCAAAACCTAACTTTGCGTTTGCACAATATTCGAAGCAAAATATGGCCCAATGTTCGAAAAGGTTGTATTAGTCGACATTGTTGATCGTACGAATTGCCGACTTTGTGTAAATGTGAGTATTTGTGTCAAATATGTGTTTCTCATGTCCTTGTCTTTATCAGGTGCTCCATCGGTATTCGAGCCCGCTTTTTCCCAATGAGTGCCGACTGAATGCTGAAGGTTGGGCGCCAGCCGATGCCGGGATCCTGAACGACGAGAACTAACTTCCGGCCGACTAACAAATGTTAGTAGAGCTCTTTGTCACGTAAAACAATTGAGGCCTCAGCGACGCATGCATTGGACAGAACACTGCTTCGGGAAGCTTCCATATTTCGCGCTGCGTCCGCCACCAGTTATGATGCAGAATAATGGTGCTGCCAAATAACGAAACACATCCACATCACATTGCTTTACATCTGTGTGTACTTGATGCCACTTTTATCTGACTTTATGTATGTTAACTTGACGAGACGCTACGTTATTGTGCCTCTGCGCGAGCACCACGATTCCCTACAAGGTCATGCTTGCTCGCACTTGTCTCACTTGGCAGTCAGCGCTTGCCCTGGGTAGTCTTTGTCTTTTGTCTCTCCTTTTGTTGCACAATTGATTATTAAACAAAACAAGGGTTCATTTTTGCGCGCGGCGTTGATTCATGCGTTCTTTTGTTGGGAACGCGTACCAATAGAGGTATAGAATGAATGAATAGAAATAACTTTATTATTTTGGATGGAAACAACTTAATTAGAGTCCCTGAATGATATCATCCTAGTTGTGCTCTTGTTTTTGCTAGCCGTTCTTGCGTCAAATATGTTCATTGTGTGTCCTTCGACAATATCGCCCGTCCTGGCACGTTCGACAGAAGGTGTCTTCTGCTGTGTGCTGTCCATTCTTTGTACACGAGGTCGGTCTTGAAATATATTGCACAGACCAAATATGTCCACTGGAGAACTCACTCTTTCGGAATCACACACCTTCGCTTGTACAGATGATCGCTGCCTTGTGGTGCAGAAAACAACCATAAGTTTGTGTTTTGAGACTTCTGTTTTGATAAAAGCGCAAGCTAAGTGACAATGCACTCGAATCGTTTCATTAGCTCGGGTGCACGTTAAAGAACCCCAGGTGGTCGAAATCTCCGGAGCCCTCCACTACGGCGTCTCTCATAATCATATGGTGGTTTTGGGACGTTAAACCCCACATATCTATCGTTTCATTAGCTCGATGGGCAAGGCTGATGATGATAACAACTTGTGGCTGATCCTTTATATAGGAATGCACAAGGCTAATTTGTCAGCCAAGGAACCTAAACATATTAAATCAACTAAAATAAATAAAATAAAACCTTCTGTAGGTGTACAAACCCCGTACAAGTTCGTTAGTCTGCGCTCCACACTCCTTTAAACAGGCTCCCAAGAACCAGCGCTATCTACAAGCGAGAGTCAATAAGAGCAACGAGTGCCTCTAACGCTCTCTTCACAAGGCCATCATACAGTTAAAATTTTCTAATATTTTGCCACTGTGATCTACACCTGCCACTCAAATTTGCAAGTGCCTTAGAGCCTTTGCGAATCATTTGAGACAAAGCTCAGGTAATGATGTTGACCATAGTATTGCTTTTTTTTTTCTTTGGAACTCCTCCTTTTTTGTGAAATCGCTTTTTATCGCCTTTTACTCTCCGTACACTATCCACAGCCCAGAGCAGCCGTTCGGTCTAAGATCTGGCTAACCTCTCGGTCCCTCCGTCTTTCTTTTCTTCTTTCTTCTCCTTATACACACCAAGAATTTCAAGCTGTAAATTCATTAGTTTTAATTGTCCTTTTCGGGTGCTCTAAGAGATCTAGCTTGCTTAACTTCAATATCTGTGTTAGTCCTAAAGTTTCTGTTTTCTAGAGTTTCGTGCATGTCTCTTATTTTAATAAAGTGTTCAGCGATTTCCGTAACAAACACCAGGCACTAAGTCAACATTTTACTTCCTATGGTGTTTGGGGTTGCACTTTTCCTCGAAAAAGCGTTAAATCTTGCTGAAATTTGTCAAACTCTTCCGTCGCAGAGCAAATTCTCTATCGGGCTAGCTGGCACATTCACAATGAAACATATACGGAACATTTCATAAACTTGCTTCTATATTTCGCGTATAGAAGTTCTCCTCGTTCGAGTTGTCCTCGTTCACAGAAGCTCAAGTGCTGGAAAGTGGTGTCCTTTGAATGACATCATGGCTGGAGTTTGCCGCAAAGGCAATTTGTACGCGTAATCTTTGTGGGTGCGTCAATTTGTAATCTACTGTATAGGGCTTCATGGAAACCACTATCTTGCGTGTCTGAGCGTGCAGCGCGTAAAGCTTGTCTCTAAGACACCCCCCCCCTCCCACCCAAAAAAAAATATCAGTGCAAGCCAAGTTACAAATGCAGATGAGCGCAGGTTGAGCCCACAGATGCAAATACTTGAGAAAAACTACAAAAATGGGAAGCAAACACGAGGTGATGAAGAGACAACTCGTTTTATTAGAAATCGACATATAACTAGAATCTGCTCCTAAAACAACCTATCGCCAACGTATGCGCAATGCTCTTAGCAAAATCTAAAAAACGACTATAAACACACTTGCCTTTGCTCATTCTATTTCATTGTGTTTAAAGGGCCCCCAAACAACATTTGGAACTACAAAGATTGAGCGTGTTATGATCTGTGGGCATTTCCCCGTCTTTTCAGCCCAGTTCGTGACAACAGCATTCTGTGCACGTAACATCGTGAGGAAATAAGCTCTCGATTGATCCATATACGAGGGATATCAGCATGTTAATTCTCTCCTACGCGGCTTTGTCATGCAGTCGTGCATTCATTCTGGCTTTTCAATCACTACGACTATATATTGTGTGCCCTGAAATGACTACACTTTGTTCCGTGTGTTTTCTATTGCACGAGTGGAAATAGCAGAGCGTAACCAAAAATTGCTAAATCGTGACTGGCTCAACGCTTAATGCTGATGTGGCCCACGTGTTTTGTCCACCGGACATTGTTCACGTGTCTTTGAAGATAGCGCCTGAAAAAACGATAGTGAGGGCGAGACAGGAATTACTCTCTCGTCTTTGAACTCAAATTGATTCAGGAGTCCTTTGAAGCTCAGCCTTTTAGCAAAGATATTGCTTTCGTCGCTCGAGAAGATAAAATAACACGTACTCTTGTACTGTTGTTTTTTAGTGCATTGATGTGAAGTCCTCGGGTATTTTTTTGTTTTTTTTCTTCCACTGGGCAAAACTCGTTACATTTCTCGAAGTCAGTTTCACCACGATGTCGAAGCAATGAATGCGACAACAAATAGGATTGTTACACGAACAAAGGTGTAGGTGATTTAGCGCAGCTGAACAAACATAGGGTAAAAGAACGCTGCCGCTACAGTGATCAGCTACTTTCATGTGGCCTATCATTTTAATGCAAGCAGTGATGAAAACAGCCCGTACAGATTTATGAGCCATCTGCAGATCCCTGTTGGAAAAAACAATCGCACCCGGCTGACCAAAGCTTATCAACACTGTCGTTTCAGCAAACTAAAGTGCTTCTTAAAAACAGATCGTTGAACAAGTATATACGACATTGTCGAAGCACGTCATATTAAAATAAATTAGGCTGCAAATGTAGCCCTCAACCTAGCATTTTTCACCACATAAAAACACAATATTTAAGGACATGGCTAGCCGACATTATTTAACAAGTTTATCGGCATAATGCGTCCTTGTTTCGCATACACTACTATTTTTGAAGAAACTAAACAAAAAAGATGGTTGCTACCACCATCATACGAATCTGTAATTATTTTATTTTTGTTCACAGAAATATTGCAGGCCACATGGTCCAAGCAGGAGTGAAAATACAAAGCATAAAAATATTAAAAAAAGAAAGATAACAAGCAATAATACTCAGAGAATCTCAAGGAAATGAATGTAATAGAGGTCGTAGAAAGGAAATACTTATAATGCGTGTGAATATACCAACAATCACAAAAAGTTATTAGACAAACGAAATAGAACCAATTCCTAATATCGCTGGAAAAAAGGACTTAACAAAGTAACCTAGGAGGAGGCAGTCGAATACACTAAGCACGGTTGGTCAGGGAACAGATAATTTGAATCTAAAATCATTTGCGGAAAAAATGAGAGTTTCAATAGATTTGTTTTGGCAAAATAGGAAGGTAAAGAAAGCGCATGAGTGTGACGAGTGCATTGTGATGTAAGTTGAGATAAGTATGGGGCTTGGTCGGGCACTAGCTTTCAATTAAGCAAGCAGTATAAAACAATTAGGCCTTGACCCTTCGCCTGTACTGAAGTGAAAAAAAAAAAAACCTGTTGGGATTCCATACAAGGCGTAACAAAAACTGGGAGCTATATAAAGCGAAAGTAAACCACACAGCCTTTCGCTGAAGTTTTTCAAGAGCGGTAACATTGACGTTGGTGTGCGGGTCCCATAGAAGCATATTCAAGGTTAGGCCGGATTAGGGGTCGGATTCCCAAAACTGACTTACAAAAGAATTTTTGCGAAAGACAAATTTTGTTGCGTAAATCGAATCACGAAACAAAAAAAAACGTTGTGAGAGGCTGTCGTTGTCACATAGGCCGCTGCAATAAAGCGCGCTGTGACTGCCCGGGAACATGTCAGCGATTGTGATGCAGTTGCTATATTTGCTTATGTCACCGAAAAGTGCTCGTAAGTGGATTCACGAAGCGAAATTTTGCGTAAAAACAGCGTGGCTAAGAAAAAATCCTAAGAGTGGTCCAGACGACTCTTATGAACAATGTGGCAACTTAGAACCGGCTGGCGCAGCGGCATACTTTGGTCCCCTGGCTGGTTTTAAGTTAAATCACGCCCACGTAGGGCTACCTGATGACTGTGGTGCGTTTTGAGTTTCGTGTGTTATTGCCCTTGTACGCAGTGAATGGTAATGACAACCACCGTCGTCCCATAAGTTCGAAGTCGTAGTAATTGAAGAATCATATTGGGGGTCAAAGCGTAAAATTATGTATGTAAAGATATGTGGTTGGATAAAAACCAAAAGCCACGTGAATGGTCCGTGCATTCGAACGCGGCACGTCATATGATCAACCTTATTTGTTATGTTGTCGTGGCGCGCCCAACCTCACCCAATTAAAAGTACAACTTGAGATCCTTGACTCATTGGTAGAAATTACCACCAAGGAGGTTAATAGGAGCACATTCCTCGCACGCTATTGAAAATAAAAATTAGCAGAAATTTTGAGTTAGCGGCTCACAAAGCCTATTCTGTGGTTGTAATCTAGTGTTCTTTGATTGACTATAACTGTCCAATGGGCACGATCTCTGAAATACAACTGTCGACACAGTTTGGGACGATCTGGAACGACGCGTACTTTGTAAACCAAAGCGTATAAGGGTGTGTGTGATTACGCGTGATAGTACAAACAAATCAAGCGTTTCCACCTTCTATGTTCAGAACCAGATATTGGCCGTGGTAATATGGCAAGCAGTCGGGGTAAATTGACCCTAGTAACTTCAAATGACATCGGAAATCTCCAAACTCTAACAATTCTGGAGCAAACTTTGGCTGAATTCGCCCCTGCGTCAATTACCAACCGTTTAACGTTCCGCAAGAATATTATTCAAAGGTAGAGCGAGCCGCTGACGTGTATTTTGTGCGATGCAGCGACCACTTGACCTTGGAGTATTGGCTTTGCGAAGGCGAAACCCCCGTCGCCTGCTCGATCGAAGCAGACGACAAACGCGAGCAGATGACGGCTTGGCCGACATGCACAGCTTGTGATTGGCTGTGAGACAATACTCTTAACTTCAGCTCACTCCCGTGACGTTACCAAAACACTTCTTTTTCATTTGGCACGCCTGTAGTGTTCGTCATATCGCCCCCCTCGCATGCAAGAGCAAATTTTGTCATGCCGTGAAAAGTTGCGCAAGTACTTTCTAAGAGCTGCGCAGTTGTCGAAAACAACATGGAGTCGTAAACAGCGTATCGGTTGGTGCCAATTTTAACAGACGCCTCTCGTGTGAGTTCCCTAAACGTTCGACTGGATGTGTTGTGATTACCGCTGCTTTTTCGGTGCTATTAAGTGGTGTGAAAATCAGCGGCAGTGTATCGTCGGTGTACGGTGACGCGTAGCGAAACCTGTGCCTCGGTGTGTTTATCAAGCGAGATAGGCGCCTTTGCATCAACGACAACTAACACTCGAGAAGGCAACAATGTCTGTTTGTGCGCTGGTAACAGTTCATTCGCTTCAATTTCCAGTCTCTCAGTCGGGCTGCGCGACGTTTTGGATTGACAGCGTTTTGGCACGTTACTTAAGTGACCCCAAGTAGATACAAAAACGCATTAACTACGCGCTGCGTTCGGTACTTACTTCACCACTGGTTAGCCCGTACGCTTCTATTTTCTTGTGAGCAGCCTAGTGTTCGAGAGTGAAACGGTGTTCGTTTTGAACACTGTGGTATTGTTTTGGCGTTTCCAAGACTTGTGAAGAGGCTGTGCTAGTATGACCAAAAATTGAAAGACAGCGTTGACAACTGTTTTGATTGATTGATATGTGGGGTTTAACGTCCCAAAACCACTATATGATTATGAGAGACGCCGTAGTGGAGGGCTCCGGAAATTTAGACCACCTGGGGTTCTTTAACGTGCACCCAAATCTGAGCACACGGGCCTACAACATTTCCGCCTCCATCGGAAATGCAGCCGCCGCAGCCGGGAATCGAACCCGCGACCTGCGGGTTGACAACTGTTTTGCTCTGCGAAGTTGCGGTGGTTGGGCTTGGCGTTTTTGTTTGTTAACTCGTGACTTCTCCTTATTGTGATAACCACATGAGCGCCGTGATGTGACAAACCGAAGTTGCGAGATGCTAGATTCTGTTGTGTATTGTGCAGCACGCCTAAAATGTTCTTTGGTAAGACCTTCAGAGTTCTTACCAAAGAACATTGTGTCTTTGAGAGCCCGTGAAGGTCAAGCTTCCCTCTGGCCTTCAGAAACAACAAAGAATTCACCACTGTCTTGTTCTGCATGAAGCTTTAGGCCAGTACCGGCTGAATACACGTTTTCGAGTTCATCTGGTCATTGTTTTGCACCGCACAAGAGCCTTTACAACAGTGGCTCATGGCTAGTTCTTTCAATACATCAATGAACGTGCACGCCTAGCCAGCCTTTCATTGCTATGTCATCGGCAGCTTCCAGTCTGCAGATGTTCTCTGCCTATTGGCCCCAGAGCACACTTGGTCCCTGCTGACACTGAAGGCTACTAAATGCTGCGATTGGTGAGTTTACCTTGCGGAACTAAAAACCGACGTTTGGCGTGCACCTGACAATTGCCCGCTCTGCTACCAATGCGGCGAAGCTAGGCACACCTACCGCCGTTGCCAGTACTGACAGATGGGATTGCGTGGGTTCGCCGTCAATGCACCACGTACGCAGCCAGGGGAACGGCCACGTGACATCGCCGACTACCAGATAGGTACTCAATGGACACCACGAAGTCCTTCCCGTTCGCCATCACCCAGCTACCGCATGTCACCGCACCACCGGCGATATTCTGGCCCAATGCAGAGCCGGTCTCCTAGCCCGTATCCGGGAAACAAAGGGCAGCAACCAATGGAGGTGCGGTTGGTTTGCGACGAACTACCGAAGATCATCTGACAAAGACGACGCCGCGACGGAGCTTTCCGAACAATATACCAACAAGGCAAAGTCCTGACGACGAAACCTCACTTACCGAAGGTGACCTGACGACGCAACATGCAAACAGCGGTACAAGCCGACGCAGCCGTGACCCGACGCCATGGCCTAACTGCAATGCGAGACCACGAACTAGCGACCTCGACGTTCTTATTGACGGCCACAGTTTGACCACTAAGGTCAATATTGGAGCCGACTATTCTGTCATCAGTGGGTCGTTCACCGCGAAGTTGAATATAGTTAGGACCACTTGGGAAGGTCCCGAAATCCGCACAGCCGGAGGTCATCTCGTAACGCCTGCAGGAATCGGCACCACGACAATCATCACTAACGGCCGTATTCATCCTGCAGACTTCGTAGTCCTACAGCGTTGCTCGAGAGATGTTATCCTTGGCAGGGACTTCTTATGCCTCCATGGTGCAGTCATCCAAATAAAAACAAAGTCGATAGTGTTATCCACAGAACAAATACTATCACCACACAAGCCGTCAGGAAACCACACCTTGAATGTGCTGGAAGAACAAGTCATCATTGCGCCTCGCTCCAGCGTCATTATTTCAGTCAGCGCTTCTAAATCACCTGACTTGGAAGGCGTCGTTGAAAGCAGTCAACATCTGTTGGTCACCCGCAATATTTTCGTCGCAAGAGAAATTGCAGAGCTGCGGGGAGGTAAAGTGACGGTTATGCTCATGAATTTAAGCAATGAGTACAAACACGAGAACAAAGGAGCGACGGTCGAATACATCGAAGAAATTGTGAAAGCCACCAGTGCTTTCGCTCTGGCCGATTGTGCGTAACCTGCTCAGAGAACCAAGCCCCTCCCCAAGCTTTCTACGTCAATCCCAACTTTCTGAACCAGAAGCACAGCTCAAGACCCTGCTCCTGCAATGCAAAAGTTGATTTTCTTCGTCATCGAAAGTTCGGCAGACCCCAATCACGAAACATCGCATCATAACCGAGGAAAATGCCACACCACTCCGTTAGAGTCCGTACAGGGTTTTGACGTGAGAACGCATGGCCGTAAAGAGACAAGTTGAGGAAATGCTACGCGATGACATCATCCAGCCGTCCAAGAGTACATGGACGTCCTCCGTGGTGTTAGTGAAGAAAAAGTATGGAACCCTACGTTTCTCCGTCGATTATCACCGCCTGAACAAAATCACAAAAAAGAGACGTGTATTCTCTTACGAAATGACGGCGCACTGGATCGGCTCCATAACGCCAAGTACTTTTTGTCAATGGAACTCAAGACTGGCTAATGACAAATCAAAGTCGATGAAAGACACCGAGAGAAGACAGCGTTTATAACACCGGACGACCTCTTCAAGTTTAAGGTGAAGCCCTTCGGTCTTTGCTCAGCGCCTGTCACTTTTCAACACGTTATGAATACAGTACTGGCAGGATTCAAGTGGCACACTTCCCTTGTGTACTTGTACGACGTCGTCGTGTTTTCCTGGAGTGCTGAATCATCTTCGGCGCCTTGAAGCTGTGCTTCCTGCCATCAAGACGTCCGGACTCACACTAAAGCCAGAAAAGTGCAGATTTGCGTATGAGGAGCTCTTGTTCTTGGGAAACATGATAAGCAAGTCTGGAGTCCGTCCAATTCTGCGAAAACAGCTGCCATCGCCAGCTTCCCGCCACCCACTGACAAGAAAGCAGTGCGCCGATTTCTGGGCCTGTGTGCCTAATATAGGTGGTTCGTGAAAAACTTCGCCCGCATCGCCGATCCACTCATTGACCTTACCAGGGCCGACGTGGAGCTCAAGTGGGAAACGCTGCGAGAACAGGCTTTCCAGGAGCTAAAACATTGCCTCCAGACGCCTCCTTTACTTGCCCATTTCGACAAATTCGCTAAGACAGAAATACACACGACGCAAACAGCGTATAGGTCTCGGCGCCGTTCTTGTGCAGAAAGCTGACGGACTGGAAAGGGTTATTAGTTACGCCAGCCGATCGCTATCCAAAGCAGAAACCAATTATTCCACAACAGAAAAGGAGTGCCTCGCCATCATCTGGGCTACGTCGAAATTTCGCCCCTACCTCTACGGTAGGCCCTTCAAAGTTGTCAACAACCACCACGCCTTGTGTTGGCTAGCTACCTTGAAGGACCCTTCTGGTCGCCTCGCACGGTGGAGCCTCAGACTTTAAAAAAGTTACATTACCGTCTTTTACAAGTTCGGCAAGAAAGACTCCGACACCGACTGTCTCTCTCGTGAGCCTGTCTTACCAACCACCACCCGACGACCCGGATGATGACTGGTCTTTGAGAACAATAACGGCCGACGACTTCGCTGAACGACAGTGGGCCGACCCGGAACTTAGGGTCCTAATAGAATACCTCGAAGGCAGGACCGCCGAAGTATCGAAGGCATTCAAGCCCGCACTTGCGTCGTTCTTCCTGCAAAATGGTCTTCTCCAAAAGAAAAAAACTTCTCACCGCTTCGAGCCGAGTACCTCTTTGTGGTGCCTTCAGCTCTGCGACCAGAACTCCTGCAGGCCCTGCACGACGATTCGACAGCAGGGCACCTAGGCGTGTCTCGCACGCTTACGAGAATACAAGAAAAGTACCACTGACCACGTCTTACCACTGACGTCTCTTGTTATGTGAGGACATGCCGGGACTGCCATCGACGCAAGACACCGCCAACAAGGCCAGCGGGGTGTCTGCAGCCTATTGAACCACCTCGCTGACCATTCCAGCAGAATGGTATGGACCTACTGGGGCCATTCCCGACGTCGGCTTTCGAAAACAAGTGGATCGTGGTAGCTACCGACTACCTCACCCACTACGCCGAGAAAAAACCCCTTCCCAAAGGCAGTGCATCCGAGGTAGCTAAGTTATTCGTCTAAAATATTGTCCTACGTCATGGCACCCCGGAGTCCGCATCACCGACAGAGGAACGGCATTTACTGCTGACCTAACTCAAGCGATCTTCTCATACAGCCAGACAAACCACCGCCAGATGACAGCGTACCACCCACATACCAACGGCCTCACCGAGCGGCTGAACAAGATGATTACCGACATGCTGGCAATGTACGGCGATGTCGAACACAAGATATGGGACACCATTCTTCCGTATGTGACCTTCGCATGCAACATGGCGGTGCAAGAGACGACGCAGATATCTCCATACAAACTGGTCTACAAAAGGAGCCCGGAAACGACGCTTGATGCCATGTTACCCAATGTCCCCGACGAAGAAAACCATGATGTGAAGGAGAACCTTCAGCGCGCCGAAGAAGCCCGACAACTCGCACGCCACCGTATCAAGAACAAACAGACGACCGACAGCCGCCGTTAAAATCTTCCACGGCGCTTCGTGGAATACTAGCCCGGTGAACGTGTTTGGGTGTGGATGCCGATACGCCGAGGTGGACTCATTGAAAAGCTTCTGTGACTGTACTTCGGACCAATTAGGGTGGTTTGACGTCTCGGCCCTCTCGATTACGACGTTCTCCCCGACGGTATCGCGGACTTTCAACAACACCGATCGAGACCTTAAGTCGTCCATGTCACGCGCCTCAAGCTATTTCATGCGTGTTAACGAACTGAAACTGTTTTTTTTTGTAATATTGCTGTCTCGTAATTTATTTTTTGTACTTTCTTGCATTATTTTTGTACTTTCATTTTTCGTTAAATCATTGGGACGATGCCTTTTTCAGAGGGGGGCAATGCCACATTCCTTTCCTGAAGTTTTGTTATCGCCCCAATACACTTTTACGCAATTCACAATTCTCAGCACAAACCGCGCTTCTGGGTAGCCCTCTTTCCATGTTGGTGAATGCGGCTAACAGCACTTGACACCTAGTTTCCTCTCGAATGTCTCAGCAATTACTTTGCGCTTGAGGTCGTCCTCTGTTTCGCCCGACTCCTTAGGAAGCTCATAAAGTATTAAGTTTGAACGTCTGCTTCTATCTTTTATATCAGTACGCTTACGAGACTGTAAACTTATGGAAGACTAGAATGGTTTGACAGCAACACCCAAGTCACTAAGATTAGCTGTTTTGCCTGTAACTTCAGACAAGTGTCTTTCAGTTTCCAAAATTCAAGCACTAAATTCAGTGATTATTTGCTCGGTTTTGGGTGTTAAGAGCAGATATTTGATCTTTTGACGCATTTTCGCCATTAGGAATTTTTCGCAGCAGTTTAGCGTTTTCAGGGCCGTGGTTGAGCTCTACATCACCATACAAAACCATTTCAAGGGCATGGAAACATTCAGACACTGCCCTGAAAACCCGTTGAGGGCACAGGAAGACCACTAAATAAAGACAGTCGCTACGGACAGAATATTCATCATAACCAACCTGCATACAGTAAGAGAACGGCCTAGTTAGAGCCTTGCTTTGGCCAGGTCCGCCGCACCCCCTGAAGGTGATGTTCTGAAGCCGCTCTTTTATATCGGTGTAGTGTAATGATAACACGGGTCTTTCTTTCTTGGAGGTTGGCCAAATACTTGATATAGGCTGCTTGAATCCAGTGGTATCGAAGACACGTGAATGACGTCAGGCTGGTAAATAGGCAGTGAATCACATGAAAACCGACTGCACGCCAAGTTCCCGGTGAACCAGAGGAGAAATCCCTGCCAAAAGAAGAAGAACGGCCTAGTTAGAGCCATGCTTTTACCAAGTCCGTCGCACCCATCAAACACAGAGAAAACAGTGTAATCACTCAAGTATTGTTTATTGTTTATCGTGAAGTGATGTATTAAAGCTTGCATGATGTCTGCTGGTATTTTGCAGATATACCACCATATCATGCGGATGCGCTTGCATTGGTGCTTAGAGAGGCATATGGCCATCCCGAAGACAAACGTCAAAGATCACATTTAACACCTTGTGGTAGATGAAGTAGTTACAATACACCTGAACACAGCATATGCTGAATCTTGCTCAAAGAGGCATCCACAAGCACAGAACACTTGCACTTTGTATGCAATAACCCAAGGCATCGTCATTTGACAGGTGAAGTGCTGAAGTGTGCGCTCCTCCATAATGGGGCAACCTACGCCGATGCTCAAGCGTATACCACGCAGCGTTTCAATGGTAGAGTGAGAGTTGCAAGCGTGGGCCGCGAACACGGGAAGCCGTTACGCTGCTCGCTAGTGTTTTCTGGTTGCGCCGAAAGGTTAAATTACCAATGCGTTCTCTGTCGGCTCTCGTTAGTGCTATGATACAATACTGTACTCACCGATTCAGAAATAGCAATACGAACCCCCGCCAGCCGAGTTCATTGTGAAAAGAGGAAAATGGTGTAAGAGATATAAGGTGCGTTTTTGTAGCCTCATAAATGAGAATTGAAAGCGCGAGTAGGGTAAGGTACGAGAACCCTGTCGGAGCTGACTGAAAATTGTAAGTGCTACTCCCAGGTGCTCCAAATCAACAAAACCTTTTGAGAGCGAACCACGTCTTGCTCGGAGCAATCCCTCTACGCGCAATGTCCACTAATTCTCGAGCCTAACGCCAGCGTGAGCGCTTTTGGCACGCTTTCTTCATTAGCGCCGGCAACTCGATGAGTGCCCATATACACGCAGCTATTGATCATGAAAACTTTCAAATTGAAGGAAGTGGTGCGGAGAGCTCGCAACGCGGCGGTGATGCATCCCGCTGCCAAGACTCCGAGGTAAAAGCTTGAGAGACCAAAAAAAGACGCCAGCGTCGGCAGCAATCGAAAGCCAGCACTATCATCGATCAGGAGGTGGCGGTAGCGGCGAGGGCTCGCGTAGCCGAATCAAACTGGGATCGTCGACAAGCGGATCCTGCAGTGAGAGCCCGCGAAGCAAAGACGACACGCAAGCGGTGGAAAGATAAGCTTGAATAGGAGTGCGTGCGGCAAGCAGTGGTGGAGCGCAGAAAACAGGCACTACCTGAGGTTGGTGGCGCCTACGTGCACTTCAAGCGCCACTTCCTCGGTCACTCGTTTGGCCACAGCAGTAAGGTATGCTACACGTCCCACCACCATCACAGGGACCTGTACCGACATTGCCTTTTTCAACTTTCAACTACAAGCTCTCTTTTAAGATCATTTCACTACGTACTTCATCGACCACAAAATTGTAATATTAAAAAAATGCGTATCACAGCTTTGTAATCAGTAATGCATTCCTTGTGTATAATTTCGTCGATGAGTAAATGATTACATCTAATGTGTATTTAGGTGCATAAAATTGCATCTATATGTACATACTAAACATCGTTTACCTATATAATTTTATATACAGTTACATCTATAACATGGTGTCGAGTTTTTATATAATGTATGGGCGATCATATCACGGTTTTACCGATAAGCATTTCCGCGTCACCCCATTCATCACCATTCACTTTGAGGAAATAGTGGGATTTATTTTTCTAGTTTTGCTTCGACATATGTTCATGTGCACATTATTGACGTCACTTCTGTCACGGAACTATAAGTGAATTCGTGGTGGACCCTGGCATAAAGCAGTTTTGTGGGGAAGGAATAACGAGTGTCAGATGCCCATAGTGTCTTCTTTATTTGCTGTGTGATGTGCCTGCATCATGGTGCAGAGTTCACGAGATCTTTAATCGCCAACTTTCTCAGCTTTGAAATTTCATAACATATAGATCTTCATGCTTTTCCCACGATTATTAGTCGACGTGATGTGGCCGAAACACAATGACGAGCCTTTGTTGACTATATTTTGTGTCGCTGATGTCATGGGTGTGTAGGTTATTGGTGAGCGCTCACCAAAACATGATAATTTTTTGGTGGTCGACAAATAGGAGAAGCCTATCATTACTTATCTTCGTGGAGTCAAACAAAGGTATTGATCGTGAAAAAGGGAAAAAATGAATTTTTAAGCTTTACCATGAAGAGTTGAATAGCGATATCGTGTCCATAGTGCGTACTTCGACTACTTGTTGCATAGTTTTGATTGTATGATGCAATTCGAGAAGTTTAAATGTGGATTACTACAACGTAATCAATAAAGTTGAAACTGGCTTGTGTTGGTGAAGATTTCGCACATAGCTACATTCTCCGAAACGGGTAGCATGCTTTACACTCGAATTGTTTTCTAACTTGCTATGCATCCACTGTGTCGCCGTAATTAGGCACAGTAATGTGTTTGCCTTTTGTGGTGGGCGTACTGCACTAAACCTAGAAGTGATTGTGAAAATCGCATGTTCTCATGCGTGCTGACAATGTACGCTTATACCACCCATTATTACTGCGATAATACATGTTGTATTCTGGTAATCAGGATGTGTGTTTAAAAAGCATGTAAATGAAGAGAACAACGTAACATTCTGGGCTCGTTTATTTGTTGCAAACAGTAGTGAGACGTAATAAACAATAATGCAAGGAAAGTATAAGGCATGTTAGCAGAAGTAATTTCAAAGTAAATGTGAAGAAAGTGGAGGAAAATAAATTTCGTCACTTGCAGCGTACAAACCGGTGACTTTCGAATAACGCGTTCGACGCTCTACCACTGAGCTATGGTGGCGGTCATCCTCCCTTCACTTTTATAGGGTATATATGTACATTTAAAAGTGGGGGCGTCAGTAGGCGCATGCCGAAAGGGGGGCAAAAAAAATTGCGCCATCTCCGACTAAAATGAACCATGTGTTGATGCGAAGCAGTGAGCACCAACGCTTACACTGGTGGTGACGTTGACGCTGCCACTCGTCGCGGCTTTGCGCGCAAACCTGAGGAGGCGCAAGGCACGCAGTGATAGACCAGTATTTTCCACTGGAACATGGCAAGTGCTGCTAATGAGCAGTGAGAAACTGAAGACACCAATTCGACACAGAGATCCTTAGTTGGCTTTTAGTTAACGCGTACGCTGTGCATTCTTATTGTTCAACAATGCACAGGATAAGGCCCGTATTCACAAACCAACCTCAACCTTACCTCGAGTTTTTCTCATCAATTTTAAGCCGTTATTGCACTTGCTGAACAAATAGCTAGAATACATGAACCAATCTCGTTACAATATTTTACCCTGTTACCATTTCTGTGTCCTTATAACGCACGCAGAGAGTGCAAAAACTCGAGGAAAACATGAGAAAAGGCCAAGGTTGGTTTGTGAATACCAGCCTAAATCTCCTACCGACAATACCTTGGAGGTCTAGATAGGCCCTGGAAACTCGGCACTGATTTTGGTTTCAAGGCACATTGCATGTTCGTAGCGGTTGCCGGGTATCCTAAGATCCGTTTGAACAGAGTGAGGTCAATGTGAATGTTCGCACCTATTGGCTTCCACAAGTTGTTACTAATGAAAAGATTTGACCCTACCTGTATTGAACTTTTATTTTGTTTATATGTGTTTTCTTATTCCTTATTTTGTGAACTTTAAAAAAGGCGAAGCCCTGGAAGTGATTGACCTGAGTTCGTAGGGCTTGCCTTCTCTCCTTCTCGCCCCTCACTCTGCGATATTAGAATTTAAATTGTGCTCAGTTATCTCGTTCGGCTGACGTGCCTGTCAACTACGGGAAAGATAAAGACACCAAGTGGTGGCGGGCAGAAAACAGAAGCCGCAGTCAGGTATGCCGAACAAGTGGACCACGCGTTTGTCAAAGATGGATTAATCTGGCAACCTAAATTTTGCGCGGCTCTAAAGTGTGCTTGGCCGCTGGTTTCTAGTTTCGCGAAGGTTTCTCAGCGTTTGATAAAGGAAACGGTTCAGCACAAGAACATGGACCCATTATTTGACCATGTATTGATTTTGCATGTGTACATGAGCAAACCCAGTTCTTTGCAAGCCTGACTGGACTGACAGAAGTGTGGTGTCGCTTGTTTAATTGGTGATGACAGCAGCCAAGCTCCTGCCGGGAAAACTTGTATATTAAAAGGCTGCGATTGGAGTTGGCCCGGCTACATAGTTTTAGCTTCTTTTAATTTTGGAATGTAGTGGAAATGATGTCAAGTAAATATAGACTGCTTCCTGCACATAAAGTTCTTGTCGCCGCTCTGTGAGAATTTGTGATTCTTTACTTCTAATACTGCCACTCAAATACGCGTGATGGACTAAATGCTTCTAAATAATATTACACAGAGTGTCGGGGTAGCCAACGTTTTGACAAGTGAACTGTTCTTCGTCTCGGCAACGCGGTGCCCTGACGAGGACAAGTCAACATGCCGAAACACTGTTTCCAGCGATGTTATTTCTCGAAAAACTTCTGACCGTTTCAAGCCTCTTCATGCCTCTGAACTTCTTTCTCCTTTGGTGCTCAAGTTCTGTAAGAAAACTATGTGCGCCGTTTTGACGAAGGTGATTTAGGGAAATACGACGTGTCATCTAGCAATTGTTCATGATTGTCGCATTGGTTCGGATATTCTGGGTTAAATTTGTGCTCATTTTGTCCGTATGTCAGTTGTAAGTTAAAACTGAAGTTATAGATTGACACTTTCACACTACGTATATGTTTTTTATTGCGATACCAATTATATGAACACTCTCGGCTGGATTTTGCCGCCAGCGTGCATGGCGTCAATGTCATGCACGCTATATGTATACGTATGCATATAGTTGAAAATGAAATAAAAAAACAGCAAAAAGACTACGGCGCGCGGAATCGAAGGTGGGACTTCTGCGTCGTGAATGCGAGGCATTAAGTACTGATCCACCGCGAGGTGCCTTCTTCTACGTTTAAACAGCAAGCTATTCATATCTACCACTTACCGCTGTTGGCGGGCATCTCGGGGGGATGGGAGCTATCGTGTTTCCAGCATTATTAGCAAGATGGTGCTGTGAGCGCGCGGCGGCTTTCTCACGTGTTGTTTGGTCAGCGTAGAAAATAAAGGAGTGTACGATCGATCGCGCGCCCTTATCTTGCTGTGGGAAAAATCGCACAACTTGGCTTGCTTTTGAGTTTTGTGAGAACAATTCCGTTATAGTAACCGGGCGCACAAAGGTCACTGCAATCATTGCACAGCCTCTGTTTGCAAAAAGGGCGGGAATTTCAGACACAGCGAAGTAACAACTGAGACGCTTATTCGCATTATTCTGTGCTTGTGAGTACGTTGTGTGCGTCCTTTGTGCGTGAGAAAAGTGGGGCACGTTTCTATCTGCTTGCATTCTGCGCGTGATTCTTGAATTTATTGCTATCGCGTTCACTGCATCGCCTTAGCTGCAAAGCTGTGACTTTTTTTAAATACGAAACTGTAACAAAAAGGTTCATTTTATTTGTGCCGATTGAGTTTTCTGTTATAATAAGACATCAGTCAGCTTAACTTTTGCCTCTTCAAAGCACACGAATGAAATTTGGAAAAAAATTATTATAAAATGTTACAAATGGACACATCGTCCAAATGGCCACTGAACGTGAAAGAAGGCACGAACGTCTTACGCTTGTATGAGAAGTGGGAAAGGAAAGCTTCCGTGGCAAGCCTATTTCTCTCTCATTGGTTACCTCACCAGTGACGTCATGAAAAAAAATTGGAATTAATTTTTAGTAGGATGCCCGACAACCGCCAGTGGTAAAAGCAGCGCTGCCACTGCGTATCAGGATGCGAGAGCGAGTACTCACACACACGCACGCACACACACACACACACACACACACACACACATATATATATATATATATATATATATATATATATATATATATATATATATATATATATATATATATAGGGTCGCTCGTGAACGGTAATGCAGCGCGAGCATTCTGTTTTTTTTTTAATAAAACAACTCCCCAGCAGATGCTGCCTGCGTCGGAGTTACAAGGAGAGAGATGGGAGCGTAAGAGAGAAAAGAGACTGGGAGAAACGCGCGTGCGCTATGAGGCCAAATCGTCGCGGGGAGCAAGGCTAGAGGAAAGGTAGAGTGTACTAGAAGAGTAGGAAAGGGGAGAGCGAGCGTAGATGGGCAGACGCTCTGTGCCTCAGCGTTGCAAGGCGAGTGATGGTGGAGCGTAGCAACGCTGACTAAATTTCAAGGACGAAATGCTGTCGCAGTGACGTCAGCGGTTGGGGACCCAGTTGCCTAACTGAGCATGCTCACTAAGACTTTTTTTTCCACATCTTTTATTCGGCCCAATCAAGCCGCAGCACCTGCGAGAGCGGGAGCGTTGGTTCTCCTAAAACGTGAACGAAACACAGGCTTTCCGCCGCGTTCGCGGCGTAACTGGGCCCCCACCCTCTGACGTCACTGCGGCAGACTTTCGGCCTTGAAATTTAGTCGGCGTTGAGCGTAGGCACAGATAGAGGGGAGCGGACGCGCATGCGCAACGGGGATGTTAATACCACTAGGAGGGATACCTAGAGGAGAGAGAGAGGGGGGAGCGAGCGCAAGCACGTGGTAGACAGTAACGCGCAGCTGTGGCAGAGAGCGAAGGGGCAGAGTTGAGCGTGCGTAGTGTCAGTACAGACGCTGCCAGCGCCACAGAACATAGGCCCGAGAAAGAAATGGCTCGCGAGTCGCATCTAAAGGAGTGTTCCACACTCGTCGTAATGGCAACAGTTGGTGCTGGCTGACTCTCCAAGATTTGAATGTAAATATATACATTATAGAAGATTTTCCGCAGCTTGTTTGCATATTCAAATATTGATGGCGCCGGAACACTGAGGACGTCTCCTTACCATGGCCGTCTTTCAGCCTTGGCCTTCTGCAGCACTGCTGAACATTCGCGTCGCGTGGTTTGCTCGGCATCCCCATAACGTCTGCGCGCACGCGAGGAAAAGCAAAGGAGCTGCTATGGGGATGCCAAGCAGATGACGCGACACGGATGTTCAGCAGTGCTGCAGAAGGCCAAGACTGAAAGACGGCCATGGTAGGGAAAGCCATTATGGTGGCACCTATGGGTGCAGTTTCCTCCCGACTCGATCTTATCATATCGTTGTCCGGCCCTGAGGGGCCCGTAAATTTGCAAAGCTCACGTTTATTTGCTTTATATTTCGTGCTGAAGCTTTGAGGGCAAAGTAATTTTCAGTACCTGCAGTGTTTTCTGGCATTATTCCCAAATTCTCGGAGACAAGACTTAGCAAAATATGGCTAATAAACACAGCTAACTTTTCTGATAAAGACTGTACATGCCTGATGTCTTGTCGCCAGCATGAGGTGTCACGACGCGGTAGCCGATTTATTGCTGTGACGACAGTGGGCGAGTAGCAAGCGTGAGTTTGGGTGGAACCCGGCGGTCGCGACTCCATGGGTGCAGCAGGCATGAGAGCTTCTAAACGCAGCTACCAGCGCTTAAGGCTACGGCCGCTTCGCTGACCCATTGAGTTCGCTTGAGCAACTGACTGGGAGAAGCCAATTTAAATAACGGGATAAAACAAAGGAGCTCGTGGGCACCGCTGCGGAAAATTGTCAATAATGTGGACGGGAGGATGACTACCAGCCTATCAAAGTGGTGGAGCATCACACGCGTTACTATAAGGCCACAGGTGTGGATCCTGTGGTTGCCATGCTATGTTTTCATCCACTTTCTTCACATTCACAGTACAAACTCTACTAATAACATCCCCTGTACTTTCCCTGGCATTATCTCTTAGTTTTCAGTAATACTGTAGAACATGTAGAAGTAAAGAATTAGGTGTCTATTTAAGGCTTCTTTTCTTAGTCAGGCGTTATACTAATAATATATAACAGAGAATTAGGCCAAGGAAAGTAGAGGGAATGTTTCCATAAGTAATTGTGATGTAAATGTGAAGACAGAAATGTGGACGAAAGGATAACTCTTGCTGGGCTGGGACCGAGCATGTGACGTGCAGTTAACGCGTCCAACGCTCACCAACTGTGCTACCACGGCGGTTATCCCCCCGATAAATTTATGTGGTATATATGTGCAATAAAAGTGGGAGAGTCCGTCAGCGCCGTCACTACCCAAAACGGGCAGTGTGGGAGAACTCGTTTTTTAAAAGTTGCAGGTATGGTCCCTGCACACGCCAAGTTAACTTGTCGGCCCCTTTCTGTCTTCATATTTACATTACAATTACTTCTAGTAACATCCCCTATAATGTTTTGGCATAATTGCCTGCTCGATTATATTAATATTGTGTATGACAAAGAAAAGAAAACGAACCCCTAATTGTACATACACCTCCTTCCGGCATTCATAGCAAGGGTCTTGATCTGGCAGAAATTGTACCATCAGGTAGAGCTCAAGGAATTATTGGTCAGCTGCCAGCTCGTAGCATGTTTACGTGATACGGGATGCCAAACAGGCAGGTAAAGAGCGTTCCACACTCGCTCTCATGGCTACTGGTGGCGCTTACAGACGCTCCCCAGTTTAATGCACATATATACCCCATAAAGTGGACGTGGGGATTGCCGCCCTGGTATAGCTCAGTTGATAGAGCATTGGACGCCTTATGGGAAGGTCGCAGATTCAGTTCCTGCCCATGGCAAGTTATCATTTTTTTCACTTTTCTTTTTTTAAATTCACATTGCAATTATTAATAGTAACACCCGCTACACTTTTGCGGGCATGGTTGTGTGTGAAGCATGCAGGTTACTTGCACTGCCTTTCCAAGCTGAGTAAATTATTTTTACTGCAATTACAAGCCGATGTGTGGCTGTGTGTTAGAACACCTGCTTGGCAGCAAACGACCCACGTTCAATCCTCAATCGGACCCAGAAATATTTATGATTGATTTTATTTACTTGTTTGTGATTTTTCAGTTACGCACAAAATGATAATTTTTTGGTTACAACCAACGAAGCTGATGCCGACATTTCTGCGAAACAAGCTCTTGAACGCTATCGCATTAAACAGAAACAGTTGTAAAACATATGAGAGGGTAAGCTAATGTAGAGCAAAACAATTGAATTCTAAGATATATGATCGAAGCTTAATCAGTGACATGAATCGGACTCCTAATGGCTTTCAAGGTGCTGTATATCTACGTGTAGTCATTGCACAAAGATTTTTATTGGGAAAGGCCCAATAACACCTACTTGCTTGTTACGCGCGTCAGAATGTAATGAATCAAGTCAAACGGACGATCCATATAAATTAACTACGATGGTGGTTTTTGGACAGCTATTTAGGTTTAAGACATCCTCAAGGTATAGGTGAGCGCAGGTTCACGAACAGATTAGACCTCTGAGGCCAGGGTCATAGCCAGAAATTTTTTTTCGTGGAAGGGGGGTTCCCATTGACCCAACAGGGGGGGGGGGGCACCAGCATCAGCTTTCTTCTGTGACGTCACTATGGGCGGTAGTTTAAACAGACAGTGCACATGTATATCAAGTCATGAGATTCCCCCACTCCCCCTGCGTAAGCTTCTGAAGATAGTAAGTAAAAGTACCATAAGAAAGATTGATTGATATGCAGGGTTTAACGGCCCGAAACGACCATATGATTATGCGAGACGCCATAGCGGAGGGCTCCGGAAAATTAGACCACCTGGGGTTCTTTAACATGCACCCAAATCTGAACACACGGGCCTACAGCATTTTCGCCTCCATCGAAAATGCCGCTGAAGTCGGGATTCTATCCAGAGACCTGCGGGTCAGCATCCGAGTACCTTAGCCACTAGACCACCGCGGCGGGGCAGTACTGTAAGAAGTACTGTAAAATACAGTAAACGACAGGTACAGTGATCGTTTAGAGCAACGGCCCCTCGTCGCACCATTGAATGAAATAGTCTTCGAAAACTCATAATTGCGATGACCCACCCGATCGGAGAAGACATCGTTAACCTTTGTTAAGCGTAGATGGCGTAATCTTCGTCGGGGCGAAGAGCGTTTCACAGGTCGAGGAGGGTTCAGCTTACAACGAAGAATGAGAGGCATGCGCAGCAGGTTTTTGTACATTCATAATTACAATTTGGTCTACCTACTCTGCTGAGCTAATTTCTTACTGTCGATGTCTGTGACTACATGTTTATATGAGTAATTTTTATGTTAATATCTATAAGTCAAGCAGCCCTGACGCAGCGGTAGCTTTCAGTCAACTTTTTTTTTTACTTAACTGCACGCATCCAAGCATGCTTGCGATACGCAATAAGTAATTTTCTTGTAAGATATGCTGCACGTTGGCCACATGAATTCGCACGCGTTGTTATTCGTGTAGACTTTCAGTTGCGCTGTGACTTTAGATAGCAATGAAGTACTCCAATCGTAGAGGTTTTATTTTGTAATCGGCGAGGACGGGGTGATTGATGAGAAATTTTCACTTGGTATCATTTTAAAGTGCACGTGCGATCTGACTATACCTACTCACATAAAGCTATCTTGTTTGCTGCGTGTATGCGCTAAAACACCCAAATACGTGCGAAAAACGCAGAATGTTCTCGTTTTTTTTCGTAGCTTTTATCACTCGGCTTCCTGAAACAATAGCGTTGCGCCAAAGTGTCTACAGTTGTTTGCAAGCGTGCAGCTTACATTTCCTTTTAGGTAAACAGATTCAAAGCTTCACAGAATATTTAACCGCGCAGAATATGTACATTCACGTTCTCAGCATTTACACCAGCGTGAACAGGAGCAGCCTCGAACCACACAAAACCTTCAATGATCGGTTCACCAGTAATGAAGGAATGAGGGCCGGAGTTGTTCAGAGCATAGCACACCGTTATTCATTTCTTATAACGTGTGAACTCAGACGAGATCTGCCAGCCCATGCAACGTAAGTTTACTTACGCTCTACTGCGCACCATTCATGCCTGTTTGTTGTCTGTTTCGGGCATTTTTATGAGGGTTGCTGCGATTTCACTACTGCCATCAACTCCTTCGAGTTCATTCACGTTCGTGGTATTTAATCACAACGCGACAGAAACTACCAGCCTTCCGTATGGACACAATGACAAAATTGAGATGTCTCGCGCACAGAGTAAGGTACTGCGTGAGTGCCACCGTACCGGCACCTGAAGGGAAGCGGAGGAAATGTGTACCCGCGATGGTTGCGCCAGGCGAGAAACTAGCGCTAGTATTTAAGGCGGAACCTTTCCAGCCGACATGTATCATCGCTAAAGTTCTCGTTTCTTGCAGTCAGGTTTACTGCCCAAACTTTGCTGAACGCGTTGCTTTCTAGAAATTCGAAGTCAGCCCCTTGAAATACGCTGCCTACACTTATTGCTATAGGCAGTTTGTGTCCTGGGTAGATCAACGCCCTTGTATGAGACTAGGTGGTCGCGGCAAAACGCCGTACGGTATACCGCTTGATGATTATTTCTCGAAAAGTGACGCTGCTCCCAGTGCACACTTGACCACTAGTGAAAATGAGGATGCCGCTTGTCACAGGTTGGCAGCTTCATCGAGGTAACGTTTCAGCTGTTGGCTAGCGTTGAATAGCAATTTAGGGTTTCCGTATTTCTGGACTTTTCTAGGCTATTTGTTATACTAGTTCAATGAGTGCTTTAAAAAGAATTGGCAAACCTTGGCGGCGCTTTCCTCCTTTCTACCACAGAATATTCCCGAATCTGTCACTCTTCCCAATACCGAGAAGTTTGCTTACCTGTACTCGAACATTATATCTTAACTTTGGCATTGCAAGGGGAGCTAGCTGGGCTGCGAAATAGAAGCGAGAGAAACGAGAAACGCCCAGCCTGTCTGCGATGTAAGTGGTTGCCTATTGCCCAGAGGTACGCTCCGCAAACGTGCTCCATCTTCTAAAAATTTTTGCAAATCCGCCGGTGAGCAGAGCTGATGCAGAACGCCCTTTTCATCGCTGAGATGCCTAGAGTTGTACCTGAGAGCTACAAACACACATGAAAGATTGTTTGGCATCACTCTCTGAACATACACTGTGAAATAAAAGTCCGCCCGGACGACATTCTATCTGTTCTTTACCGGGAACGTACGCGGCTTCAGCTGAATGTGTGTGTATGTCACCCATAGGCGCCTGCTAAAATCAGGCAAGAAAGTTAACTCAAGTTATCCCAAACTTGACATTTTCTGAACAACAGCAAAACATAGTTGTTATTAATCAATTGATAGCGTTTAACCTCACAAAACCATGATATGATTACGACGGCCGCCATAGTTGGGCGCTTCGGAAATTTCAACACTTCACTTCTTTAACATGCATCTAAACAAAAGTGCACGGGCCTCAACCATTTTCGCCTACATCGAAAATACAGCAGGGATTCGATCCCGCTACCTGTGGGTCACCTATAGAGCACCATAACCGCTGGACAACCTGGAAGGTAGTAGAAAAAGACGGTTTTAGTGAAATAAGTATGTGCTTCTTTTCGTCTAGATGTAAGAAAGCAAGTTCAACTGTATGGAAATATTGCTGAAAATCACTTTGGCAGTTTAACGCTAGAACCTTATCTAGTGAGGGAAATCTAGCTGTACTATTCGAGGAACTAGAGGGTGTTAAATGGGATATAATAGGGCTCAGTGAGGTTAGGAGGACAGATGAGGCCTTTACAGTGCTACAGAATAGGCATGTCCTCTGCTCTCGGGGCTTGGCTGACAGAAGAGAACTGGGAGTGGGGTTCCTAATTCATAGAAACCTAGCTGGCAACATAGTGGAATACTATAACAATAATGAAAGGGTGGTAGGTATCGTAAATAAACTGAATAAGAGATACACGATGAACGCGGTACAGCCTTACGCGCCTACATCCAGTCATGATGACGCTTCAGTTGAAAGCTTCTATGAAGACGTGGAATCGACAATGAGTAAGAGAAAAACACAGTATACAATACTGTTCGGAGACTTTAATGCAAAGGTAGGGAAGAAGCAGGCTGGAGACCAGGCAGTAGGAGATTATGGCATCGGTACTAGAAACGCCAGAGGAGAGCTACTAGTAGAATTCGCGGAACGCAATAATTTACAGATTTTGAATACCTTCTACCAAAAACGAGGAAACCGCAAGTGGACATGGAGGAGCCCTAATGGCGAAAACAAGAACGAAATAGACTTTATAATGAGTGCACACCCAGGCATCGTGCAGGATGTGGAAGTGGTTGGCAAGGTACGATGCAGTGACCATAGAATGGTACGGTCTCGAATTCACCTAGACTTGAGGAAGGAACGACCGAAACTGATACGCAAGAAGCCAATCAATGAGCTAGCACTGAGAGGGAAAGTACAGGAATTCAGAGTCTTGCTTCAGAAGAGGTACTCGGCTCTTAGTGAGGAAACCAACCTTATCATAGATACAATGAATGATAATCTGACGAGTATCATTACGGAGTGTGCAGTGGAAGTTGGAGGAACGGTAGTTAGACAGGACACTGGCAAGCTTTCCCAGGAAACGAAGAATCTCATTAAAAGCGTCAAATCATGAAAGTCTCAAGTTCAACAGACAAAATAGAACTGGCAGAGCTTTCGAAGCTGAATAATAGGCGTAAGGTGTCCGATGTAAGAAAGTATAACGTGGAGAGAATTGACCACGCTCTGAAAAACGGAGGAAGCGTCAAAGCAGTGAAGAGGAAACTTGGGATAGGCAAAAATCAGATGTATGCACTAAGGGACAAACAAGGCAAAATAACTACCAATATGGATAGGATAGTTAAAATAGCGGAGGAGTTTTACAGAGATCTGTACAGTAGCCGGAACAATCATGACTTTAACACTATAAAAACTAGCAGTAACCCAGATGACATCCCACCAGTAATGATAAAAGAAGTCAGAAAAGCTTTGGAGAGCATGCAAAGAGGCAAAGCTGCTGGTGAGGATCAGGTAACATCAGATCTGCTGAAAGATGGAGGACAGATTGTGTTGGAAAAACTAGCCGCCCTGTTTAAGAGGTGTCCCCTGACGGGAAGAGCTAGTACCAGAGTCTTGGAAGAACGCTAACATCATCTTAATACATATAAGGAAGGAGATGACAAGGATTTGAAGAATTACAGGCCGATCAGCTTGCTCTCTGTAGTATACAAGCTATTTAGAAAGGTAATTGCTAACAGAGTAAAGAAAATATTAGAATTCAATCAACCAAAGGAACAAGCAGGATTCCGAACAGGCTACTCAACAATCGACCACATTCATACTATCAATCAGGTAATAGAGAAATGCTCAGAATATAACCAACCACTATGCATAGCCTTCATAGATTACGAAAAGGCGTTTGATTCAGTAGAAATATTAGCCGTCATGCAGACGCTGCGAAATCAGGGCGTCGTTGAAGTATATATAAACATCTTCGAAGAAATCTACAGGGGATCAACAGCTACCATAGTGCTTCATAAAGAAAGCAACAGAATACCAATGAAGAAGGGTGTAAGGCAGGGGGACACAATCTCCCCAATGCTCTTTACCGCGTGCTTACAGGAGGTTTTCAGAATCCTAGATTGGGAACAGTTAGGAATAAGAGTTAAGGAGAGTACCTTAGTAACCTGCGCTTCGCCGATGACATTGCATTGCTGAGTAACTCAGGGGACGAACTGCTACTCATGATTACGGAGTTAGACAAGGAGAGCAGAAAGGTGGGTCTTAATATTAATCTGCAGAAAACGAAAGTAATGTACAACAACCTCGGAAAGGAGCAGCGCTTTGCGATAGGTAATAGTGCACTACAAGTTGTAAAAGACTATGTATACTTAGGGCAGGTAATAACCGCGGAGCTGAAACACGAGATTGAAGTAACTAGAAGAATAAGAATGGGGTGGAGCACATTTGGCAAGCACTCTCAAATTATGACAGGTAGATTGCCACTATCCCTCAAGAGGGAGGTATATAACAGCTGTATCTTGCTGGTACTTAGCTACGGAGCACAAACCTGGAGACTTACAAAGAGGGTTCAGCTTAAATTGAGGACAACGCAGCGAGCGATGGAAAGAAAAATGGTAGTTGTAACCTTAAGAGACAAGAAGAGAGCAGAGTGGATTAGGGAACAAACGGGGGTTAAGGATATCATTGCTGATATCAAGAAGAAGAATTGGACATGGGCTGGGCTGTAGTGCGTAGACAGGATGGTCTACGTAGGAGGCTGGTCGTTAAGGGTAACTAACTGGATTCCCAGAGAAGGCAAGCGGGTTAGGGGGAGACAGAAGGTTAGGTGGGCAGATCAGATTAAGAAGTTTGCGGGTATAAATTGGCAGCAGCAAGCACAGGACCAAGTTAACTGGCGGAACATGGGAGAGGCCTTTGTCCTGCAGTGGACGTAGTCAGGCTGATGATGATGATGATTGCATTGAGTTTCTTTTGTAAAGTGAAGGGTTTATATATATATATATATATATATATATATATATATATATATATATATATATATATATTGCTCGTTATTTTACGCGATAACATGCCAATTCATGTTTCTTCACTCTGTACAATTATTATCGTGCGTCATGTCACTAGTTGCAGAAATTGTTCGGTGTGCCCCTTGTGGCACCGTCCATGTAAAGAAACGAACAGATTTAGCCAATCAATATATATAGTTTGTCGCATAGTTTGGCAGCTTTATGTTCCTTATTGTTTCGCTGTTTGCTACAGTGCTGAAGAATAAAGCTTGTGGTCATTACAGCTGTCCACACTGCATTTCTCATTACTCTGTTTAAGGTTAACGACTGACGTCTTCTTATTTATCAGCCTAAGTTACATGATGAGTATTTTGGTAGGCCTTTCTAAGGCGTTGATTGGCCTGCACGTTTGTCTGTGTTGTACTTTCATCACTAGACAACACTTCGGAGTGCATTTAGCTGTTAGGGCATAGCAAAGATATGTATAAATATATTGTACACTCGCATACAAGCCAAGTTGGGTATGTGAACCGAATATGCTGCCATGCGCATGTGTGCGCGCGTGTGTGTGTGTGTGTGTGTGTGTGTGTGTGTGTGTTAGCAGAACGCGAGGAGATTCAATAGAAATTTTACTCTCTGGCATGAGTATATCTTCGAAGAGTCACCCTGTAATCTGCTTTAACCTGGCTAACAGAGCTTGTATCTGTGTTTGGCTTTTTTCATTAAAACGAAGCTCTGTCTACTGAAAATAATTCTAGCAATCGACTCCAGTGAAATCTGTTCCGGTGGGTACAAGTATGACCAACGCTTAAGCATTATTCCCAAGCCAACTTAATACACTCGTTGCGGAGATTCCTGCTGAAGATGGCACAGAGTGCCAAAGCCTTGAGAAACACCACGACACGTTTTTCCGTATGCACACATTATACATTTTAAAAGCGGTCAGGAATAATATTGTGATTGTAGCGGCACCTAGTTTCTAAATCATGTCAGCGCGAAGCGACGAAAAAAAAATAAGTTGCGCAAGTGGTGTGCCAGGGGGGGGGGAGGTGTAGGACCGAAAATTTCGCGATGAATTTGAACACCCCCCCCCCCCCTGGCTACACCACTGTCTAAGGTCATTCATTATAGCACTGGCAACGAGACGTTCTTGACAGAAATAAAAAGGCTATAGTGAAAGGCTAAATATAAATGAGTGGCGAAAATTTGCCCTATCGAATCGGCTTCCACGCTTAGAAAGTGTCTTCCGTCCTGTCAGAATCCGCACACTAGGTAGCACCATCCTGACGGAAGACATTTGTGCTCGGAGATCGGCAAAATGAACAGCTACCACTGAAAACTGTATTATAGATGGGAAAGAACACACAAGGAGACCGCTGTAGGCTACGTCTCCCGCCCAAGAAAAAAAAAGACGGAAAGTATAGGAACTTAACTCACGCATATCAATAAAACAAGGAAGACCTGAGGAACGAGTCGCGTCATTGGCCTCAAGCTATATAAGGTGATAGTCGGAAGCGGGTATAGGGCGGCTATGCACGCAGACCGACGGCGCAAGGAACGCAAGGCCTGTGAGAATGGAGCCGAAAGCGTGGCGGCCCTTGGTCAAAGGGCCACAAGACGTGCGGGTGGCGCAAACACGAAGTAAGCAAACAAGGTGATCGCCAGAGGAGCTCTCGGGTAAAGAAAGAAAAGCGACAAGCACAAAAGAGACACAAGTGAGGAGGAAGTAAATATCGGTCAGGCGTCCGGCACTCATCCTCCCCTGGCGCTTAGGAGATGAGCCGGTGGCCTGTCGGGCACTTCGGTGAGGAGAAATTGCTGTCTAACAACCGCTGCGAGAAGGTCGACTGCTGGACGCTTCGTATGCCTGGAACGGCGGAAGCGGCTCTTCCGCTGCCGACCCGCGCGCCCCTCGTAGTCGAGGCACTTTGTGGTCGCCGCTTCGCACGACTCGGCTGGACAACAAAAGATCCCCGAAGAGCGGCGAGACGCCAGCCGACACTCGAATGCGTAACAGATGCTGGAGGAAAATCACTCGGCCCGAGAGTTACGTTTTTAGAAACAGCAATGTCCGTCTGATGTGCTTTGCTTCTTTTATGAGCAACTAACGTGATTTAGAAGCTGCTATTAAGAACTAGCCCCGTTTGTCATGTCGACGGTATACGCCACCTGACATAACTGACGGTTCACTGAGCTCGAGAAATATTTTTCTCTGTGGTCCAGTGTCAGCAGTGAAAACAAATGGTACACATATGCGTGATAGACCTGAAAAATGCATGCTGCTTCGCAAATGGTCCGAGATTAGAGGGGGGGGGGATACTCTCTCGATTTCCACGCGTCCTTTTGTTTTGTCACGCTCCACTGGGAATTATAAAGGCACTTGCTTAGCGAATGGCTAAATATGGGACATAGATTTTGCGTTTTTATGTTGTATGGACTATATGCAAATTGACACCAATGGTTAAATTTAGAATACAGTGGCAAGTGCTCAAACGAGCTGCGAAATGCATGCTATTGTGTCATTTGTGCTCATTACACCATGGTGTCGTGTGACCGGTTATAAGGGCACCGTGGTGAGGAACTGCATTATGATTAGGCAATTTACTTGTTCTCTCGTTGCTTGCTGGCATGCAGATTTCTAGACAAGTCAACGTGGGACAGGACCTACATAACTGCCCCCTATATTCCTAAAACATCACATGGTATGGATTCGCACGCTTTAAATACTAATCATTAGTGCACGCTAATGCACTTTCGTTTGGAAATTACCAAACGAGCGCTGGTCCTCCACTGCAACACCGTGTCACGCAAATGTCTGAGTTCTGATACATATCAGCTTACGCAATTAGTCGTTGCTTTTTAAATTATGCGAACCTGATCAATGATGTCGAGTTAGAATTATAATTTGAAACGATGTTTATTTTTTCTGAAGTCACTGTGAATAATCATTACTACTACCCCAGTCAAATATTTTTCATTGTCCAGAAATACTTGCTTTAGGTAACACCCGTAATTTGTTTGTTTGGTCGTTTATTTATTCGGTCATGTCTGATTGAACAGCCTATACTACTGCTTCTTTGGTTGTGCTTGGAAAAAAAGGCTTCAGAAAAAATTACACCATATTCACGGAGTGAATGATGATGAGTGGGGCGAAGCGTCGTCAGCCCGTCCGTGCTTCCGTCCGTCCGCGCGACTTTCGAGCGTCCATCCATGCGTCCGTCCATCTGTCCGTGCGTCCGTTGCTGAGACCATCCATCCATCTTTCCGTTCGTTCGTGCGTTCATCAGTCCATACGTCTGCGAGTCCCACCATCTCTCCGTTCGTCCGTGCGTCCATCTAGTGAACATTCCAAGTACCGCCATCTCGCATTTCGCATCCCCTGTGGCACATACCCGCTCCACGCGTTCATCTATCCGTCCGTTCGTCTGCTATTCTGTGTGTCCGTCCATCCATGCGTTCGTTCGTGCGACCATCTAGTGATCACTCCAAGTACCGCCATCAATCATCTCGTATCCCCTGTGGCACATACCCACTCTAGAGCGGATATGTGCCAGTGGTGGCTACGCACGACAACAATGGAGGAAGGACAGGCGCACGCCCTGAGGAGCTTCGCCCCAAAACTTTTGTGATTTGAATGGTCTCTCACCACACCATGTTTAAAGACAAGGGAGGGGTTCGCACCTCTGTTTCGCTACCTGTCGCACTAGCGATGCATCCTCTTTCCCACGTATTGAAAGCCCGTCAACAATGTCAGCGCTAATCGCAAAAGCCTATCGAAAGTTCGCGCTTTTCCGCCAGACGCCGTTATCGCCTTTTTTGCAGTCGTGAATACACAAAGTTAATTGAAATCAGTTGATATCTCATGATAGTTACGCCAGAAAAAAAACAATATTCGAGCAGCAGCATTACAAAGTAGTGCAAGAGACAAATATTATCACAAGCTTTGTGTATATGAACTAGTTGAAAACATGTACTAACGGCTTCTTTATTTAATTGAATGCGACTGCAAACACGCGCTCCTCAACGGGAACCATTGATACGTTTTTCTTCGGGAAGTGGTCGTGATAGTACATGATTGGTAGCGCAGCTTGCGTCACTCGTGCGCCCAAGAGCTTCTTCACGGAGGTGCGAAAGACGTTTCTCCTTCTCCTATATCATATGTCTGTCATAATTATTCCTTCGTACTTCCTCTTAGTGGTTATGAAGAAAGGAAACACGAGCCATTATTATTGTTGCATAGCAAAACTACTTCCCAATACACCATTGTTTCGAAAAGCGGAGACGTCACGGGTAGCACTGGTCGCATCACGAAGGATGCAAGAAAGACAGAAAAACACCAGAAGTGAACATGAACACCTCAACCTCTCCACAGCAAAACAGTTAAACAGAACAGAACAGAACCAGAAGTCAATGATGAGACCGTTTTAATTATTATAGCAATTATATAGACACATAGACACTTTCGGCTACATCTCTTCGCTGCCATCGGCGTCGATGTCATGCACCGTATACATACATACATACATATATATATATATATAAATATATATATATATATATATATATATTAAAACGCAAGAAAGGAAAAAAATCCAGAAAAAAAGACTGGCGCGCGAAATCAAACGTGGAACCTCCGCGCCGTAAATGCGATGCGTTAACCACTGATAATGTACCAACGGCAAGCTATTTATATCTACCACTTACCGCTGTTGGTGGCCATCAGGGGGGCAGGGGGGGAGATATAGTGTTTTCAGAAATATCAGCAAGATGGCACAATGAACGTGCAGCGGCTCTCATCTCTCACGCGTACTTTGGCCCGCAGAGAGGAGAGTAGTCGATGATCTCTCGCGTGCCCTGATCTCCCGGTGGGGAGTATAATACGTCTTGGCTGGTGTTGGGTTTGCACTGGAACGATTCTGTACTAGTTATGCGACGCACAAAGGTCACTGTAATTATTGCACAGACTCCGTTTGCGAAAAGGGCGCGCTTTTCACACACAGCAAAGTAACACCTGAGACGCTTATTCCCGTTCCTATTCACCTGTTAGTACTTTTCGTGCGTCATCTGTGCGTGGGAAACGTGGGGCACGTTTCTATCTGCTTGAAATTCTACGCGTGACCTTCCGATTTGTAGCCATCGCGTACATTGCTTCGCCTTTGCAGCAAAGCTATGACTTTTTAATGCGATAGCAATTATATGGACAACCTTGCCAGTTTTTTTTTTGCCTCGACGGCGCCCTCAGCGTCAACCACGTATATTTATATGTATGTATGTATGTATATATATTAGGGGAGAATGAGCTATCCTCCTTTTTCTGCGGAGCGAACATCGCCTTTTCAGCCACGGAGTTCTGCGCACGCGTTTATCTCGTGAGCAAAGAAGGCTGGGGGATGCGCTTTTGGTTGTCGTGGCAACGATCAGTGCGCGCCTTGTGCCCCTACATCAAGTGTTAGCTTCTACGGGCTGTGCTCTCAACACAAAAATAAAGCGATGCCAAGTGTGTACTGAAGCGGCCGTGCTCTCTTAAACCAGCGTTTTGTTGCGTTTCGTAAAATCGAATCTGAATCGTCGACTGCAAGCCTCACTTCATATGACATTGCAATTTGTCCCTATCACATTCATAGCTTCACCTTTTCGATGAAACTGATTTTGTGCAATTATCCCTGCCACAGTCGGGAACTGCACTTGAAAACATGCGCACGAGTATACTAGCTACCGAGAAAGTTTCTTGAGACACAGCTAGGTATAGAGCGGCTATGCACGTTTTGCAGTTTCTCTAGCATTTATCATAAATTATTCGCATTCATTTGTACCTGTGATTACGTTTCGTGCGTCAGTTGTGTGTGAGAAATGCTGGGCGTGTTTTGATCAGCTTGCCATTCTTCGCGTGGCTTTCCAATTTGCTGCTATCGTGTTCATTGCTTTGCTTTTGCGGCAAAGTTGTGACTTTTTCTGTATTTTGAGAATGGCCCTTTAACCAGCCTGGAAAAGTCGGCAACATGTTATATTGCGGTTTAAACTACTTATCTGCTCTGCTTTTAGGCGGGGTGGCGCATACTAGGCTTGTTTTCTTTCTTTGATTCATATATTTATTACTCATTTTTACAGCAAAAGCTGTTATGAGATCACTGTTCAGGTCACGAGGAGTTGTTGTCCGCCACCACCGCCGCCGGTGTTCATAACCACATCACGCGAAATTAGAAAAGAAAACCTTGCATCAATGACACATTGGGGCTTGAACCCGGTTCCGCTGCGTGCCAGCCCAAATATTCTACCACTGAGTTACACTGGTGCTCATAACTTGTTGTCAAACTTGCTTTGGGCAGGCATGACCTAGCACCAATGAATGACACAGTGGTGCTCAAACTCGGGTCCGCTGGGTGCCATCAGTATTCTACCACTGAGATACATCGGTGCTTGCGATTTGTTCTCAAACTTGCCTTAGGCAGGCTTGATGTCGGGAAAGCAATCTCGTTAATACGACTTATCAAGCGTTTTACAACAGCGAAAAGAGAACAACCAGTCGACGCACAATGCGAATAGCGTAACGAGTGGGTCGTCCAATGCTCCAAATCATCACAAAAGCTTGTTCTTGTTTCTTTATTAACTGTGCTGCATGCCCACTTCATCCATAATTCCTCATCATCGTCCGCCACTGCATAGACAATTGGCACGAATTCCTCGCAAGTGTTTAGCAGATACCACGCTTCTTAGAAGAATGACAAAAAATAGCATAGCAAATGCCGGCCTACTACCCAAAAGTTTATTATTAATGTCATAGTGGTACCAAGCAAGTGTGCTTCCAGTAGTTACCCAATGAGTGTTTTGAAAAGGCTCTGAAAGGCTGTTCTTCCAGCTTTCGTTGTGACTGTGCTGCGCCTACCGTGCAAGTCTGGCGTTTTTTTTTGTTTTTTTGCATGCTCGTTTAAGAAACTATGAGGCTTGCAATGCATTTAACAGAAGCTAAGATAATCAACCACAATAAACACAAATGTCTGACAAGGTGGATCAGGAGCTGTGGTGCCAAGCTGCTGACTCAAAGGTCGCGGGTGCAATCCCGGCGGCGTAGGTCACATTTCGATTGAGACGAAATGTAAGAGGCCTCTGTGCCATGCAAAGTCGCTGTGTACGTTATAGATCACCGGATGGTCAAACTTTTTGGAGCCTTCCACTATGGCATCACTCATAATCATATCATAGTTTTGGGAAGTATTATTAGAAAAAAACACAAACATCAGCACCAATCATACGCTTGAAGAGACATTTCAATTCGCTTTTCTCAATATAAGAAATGTGGAGGAGGGAAAATGGCCTGGATTGTTACGTCTTTTAAACAGAAAACGGAGTAATGGTTGTAGTTTATGACAATTACGTGCCTCAGTAAAACACCTCACATGAAAGCTGAAAACTATGAACTCAAATGGAACTGCTTTTAGGGGCGAAGCTCTTTAGGTTGCGAGTCGTTCCCTCCTCTGCAGCACGTATGTAGCCACACTTCGTTGGTTTTAAGAAATATAGATGGAGTTGTGTGTATATGTGCTTCGAAATATTAATACTAGATGGGGCTAGTGTGTTTTGTATAATAAGTCATGCACAGCATATCAATAGATTGAATGATGATGAGTGGGGCGAAGCGTAAGTCCGCCCATCCATCCGTCCGATGAGTGCTCCAGTGTGATAGGAACGGATAAACAGACGAACAGACAGACAAACAGACAGAAAGACTGACAGCAGGGCAGACAGACAGACAGACCGATCTTCACTCCGTGGATAAGCTTTGAAGTTTTTCCAATGGCGAAGCTGTTCGGGAAATCGTTTCTTAGGAGTCAATCCAGAAAACTGTATGATGATCATAATCAGAATGAGAAATGTTTTTATTTGCCAACAAAAGTATTGGGGGTCTGTTAGGCTAAAGCTGCAACATACAGCTTGAATGTGCCTGAAGGTAGGGTTATGCGGCAACCAGATTAGTCTTCAGAATCATCAGTTTCGCTGTTTCAAGCTTCGCGTGGTTGAATGCTTCACCATTTTTGATTGATTGATATGTGGGGTTTAACGTCCCAAAACCACCATTTGATTATGAGAGACGCCCTAGTGAATGGCTCCGGATATTTTGACCACCTGGGGTTCTTTAACGTGCACCCGCTTCACCATTTTTCGAATTCATGAAAACAGTGAATTGAATACCGAACGTATCATAGTATGAACTATAAGCACCGTTTGATGTCTGAATACTTTCTACTTAGCACAGAAAGCATGACTAGTTGTTGAAAGCGGTTTGGTACATGCTGTCGGTAGATCAACGCTTAGGAACTTAGTTCAACAATGTGCAAATGTTGAACGCAAAGACAAATGTTGAAGAGTTGCAGGTGTTTATATAACCGATTGTTTGAACTTGCCCACTGATGCCAACTGGAACGTGCGTATTAGCAACACCAGAAGCTGATATGAAGCGCTGATGCTCGCGAGGATGCTGGCCCTGGACACTGCTACATAAATCAACTTCAGCGCATGGCAACTAACCACAATTGACGTTAACTCGATTTGATGGCTATATCAAAGGAGCACACATGTAACGTTTAAAAAAATGGTAGGCAGCACTGCAGCCACAATTGACGTTTTACGAAGATTAGCGTCTACTTTAATAAGTAGTTCTGAGACCTGGCTTAGCTTCGTGGTAAAATGCTTCAAAACCACGCAAAATGCTTGGTTTCGATTCCAACTGGGACCCTGACATTTATTTTGTGCGTTTGTTGGATCGATGCTACCGATGTCGGGTATTTTTTTAACGCTTGTGCATTAAAATTGCCAATGTGTGTTCTCGTCGTTCCTGGGTAGATGCAAAGTGTCAATCACCTGTTGCACATGACCGCATACCGGCGGCACGTACCCACCCGTGAGTGTGTGCCACTGTCTGGTGGGAAATTTTTTACGACGTACGTGATGGGATTGTGACATTTTTCATGTCTTGACCAGCACGCCATATTCGTCAAATCATCTTACCCTCCCACGCTAACTTTGGTTCATGCGCAGTTAAGGGGGTGACTACGAGAGCACCCAAACGTAAGCGGATAGATAGATAGATAGATAGATAGATAGATAGATAGATAGATAGATAGATAGATAGATAGATATGTAGATAGATAGATAGATAGATAGATAGATAGATAGATAGATAGATAGATAGATAGATAGATAGATAGATAGATAGATAGATAGATAGATAGATAGATAGATAGATAGATATGCTCAAAGTCGCCGAAGTTCGCTTAGAAGTTGTTCACATTTAATAAAGTGTTCGCCAGGCTTCAATAAAAAATAGCTATTTACGTTTACTTCCATTTCTGTTTGTTTTTTCTCTTCTCTTTAGTTGAAAGCAAGAAAAAAATTGATACATTCGATATTGCACATTTAGGCCTTTAGTGAGAAATGAAATAGCAATAGCTCTAAGTTTTTTCAGTCCAATTTTGATGTAGCACATATCTTGCCAAATATCAAAAGAAGAAATATAGATGAAGGGGGTGATGGCAACCCGCAATAAAGAGAAATCTTCTATGGCATTGCTGTGACACTTGCTTATCGATAATTTGCCACCAGTGCCTAATTAAACATTCTATGAAAACAGCCTGAATACACAAAGTAATTTTAAACATCCCTTTACCGAGACAACATGCAAGTAGGGAAAGTATACGAACGCTATGATAATGTGTGCAGTAGAAAGTGACTAGTGCACACTTCAGGCTCAACGTCGTACTGCCACTCTATGAAGAGGTTTATGAAGCCTACATTTAACTATTCTTCTATAGCAGTGGCTCTAGAATGAATGGAAAGATATGTTGTACTGATATATCTGTTTGTTATTTAGGGCGTGGATAGATGAAGATATGTGCAGAGCGGGTAGAGAATGTTTATGCCGAACTGGTGCGTAGTTGAGCTTCCCTTTTCATGGAACGGGCAGCAATGAACGTATTGTTCAGTATAAGTTTGAGCATGAATATTTCGTACCTTGTTGTCTTATATAAACGGCTAGTATATTGAGACGAATAAAAAAAAACTAGCGCTACAACTAACTCTCTCATTAGAGTACATTTTATTATCGAGAATTTTTCAACGCTCAAGTCAGTCAAACAAGTGTCGCTATCGGTTGATATTACAGCTGTTGTTTTATTAGCCTTCTGACGTTTGTGCTAGAAATGGTAAGTACAATGATAACATGCAGTTTTTGCTGATGAAATGGCAATGAAAATAATGTAGCAGTGTTATAACAAGTTCCATGCTCATTTGTACCAAAATGATAACTGTAAATAATTTATAAAGTTTTCTGAACTTGCTGAACGACGTTACTTCTGTATTTAGCAAAGCCATTTCATGTGACAGATACATGATCAAGTTGAGGAAGACATATTGTGGTGTTCAATTTGTGGAAGGCGAACTGAATTTCGAGATTCTGCAAACATAGCCAAGAGAATCAAGACCTAGCTTTGCAAGCTGTATAGAGTGAGTAAAAAAGTGTAGACACTAATAAATAAAACGCCAAGATCAATTACCTCATAAAACTTGCATAACGGCACGATATTGACAGAGTATAGAATCACACGGCAGCTTTTTATTCATCTCTGCGATTTTCACCTGATCAAAAGATTGATAGATGATTTGACACACTACCGCACCGTCTATGATTGGGTTTTGCATACACACCTCACTTCTTACGCCGCATGAAAGAAGAACGTCCCCACACTGCCAGCACTGTGATTATGTCGACGCGTCAGAGGAGCATAGTCTGATGGAAAGTCCGCAATATGATGAAGAACGGCCGAACTGAGATCGCTTGAACCGCATCGGCAGACGACCATTCACGATTAGAAAAGAACTTTGACCATTGATTGATTGATATGTGGGGTTTAACGTCCCAAAACCACTCTATGATTATGAGAGACGCCGTAGTGGAGGGCTCCGGGAATTTAGACCACCTGGGGTTCTTTAACGTGCACCCAAATCTGAGCACACGGGCCTACAACAAGAACTTTGACCATGGCCACTCCGATAATCAAAAGCGCACAGTACACGCCCTGAGTTATTTTTTAAAGGACACAACTTTATTAATTGTCTGTAATTCATATAAATGATGGCAGTCTTTTTGGGGACTTTCTACGCAAAAAATTAGGTCCGTCTGTCTGTCTGTCAGTACATTTATCTGTTCGTCCACACTGCACGGCACCCTAAAAGGCGCTGGAGAACCGACCGATACACTAAACGGCCAACCTCATCCGCAGCGCCCACCATTATTGCTCAAGGTTCTGCGTTCATACTTGCGCCATCGTACAATAAAAAGACATCATTGCGCATATCAGAGGCACCATAACAACAGGTCAATATTTTGTATGTATATCTTTTACTAGACAAGGCATACATAAGCAATTCCAAGGACCGTAGCGTTTATCACGCTGCGCTGACCATGCGACGCTTGCACGAAAGGCAAGTGTTTTCAACGCTTTGCTAGGACGATGCAGTGGTGGCACCTGCCAATCGCCTTGCGTTCTACACCTTATCGCCTTCAAGACCGGAGCGCGCGCGCCGCGCGTGCGCTTCGTTTTCTAGGATAACTGCCAGATAGCGCTCATGTCTCACGTGTGACGTGAGTTGATGCGCTCGTTCGCCTCTGCTACACGCTCGAGGCACTCTAACGCAGCGCCTCCAGAATACCATTCACTGATTTTCTTACGCAGAACATCAAATAAACGTTTTGTTCACTCTCCCCGGACGCAAGAGTCTTTCGACAACGTTTTCAGTGTAACATGCTGATACGGGGCCACTTTTTTGTATCTTGACTGATTGATATGTGGTGTTTAACGTCCCAAAACCACCATATGATTATGAGAGACACCGTAGTGGAGGGCTCCGGAGCTTTTTTTGTATTTTGCCACTATTTGTGCGGACTATATCCACAATGTGTTCCTAATATATGAACTGCATTATGCCCATACGTATACTTTTCGCATTGATGTGGTATAAGCCCTATAGTATGCACGTAGTGCCTGGGTTTTTTTTTTCGTGTATATTCGTTTTTTTGTGTTTTTTGTGTTTATCTCGTGCATTACAGTCATGATGTAGAGATAGCTGGCTCTAACGTAGCCTACCTTACCATACTTTGCCAAATATAAATGATAAATAAGTAAACATGTTGCGATGTATACTAAATAATCTTCTTTTGAGGTATTCAGAAAAAATCAGCACCAATTGAAAAAAAAACACATATCTGCGTACATAAAATGACAGTCGTAAGCACAATGAATATCCGTAACTATCTTGATGTCCTCGGCGGGCAAGAGAAAAGAGGAATAACGAATCGCACATGCATGCAACATCGTTTCTAACAACAACAACAACAACAATATTATTATTATTATTATTATTATTATTATTATTATTATTATTTGACGGGATTTTACAAAACAAATCCATCCTATGACGAATTAGGCCCACCGTAGTACAGGATTCCAGAAATTTCCGCTATATGTTCTTTACCGTACCCTTGCATCGCAAGCAAAAGGACTTCTAGCGTCTGACAAATATCTGCTGAACCAGACGACGAAAAAACTGTGAGCCATGCATCAAATGAAGAAGCAGACACTGACAGCAGCAAAAATCGACAAACTAGCGCTCATTACATCTTTTCGAGGAAAACACAAACAGGCACTTGGCATGCTCTTATTGAAAATACATGTGCCTCGAAGAAACGATTATCATTTGCTAATCTACGAACCTTAAAAGTCATGCGGCTATAGTCTTTCAACATAAGTAAGAAAACACTGCTGATTAGTGGACGCTCCATTGAACATGTGAGTGAAATATTATAGCGCTGCACGCGTCCAAAAATTCACAATTTGTTTTAATGGCAGCCATAGGTATGTCACCTTTCTGTTGTATATCAAGTACGAAGCATTTCTTGGCGAAGTTCGACGAATTTGAATTTATCTATCTATCTATCTATCTATCTATCTATCTATCTATCTATCTATCTATCTATCTATCTATCTATCTATCTATCTATCTATCTACGACTGTTAGCTCTCCTGCCCGTTTCGATTATAAGATCTATACCAATATTGGTGTGGCATATTATGATGGCATGACGAGCATATGTGACTGGCCATAACGTGAAAATTAGAACATGTATGTACTGAATGTCATGATTTATGGGTCATGAACTTGCTGGTCTTGCGGTGTTTCTGTTAACATGAGATAATGCTAAACTGGTATATTATGACATGACTGCATGCAAACTTAAATGACTGGCCCAAACGTGGAAAATATGGTATGCATGTCATATAAGTAATGACTATACGCCATGCTCATGATGGACTCGCGGTCGTTTCGCTATCTTCACATATATCAAATTTTGTAATACGGAACGTCAATGGATGACAAAGGAATATGACTGGTGCAAACTTAATAATCATGTTTGGATCAATTATTTCATGTTATGACTGGTGGTGTGCGTGTTTAAGCATGACTACATACCACGCTGATGATGAGCTTGCGGCCGTTTCACTAGCTTCACATACACCAAATTTGGTGTTACTTGACGTAAATGAACGACGATGGTATTTGACTGGCGCAAACATGATAATCATGATATGCGTGTCGTGTAAAACATGGCTACAAGCTACGCTCATAGCATGCTCGTGGCCGTTTCGCTAGCTCCGTGTTTACAAAACTTGGTACCATGTGACGTGAATAGGTGACGAAGATCAATGACACGTCCAAACATGATAATTATGACATGCGTGTCATGTAAAAAAATGGTTATATACCTCGCTCATGATGCGCTCGTGGCCGTTTTGCTTGCTACACATATATCAAATTCGATTATGTGTGGCGTGAATGAACGACAAACCCAAATGCCAGGCGCAGTCGTAATAAACATGACATGGAAGCAATGTACGACCTAATTTACGTCTTCCTGCTAATGTTGTCCTGTTTTTAAAGTGACATATGAACTTTCCTAATTCGTTCTTCGAATATCATGGATTCCCACTGTATGTGGGATCTGACAGTTTTTTCGTGATGTACCAACTCCATTGAGATCCAGTCAGACAGACACGGCTATTCGCTGATTCGAGCTTGTGTATGCAGCATTGTTCCCGCGACCGCCACGGGGTGCCGCCGCTTGCCGTCTTTATTTAGAGTTACGGTACAGGTTTTATCCACGTGATGCCAAGTTGGCCGGCGCGGCAGCGAAAAGTGTGCCAGCTGTGCTGGCAACCGCGCAGCCACCATTTAAAAGGCCACCATATCGGTGGCCGGTGGCATCCCGGTGGTACTGCCTGGTTGTTCCGAAAGGTGTACACAAGTTACTGCGGGCACGTTACTGTTTTTTTTTTCTTCAATAATTTGATTGATATGTGGGGTTTAACGTCCCAAAACCACTATTTGATTATGAGGGATGCCGTAGTGGAGGGCTACAGAAATTTTGGCCACCTGGGTTTCTTTGACGTGCACCGAAATCTGAGCACACGGGCCTACAGCGTTTTCGCCTTCATTGAAAATGCAGCCGCCGCAGTCGGGATTTGATCCCGCGACCTGCAGGTCAGCATCCGTGTATCTTAGCCACTATACCATCGCGGCCGGGGTCACATCTATTCGGCTTTAGAAGGTACAAGATTTACAATTTGTGAAGCTGCTGCAACCATGGGCGATGCGTGCTCGGCTTACTTGAGCATGTACGCCGAGAAAGTGGACGCCGATGCTAGACAGCGATACATGGACAAAGTAGCTTTCTACAGTCTGCGTTGACCCACACATTCTGACGTTCGAGGAGGCCATATTGAACACCAGACTCGCCGTGAATGTATAAATCTTAACCATAAAGGGACTATTTGGTGCGTTTCGAGATGAACAAACAACTTAAAGCCAAGAAACCTTGGGATGCTTGACTAGTGGATTTGTCCATGTACCCTCGTTGAAAGGTCACGGTGACTGCTTCGCTGTGCACGCAAAGGTAAGATAATTTCCAGGTGTATTCTTTCTGTAGGTGCCAAAGTCGTGTTTACCCAATAATTTGATACTAGCGCGATGTTTTAGGAATGTAGTTGAAGCTGCGGGCTTAACAGCCCTAAAGAAGTTGCATGTGAAAGCGTCATTGCATGGAGCCCGTACAACTGTAGTTGAGTGCACACAAGACTGCAATTTCAACGCAGTTGGCTCACCCACAGATTATCATTCGAATGAAAAGTACCTGCTATGGAATGTAAACTTATTCACTAGACCAGAGTTACAAGAGGAAAAACAAAAACAAAAGTGTGTGCCCTTCAGTTGACCTCGAAGTGTACCACGCATGTATTAACATGGTCAGTCCAATGTTACTCCGCCGTGTTGTGCTTTCCGCATACATCTCTGCAATGTTATCGAAACTGACTGTATTTACTATGTTATTGCTATTTTTTTATTTTCGTGTTTCTTTCACACATAGATTACTAAAATCTGTGGAAATCTGAACTCAACTGAGTTTTCATTTACAGGTGAACTACTCCCAAGTCGTCACCCCCCAGTCAAGTCAAAATCAGCCTGGCGAAGACGGCAGAATCATGCGCCACGCCACTTCGCCGTAACATTGAGTCCACGGCTATACACTGACGGTGAATAACTTTCAGCAAGAAAATAAATTTCACCAGTCTTGCCTTTTCTGGTTCGTCACCCTTCGATCTTGTCCGATGGCTGCTCACAAATACGGTGCAATCAAACGTGATAACGTATGGTGGGTGCAAGAAACGGCTCAACTTTGGTATCACCCAGGAACAGACATAGTGTATATGACCCTACAAATGGTGGCTGGAGGTAGAGTCTTCCTCGCCTTACCCGCATGTTCTGCGGATATGCCAAGGCGTAGGCTGCGGGAGCACAGGGTTACTAGGAGGTGTATAGCACCTATATGCCCCTTTCGGTAGCCGAAAAGTAGCATATACATTTACTCCGGCTTAATAGTGCTAAAAAGCAACGTATATAATAGAACTATTGCGCTCGCAATTACACCGAAAGGGAGCCGACACGTTTAAAAAGCCAAAGAAAAAAATGTTATTACTGTGATGACGTGCGCTAACTTAGCTTATAGTCCCTTTGTGGCGGTAATCTGGACGCGATGACGTTGACGGCTAATTTACACCTACTCACGAGGGGGCGGTATGGTTGTTCATATCGGGCGACTGTAGCTACAACACTTACGCGGTTTGCGTTAGTGGAAAGAAGGCTGCAGTCACCTTCGAAGAAGTAACCATGAATGCTATCTTCACGCTCAAGCTGAACAGGTGCTACAACAAAGGCCTCCATGATAGTGACTTCAACACGTTTTTATTTGCTTTCAGCAACGTAAGGGTTGTCATTATCGACGAAGTCAGCATGCTTTCGCTGGCATGTTCGATCGAATCGACTGTGGGCTGGGGCAGTTTATATTCAAGTGCGACCAGTGACGTAGCCAGAAATTAGCCCTCTGGGCCCATGTCTTTCTCCCCGGTCATCCCAAATTTTTTTCACCATGCATAAATAGCACAAATGACCATTTGCCTGCCTGGACCCTACTTTATATTCAATAGGTGCCCTCTATCAAAAAAAAAACTCTGCCTACAATTCTGAGTATGACGAAACATTCGGTCTAGTTTCAACCTGATCATATGCGGTGACCTGCGTTGAAAGCCGCCCGTTCGTGCCATGAAGTGTGGAAGCATGCGCGGGACAACAACATAACTTTCACCTTTAGAGTGAAGTAGCACCACTTCTCTTTCCACCTCGGTCAACTGCTGTGACAAAAGGACGCCGCGGTCACCGATGTTCTTATCAAGCTCGTAGACGGCGGGATGCTTAAAGCTGATGATGTCAAGCTTGCTGGGACATTTTTTGATGCGCATAAATAGAATGACGAGAGAGTGGACATCCTACACTACCCCCAGAAATGATAGAATAATTGTGTTTGGGTACATGTACTGAATATCCCCACCGATCAAGCCAATAAAGGAGTTAGTACTTTCATCCAGTTTCCTGCGTCCCCTAGCTGTTTTGAGCTAAATAGCTCCGCTTGTCATCCGCCTTCATTGAAGGCAATGAACAAGATTTTTGAACGAAAGACTGTTTTCTTAGGTTTTTTCAGCGGCTCAAGTTTTAGTGAACTATTGTCAGCAAGTTCCACAATGCATTATGCGAGTATTCGCGTGAATGTTGTGTTACGATAACATTTTGATTTGCAGAGGATTATTAAGTCGATCGGGCCGTGTGGCTCCAAAAGATTCCAATGAGGTTTCACACGCGCGTCACTTTTAAGGACGTCTTTCGCCACTTTCTGTGAAGTACGAAATTCAACCAGGCAGTTCCTGAATTGCAGTCATTTTTCTCAAACGCTACATATACTTAACTCACCTGTCCCGAGCTTACGAACTTGCTGTGGTGCCCATCTTGTCATACTGAATTAGTGAAACAAATATCATGCCTTTAGTTTATGTAGGCTATATATAAACAGCTTCTTCATTTGTGTTGCCCCAGAGATGGTTTGTGAGAATTGACCAATTTTTGTGGTAAAAACCTGTTTCAGCATGCTGCGAATCCGGATGAGCCCGGACCAAGCGCGACTATACGAGATCCACTGAAAAAAATAAACAAGACTTCTAAACACTGTTTTTAGAATTGTGGTAGAACTTCGTAGACAACAAAACAATGTACTTACAGGACATAGCGCAGTAAACTGACCGCTTTATTCCTAAGGGAGATAATAGCTGAACAAGTGAACAAAAAAAAACTAGCAGAGCTTGCATTACGGCACACAAGGCTCAATGCACAAGGCACACCAAAGCTGGTGGGCACCTAACTCGACCTGACTTGTTTATAGGCCTTTATCCTCTCATCTGCCGGCCCCTCATTTCTATACAATACTATACATAGCAATGCAGGCGTTCGTTTCTATATATTTTTTAATCCGGGTCTTTCTATCTCTTTCTCCATATACCAGCCGGTGAACCCCGTCCATAACAGCTGCGTTGTAGAACACATATAGAACTTACATGCCACGGAAATTTCTTGAACTCTACTGGTCACCACAGTGGCCGGCTAAAAATTAACGATAGAACATACGGGTGAAGAACATTTATGATAAGCCGCACTTTGCAGCTTCTCTAGTGAACCATCTGTACCGAATTCTTGGACGGCGAACCAGCAAGGGCACGTTGATGGGGATAGCCAGTTTCTACTTGCGACATGATGTAGTCTCCGACCATAACAGCTCTGGCATAAAAGTTTAAAGAAATGGCACAAACATCATATAGTGTCCTGGGTGGATAAGTGTTTACAAGGGGCGGCGAAACAAGATTTTATAAAAGCGTAAACACGAGTACAAAATAGCAAAAAAAGCAAGTAGACTTGGCAGTAAGTACAAGATTACGTAAAACAGATAAAGCCATGATGTTCATGAACTAACTACATGACCTGAGAACTCTTTGACATTCCACATCATAAGTTGAATTCTGCCCTCATCGATGTGCCGGTTTTCCATCTCGAAACATCAGGCTTCGCATACGATTCGCTCATGTTTCTAACGGAAGATTTTATCAAGAAATACTATTGCAGGCAAGTAATATTCAGAAGCAAAACAATATTTATAAACAAAGCAAGGTCCCAGTAAACACTGTAATCACTTAAATCCAATCAATTTCACTTCTATGGGAGGAAGATACACGCAACAAAAAAAGAAAAAAAAACGGGTACCTAGACCATATTCCTGGCAAATCACAAAACACACTCACTCGCGTTATTTTCGCTAACACCACGCGCCCATACTCCCTTGTTACAAACGGCACGCACTCTATCGGCGTCCCATACAGCAATAATAAAAAAAAATCACAGCATATCCACAGGGTGAATGATGATTGATGGGGCGAAGCGTTCGTCAGTCCATCCTTGCTTTCGTCCGCCCATTCGTTCTTGCTTCCTTCCGTCCATGCGTCTGTCCATGCGTCCAACCGTGTGTCCGTCCATCCGTGTGACCGTTGGTGCATCCGTTCATTCATGCGTCCATCCGTACGTCCATTCTTCTGTCTGTTCGTCCATCTATCCATGCATCTGTTCGTGTGGCCGTTCATCTGTCTGTCTGTCTGTCTGTCTGTCTGTCTGTCTGTCTGTCTGTCTGTCTGTCTGTCTGTCTGTCTGTCTGTCTGTCTGTCTGTCTGTCAGTCCGTCCATCCGTCCGTTGGTGGGTCCACCCCTCTGCTTGTCTGTACGTCCATTAGTCCGTCCGTCTGTCTGTGTGTCCATCCGTCCGTTCATCTATCTAGTGAACACTCTAAGTACAGCCATCTCACATCTTTTCATATTGTATTCATCATATACAAGTGTCACCATCCAGTGGACATTCTAAGGACCACGCTTTCGGGTATGTGCTACGAGTGGCTACGTACACCAACGGAAGATGGACAGATGACCCACACCTTAAAGAGCTTCGCCCCTGAAAGAAGCCAGTACATTGATTTCAATAAAAGAAACGCAAATAAGATGCATGATGATCATGCCCTTTTTCCGGAAAGTCGTCTGAAACATGCCATTTTTTTCAAATGTAGGACCATTTCATTTTTCCGAGTAACCAGCTGTTTCGACAGCAAGTGTCAATAAATCATACACACCCTCTTTAAAGCGATGTGCAGTATCGCTATATTTGAGGACATCATAATATTAACACTAGTTCTTGTTTATTTAACGCCAGTCAAAAGCGGTGCAGACATGTTTTGGCACAGATCAAGCAGAATCACATTTTGGAGTTATGCTCAGTACGCTTGGCTTTACCACGTTCGAGTTTTCGCTTCATGGATGTGCAATACACATCTGGTGGGGTATACGTTGTGCCAAAGCAATTGGAGAAAGTACAGCAAGCAGAGGCCTATGAAACCTATAGTATCAAACTTAGCAAGGCGCATTGATAGAACGTAAAGCCAGTCTGGCAATCTTTAAACACAACCAGTCGGGTTCTAAGAGGCATCCTTACTTCCTACGCCACTTTTGTCATGTGCCTGAGCTTCTGTTCAAGATGGAGATATGATCACTCAGACGCGTGCCGATGATCAGACAGGGAGCTACGCAATCTTGTGTCCTTGAGGTTACTCAAATGGCGCATGACGGCTTACCAGGTGTTAGTGAACCATCTTTCAGTTTAACGCTATAAGATTACCTGTCATTTTTGGAGGAGTACGTGCAATGACGAGAACAAGTCACGCTTCATGAACGTTTTTTACCAGCGCTACTCTTGCTTATTCTCATTTCACACAGTGTGCATTGTTTAGCGGCGATTAAAAATTCCCAGATAGAAGTCGGCGCTGAATCTCGACAATCTTTTCTTAGTCGTCACTGTTCAAAAAGTTGCACTGCTATATTTTTGATGATTGATTGATTGATGTGTGGGGTTTATCAACCCAAAACCACCGTATGATTATGAGAGACGCCGTAGTGGAGGGCTCCGGAAATTTCGACCACCTGGGGTTCTTTAACGTGCACCCAAATCTGAGCACACGGGCCTACAACATTTCCGCCTCCATCGTAAATGCAGCCGCCGCAGCCGAGATTGGAACCCGCGAGCTGCGGGTCAGCAGCCGAGTATCTTAGCCACTAGACCACCGCGGCGGGGCTGCTATATTTTTATTGAACCAATTCGTCCAAACACTTTCAAAACAGCAGTAGAAGCAACAATTGTATGCACAGATGCTTCCACGGTTAAAGGGAACCCCTGCATTCACAACTTACTAATATTTCTCTATCTTACAGAAGCATAGTAACCTTGATATGCATGAGACAACCGGTGGTGGAAAATTCTCACTCTTCACGATAGATGATTGATGTGCACGAAGATTGTTCCTGTATCCACTTGGTGCTAGAAGGCCAGAATCATTGATGGCGTTTATTCGAGTGTTCTTTTTAACAGTGAACTGTACGATATGTCAAAGGACCTGTAATCGAAGCGTAGAACTTATTCACTAGACTTACATCTATGCTATGCGTTCAATGACGTAAATGGATATAAATTTCAGCAATACTTTATATATAGCGTTTTATGCCCGCTTTGAACATTGTTCTTAAGCTCAAAGGTATACAGGTGGAGTAGAGTAAAAGTTTGAATGCATGCAAAGGAAACAATATTAAGGGAAAAGGGGCGGGGGGGTGTTGCAGGGTGCTATTGGAACTAGCAAGGTGGGCAATATAAAGGAAGGATCGTAGTTGCACGATAAGGAAGAAACAAGGGGTGGGGGCACAAAGAGTAAACACTGGCTGTGCTTTTAAATGGGAAGCATTTTTCAGTGCAATTTGGCGGCGTTTACTCTATCTATCTATCTATCTATCTATCTATCTATCTATCTATCTATCTATCTATCTATCTATCTATCTATCTATCTAGCCACCCAAGACATTTAGCTCTCCTGGCCGTTTTGATAATGGGATTGATACCAAAATTAGTATGGAATAATATGAGTACATGTCGAGTACAAGTAATCATAACAAAAAAATTATGACTTGTATGCCATGAAAAACAATACGTGTCATGGTCTTGCTGCTCTTGCACTGGTTTTGTTCATACTACATATGGCAAAACTGGTATGGAATGACATGACTGCATGGCGAACATAAGAGAGGCCCTAACGTGTAAATCATTACATGTATGTCATGCAAGTGATAAGTATACATGCCACACTCATGGTGGACTTGCGGTCGTTTCGCTAGCTTCATATATACCAAGTTTAGTATTACTTGGCACGAATGAATGAAGAAGTTACATGACGGGTGCAAACATGATAATCATGACTTGCGTGTTATGTAAGAACATGACTACATGCCACGCTCTTGATGCGTTCACGGCCGTTTCACTAGCATCACGTATACCAAATTTGGTATTACGTGACGTGAATGTATGACGAAGGTATACGATGTACGTATTCTGCTGTCGCCGCTAAACTGAAGTAACAGAACGCATGAAGGTCACCAGCTCGCTGTAGGGGCCGTGTTTTCGAAAGGGGTGCGCTACTCAAACACCAGCAAGTGACAACCGTGAAAGTTGTCACTCCACACTATACTTGTGCATGCTCTTCTCTTCGGTTCTTTGTCCTTGAGCAGCGCGCCGTAACTTTTTGAATGCTTGTGGTTCTTAGCGTTACATTCTGATTTGTTGTATTGCAAATGATTGCTTCGCGGTTGCAACAAAGTAATGAATGTGGACTTCTTTTATTTGATTTATTCATTGTTTCTTTGGTGTAAGCGTGCTAGCTGTGGGAGAGGAGGGTTTTTTGTGAGTGGGGAGGTTTTTTTAGAAGCGCACAGATCTACGAGAACCACTCACCACAAGCCTTGCTTTAAAAAAGTTCAGAAATGCCGGCGTTTTCAAGCTGCTCCAGAATAAAACTCCTTAGAAGCGTCCTATAAGGCTAAGAGTCACGTGCGAAGCAGAGTAGCTATCGCACTCAATATAACAACAGTCGGGCACGCAAACTGTACGACCCGGCAGGCGTGGACGTTTTCACCGCACTAATATCCCTGCGCAGAGCAGCTGTAGCATCCTATGGCGTCACGCAATGTGAGATGCATGACTTGCCCCAGTTACAGCCTCAATATACAGAGCACAACCTGATTTCGGGGACGTGGCAGCGGCATGGCTCCGTCGCCCTAGCGTATCCAAGAGGAAGCATCGTTCACTGGAGGTGGCAGCACTGGAGGTGGCAGCTCTCGAACGGGCTCTGGCTTGCGTATGCGGCCCAAACAATTCTTGACTGTCAGTGCTCATGTATCCCAAAGTAGGCGCGTAGTAATGCATATTTCGTAAACTACTATAAGCAGAGGCGTAGCTGGTCAGTCAGTCAAGAATTTTAGTAAATCTTCCTGAGGAGTATAAGCCACCAGGTGATCCACGAGGGGCGTAGCCAGAAATAATTTTCAGTGGTGGGAGGATCAGTTCAATTATTGGCCTCGAGGTTAGATCGGGGCGCCACCTGTGTGTCGTCTGTTAGAACATCGAATTTCTTGTTGTTTGGCCACCACGCTTTTTTATTGTATTACACCGCACATGTTTCTCCTTTGTTATGTAGCTTATCTTTTAAAGGAAGGGCATGACTTGAAAATACAGGTAAGCAAACCGCAAATCGGTGGCCTGGTGGCATCCACGGGTAGCTGTCTACGTTCGTCTTAAAGGCGGTGCGAATGTATGCCATAGAGGTTGAGGCGAGTGTTGTCACGAATTCAAAGCTGCTAATACGTCATGAATACTTTCTCCACGAAAATTCTCAAACTCTGTACAGAACGAGCAAATGAACGCTGAAACAACGGAATCATGCCGCTTCTACTGAATAGTAATTGCCCCCGAGCGGGCGGCGGAAAAGCACCTTTTCGACGAACACGGAAATCGTGAGTGGAGTGAATCCCCACACATACTCATACGGGCTGGTGGATTTTGCAAACCAATAGACCGATTTACTCTCCACAACTCATTTTCGTTGTGCTCCAATCTGATTGATGATAATAACTGCTACTTTTTTTTCACTGATAAAGAGACTTTTCGTCTTGGCTTACACTAGTTGGTAACATATTGATGTTATTTTTCAGCGCCTTCGATGAGACCGTGAACGTGGGAAAATGTTTGTTTCGTAAGGACCCCACCGTGAAAGATAGTGAGACGAAGGTGCTCCTCCTCTTATTACTTATTGTGTTAATAACACGGTGACTCTGTTGTTCTCCATCATCAGTACATTCATTCCACGGCAAACGCGCACGACGAGCCGCGCCGCGAGCGTTCGTTCGAATACGGCAGCTCTTGCAACACATCTTAGCTGTGGCGGCTAACGCGAAATACTCGTCACGAAAGTGCTTTCTGCAGACCCTCTGCTAGCCATACGTGTGACACTAATACGTGTGACACTAAAGAATTTTCTGTAGACCTACGCGTGTTATTGTTGGAGTGTTTTCCGATTTTTGGCTTTAACAACCTAGTATACCCACCTTGTAGCTAAGGAGGAGGATCACGCCGTGGCGTCGAGGATTCTCCCAAGCACACATCCCTTGTACAACCGGGCTCCTAACCGAGCATAACTTGTACCCGGTTAACCAGTAGGTGCCTGGCCCGTTGCTAATTGCTTCACTTATGATGTAATGATGAAACCGTAAAGCAAAATCTGGCGCATACGTCTTGCGCCGATGCATCGAATAGTACGCCAACAAGCTGAAGCTTGCTGCAGTCCGCCTTGGTGGTGTAGCCGTTACAGTAATCGACTAATACTCGGCTGCTGACCGAACGTCATGAGTTCGATCCTGGTGGCAGCCAGGATCAAACGAAGCTTACATGCTGAACGTCCACGTACTGTGTTATGCCAGTTCACGTTAAAGAATAGCAGAAGACTGAAACTTATGCACCCTCAGCTACGGCATCTCTCACTCATATCATAGTTTTGGGACGTAACACCCCAGATATCAAATTATTATTAGTAGTAGTAATAGTATCAGTAGTGTTGTTATTACAAGGAGTAGCTTGCGTACAACCCAGCCCTGCTTCCACGGCCATAATATCTCCAGCTGCCAAATTAGACTTCACACTCTGAAAACTGAATGCTGCAAGCGTGATTACACGCTTGCAGCATTCAGTTGCTGCAAGCGTGCTGAATGCTGTAAACGTGATTTGGATACCTTAGAATTCTAATATGTGTAATATTATCTCCACCTGTTCATATTCATGCTCTCTTAATGGTACCACAGCTACTCATCTTTTTTTTTTGCTTTTTTGTTCCTCTGTTCATTTCGTCAATTTTATTTGGGTTTTTTCTTTATATTTTATATGTTCTAAGCAGGGTTTTGTTATACTCATGATTGGTAAAATTTGTTTTTTTAGTATGTATTCTACTTATTTGTATCACTTATTCCACGTTGCTATCAGAGCTGCATTTTACTTGTGCATATTTATCACTTTTTCTGACAGGAGGTCCCCCTTCAGCCAAGTGCTCTGGGACCTCCTTCTGTAGGTTTGTGTAAGCATGTATGTTTTGTACGAAAGTAAAATAAACTGAAACTGAAACTGAAACCAGAACGTTGCCTTAAAGAGCAAGGTCTACAGCAGCATCCTATTCTTGACATCAAAACAATCGCTTCTTCGGCCTCATCAAGAGAAGCCCTCACAGCCTATTCTTTATTTACGTCGTGCGTGCTTTCGTATGTGTTTCGTATGTGCGCCAATATACCCACACAAAAAAACCTTAAAACTTCGGAGTGGGGAGAGGCACAAGACTTTGGCTGAGCTAGGGACCATAAAAGTATGCGCAATCAAAGGATGTATTAGCCTAAACGAAACTTATACAATACCCAGGCAACTGCATGTCACTACAGGGCAGGAGCATCCAGCGTGGATTGCAACAGTAATCGTGACACTTGTCCATGGCCGTGTGAGCTTACTGTGGTCTTCGTCACGAGCATAGTCCTTTGTCACTAACAGACGAGAACGATGTCTCTTTTCGAGTCTGCAGGATATCACAGTCCATTTTTCAAATGCGTAGCATCTCTTAACACACTTCGGTGACATTCAGCATATCTATCTATCTATCTATCTATCTATCTATCTATCTATCTATCTATCTATCTATCTATCTATCTATCTATCTATCTATCTATCTATCTATCTAGCCACTTAGACAGTTTTGTTAGCGGGTTTTATACAAAAATTGGTATGGCACAACTTGACTATGACAATTATGGATGACTGGTCACATCATGAAATTTACGATTGAATGGTATGATTTACACGTGATGACTGAGGTGCTCATGTGACTGTTTCCTTAACTTGTTATTTACAGAAATTGATATGGTCACACATTTCTGCATGGCCAACATAAATGACAGGTGGTAATATAAAAATCACAATTTGCATGTCATGTACAACATGATTTACATGCCACGCTAATAATACGCAGACGGCCATTTGGTTAGCTATGTATACACCTATTTGATATTTCATGGCGTGACGATACGGCGAACATAAATTAGAAGTGGTGATACGGAAGTAATGACAAGTCATGTGCACCATGACTTTCATGCCACGCCCATGGCACGCTGGCGGCCATTAGGCTAGCGTTCTAATGATTGATAGATATGTGGGGTTTAACGTCCTAAAACCACCATGTGATTATGAGAGACGCCGTGGTGGAGGGCTCCGGAATTATCAATGACCTGTGGTTTATTAACGTGCATCTAAATCTGAGCAGGACACGAAGAAGCCCTAATGGCGAAAATAAGAACGAAATAGACTTTATAGTGACTGCACACCCAGGAATCGTGCAGGATGTGGAAGTGGTTGGCAAGGTACGATGCAGTGACCATAGAATGGTACGGTCTCGAATTCGCCTAGACTTGAAGAAGGAACGACAGAAACTGATACGCAAGAAGCCAATTAATGAGCTAGCACTAAGAGGGAAAGTACAGGAATTCAGAGTGTCGCTGCAGAACAGGTACTCGGCTCTTAGTGAGGAAACCAACCTTAGCGTAGATACAATGAATGATAATCTGACGAGTACCATTACGGAGTGTGCAGTGGAAGTTGGACGCAGGGTAGTTAGACAGGACACTGGCAAGCTTTCCCAGGAAACGAAGCACCTAATTAAGAAGCGTCAAATCATGAAAGTGTCAAGTACAACAGACAAAATAGAACTGGCAGAGCTTTCGAAGTTGATTAATAGACGTAAAGTATGCAATGTAAGAAGGTATAACATGGAGAGAATTGAACATGCTCTGAAAAACGGAGGAAGCGTCAAAGCAGTGAAGAGGAAACTTGGGATAGGCAAAAGTCGGATGTATGCACTAAGAGACAAAGAAGGCAAAATAACTACCAATATGGATAGGATAGTTAAAATAGCGGAGGAGTTTTACAGAGATCTGTACAGTAGCCGAGACAACCACGACCTTAATACGATAAGAACTAGCAGTAACCCAGATGACACCCCACCAGTAATGATAGAAGAAGTCAGAAAAGCTTTGGAGAGCATGCAAAGAGGCAAAGCTGCTGGTGAGGATCAGGTAACATCAGATCTGCTGAAAGATGGAGGACTGATTGTGTTAGAAAAGCTAGCCACCCTGTTTACGAGGTGTCTCCTGACGGGAAGGGTACCAGAGTCTTGGAAGAACGCTAACATCATCTTAATACATAAGAAAGGAAATGACAAGGACTTGATGAACTACAGGCCGATCAGCTTGCTCTCTGTAGTATACAAGCTATTTACAAAGGTAATTGCTAACAGAGTAAAGAAAACATTAGAATTCAATCAACCAAAGGAACAAGCAGGATTTCGAACAGGCTACTCAACAATTGACCACATTCATACTATCAATCAGGTAATAGAGAAATGCTCAGAGTGTAACCAACCACTATACATAGCCTTCATAGATTACGAGAAGGCGTTTGATTCAGTAGAAATATCAGCCGTCATGCAGACACTGCGGAATCAGGGCGTAGATGAAGTATATATAAACATTCTGGAAGAAATCTACAGGGGATCAACTGATACCATAATGCTTCATAAAGAAAGCAACAGAATACCAATCAGGAAGGGGGTAAGGCGGGGGGACACCATCTCCCCAATGCTATTTACCGCGTGCTGACAGGAGGTTTTCAGAAGCCTAGAGTGGGAACAGTTAGGGTTAAGAGTTAATGGAGAATACCTTAGTAACCTGCGCTTCGCCGATGACATTGCATTGCTGAGTAACTCAGGGGACGAATTGCAACTCAAGATTACGCAGTTAGACAAGGACAGCAGAAAGGTGGGTCTTAAAATAATCTGCAGAAAACGAAAGTAATGTACAACCTCGGAAAGGAGCAGCGCTTCGAGATAGGTAATAGTGCACTTGAAGTTGTAAAAGGCTATGTCTACTTAGGGCAGGTAATAACCGCAGAGCCTAACCACCAGATTGAAGTAACTGGAAGAATAAGAATGGGGTGGAGCACATTCGGCAAGCACTCTCAAATTATGACAGGTAGATTGCCACTATCCCTCAAGAGGAAGGTATATAACAGCTGTATCTTGCCGGTACTTAGCTACGGAGCAGAAACTTGGAGACTTACAAAGAGGGTTCAGCTTAAATTGAGGACGACGCAGCGAGCAATGGAAAGAAAAATGGTAGGTGTAACCTTAAGAGACAAGAAGAGAGCAGAGTGGATTAGGGGACAAACGGGGGTTAAGGATATCATAGTTGAAATAAAGAAGAAGAAATGGGCATGGGCCGGGCATGTAGCGCGTAGACAGGATAACCGCTGGTCATTACGGGTAACTAACTGGATTCCCAGAGAAGGGAAGCGGGTTAGGGGGAGACAGAAGGTTAGGTGGGCAGATGAGATTAAGAAGTTTGCGTGTATAAATTGGCAGCAGCAAGCACAGGACCGGGTTAACTAGGGGAACATGGGAGAGGCCTTTGTCCTGCAGTGGACGTAGTCAGGCTGATGATGATGATGATGATGATGATGATGATGATGATGATGATGATGATGATGAAATCTGAGCAGATGGGCCAACAGCATTTTCGCCTTCATCGAAAACGCTGCCGACGCAGCCGCCATTTAATCCCGCGACCTGCGGGTCAGCAGCCGAGTACCTTAGCCACCATAGATCACCGCGGCGGGGCTCGCTAGCGTTCTAATTTCCAAATTTGGTATTGCGTTACAGTGGCATGGGATGTGCAACATTAGTTACATGCGGCTCTCAAGTCCCGCTCGCAAACGTCTCGCTAGCTTTATATACACCAAATCTGGAATTGCGTGACGTGAATGTATGACGAACATAAATTACAAGAAGTTATATTGAAATGTGACGCCATGGGCAACATGATTTACATGCCACGCTCATGGTGCGCTTGCGTCCAGTTTGCTAGCTGTGTATACACCAAAATTAATATTGCGCGGCGTGACTGTTGGACGAACATAATTAACAGGTTCTATTATGTATATCATGACATTCATTAAAAAAGTCGCAAACCAGGCTACTTCTAACATACTCATCGCGATCAGTGTCTTCTTACTGCATTACCTTCGTTTTCGTGTTCTTTTTTTTGCGTCGATCGGGATCAGCATGACATGCCCATTATGAAGATGATTTGCTCCTGACTGGCTGATTCGCATTACGTCAATTCCCAGAACGCGTGAGATCTGCCTTTTTTGGTAATCACACGGAACGTCTAAACCTCCTCACCAATATCCATCCCCGTTTGCCCTTATGGCTTGTTCTTTGGCTTGCCCTATTATCTAAGTTTGGCATGGGGCGAAAGTTCTCCTCGTTTAGTTAAAGTGCAGGTTAACAGCAGATGCATGCTTGAAAAGAGTGCTTCTTTCCGCTTTACTTGTGGATATCACCGCTGCTGTTTCTGGTGGACTGACAAAGCATGCTAAAAAGACAACCAAATTCACTTTATGTTATCAAATATGGCCTGAGATCAGGTGCTACATTCTGATACAAATCTCATGAGAAGCATAGAGACATGCCAAGGATTAATATTCAGTACAATCCTGCTGGCACCTCAAGAAACAATGCTCACGAAAATATATCTTACACGCTTATTCTCGAGCACATCACTGCATTAAAAGATACCTTTCCCGGTAGCTTAATTTTATTTGGAGGGGATCAGATTTTGTATAAAATACACGCACCAAAGCACACGCTTGTTTCTACGATGACAACTCTAAGCACACAGCTGTGCATAACGAATGTGTTTTATCGATTAGGTACGTAATATAAAAATGATGAACTTGCCTCATAATTTCCGTGTCCATCTTCAGCAGTGTATGGGCCTCACGTATCCTCCTAACTTCTCTGAGCTCTATTACAACCCATTTAACACCCTCTAATTCATCAAATAGCACAGCTAGACTAGCCTCACTAGATAGCATTCTAGTGTTGAAGGTAGCCATGTCCAGATTCCAATGGCGGCTTGTCCGTACTCAGGGATTCTTTGCAACCACCGCCGCGTCACAGGTCTGATCGCTGCCTTGGACAGTTGCTTCGCACGTTTTGAGAACTGAGGGCCAGTGTTTAATTGCCATGTTCATAGGAATTTGTGGCCAGGTACTGCACCAGGCTGACCAATCCTGCTCTGGTGAGGGAGTGAATTATCGCCAGATGGTAGCCAGCAAGGCCGAACTGCGGACCGCTCTTTTTTTTAACAATTCCTTTCTCACGCATTATAAGTAGATATACGATTGGGAATGGGTCGACAATTATATTCGAAACAAATATTGTCATGGCATGCTTAGTTGTTACGCTATCTCTAAGTAGATGGTCTGTTGCACTTTATTAGCAATGTAGAGAGAAGAGAGAGAATAAAATGAGGGAAAGGCAGGGAGGTTAACCAGATAATGGAGCATCCGGTTTGCTAACCTGCACTAGGGGAAGGGGGAATGGGGAAGAAAGATTGGAAAGAAAGCGAAGAGGGAAATAGACGCGCGCGAAAAAAAAGGGGGGGGGGAGCTGGGGTGCTACAGTCTATACAATAGGCCGCTGCCACGCAAAAAGTTCAGTAGGGCCTTCACTGATTTTCTGTGAGCACACAAATCATGTCTTCTTTCCAGCACTGAATGTTCAGACAAAGGTCTGTCGTCAAGGCGAGCTAACGCAGCAGCTAGTTGCCGTCTTTGAACGCTGTAATGAGGGCAGTGACAGAGAACGTGCTCTATAGTTTCATCGCTGCCGCAATGACCGCAAGCAGCACTGTCTTCCATGCCGATTCGGTAGGCGAAAGCTTTGGTGAAGGCGACACCAAGCCATAGTCGGCAAAGCACCGTTGTCTCGAGTCGGGAGAGTCCAGACGGAGGCCGGAGTCGACGAGACGCGTCCAGTCTACGCAGTCGCGTGTGCCGTAAGCACTCGGTGTTCCACAGGGATTTTAATTCTGCATTAGCGATTTTTCGGATGGTCATTGCAGCATCAGTCCTTGAAAATGGTATAGATTTTTCTTCACCATTTTCGTGTGCTGATCGGGCAGCTGCATCGGCATGTTCGTTGCCCAATATGCCGCAGTGACTTGGAATCCACTGAAACGTGATTCTGTGTCCTTCGTCGAAGAGGTGGTGAAGCAGCTCTCTAATTTCCAGCACTAGTTGTTCATGAGGTCCCCGGCGTAAGGCGAATGTCAAACACTGTAGTGCTGCCTTAGAGTCCGTGAACACGCTCCATTTCTTGGCTTCTTGGTGTTTAATGACTTCAATTGCGCTACGTAGAGCAGCAAGTTCCGCAGCTGTCGATGATGTCTGGTGGGATAAACGAAACTTCACCGTTGTCGCTGTTGCAGGAAAGATCACCGACCCTGCAGACCCATCCACTTTAGTTGAAGCGTCAGTATACAGATGAGTATGGTCACTGTATTTTTCATATAACAAGAGAAGGGAAAGCTGCTTTAGCGCTGGAGACGAGAGCCGGGCTTTTGACCCTATGCCTGGAACCGTGAGTTCAACATGTGCACAGGTCATACTCCATGGGGGAGTTGAAATCCTCGATGGAGTTGTATATCCCGCAGGAATGTGTGTGCGATATGACAAGACTGTCTGGCAGAATGAGGCACGTGGTCGGGCTTCTGGCAGTGAAGCTAGATGATGGGCAGGGGCACGAGTAAGATGCCTTACGTGTGCTCTGAGCACTTCCATCATGATATGCGTCTTCAGCGGGTAGTCATTAGCGATCTCGATTGTCTCAGCTGATGATGAACATCGCGGTAGCCCCAGACAAACTCGCAGAGCCATGGCCTGGATACTTTCGAGAGTCCGAATGTTGGTTCTACAGGTGTTTGTCAACACAGGCAAACTGTAGCGCAAATAGCCAAGAAAAAGCGTCTTGTACAATTGCATCATTGCATGTACTGAAGTCCCCCAGGTTTTTCCTCCGAGATACTTGAATAAGTTAGCAATTTCTGTTAGCCTCTTCTTCAAGTGGGCCACATGTGGGCCCCAGCAGAGGTCTCTATCAATGAATACGCCTAGAAATCTGTGCGTCTTGACATACGGTATGACTTGGCCATCGATTGATATAGCGTATGGTCTCATTGGCTTTCGACTAAAAGCAATCAATGCACATTTCGCTGGCGAGATTTTCAGACCCTGGTCCTTGAGGTACAATGATACCAACGTCACAGCTTTCTGAAGTCTTGCGCGTACCTGAGGCCTTGTCACGCCAGATGTCCAGACGCAGATGTCGTCAGCGTACACGTATAACTTGACCACACTTGGTAATCGTTCTATAAGTCCAATGAGAACGAGGTTGAAGAGGGTTGGACTCAAGACGCCACCTTGCGGGACTCTACGATGCGTTGGGTGTTGGGAAGTTGGACCATCTGCAGTGTTCACAAACAAGGTCCGCCCTTGTAAATAGCTGCGTGTCCAACGATACAGTTGTCCGCCTAGGCCCACTGACTCAATGGCTTCAAGGATGGCGTCATGTAGAACGTTGTCGTATGCTCCTTTTACGTCAAGGAACATGGCTGCAGATAGTCGTTTACCTGCCTTTTGTTGCTGGACATATGTGACGAGATCTATAACATTGTCGATCGAACATCGGTGACGGCGAAAACCAGCCATGGCGTTCGGATATATCTCATAGTATTCCAGGTACCATTCAAGCCTGGCCAAGATCATTCTCTCCATTACCTTTCCTACGCAACTTGAGAGTGCGATCGGTCGGTAAGAGGCAATGTCCAGGGGAGATTTGCCAGGCTTAAGGATCGGTACCAAGCGGCTAATCTTCCAATCTTGCGGAACGACGCCAGCTTGCCAAGAATCGTTGAAGATGTTAAGGAGTGTTTCTCGTGCCCGTTTACCAAGGTTGAACAGCATCTTGTATGAGATGTCATCCGGGCCAGTTGACGACGACTTATTACATAAGACGAGCGCCGCATCGAGCTCCTGTGATGTAAACGGTAGATCCATGCGTGGGTCCCGTGAGTGAGGGATTTGATTCACTGTATGTAGGCTTGTGTACGCTGTCTGGCCCACGGTCATAGCGCAGAAATCTTCTGCTACCTCAATTTCATGCCGGCGATTAAAAAGTGCAAGGGCTTTGAAGGGAAAACGCTGCTCTGGAACAGAACGTAGGCCTCGCACAATTCTCCATATCTGAGACAGCGGTTTATGAGGATCTAGCGACGCACAAAGTTTCCTCCATCGTTGGGTGTCTAATTTGTCAAGGCGCCGTTGTATCTTCTTTTGGATGCGCCGGGCTGTCCGTAGATCGTCTGTGGAATTGGTGCGTCGGTATCGTCTTTCGGCACGACGGCGTATCGCACGAAGTCGCTCCAGCTCGAGGTCATATTCAGAGTACTTCGAAGAGCGTATTATTGTGCGCGTAGTCGCATGTGCAGTTTCCTTAATAGCTTGCTGAAGACCATTGGACAGGCCTTCTTTACAAGCATCCTCAAGTTGAGTCTTGAACACACTCCAATCTATTCTTTGTGTTGTGGTAGAGGAGTACGTGTTCGAAATACCTTTGATCTTCAGGTAAGTGGGGATGTGGTCGCTTCCGTGTGTTTCAATGTCCAAAAACCACTTACCCGTGTAGCAAATCGGCGTGAAACAAAAGACAAATCAAGGCAGCTGCTATATGTAGTGCCTCGTAAAAACGTAGGACTGGCATCATTCAGAAGGACGAGACCATGGCTGGATACCAATGATGCTAGACGTCGTCCCGTTGAATTAAGCCTTGAGCTTCCCCAGATGGGATGATGCGCATTGAAATCCCCGGTGATAACCCACGGACCCGGATGTGCCCTTAATATGCCGTCTAGTTTGTTGGCGTCGAAATGACCTGATGGGGATATATACACGCCTAGAAGTGCGAATGTCACTTTTCCTTTTTTAACAGACAAGCACACATACTGATTGCTGTCGTGAGGTTGCACTGGCTGGACGACGTAAGTAAGCTCCCGGCGAATAAATACAACAACTTTGCTACTTTCGATGTCACTTGAAGAGAAAAATGACTCGTAGCCGGATAATCTGATTGGGTGCGATAATTTCGGTTCACATATAATCATGATGGGAAATCGGTGCAGATGAACAAACTGGCGAAAATCAGATATGCGAGATCTCAGACCTCTTGCGTTCCACTGAAAGATGGACGCTTCTCTGACCTCCTGACGGAACGACTTGTTATTGTCGGCCATGGCTTTACTGGAGGCTTGCAAGGACCGGACTCAACGCGTCCAGCACCTGTAGGCCACTCCTAGCAGTTGGCGTGTCGATGCTTGTCAGAACACTTCTGATGACACTCACAATGGATCGCAGCATAGGAATAATTTGACGATCTGCGTTTGGAGCCTCGTCATCAGCAGCATTGGCTTTCACTGGGAGCAGAGAGCGGGAGGGCTGCTCGGAAGGCCGTGCGTTCGCAAGCACCGGCCAGTCTTCAGGGGAGAGAGGCTTCGCCGGTGGAGGTTTTCTTGTACTCTCTGGCTTTCTACTAGATGTTGATGGTGGTGTAGACCGAAGTGGTGCATGAATATCACCATGACTGGAGCGCTTCCGTCGGTGGCGACGTCGACGCCGGATTTTCTGTGAAGCTTCTCTATGGGTTGAGTTATCCCTGACCATTTCTTTCAGGATACCCATTTCTTTCTTGAGTCTTGGGCATTCCTTAGACGTGGCCTCATGCGTACCTCGACAATTGCCGCACCTATAAGTTGTTGCACAACAGGTGTCTACCGTGTGCGCCTCCGCGCACCGGGGGCATACGGTGGAGTTTGTACAGACGCCCTTGACATGACCGATCTTGAAGCACTTGTGGCACTGAAGCGGCTTTGGGACAAAATGCCGTACCACATGCCGGAAATGTCCTACCTTGACGTGCGTAGGGATTGAGTCGCCCTCAAAGACTAGCTTAACGCAGCGGCTGTTCCTGAGGCGGCTAATATGCTTAATGACCACTCCTTCGTACGCTGGTTTTATCAGAATGGGTAGATCCGTGTTTGGGATTGCCAAGTCAATGTCGTAAATGACACCTGCAGTGCAGGTTCCAGTCATCGGTACGACCGCTCGTACTTTGACATCTCCAAACTCTGTCATCATTCGAAGCTTCTGCAGCGTATCTGCATGTGTTGTGTCAACGGCTAAAACGTTCTTACGTGTGTTCAGCCGGACCTCTTTGATTTCATTCTGCGCTATTCCCTCAAGAACATTAGAAATGGCTTGCCTGTTCAATTTTCGAAGGCTGGCGGAAGGATCCACGGGCATGAAGAGAATGGTATGCGGCCAGCGTTCATTCCTTGCCTTCACGGTTGACGTGCTTGCTGGTGATGACGTCTTGATTAGCCTCCTTTTGGCCTTGCGGCTCATCACAGACACGAAGCTGCCATCTGATGAGTCGTCGCCGTCGACTGAGTAGATGTCCGTGTCTTCACTGGAGCTGCTCCAAGAGCCTCGTTTCCTTGCGGAGCTTACAAATGCTGAGCTGTAGCCAGACGGGCCAGCAGTTCGTTCTTCGTCCATGTGCACGAGAGCAGGAGCATCTCTTGAGCCGTCGCTGGTGATGGACCATGAGCCTTGAGCCACAGAAGAGCTTGAGGGCGCTGACATTTGACCACGTGGGCCTGTAGAAGTCGCCGCTGCCATCGCCACAAGGCGGGACGCAGGGAGCGTCCCAGGAATCGTGGAAAATATGACGAAAAACAGTTAGTAGTGACAGACGCGTTCTATCACTAAGTAACTTCCATTAGCAATTAGCAATGTAGAAACCCCCTTATTGTCTATAAGCTCCCAACTTCATCTGACGCGTAGCTCGCCTCAGATTTTTTCCCTAATTGTCTGAAAATCTGATTTTCCTGTTAAAAAAATAAGGCACCCTTTGTGGTTTCGAACTTCTGACATTGAGAGCTTATGCCGCATTAGTGCCTTGAATGACCCTCCTTCTGACGCGTTTGTTACCTCCTAACTTCTTCCTGTTACGCTCGATATTGACATTGTAGATTTCAAAGTGTCCGCTATGCCGGAGTTTTGCGTGGTCGATTTCGAGTGGTCGCATTCCTACTTTGACGCTTCCTGTGAACTGGCGAGTTGCGCGCTCCTGTTTTGCGAAACTAATCGGCTACTTTTATGCGATTGTTACGTTGAGCGTATACGTCGCAGGCGGTTGGAGTGCATGAAAATAAACGCGAAAAGTTTTTAGCTGCTAAAGAATTGACACGCTCTGCCTTTAAGGCTGTAGCCTATTTTGCTGATGTTTCGGGGGTATACTAAATAAAAAAAAACATACTCCGGTAAATAGACATGGAAGACAAGGTTCTCAGACGGGAGTCAGCTATACGTATTAGTAATTACATCAATGGTTAGCCCTATAACGTTAAATAAGAGAAGTGAATATAAAGAGCGAAATAATTCTAGTTATAGAAAGCGGCTAAAGAAAAAAAAAAGATCGTACAAAAGCAATGTCAAGTTCACATCACTCACCACAAATCATCATCTTAAGTACCTAGCCTCCGACGACTCTTGGCACCCCACTCTCGCACACAACAATAAGTATATATATATAGATATATATATATATATATATATATATATATATATAGAGAGAGAGAGAGAGAGAGAGATGTCAATTTTCAATCATCTCCGATCACGCTGATAAAAATTGTGCAGGTATATATAAATCGGGGAAGTAGGAAATGAGGCATTGTATATAAAAGAAACTGTGTTGCCTGGAGCTTTGGGCATCAAAGTGATATTTTCTCGCGCTAATTACCTAATGAAATATTACTGGCTTGAGCAACTACCGCGAAACATTATTTTTCTTAATCTAAATTTGCTACATTTTTATGACTATGACGGTTTGTTCATAATAACTTTGACTTTCCTTACTCTCACCTTTGCGAAAAATGGTAATTTACTGCAGGTTTGCAGGTTTGATGTTTTGTGTAGAGAGCAAAAAGGTTTTCGCGAGTGATGTGTTGACATTTTCTCTTGTATTTGCTCGTATGAGAGTAAACTACTTCGGGAAAGAATCAAGCAAAACATTAGCAGAATATTGTGTCAAGATTGGAAAAAATTCATTTTGACTCATAATGTGGCCTTAGTTTCGCAATGTATCGGTTCAATTTAAAATATGGCTTATATAATGTTGCATAGTATAGATTATCAGCGAGACACGCAGAAAGGTTCCAGAGCGTACATTTTGTCTTATTGCAAAAATGTTCATCTGAAAACTACAAGATAATACGGTGCTTTCCAATGCCACACCTTGACTGCATAGCACGTCAGCGAGAGGTTTCAGCGGGGGCTTTTCGGCAGTGAAAACTGCACGTCATACATTTGCTGCGCACCACATTTAGTTATATTGATAGCAAACGTCAAAAATGTTAAATAGTGCTAGTTTTACAAACAGGAATTTTCCTCCTAGGACGTGTAAAAGGCAGGTTACATAGAACAGCTTCCTGGTCCCTAGAGACAGAATTTAGGGCAGTTGATGCCTGGAGATGCCGTGTTTGAGCTTTCTGTGCTGGGTTGTTAGTTAATACACATGATATAGGTAATATATAACGACATACATGTAGTACAGTTTCCCTAAGCTCTTTCTATGATGTTTCAGGTATACACTGATTCGTGATCACCTACGACTGATGTGGTCAATGAAATAGTGCATCCTAGGTGTGCATATTGAGGATGATTTATTACCATAGCCATAAGTGACACATTCGTTCACTATATATATATATATATATATATATATATATATATATATATATATTGTGACGCTACGATGACTGGGTGACGGCCTGGCTCATACGCCATGTTTATTCCAATCTCACTTCTTCCTTCTCAGCTTCTACCAATCATCACTTCATACGTCACACGATTCCCCCTCCCCCCGAAAGCTGGCACTGGTTACAAACTACAACAAATTGAAAACAATATAAACAAAATAATTGCCAAATTCGCAGTTTCACGTCCCGACGGAGTTCCACAATCTCACTAAATCTTCAAGGCCGAGGGAGCAGTCCGGTGATTTTTATGATGACTCTGGTGGACGAGCTCGACTGTTGCGTTCCGGATAGAGTGGGCTACATATGAACAGGGACTGAGCAAGGTTGGAACGCATTGTTGCATCGGCAGCTCGGATGTCGTCGGGGTTGTATTTTTCGCCGTTAATGGTGCAATCCCGGTGCTTCTTGCTTTCGTGCTTTTTGACAGACTGTGATGAAATGCCTGAGTGCTTGCGGTGTGCAAGCAGTGCTTCCGCGTCTTTCTCGGCGTCTTCGGTGGTGGTGCAGTCGGTATAATAGCTGAGGCAGGAAGTGTCTCTGCTGGCTTTTCTTAGTGCGAAAGTGTCTGACATCTTGGATTGGTCTTTGGTTTAGCGATCTTATTTTCCGATGTTATTTTATTAGTGAGTGCGCTTCTGTTGAATTTTGCGTTCGTCGATGCCCTCATTGCAGTTTCTCTCGTTGTAGCATGAGTTTATGAACTTGGCTTTGCTTGCTTTCCTGAGGCTGCTCAAGAGATGGCTGTAGTGGCGCGCTTTCCGGAACGGGGCATTCATTTCCTTAGGTGTTTGACGCGTCCTGTAGACAGCTGATGAATGATGAACTGGTGTCTTGCTTGTCTGGCATAGTTGGTAATGCGTCATCATTGCTAGCATGCTCTTCAGAGGCTTCGGTGACGGCGTTTATTACGGGCGCTTCCGAGAGACAACTGTTGGCGAGGTTTGATGTATCATGCACTTCTGAATTTGTTCGATTCCTGAATTGGTGAGCTCTGCATGTGGGCACCACAGGTGACATGGCATTACTAGGTTTAAACTGCAGATTTTGGCAAGTCTGCATTGCCGTAGAAATGACACGAAGCTCTTCAGGGGCTTCTTTTTCGCTGTTCATTGCGAGTAGTTCTTGCGCCTGATAGCGTGCGACGTTCGATGCGTTTGAGCCTTCTGTTTTGTTTGGACTCTCGGGGGTGTGTGCTTCGGACGGTGATACATGAAACCGTACGGAAGAAGAATGGCTAGGCAGAGTATTTTTCCGATGCACCAGGTCATCTGCCATGAATACGGCGTCCTTATAAGGCAAGCGGTGAGCGTTAGGAGCGCTTGAAGAACCGCGTGACGAAAACCCAGGTGGTGGATCATGTATGCGAGACGAAGAGTGCAGGGCATCAGGTGGTTAAGCAACGTCTCGTGTCATATGCTGAAGCGATGACTTCGGAAATGCCGACTTTCGTGTACAAGGGAGACGCGCTTGATGGTTGGGTTTTTCCCAATGTGTCCATGGCCTTCTGTAAGTAAACGCTTGTGCCAATTCGTCTTCAGGCACTTGTCGATCCGCGCTGGACATTTGAATGCTTGACGACTGCTTAGGAAATTGATGATAGTGTGCAGTTGTCTCTAGATGGTTGGCAATGAGTAAGTCTTGGTCATAGTCAATAAAACGGGTAATCATCTTCCCTTTGATTTTTTGCCATGACTCGTCGTTCTCGAATATGTGAATTAGGTAAAATTTGAATGCCTCACCGGTGACTTAGTCGCTGAAGTTCGTAACCATCTCCCGTTCCGACCAAGATGCAGCGGTAGCGTGGAGTTCGAACAGGTTGAACCTGTCCTGTACGGGTGCGTCGTCCACTGATCCGGTGTATTTGGGGATGTCGAGGTCAGCCGATGGTTCTGTCATGGTGCTGGTCGTTGTCCTCCTAGGCGATGATTCGGTAGTCAATGTACGGTCAGGGCGTCTTCTGCGGAACTGCGTCGATGATGAGTGACTGATGAAGGGGCAGGCAGGTCTCCACCCTGTCGACTTGTGTGACGCTACGATGACTGGGAGACGTGGCCTGGCTCATACTCCATGTTTATTCTATTCTCCACTTCTTCCTTCTCAGCTTCTACCAACCATCACTTCATACGTCACACACACACACACACACACACACACACACACACACACACATATATATATATATATATATATATATATATATATATATATATATACCGCACAACATTTCCGCACAACATTTTCACCGCTAGGGCACTCTAGCGGTATCTCTTCTGTGCCATCACGTCAACAGAGAAGGACGCGACGTTCTTGGTTTCTCTATTTCTCTTCATGCGGCTGTTGTGCACTTGCGACATGAAAGAATGGCCGATTCACACTAACAAGCTGTCGCTGTCTTTTTTTTTTCGTTAAATTAAAGCGCTATACATGGGACAAAAATGATGAAGTAGGTGGGCCGAAGCAAAGCGCTGTCTTCGACGGCAACAATGCGGCCACGTATACTCATGGCGCTGCAACTCGCCACCAGGGATGTTTATGTTGATAAATGGAAATCATCTGAGACTGCGTCTTTCATTGAACGACAAGCTTCCACGTGACAACTTTGCTTTTCAGTGAGAAGTCAGGGCACACGCACAGCAGCCACTCGAAAGATCACAAAATCATCTTCCAAGATGCACTGAATGGAGCTCCAAAATAATAGAGATAGGTTTTCTTATTGGTGGACTGTTATGCGTCCAATAGAGGTAATGGATTTTGCCGATGTTGTCGGTGGATCGCGCACTTGCAGGGTGAACGAATTGGGTGTGATGTTAGCTTGTCATTTTCCCACTTTTGAATTGAGTGAATCATTTCGACACTTGCATTTTACTGAAACGGCGTTCTCTGGAAACTGTTGCGATTTCAATTGTATTGAATTTCAAACTTTGTTTCATTCTTTTCTTGTACAAGAAATTGGAAACAAAAAGATATTTGGGCTAAACGCATATAGAGCTCACAGAAGACCCAACACCCTTGTACACAGTTCACACAGCACACAAAAAAATAGCTTTCATGGCATCAAGACCGTCTTGAAGAAAAGAAGCAATAAAAAATAGTGCACATAAAAGTTTCATGGTATATTAAATCTGGCTTTGACTGTACTAATTTTATTCCTATCATACCTAAACGACGATCACTCAGAAAAAACTACACTTTTACATTACAGAGATGTCACGCATAACATTTTAAGGGTCAATAAGATACACACAGTACAAATTTCCATCGCCACACCACTATACAACAACATTTTTATGATCCATTAATCTGTAAATTTTCCTGCCTTAGCACTTTTTTTAATTTGTACTTTCAATGATCTTTCAGTGCAAGACAAATTGACGTATGTTATAGATGACTTATTAAGTAAGTTGTTTGATAGGTAAAGGTTAGTTTACCATAAGTTGTTCGTGTTTGTTGTGGACAGCGTAAGCTTAAGAGGATAGTATAATTGTGTTGTTGTCTAACTCCCTTGTTGTGCTCCTACAATTATTTGCAGAATATAATCTTCAGTATTTTCATGTAAACGACTTGATCTGCAAGAAGCGTATCAAATATTTCAATTGAAGGGGCTGTTTTAAAGTTTGCGTATATTTCCTTGGTGATTGCAGTAGAGGTGGAGCACTCTCTTTTGCAGAAGTAGTAGTTTTTTTTTTCGTAGAAGTAAAAGTAGTAGTGTAGAAGTAGTAGTCTTGGTAGTTGTTCCTTCCTTCAGAGCTCCCTAACAAAACTTCATATATAAGGGCAATTGTATAGCGGCTGTTTCAGCAACAGGGGAAGAACTTAAGAGATTGTGTACAAAATACCAATAATTTTTGATAAGTCTAAACACAGTTGGCTATGTGAGTTCCAGCTTAACTCTTCATTGAACGTCAATTCAAAAAACTTCTGGTTCGTTAATTGCAGCAGTTTTCTTCCTGAACAAGTAATATTTAATTCTTTATCGGTGTGTTTAAATTGCGATCTCAAAGTAATGCGTTTATTTTTTCGCCTTTTAGCTGCAATTCATTTTGGTTCATCGAACAAGCTAGTGAGACATAGTAGTGATTCACGCTGTGTTCTTATTCTTTCATGTCACGTGATTTAATATATAAATTGTTGTTCTCGGCACACACAATATTAACTTAGGTGAATCAGGTGTATTGACTACAAAATTTACGAAAATTCTGAACAATAATGCCCCTCGCTTGATGGCCTGAGAGACTTGTAGAAGTTTTTGACAAAGAGATCAAATTTTCGTACAAACTGTTGACAGTTCTTTAAATAGCTGGCAAGCGACCGATTTCTCTCTTTTCTGTTATGCCAAAATTCATTGCACATTATTGTGGAGTCAAAAGAATTCCCAGAGTTGCCGCAAAGGCGAAGCAATGAATGCGATACCCACAAGTTGGAAAGTCACGCACTGTATGGCAAGCAGATCAAAATGTGCCCCGCGTCTCTCATACACAAATGACGCATGAAACGTACTCACAGGTACACATGTACGAGAATAAGCGTCTCAATTGTTATCTTGCTGTGCCTGAAAAGTGCGCACTTTTCGCAAACGTAGGCAGTGCTACGATTGAAGTGACCTTTGTGTGCCCTGTTAATTAGCATTAAATATTAGGAAAACAAAGTACATTATTTTTCACCCGCGAAACCGTTCCGTTGTCCGTGATACGCAGCTCATTTTTAGAGGAGTTTTGATTGAGCGTGTTCAGACTCAAAAGTTCCTAGGCGTCCTTTTCCATGAAACGCTGATTTGGACCAATCACATAAATTTCGTACCCATGTATTACGGTCCATTGGTGTAATTGGAAAAATAAGATGCTTACTACCTCTCTAGGTGACAAAGCAGCATTATTACACTTTGGTTTATTAGCGCATACATTACTGCGTATTAATCTGGGGCCTTACACAATGAAAACGAATAAAATTGGTATTAACAAACTGCAAAAAAGAGTCTCCGTATCATTGAAAATGTTCCCCGTTGTACGCCTTCTGCTCCACTTTTTCATAAACATAGAATCCTAATATTTGAAAGCATATTTTATAAAAATCTCGCGACAGTTATCTATAATAAAATAAAAATGAATGCTGATCAATTTAGAATGCTTACTGCCGGGAAATACAAACGTATAGTTTTAGAAAAACCATGTATAACATTGAGAGAATTCAGACGAACTATGGCAGGCAAAAGCTAGTACACCTCATTCCTTCATTTCTAAATTCAAGCAGCATGGTTATCAGCATAGTGAACAAAAGTAATTCAACAACAGTTCTAAAAAAAAGATACAAGCTCATCTACTCTCGCTTCAAACATGGCATGTCTCTTTTGTTCTTCTGTATAAGATTGCGCATCTCCTGCGCTTTCTAGGAAATGTAATGCGCCTGAAATTGTTCAAGCCAGCCACCGTCCTATTCATTTCGCGACCTGTCACTTGTTAATAACTGGTCAAAACTGCGACTGTATTAATAAAGGTTTCTTTGGTATGCGTAAAAAGTGCATGTATAAGTGTCTTGGAATTTCTTATCTCTTCTCCCTCTGCACACTCTTTGTTTTCGCTGTATGTTATTTTCATCATATTTTTTTTTGTATTGAATTTGTGTTCATGCTCTAAAGATATACTGAGTGTTGTGCATTATTTAGATCTGAGCGGGGAATGGCGCATTTTCAGGCATTTAGTTGTCTTTTCGCCCCTCCCTTCCCATTAAACCATTAGATAAAGATGTATGCTTCAATGATGAGTAAACTGATGAGTAAAATTATGCAAAACCGAACATTCCCACACATTCTCGAAATGCGCATTCGGGTGTCGCATATACGACAGTGTGCTTCTGTCGATATCCAGAAAGAAATCAGAGAGTGCGTATTAAGACCACGAAAGTGTCTTTTGTAAAATAAATATTTCAGGAAACCATATTGTTATTGCGGAAATTTATAGGCCACCGGGAGCTCCCTGTGAATTTTTACTTGAACTGTATGATCATTTGGCAGTGTATAAGGATCAGAACATTATTGCTGCGGGAGATTTCAACTTACCGCACATAGATTGGTGCTCGATGTCATCAGGGGGCACTGATACAAAGAACTCCGAAATCCTTCTAGATACTTTATTAGCTTACAACCATACACAGACAGTACTATATCCAACACGGGTGACTAGCACTGCTTCCTCCATTCTAGATTTAATTCTGTGTTCAGCCAGCTTTACTGATCATACCACAGAAATTCACGAAGGAGTCTCGGACCACAAGCTCGTATATTTTTTCTGCAAGCTTCCAAACCGAATCAAGTTAAACAACGCTAAATTTGTAAAAGTAAAAGACTACAACGCAGCAGATAACCCAAACATTGCCCACCATTTAGAAGAAGCATTACTGACATTTCACGATGACGATGTTAACGTCTTATGGGCAAAGTTAAAGTCATGCTGCAATTATTGTATCAATACGTTTATTCCAGATAAAATGAAAAAAAATCAACAAAGCCAATCCTTGGATAACCAGAGAAATTATGCATTTAAAACGTAAACTAAAATGGTACCGAAAAAGGAAGAACAGGGTTGCCGCCCTTCTTTTTAAGCTAAGTTCTAAGTTAAAATCTAAACTACGAGAAGCTAAAGAGCGCTTCTATTCAACCACCCTCGGGCGCTTTGCTACCGAATCCGCTCACAAATTCTGGCAATTTTTATCAAACAAGGACTCAAGAAGCGTAGATCAAATAGCTGTTGGTGCTCGCATTGTTACAGATAAAAAAGAAATTGCTGAAACGTTTAATTCCTATTTCCAGAGCGTATTCTCAAGACCAGCCAAGCTGGGTAATACGCCTTACGTCAACGATAGCAACCAATATATCCATATTACTGTCGAAGGTGTTACTGAGCTGCTACTACGATTAGACCCTAAAAAATCCGCAGGACCTGATAACAATCCCACCGCATTTCTCAAAAGATATGCAGAGCTCCTAGCTAGATTCTTGGTACAGTTGTATTCTAAGTCTCTTGAAACTTCTTGCCTCCCACTTGAATGGTTGGTTGCCCGAGTGAAACCAATTTTTAAAAAAGGCTCTGTCACCAATTATTGTAATTACCAACCCATATCTCTCACTTGCACAGTTTGTAAAGTTCTCGAACACGTTATTGCTAAACACCTAAATGATTTTCTTGACAACAATAATCTTCTTACTATTGTACAGCACGGTTTTCGAAGAGGTTTTTCAACTGCAACTCAATTAGTAGTTACCGTCCATGAGATGGCACAGGTACTTGACGAGGGCAGACAGATTGACGCAGTTCTAATAGACTTCTCGAAAGCGTTCGATAGAGTTCCACACTCGAAACTAATAACAAAAATGAATAACTTAGGCATTCCATCGCAAGTCGTCAATTGGGTCATTTCATACCTAACTGGCCGCAAACAGTATGTTGAAATTGACGGTGCCTGTTCTCGTTTTCTTGATGTTTTTCTCTGGCATCCCACAGGGTTCGGTCTTGGCACCGGTTCTATTTAACATTTATATTAATGATCTTGGCCAAATTGTAAAGCCCCCTCTACGCCTTAAGCTGTTTGCAGACGATTACATCATATTTAGCCACATAGTGTCTGCCGCTGACCAGCACGTTCTTAACCATGCTTTGCATGCAATAACGGAATGGTGCAATAAATGGGATATGCTTATAAATCTCGACAAGACAGTTCACATGTGCATCTCCAATAAGAATAAATCTCACTTCATGTATAGCCTTGGCAATTATCAGATTAAACAAGTAGAGGAACATAAGTACCTGGGGTTAACCTTGACGTCCAGACTTAACTGGTCAACACATATAAATAACGTATGTTCCTCCGCGAGAAAGAAGTTAGGATTTCTGAAGCATAAATTAGGTGATGCCCCCTCGTCGCTTAGACTCATTGCATACAAATCCATTGTAAGACCCACCCTGGAATACGGAAGCATTGTATGGGACCCCCATACTATCACTAATAAAGAAAAGCTTGAAAAAATTCAGAGATTGGCAGCTAGCTTTATTTATAAACGTTTTAGACGTCGCGACTCCCCTTCAGCTATGTTGGAGCTCGCACACCTAGAGCCATTGGCCAACCGACGTAAAAGTGCCCGTCTAAACTTTCTACACCAGCTATATTTTAATAAATTGGGAATCCAGTCACAAGATTTTATAGCTAATAACCCTAGTCGAGTGTCTCGTCCCAAACATAGCCGAAGTATTACACCGTTCTTTGCCCGTACAGACCAATACAAATATTCATTTTTTCCCAGAACTGTTTCCGATTGGAATGTTTTGCCAGAGTGTTCACCCTTGCTGTCATCCAATGTATAATGATTGTATACTTACCTGTTGATTATGTACCCTCACATTCATGTGTCGATTTTGCATCCATACGCATGTCTTCTGGATGTGTACATCCCTCTCCTGCTTGGACCTCTCAAGGTTCGCAGTATTGTACAAAAAAAAATAAATAAGATAATTTTAATCTTGAATCTTCAAAAGTCCAACCACTTGTATATTGTTACTAGAAAAGTTTTTATATGGGAATACTAAATTAGGAATATTGTAATCATGAATCTTCAAGATGCATTTATGCCCGGACTGACACTTAGTCAAGTCTAATATGAAAAATTTGATTAGGTACATGTAATCCAGCTTGTTTGCTGTCTTTTGTTCTGGAGAAATTGTTTTGTGAATGTGTACCATTGATGCAATGAAACGGTTGGTTTTCGCATATTATACGCCGAGACAAAGGTATATCAGCAAGTGAATGAACATATAACTGATGCTTATTAAAGCGGCAAAGAAGGTCGTCTTGAAGTTTTTCTCTGACCAGTGTGTTGAACACTGTGTATTCCGTATTCGAGAAAGTAGACTATATAAGTAGACTCGAGAAGATATAAACAGCTCTAATGTAGCCAATAACGTCATAAGTGTGAAGTATGCGCTGTTCAATACATCAATCAGACTAGTAAAACTGTGCGCGCCTACTTATTCGCCATAATTTGCATTTATACAGAAAATTTTAAGGCCGTCGCATTTCACTCAATACAAATTATAAAAATGCGCACCAAAATACGGATTTGGGTTCCAATACGGATACCAAGTCTACCTTGCGAACAGCTATCGCGACCACTTTATACGGTGCGTACTGGTGTGCACGCATGTTCATGTGCATGTGGGGTGAGGGAGTGGGTGAGGGAAGATTGCGCTTTGGATCCACGAAGAATCCATCGGAAACGTGCAAGCTAAACCACTATATGCGAGCTCATCATTTTCAGCATGTGCAGGGAAAGTTAACGTTTGACATGACAATGTCACAGGACGGTCACTAAAGGCTTTTGCGCTTTTGACTACGTGCAGCAACTTCTAAATTGAGTACGTTATTTTGACTTGCAAACTTTGCGAAAACAGTGGGGTGACAGAAACCCAAACACACACGCAAGCGAGCACGCGCGTGTGTGTGTGTTTGTGTCATTTTGTTATTACTCGTAAAAAAACTGTATAAAGGCAAGCCCAGATGACCCGTGATATTTGTCACTTCCTGGCATCAAAACTTGCTTATTGTTTATTTTTTCCTCTCTCGGAATAAACTTTTTGAACGTTTGTAAGCTTTCAAACATACTAAGAAAGCCTCTTGTTTTTGTTTCACTTTCACTTTTATTTTGGTAATAATAAAAAGCGGCTAACGGTAGCTGTGTAAAACACGTTGATAATAATTGTTTATAGCTAGAATATTTCTTCATTCCTAAGTGAACCCATGCATTCATGTTCCCCCTTCAGGTACCCAAATTTCGATAATTTTCTCGCATTCATTTGCTTCCGAGAAAAAAGTGGCTACAATTCTTCTTGAGATGACCTGCTTTTCGCGTATATGGTACAACCTCAAACTGTGAGCAATAATTGCAAAATGAGACAAGGGAAGCAGGATTTTTTTTTTGTGCAGATGATTGGCGTGACAATTAGGGAGCAACTGATTGTGCATAGTCGCGTTCATTCGCACAAAAAGAATTTCACCGGGTCATGTGAAGTGTCAGTGAAAGAACGTGTATGTAGGTCCACAGGCAGGACCTCTTCCGTAAATTAAACCGTGACCTAGAGAATGACTATGGTGACCTCGAAAGGATTCCCAGTTATCGGCTTTGAATCCAAGCAGCCACCCCGTTTCTCTCGGCTGCTGACCGACGGAAGCCATATCTTCCACACTCTGGAATAACTCTTTTTCGTTTGTTGTTTCCCGCCAGTTTTTGCGCACTCCGGGCACCGCCCACTTTTGCGCGCGGACAAAGGCCAGCGTGTCGGTTCGTTCTTCCGCTCGCCGGGCGGAAGAAGCAGCCAGCCGGGCGAGAAGCGGTTGAGCGATGCTCCTTCGGCGGAAGCAGCCGGCATCCAGGTGAAAGTGGATCAGCGGCGCCTTTCTCACCCCTCCGCCATCTCCAGACGTCAAGAGGAGAGGTCGCCTGTTGACCAATGGCCGCCGATGCGCGTATAAAAGCCTCGCGGAAGTCGCATAGCCGATGCACTCTCGGTATCTCAGCGACCAAAGCCCGAAGAAAAAGCGCCTCAGCGGGACCCCACCATAACATATTTTCTCACGACTGCTGCTTGCACAAGAGAGTCATGAGGAGTCTGGTCAGTGCGTTGCTTCTTGTCCACATTCTCGTTTGTGAGTGTTGTAGCTCGTCTTGTATGGATGTCTGGATGTTTGGTTCGACTCACTAACTTGGATTACTTGGTTACAATTATGCTGTACGTGATAGCATAATCGTCCTTGGCATGAGCACCCAGTGCACACGCGGTCACGTGAACGGCACGCTTGGTAATGCAACTTAGAGACTTCATATTATATCAAGGCCTGAATATGTAATTAGTACATATAGCTTGAGCCTATTGTCTGATGCTTTCCAAAAGCATAAAATAACTAATTATATGAGAATTCACAAAAAAGTGGTTTGAATGCAAATAACTTTGTGTTGACCTAGAAGAAAGGCAGCTTCTATTAGAATGACAGAAAGATGGCGCAAATTATTTGATAGCTGAAATTCACTTCCTGTGTTACATATTGGAAGAACTACGTTGTTAGACAAACATTTTTTGTTCCACAGATTGGTACCTGAAGCCTGAAGTCTGACCTCGGCAGATGGGACCCACTAATACTGCACTCTTGGAAGTTTCTTTTGAATGAAAAGAATATATTAACCGGCAAAAAAATTAGACTTCTTCTCTTCATGAAACGAAGATCGCACAAAACTTGGTCAATAATGCTGGTGTTAAAGATCAAGTGCAAAGCTTCGGCGCACTTGCATACACTTGCAAGGTTGTCTGCCCTTTGCGTGCACATTATTCGGTCATCAAGAGCGAGCACTAAAGTCAGTTACCTTGTTCAACGAGTTGTCCATGTTCATTAGATGAACATTAAGCTGTATTTTGTCAACAGAAAAAGAAAGGTTCTGGCTCTCATTATGTGATTTGCCCCTTGTTTTGATATTTTACTTCCGGACAACAAAGACATTTACCAGCTAATTTGGTTAATTTATTTTTTTTCTTGGGTATTGTGAAACACTGCTTTGTTCGCTTACTTCCGGAGTGCATGCGTGATTTCCTGTTTAACCTTCACATATTGCTCAACAGTGACTCATCTCTAACATTCTGGGCACCTATGTTTCCACATGCTTTGTTTTCGGCAGTTCTTATTCCTAAGCAGGTAGATATATTATACAAGCAATTGAATGCTGTAAAGCATTGAAATGAGGTTTGGCATAACAGCTGTAGATTAAAGCAAATATTTATAACCAAAATGCAATGGTGTCAGCCATCTTGTCTTCTTAGCTACCCTACACACATGGGAACTAGAAAATTTGATGAAGAGAAGCACCCATCAACAGAAAAATGTTTAAACTTAAACTATGCACCATGAGTCACAAGGCCCCCTTTTGGTTAGAAATTAATTTGCAAATAACGATGATGAATTTCGATTACGAATGTGCATAGCCTACGTTTTGTTATGGCAGATTGCACCAATTAGGGCAGTATGCGTTTCTAGTTGTTCGTAAAGTCTTCAATATGTGATGCCATCAGTTGATATCTTCGTAACTACAATGCAATAAAGTAAGTTCTAATCGGATGCTGCAAGGTAAGTTAACACACTTCTGGGAATCACGTCGAGAAGTACCTGTTCAGGACCCTTTCCAGAGAAACAGGCTGGTGAACGTAATTGACGAATTACGTAATTGGTGAACGTAACGAATGAACGTAATTAACTTCGTGTGGATTCATGGTTGGGACAAAATAGTGAGCTAAATATAAATTAAAGTCTCTTGTAGCCACTGTAAAGAGTGCACTGTAAAACAGCCCCATGCTTTGGGGGCCTTGAAACAGCTTTTTACCTAATACATCCAGATTTTTTTCCAAGTTCAAGAAAATACTAAATGTGGATAGCACTGTAGACGTGTACAAGTTCTTTCGATGATAAACTGATATATATATATATATATATATATATATATATATATATATATATATATATATATATATATATATATATATATATATATATATATATATATTGTGAAGAACGGCAAGAAGGTCATCCAGTTGGTCTGCCTTTAAAAGACAAAAAAGAGATATGGAGAAAATCCTAAATTTATAATAGAAACACCTTATAAAGTAAGCATTACCATTTTTTCGCCATAGATTGTGGTCACCACCATGGTAGGCGTCGTGCTTGCCGGTGATATCGGCGGGGGTGGTGGATTTGGTGGCGGCGGTGGATTTGGCGGTGGTGGCGGTCATGGTGGCGGCGGCGGCGGATACGGCGGTGGTGGTGGAGATGGCGCCGTTCACAGGTTAGTAAAGTCGCCCTTTGCTATCATCATGCGTACCATATTAACATGAGCGCTTTAGCTAATGATTTCAGTGCTTTTGTAAAGCCCACAGGATGTGCAGTCTTAATTTTTGTGCATTTTTAAAAACTTTCAATGGTATATATATACTGGGGGTCCCACATAATTTGAGCCAAGAATTTGAAAGAGAAAGGCACTTAGGAGGCGAATTGAACCAAACGCCTACTGCTCGCACTAGCCTGTAAGTACTCAGGCTATTTTTTTATTTTCCCCTATAGTCATTAATACTTATTTGTTAATTAGCTACTTTTTATTTATTGGCCGGAAACCCAAATTCTGAACACTGAGGTGTAGAGCACTCTCAGAAACCACCGACTAAATTGTTTCCCGTAGGATACGTCTTGCGCTGTTATTTTTTCGACTTTGTAAAGAAAGCCTACAAAATGTGAAAAGAGACCATGTGACGGACCGCAAGCGCACTGCTATAGTGCTGCAATAGGCTTTCTTTACAACGCGAAAAAAATAACAGCGCTAGACGTGTCGTATAGGGAACAAATTATTGGGTGGCTTCTGAAAGTGCTCCACATCTCAGTGTTCATATTTTGGCTTTCCAGCTCAAAATAAACAAAATAGGTAATTAAAATTTATTAGGTAATTAGTATGAAGGGAAATAAAAAATAGCCTGAGTACCTACAGGCTAGTGCGAGTAGTACGCGTTTGTTCGATTCGCCACTGAGGTGTGTTTCATTTTCAAATTCTTGGCTCAAGTTATGTGGGACACCCTGTATATGTACAAGGGTGCATCTGCAACCCAACTTAAATTTATTCAGCACATAAGTAATGGTACAATGTCCTTAGTGCAGGTGTTGTTTTTGTCAAAGATACCATACGCTGTCGTTCGGCATTCTCAGAGCATCTTAAATTTCATCGCTACTCACGTGAGAAAAATACTTTGTATAGACGTTCACAGATTTCAGGGCACTAGAAATGATCATTTACTATGTAGAAGTTGATTGAAGTTTAATGGATCGAGAGGTCTATTTTTGTTGGACAAAATTTTATGCGTCCAGTAGAGAATGAAGCCAAGGAAAGCAGAGAAAGTAATATTTGTTGTCTTAATAATAAATGAAGCAATCATGAAAAAAAATGAAGAAAATGAGTAAGACGAGAAAACAACACAGCACTGGTGGTGATAGAACGTTTTGATCATTTTTGTTATACGGAAAAAGTAATGGGTAAGTCTACCTGAATATAAGACGCCACGCAGCCTGTTTGTAAACACGCCATGAGGTTTTCCCTGTCTGAAAACTTTCCCTCACGTCAAAAGACGTTTCATTCACAAAACTGAAAAACATTGCAGCAATACCGCATAAATGACTTTGTGTTAGCATATATGTGTTCTCCAAGGCGCCACATAGAAAAAATGATGTCAAGGACCAGGTTATCTCTTCTTGCTTGATTTGAAAGTATCGACGCTGCCCCCAAAATTTTCGACTTTTACTGAACCGTAATATTTACTTACTTCAAAGTGAAATTGGCTCTTTTCGAACAAGAAAAGGCTTCAATGAATTTTTTCACATCAGCTACCTAAGCTCATAAACAGTGATATCAATAGGGCTGCTAATAAGTGTATCAAATGCAACGTAATAGGGGCTTATATTCTCGGCACGTTTCCACGCTTGGTAAGCTGCTTTGTTACGTGCTAATCTGGATCTCCTTCTTTTCGGTGTTTCCGCACGCAACTTTGATTTTGCTTGAGAATTCTCAGCCGGCCGTCTCGCTAAATGTACTATATAGCTGCATTCGGACTGCCACTTGCACTGAAGCGTGCACAGTGATGTACTATTCTTGGTGATACTCTGTGACGTAACACCGGAAATGGAACGATTAGGCCTCAGCCTAATCACGTCATTTTGTAACAACGAGATTACCAGCGAGCGCTCCTGCGACACCTCTCCGAAGCGGATCATGTAGCAGGACTTGAAACAAGTGAGACACAGAGATAAAAAAAGCAGCATATACAGCTGCAGCGTCCGAGCAAGCCGAGAGCCAAAAGCGTTTCCCTCTTTTTCTACCTCACACCTCCAGCCATGCCGCTTTTTTCATTTTCATTTTTTTTTTCTTTTGCCAAAGCCCGACGAACGCCCCTTGCATTGCGCTTGCACTCCAGCGACTGCAGGTAATTGCGACGCGCTGAAGAACCTTGCGGAGACATGGAATAGTAGAGCATTTGTTCTAAAAAAATTGTGGAAAATATCTAGAACACAGAAGTCGTCTCAGCGAAAAAAAAAAGAGCACGTGTGATTCTTATCGGGTAGTCCTGACCTGCCACATATACAACTCTCCTAAAAGAGGCACGTTGGCTCACCTATGGGTCACACGACTCCTCGATTTTCGTACAATGACTCCTTATGAGAGTACTTGTGTCCCTTTATATAGAGTCATATAATTGGCACATCAGGACTATAGCAAAAAGACTCTTATCTCTTAGAGTGTAGAGCTTGTTTAAACAGTTGTGAAATTCAATAAAGAAGTTGGTCACCAATATTCACACAAATTTTAGCAGCACTCCACGATAACGGCAGTTAAAATTACCGGAGAAACAGATAGCGCAGCAACGTTCTAAAGAAAGAAAATATGCGAGATAATATTTTAAAACATCTATGTAAATATCACCAGGTTCGTAATTACAACGAGAACAACCTCCGGTGGAGGAGGAGGAGGCGGTGGTTATGGAGGTGGTGGATTCGGAGGTGGCGGCTTCGGTGGTGGCGGCGGTGGAGGCTTCAGCGGCGTCGGAGTCGGCAGTGCCTCCAAATTCAAGGGAAGCACCATTTATGTACTCAAGCCCCGCGTGACCGGCGGTGGTGGGTATGGTGGTGGTGGATTCGGCGGTGGCGGTGGAGGCGGATGGCAGCCTAGTGGCGGTGGCGGCTGGCAACCAAGCGGCGGTGGTGGTGGCGGCTGGCAACCAAGTGGCGGCGGCTGGCAATGATCGGTGACACCACAACATGCCACAAGCGTATGAAGCGTATGTACTCTACTATAAAATGTTTCTTCCTCCTTCTTCACAAGGAAACAGGCCCGTAGCTAATAAGTTTTTTAACGGGGATTGGGGACACTTCTTTTAGGCCTTAAAAAACAGCCGTATTGATTATTTATATTCCGTTCAATGCCATCCTTCATCGAAGTTCGGAGAAGGCCTCGGCCTTTAGTGCCCCCCCACCCATCCCTGTGGATACGGGCCTGCAAGGAAAATACCTATTGAGCAATTGGGGAGCATTCTCTCCAACTCAGCAGCGGGATCAGTTGGCCTACAAGCGGAGGGAGTTAGCTACAAGTAGTAGTTAGGAAATACATTGATTAACAGCACAGACATGCGTCAATAACGACGAAAATATTTTGTAGAAAGCTGAGACACCATTTATTGGGGAGAATGGACAGCCTTTAAATCAGTTTAGAGTGTCAAGACATTGTATTGGGCATAAACTTGTTGAAAACAGTTGCTTTGTATAATAAGTGGTTCCAGCCACGCACAGGTATAATTCATATTTTCACTACTTAGTAGTTACGAGTCTGTATAGATACGAACATATATAATGAAGTAGGAGCAGACATGCCATGGACATGACGAGATTTTGTTTTGTTGTTTCTGCTACAATCGGGACACTACAATTTATAAAGAGCGTTCGGGCTAAGTGGAACTTTCTTCTTCAAAAAATTTCACTTAGAACATTGTGTAATTTGATTTTCTTCTTAAGTAATGTCCTTTTTCAACCAGTAATCAAAGCGTACTGGGCTGAAGGTTACTGAGGCGAGTTTTTAAAATTTCATAATCCATAAAAACAATAAATTTATTGTTTGCTTAACCTGCTACATAGGTCTAGTACAATTAATCTTCAAGGTGTTGAATATTATACTGAATAATAGGCTGCTTAAAATTTTTCGCCGTCTCAAGGGCTGTAAGTTACCTCAGCGCTGAAAAAAGTGTGCTTGTGACACAAACGCAGAACCATTGCAGTCGGAGTTCTGTAAAATGTTTTCTTTTTTACTCTTGCAGGAAAATAAAGTAGAGCTTCAAAGAAATCATGACTGGGCGACGTTTCCCCACATCTAGTCGCCGCACGAAGTTTACGACCACAGTAGACCTGTAAATGCTGTACAGAGCGGGCTTCTATCCGTCCGTGTTGTTGGAATAAACTGTTACAAAATACCACTCTGTCGTGCTCTTAGATAGCGCAGATTATGTCAGTTTAAAATACTGAGTATACCTTATGTGACCTTGTGGTAGTCTGAATTCCTGTGCGCTGAGAGGAAAAAAAAAACGAACTGCCACATATCGTCAGTTAGTACTTTTTTTATAATCAGTCAGTAAGTTTTCTCTACGTGCGCTTGTATTCCAAAAACATGATGATGCAAGCATCAAGCGTCGTCTGTGTCTTCCAAGCAAAGATTGCAAACGAAAACTACGTTAGCAGGTCCTAAAATATTCAATTAGTGACGGCAGGAGGCTTAGGATAAAAAAATAAATCTTTTGTGAATGAACTCTGAAATCTACAGTACTTCCCTTGTTGGCAGCGCACATCGTCAGAAAAAAAAAAGAATGCCCCATTAAGTAAGGCCCACATACCGGGTCTTAGCGGCAGCGGGAAAAACTCTTAAGGTATCCTTCTAATTCTGTCACGAATCCTCTCATTATTGTTTTACTTGCCACATTGAACTATGCAATATTTATATCTGAATGATAAAAGGAACATAGCTTTGTGTATTGTTATTTCACTTAAGGCACACTGTGTCCTCGAGCGAAATGAGTAGCATTCGATAGTACATCATAGAAAATAATATTAGCCTGTTAGAGGGATACCAGATATCAGCGAACCGATAGCTTCGACCTAAAAAAATGCGCAGCCCGCAGAAAGTCGCGTTATGCTGAGTCACGATGGAGCTGATAGGCATATTTTATATTCTCTTGTTAACCATCCAAACGTAGAATACTTCGGCTGTCATTAAGAGCGTGCCGGTTAATAACGATAATAATTTTACATCTACGACACACGGCAAACCTCCATCATAACAGCTTTCATGTAAGACTTCTACTTGCTGTGCGTGCCATAAAAATGAGGCGAATTCCGCTACTCACCGTATTTATTCACTACAAGTTTACAAAGGAACAGACGGGTGACAAATACTGATTAATATTTGTGTGTAAATGTAACCAGTACTTCAGGCACACTTAAACGAGCCGTTGTAAACATTGGGCAACGCACTTGATAATTATCTGTGCGGGATGCTTGGGCGGCGATTGTGCGTCAGCCGGTTCCTTATAGTTTTCTTTGTGTGGTATATGACAAACCTCGGCTAAATAGCTCTGCTATAATAATATTATTTAAACTCTGACTACTGCATCATTCTAGACTTCATGGACATGGTATAAGTGCTTGACCTCGTAGGGAACTGACGCAGAAATAATCATATGGTGGTTTGGGGACGTTAAACCCCACATATCAATCAAATCAAATTTGTAGAAATCTAGAAACTATGCAGAATATTTCGTGGAATGTCAAATCTTTATGTTTTTGTTTGCGTAAACAGAGCTTCACTCATCATATAACGGGTATATTTTGTCCATGAGTTTTTTCGATGAGAGCTAGACTAATATTTGCATAAGGTGTCTGTGATGAGCTGACGTTTTGAGTTCTACGCTGTTCATTTGTAAGGTAAAGTGGTGTCATCTCACGACTCCCCTTCATAATCTCAATAGTTCTATTATTTACAAGAATTCAGAAATTTGATACTTGCATTCAATTATTGAAAGAACGAAACTCTTACAATAGTTATGTTGGGTAGGCCAGGATATATAATTCACGGAAAAACCACAGATCAAGTTGTAAAAGCTCAAAGAATATTATAGCGAAATTACATCTTGCATGCAATGCTCCTTCTTCAGGCATGTTGGGAGTGTACTATAGTTAGAGGCTTTGAAAGAAACCACCAGAACATTGTTAAAGGCACCAAGGAACCTCTAAGTAATTGTATAATGACTTTATTAAAACATCCTATGCCTCATGAATCAACTGCCACAAATATTTTTTTAGAATGCTTGAAGTACGGAAGGGTCTACTCGCATTGGCCGCCTGCTTTGAGAGCTTCCTCTCTATTTCAGGGTCAGCAATTGCGATGATATCTGCGCAAGGGGGAAAACCAGAAGATGAAGAGAAAAAGCGTTCTTCATCAGTGCACGTCCTCACCTTCAGGAAATCATTTTCATTTTTTTCTACTAACATGCAGCTTACTTGCCACGTGATGGCAAGCGCGTGCGCGGGTGGGCACATGGCGGCGTCTCGTGGGGAGCACGATAACTACACAGCTCGTGATGCTCAAATGAGCCAACAGCCATGAGCATTGGGTACACTGAGCCGTAATTTGGATGTACGGCATCATTGGTAGAGAGAAGAGGGAGTGACTGCTAGCTGATTTTGAGAATTCATTCTGAATTTTAGGCCACGTGCTGCGCTATACCTACTGGTGCGCATGTTCTCAGAAGCATCCACTACCGCATGGCAGTATTTACCAACCATGCTGAAAAACTGTTGCAGGGCATCTTCGAAAAGCACTATGGGCATTATAATAACCGAGCTGCCTTGAATTTTTAAGAAGGAATGTATAAGGTGAGGAAATACCACTATAGCGTAGGTCGGCGAGCCTGCACTGCAGCTTGAAAGCAATTTGTGTAGCGCGAGGCGAAAAAACGAACACAGGAAGAATAGACTGAGAAGACAGAGCGCTACTATCAACAACATGTTTATTTTTGACCTCCAAGTTGCTTTTAAGCCATAATAGTCAGGCGACCAAGCAGATAAGCACGTGTAATTCAGATACATGCACAATGTCATCTACCTACAAGAAAAAACGATAAATAGTACAACGAAACCTCACAGATAAAATCACGTATCACTGCGTACGCAGGAACGCCAGTTCCTTGGGTGACAAGGCAATTGAAGGCTTGCTAATACATGCATCTCCAAGAGCATCAATAAGTTCGGCTTCTATGATCAACTGAGTCATCTCGTCCTTATGCCGACCAACAATGATTGTACTCTGGAACAAAGGCCGGCAGCCACACGCGTGAATGTGAAGAGCGAGAAAACCTTCAGGCGGCAGTTTATTCGCCTTGTAATTGTGTTCTCTCAATCACTCATTCTTACACCTACTGGTTTGGCCGACATATTTTTTCCCACAAGTGAACAGAATAAGATAAATGACGAACGAAATGCACTCAACAAATTTGTGTGTATGCCTTTTTTTGCACAACACCCTTTCCTCACGTGACAGATTCGTCAGCACACACAATTTTCCAAGTTTATCACGTACTGAAAATAGCACCCTAATATTGTCCCGAAGTGCCACTTTCTTAAGATTATGTGACAGCTGGTGAACATATGGAATTACGGCCGTGCGTCTTGATTTTCCCGGTGAATCGACATGAACATTAGATTGGCTTGATCTTGCACGAATCCTTTTCAACTCTTTTTCCGCAACTGAAACTAAAACATGATCGGGATAGCCCGATCCTTGCAAACGTGTGATCTGATTATGGAAACTCTGCTTTATAAGGTGCGCACATGACTTGTTCAATGCGTTTTTGAGGCAGGTCGTCGCGATGGCTCTCTTGGTTAGTTTGGAATGACCGGAATGAAATGGGAGTAAAGCTTTCTGAGCACGCGGTTCATAGCACCAGCATAGCTGGTTGTCAGAACACTGAACACTTAAATCTAAAAACCTTATTCGTCCGTCGCTAGGCCATTCTACTGTCACTTCAAGGGGCTTAAGACCATCACGAAACACATTCAACACACTAACACTCTCACTTTGGAAATTTTTCTCTGAGCTGTCAATGAAAATAATAAAATCATCTACATATCGGAACACTTTCTTGGCCGTCGTATCTGCGAGACGATATGCCACAATTCTATCAAGTTCTGCGAGAAACAGATTGCTCAAGACAGGCGCGATGCAAGAGCCGATACATATACCCTGCTTTTGCAAAAGAATGTCATCGTTCCATTTAATGAACTTCGAAGTAAGATAAAATTCAAACAAGGTAAGAAAATTATCAGCTGGTATACCCGACTCAGACGAAAACTTAACAGCACCAAATTCATCAATGCTACTTTCAACACATTTTAGCATTTGTGGATTCACGCGTGTAGTTTTCACATTCACGCGTGTGGCTGCCGGCCTTTGTGCCAGAGTACAATCATTGTTGGTCGGCATAAGGACGAGATGACTCGGTTGATCATAGAAGCCGAACTTATTGATGCTCTTGGAGATGCATGTATTAGCAAGCCTTCAATTGCCTTGTCACCCAAGGAACTGGCATTCCTGCGTACGCAGTGATACGTGATTTTATCTGTGAGGTTTTGTTGTACTATTTATCGTTTTTTTCTTGTAGGTAGATGGCATTGTGCATGTATCTGAATTACACGTGTTTATCTGCTTGGTCGCCTGACGATTATGGCTTAAAAGCAGCTTGGAGGTTGAAAATAAACATGTTGTTGATAGTATCGCTCTGTCTTCTCAGTCTATTCTTCCTGTGTTCGTTTTTTCGCCTCGCGCTGCACAAATTGCTTTCAAATGTTTCACCAACAAGCCCACATCGCCACTCTTGCTGCACTGCAGAATCGGCAAATAGAAACAGAAAGGTGAGAGATACGGGAGATGGGAGGAAAGAAAAATTGGTAGATCCCATGTGCAGTGGGAATCGATATGTGAAATACAAATGAGGAAGGTTGATATGTCGCTTTAAAATACGCACAACGTTGTGAGGTGGACATAAATTATAACAAAAATAACTTCCATGTATTGATTATTGTGTCTGGACGTGTCATTTACCTTCGTCGCCAATTCACGTCACCTAATACGAAATGTGTATTTTTAGATCTTGCAAAAAAACCGTGTGCACGCTATGAGCACCGCGTGTAGACACGTTTTACATGACTCGCGTGTCATGATTATAATGTTTGGACGTGTCATTTACCTTTGTAGTCTATACACGTCTCGTGATACCAAGTTTGGCATATGTGGAGCTAGATAAATATTCGTGAGAGCACTATCAGCGTAGCATGAAGGTATGTTTCACATGATACGTATATCATGATTATCACGTCTGGACGTGTCATTTACCTTTGTCGTCCATTCATGAAACGTAATACCGAATTGCGTATTGTGGAGCTACCAGAACAGCTGTGAGCGCGCTATGAGCATAGCATGTAGCCATGTTTTACATGAGAGGAACCATGATTATGAAGTCTCGACATGTCAATTACCTTGATCGCCTAATCTCATCACGTGATATCCAATTTGGTATATGTCGAGCAAGCAACACGGCTGCGAACGCACCATGAACGTGCATATAGTCATGACTTGCGTGACATGCATGTCATAATTTCCGTGTTTTGGTCTGTTATATGTGTTTGCCATGCAGTCAAGTCTGACCATACTGGTTCTGCAAGATGTCATGTGAACGAAACCACCACAAGACCTACAAAGCCAAGAAACGAAAATCACGAAACTCATGACATACACTTCATAATATTTATTTTATGGTTAGTCACTTATGCCCGTCATACAATCATGTTATGCCATAACATTTTTGGCCTTTATAGCATTATCGAAACGGCCATGAGAGCTAAAAGTCGTAGGCAACTACACAGATAGATAGATAGATAGATAGATAATAGATAGATAGATAGATAGATAGATAGATAGATAGATAGATAGATAGATAGATAGATAGATAGATAGATAGATAGATAGATAGATAGATAGATAGATAGATAGATAGATAGATAGATTCAAAGTTGCCGAAGTTCGCTAAGATAGATTTCACACTTTATAATTTAGCAAATCCCATGTACAGCGGGAATCGATGATATGAGAAGTACCAATGCGGAAAGTTAATATGTCACTTTAAAATGAACCTAACGTTATGAGGTGGACGTAAATTATGCCATACATGGCTTCCACGTCATGATTATCGTCTTTGACATGTCATTTACTTTGGTGGTCTCTTCTCGTAAGGTGATACCAAATTGAATGGCCATATAGCCGCGAGCACGTGATGAGCATAGCATGTAGTCAGGTTTTGCTTGACGCGCATGTCATGATTATCATGTTTGCACATGTCTTTACCTTCGTTGTCTATTCACCTCACATTGATACCAAATTGGATTTAAGGGGAGCTAGTAAAATAGCTGTGTGCGAACTATGAGCATAGCATGTGTCGTGTTTTACATGACTCACATGTCATTATTATCATGTATGGACATGTAATTCACCTTCCTAGTCTATTTTCGTCAAGTAATGCCGAATTTTCAATATTTGCAACTAGCCAAACAAGAACGAGGCACTCTGAGAGTAGAATTTAGTATTGACCTACATGACACAGATGTTATGATTTGCATGTTAAGAGTTTCTCACTTATCTTCCCCTTGTGGTCATGCCATACCATACCAGTTTTGCGAAATGTCATGTAAACGAAACCACCGCAAGAGCAGCAAGATCATGAATTGTAAATGACGACATACATGTCATTATTTTCATGATATGATTAGTTACCTATCCTTTTTATACAGTCAAGTTATGCCTTGCCATTTTTGGCATCGACGCCATTATCGAAACGGCCAGAAGAGCTTAAGTCGTAGGCGGCTAGATAGAGAGATAGATACACTCAAAGTCGCCGAAGATCGCAAAGAAATGCTTTGCATTAAAAAAGGCAAATTACACGTACAATAGAAATCGATGATATGCGACGCACAGACGGTTGATAGTCACTTCAAAATCACCACAACGTTACGAGCAGGACATGAATCTTCCCGTATATGACTTCCATGCCATAATTATCATGTTCGAAGGTGTCATATACCTTCGTCGTCTACTCACGTACCGTGATACCAAATTTTGTATATGCAAAACTAAAAAAACGGCCGGGAGCATGCTATGAGCGTATCATGCCGTCAAGTTTTACATCACAAGCAAGCTGTGATTATCATGTTTGGACGTGTCATTTACCTTCGTCCTCCATTCACGTCACGTATTGCCAAATTTGGTATTTGTGTAACTAGCGGAACGACTGCGAGTGCATCTTCAGCATAACATGGTGTAATGTTCTCACATGACACGCATTTAGTTATTATCGTGTTTGCATCAGTCATATAACTTCATCATCGATTTACGTCACGTAACATCGAAATTGGTATATGTGAAGCTTACGAAACGACCACGAGCGCACCGTGAGAGTAGCGGGTAGTCATGTTTTACATGACACGCATGTCTTGATTATCGTGTTTGAAAAAGTCATTTACCTGTGTCGTCTGTTCGCGTCACGTAATACCAAATTCGGTATATGCGAAGCTAGCAAAACGACCGCGAGTGTATCATGACTGTAACATGCAGTCATGTTCTTACATGACACGCATCTAATGACTATTATGTTTACACTAGTCATATGCCTTCATCATCTATTCACTAGACGTAATAGGAAATTTGGAAATTTTTTATATGATGCACTAATGGCCGTTGCTAGCGCAACGGCCATCAGTGCATCATAAGCGCAACGGCCATCAGTGCATCATAAGTGTGGCATTTATTCCTGTACTTACATGACACGCATGTCATGATTATCGTGTTTGAACGGGTCACTTACTTTCGTGTCCGTTCTCGTCAAGTAATACCAAATTTGGTATAGCTGAAGCTAGCAAAATGGCCGCGGCGCATGAAGAGCGTGGCATGTTGTCAAGTTCTCGCATGAAACGCATGTTATGATGATCATGTTTACGCATACCTTCGTCATCAATTGACGCCATGTAACACCAAATTTGGTGAACGTGAAGCTAGCGAAACGGCCATGAGTGCACCATGAACGAGTCATGTAGTCATGTTTCATAACACACAGCTCGTGATTATCATGTTCGCACCAGTCACGTACCTCCGTCATTCATTCACGTCCCGTAATACCAATTGTGGCATGCGGAGCGAGTGAAACGACCTCGAGCGCACCATGAGTGGGGCGTGTAGTCATTACACACATTACATGCATGTCATGGCTTCCACATTAGGATCTGTGACTTGTGTTCACCAGGCAGTCATGTCATACCGTACTAGTTTCGCAACATATCATGTGAACGAAAACACCACAAGAGCAGCAAGGTGACGAAATATAAATTACATTCATAACATAACTGGCATGATTTTTATGTTACGACAAGTCCCTTATGGTCTTCATACAGTTTGAGCTGGAAGGCTTAAAAACGAAAAGTGCATACATATTGTTGCAAAATATGCCGAAACGAAGCATCGATGAGTGTGTGCGATGAATGGTGAAGACGACGAGGTGGAGACATGCCTGCTCTGGCAGATGGACAGCTTTCGCTTCATGCGGAATAAAAAGGTCGTCTCCGTTAACATCTGCGGATCAGTTATTTGTCACATTTGGTGCACACAACCCGGCATCCGCCCTTTCAAAGACTTCTCTGAACATCGCGACCATGGCGACCGCTGACGATTTTCGGAAGAAGCGCGGCTCAATCAGAGTAAGTGTCACCCGAGCCCTGGCACAGTTATCGGACCTGCTGCAGAAACTGGATCCTGAAGCCTCTCAGATTAGCGGCCACATAAATTACTTCAAGGACAAAGAGGCAGCATTTTCAAGGCTTGACGACGTCATTCTGGCGGCTACGGACGAAGAACACCTGGACCATGAATGGGAAATAGCAGACGAGTACAACTCCAAGACTTTTTACGCCGTGTCACGAGCCAAGTTCTGGCTACAGGAACGTGAGAAGGCAGCCACAACGCTGGCACGAGGCACTGGACTCAGGTCAAGCAACCTAGAACTTTCTAACTCCGGCAAAGCAGCATGGCAGGTGAGAGCGCACCATTCGTTTGCGGCTCAACTGGCCAAGCTCCAGATACCAACTTTTGATGGTAGCCTTTGCGGATGGCCATTCTTTTGCGACCATTTTAATGCTACTTTCCACAAGAATGCCGAGTTAACGCCCATAAAAAATACAAGTACTTCCTCACCTACTTAACTGGGAGCGTGAAGCGAGCTGTCGAAGGCATCCGTTTAGCTGAGCAAAATTATCATGTTGCAATCAAAACCCTCTCGGATCGCTTTGGACGCCAGGATCAATGTGAACGAGCATGTTGATAATATATTTGCGCTAAGCTGTGTGAAAAGCTCGTGAGACGTCCGAAGGCTTCGTCTGCTGCACGATAGTGTGCAGTTCTACGTTAGTGCCTTGAAAGACCTAGAAGTTGCGCCCGTCCAGTACACTGTGGTCTTAAACCGTGTCTTGATGCGATGTCTGCTGGAGGATCTCGCCATTATGTACAGGCAGAAATTTGAGGAATGAAAGTCCGCTGCCAGCATCGCCGAAATGCCTGAAGACCAAACGCGGCTAGCCAAGAAGTTCCTAACGTTTCTCCTTATTCAAGTGAAAGTCTGGTAGGAGGGCTGGTTACAATCTCGTCCACAGCCGCAAGACGAAACCCGGAACCCACATATCCGGAGTAATGTTGGGCACAGAAAATTTACCATGAGCGTCCGCCCTAACTGGATCTACCTTGCCTGTTATACTGCAGCGCCCCCTCTGCCGCAGCAAAGATCACATGATTGCTGCCTGCAATGCCAACCTATCGGCTGAAGAGAAGCGAACAAGGCTACGAGTCGCCAATTGTTGCTTCCACTGTGGAACTCGCAACCACATCGCCAGATTGTTCAGGAAATCATTCAATCTTAGGTGTGGTACCTGCCAGTGACGCCACCTGACCATCATCTGCGATGTATCACGCCCAGCCCAAGATCCGCAGCCCAACGCAGGATCCCCACCTTTTCCTCAATCACCCCCAGTAACAACGCGAACCGTTCCTACCACCCATAGTCATGTTGAGTCCACTCACGTATTTTGTCAGACAGGCCAAATTCGGGCAGAGTCCGGAGACCACCGACCACTCTCGCGGATAATTCTGGACAGCGGCAGTGAGCGCACTTACATTCGTGCAGAACTAGCAAGGATTCTCCAGTGCTCCGTCGTGAAAAAAGAAGAGCTCTCCCTCGTCACTTTTCAAGGATTCAAGTCACGAAGACGACTCTGCACCGAGCGTGTTAACGTGTGGCTTCGAAGCCAGTTCGACGACTCAACGATTACTTTGGAAGCGTTAACGATTCTCAAGCCCACCACCCTTCTCGAACATTTCGCACCTGCTTTTCGAACAGGAGTACAACGTAACTGACCTCTTTCAACCGAGTACGTGGCAGCCGGACGAGATTAGTGTCCTAATAACATTGGACACCCATTGGCAAGTCACAAGTGGAAAATTCGATCGAATCAGCGAGGGTATAACCACAATCAAAACCACCTTAGAAGGATGGTGCAAGGTCCTATGAACTTCGACAGCCAATTCTCAACAAGTGCACTCTTTATCACGACTGACAATTATGATTCAGAGCACCTCGACGTATCATCAATGTGGCGTCTCGGTGGAATCGGGATCGACGCCACCTGTTTCCGGGCCATCGAAAGTGACCCTCACATTTCTGCATTTAAGCAGAGTATCTCCAAACGAGATGACCATTATCAAGTGCCCCTGATGGTTGAACCGCTCGCGTTACCATCCGGAAGCAACAATCGCCGATTGGCCGAACGGCAACTACGAATTCAAATTAACCGTTTTTGAGAGCATCCATCACTCCTAGCATAATACGACCAAGCACTTTCAGCTTATTTCAACGTTGGTCATGCTGAAAAGGTAGCGGTCGAGAGCTACTCAAGTCCAACTTCTACTATATCCCCATCACGCCGTGGTTTTTCGTGAGGCTGTAACAACGAAGCTTCGCGTCTTATTTGACGCATCATCGCATGAAGCTGGTCATGTTTGCCTTAATGGTGTACTCTCGAACGGCATAAAACTTCGGGCAGACGTCATACAACTTCTATTGAACTTTCGCTGTCACCCTGTGGTTCTCGCTGCCGATATAAAGAAAGCATATCTGCAGCTTATCATTCGGCCTGAAGGCCGAGACCTGTTACGCTTTCTCTGGCTGGAAAGATTACCGAATAAAGAGGAACCCGTGCCACTTACGACGACGTGGAGAATCACGAAGGTTCATTTCGGAGCCGCATCGAGCCCATTCCAATTGGCCGGTATACTTTTTTTATTTGCGACAAAGACTTGCCTTTAAGGCCTATTATTTTTGCGAATATGTTTGTTAAATGAGTGCCGTTAGGACGGTGTTGTGTAAGAAGTGAAGTAATATCTTGTGGAATGTGTTGTCATGTATCTAGCGGTTGTAACTGGCTGTATCACTGTAGCGAAGACCGGCTTGAAGGAAATAATGGGAGGTGGCCACTTATCGTTTTATAAGCAGAAATACCCAACTATGGTAGCCCTCTTAGTACAGTTCCTCTAGGCTGTAACAACAAACCCTCGCATCGTATGTGACGCATCATCGCATGAAGCTGGTCATGTGGGCCTTGATGATGTACTCTCTAAAGACATAGATCTTGGGGCAGACATCGCACAACTACCATTGAACTTTCCCTGTGGTTCTAACTGCCGATATAAAGAAAGCATATCTGCAGCTTCTCATTCGGCCTGAAGGCCGAGACCTTTTACGCTTTCTGTGGCTGGAAAGATTACCGACTCAAGAAGAGCCCATGCCACCCACGACGATGAGCGACTCAAACCCATGGAATCACGCAAGTGACGCGCCCTTCAGAAACAGGTTGCACGAAAGTACGCATATTAGTTGCCATCTGGTTCCTTTCAGAGTTGTGCGTGGCGATCCTCTGTTCGACTTGTGGGTACATTGTGCTGGATGTTTCACTACTGGTGTTATGGACGCAAACTCTAACCAAAATATTCCAATTCATTACTTTTTTAAGGTACACAAATCTACGATTGATCGATTGATTGATTTGTGGGGTTTAACGTCCCAAAACCACTATATGATTATGAAAGACGCAAATCTACGATTGAGGCGTGGAATACAATTGGGTACGCGCATCACCACAAAGCCTAATCGAGAACCTGTACCAATAAAACAGCGGTGTACATGTTCTAAGAAAAGCGAATATTCGGCGCAAATTGACTCTAGAGCCGGATGTCATTTTGTGACTGGTGGTGTACGTCACATGAAGAAACGAAGGGGAATTTCAAGCTTGCTTTTCTTCGTTGAACCCAACTATAAATAGACCTAACAAAAAAGCGAAGGAAAGAATAGGGCACATATTGTAGAGTAACTAAGACGTAAATGAGAACGAAGTATAGGGGACGAAAAGATTACTTGGCGCTGGCTGCGAACAAACCACCGACTTTCAAATAAGGCGTCCGCTGACTGACTGAGAGTGGCGGTGATCTCTTCGTGCGCTTTACGGCGCTTCTGGGTGGATTTGAACCTGGGAATGTTCGTCAGTGCCGATAGTAGCCATAATGGTCAGTCTGAAACGCTTTTGCGTCCTAATGGCATCAAAAAGCACTTGATTTTTTTATGAGCTGGCAGCTCATAAATTATTCCTGATGTAATATCTGATCACATCCGGTCTGCCAGAACAATACCCTCGCTATGAATAAAAGAACCGCAATATTAGGTTGTTGTTTTTTCCTTCAACCCAATATTATTATTATCTGAAGATAAAAGCGTATGGATTCAAGCTTGTGGCTGAGATTTCATGGATGCAAAATTGCGCGAGAAAAACCAGTACACAGAAAGAGAGATTAAGCGCTTCGTTTCATCTGTTTTCTTTTTTGTCCTCGTTTTTTTAGAGCTGCTGTATCTATGGGGAGCTAGTAAAATGGCTGTGAGTGCGCTATGAGCGTAGCATGTGTCGTGTTTTACATGACACGCATGTCATGATTATCATGTTTGGACATGTTTTCACCTCCTAGTCTATTTTCAAGTAATGCCGAATTTGCAATATTTGCAACTAGCCAAACAAGAACGAGGCATTCTGAGAGTGAAATGTAGTATTGACCTACATGACACAGATGTTATGATTTGCACGTTAAGGACTTCTCACTTATGTTCACCTTGTGGTCATGCCATACCATACCAGTTTTGCGAAATGTCATGTAAACGAAACTACCGCAAGAGCAGCAAGATCATGAATTGTAAATGACGACATACATGTCATTATTTTCATGATATGACTAGTTACCTATGCTTCTTATACAGTCAAGTTATGCCTTACCATTTTTGGCATCGATGCCATTATCGAAACGGCCAGAAGAGCTTAAGTCGTAGGCGGCTAGAGAGATAGATAGATACACTCAAAGTCGCCGAAGATCGCAAAGAAATGCTTTGCATTAAAGAAAGGCAAATTACACGTACAGTAGAAATCGATGATATGCGAAGCACAGACGGTTGATAGTCACTTCAAAATCACCACAACGTTACGAGCAGGACGTGAATCATCCCGTATATGACTTCCATGCCATAATTATCATGTTCGAAGGTGTCATATACCTTCGTCGTCTACTCACGTACCGTGATACCAAATTTTGTATATGCAAAACTAAAAAAACGGCCGGGAGCATGCTATGAGCGTATCATGCCGTCAAGTTTTACATCACAAGCAAGCTGTGATTATCATGTTTGGACGTGTCATTTACCTTCGTCCTCCATTCACGTCACGTATTGCCAAATTTGGTATATGTGTAACTAGCGGAACGACTGCGAGTGCATCTTCAGCATAACATGGTGTAATGTTCTCACATGACACGCATTTAGTTATTATCGCGTTTGCATCAGTCATATAACTTCATCATCGATTTACGTCACGTAACATCGAAATTGGTATATGTGAAGCTTACGAAACGACCACGAGCGCACCGTGAGAGTAGCGGGTAGTCATGTTTTACATGACACGCATGTCTTGATTATCGTGCTTGAACATGTCATTTACCTGTGTCGTCTCTTCGCGTCACGTAATACCAAATTCGGTATATGCGAAGCTAGCAAAACGACCGCGAGTGCATCATGACTGTGACATGCTATCATGTTCTTACATCACATGCATCTAATGACTATCATGTTTACACTAGTCACAAGCCTTCGTCATCTATTCACTTGACGTAATAGGAAATTTGGTTTATGTGACGCTAGCACAATGGCCATCAGTGCATCATGAGTGTGGCATATATTCCTGTACTTACATGACACGCATGTCATGATTATCGTGTTTGGACTGGTCACTTACTTTCGTGTCCGTTCTCGTCAAGTAATACCAAATTCGGTGTAGCTGAAGCTAGCAAAATGGCCGCGGCGCCTGAAGAGCGTGGTATGTTGTCATGTTCTCGCATGAAATGCATGTTATGATGATCATGTTTACGCATACCTTCCTCATCAATTGACGCCACGTAACACCAAATTTGGTGTTCGTGAAGCTAGCGAAACAGCCATGAGTGCACCATGAACGAGTCATGTAGTCACGCTACATAATACACAGCTCGTGATTGTCATGTTCGCCCCAGTCACGTACCTCCGTCATTCATTGACGTCCCGTAATACCAAATGTGGCATGCGAAGCGAGCGAAACGACCTCGAGCGCACCATGAGTGGGGCGTGTAGTCATGACACACATGACATGCATGTCATGGCTTCCACATTAGGATCTGTGACTTGAGTTCACCATGCAGTCATGTCATACCATACTAGTTTCGCTACTTATCATGTGAACGAAAATACCATAAGAGCAGCAAGGTGACGAAATATAAATAATTACATTCATAACATATCTGTCATGATTTTCATGTTACAAGTCACTTATGGTCTTCATACAGTTTGAGCCGGAAGGCATAAAAACGGAAAATGCATACATATTGTTGCAAAATATGCCGAAACGGAGCATCGATGAGCGTGCGCGATGGATGGTGAAGACGACGAGGTGGAGACATGCCCGCTCTGGCAGATGGACAGCTTTCGCTTCATGCGGAAAAAAGAGGTCGTCTCCGTTAACATCTGCGGATATTTTATTTGTTACATTTGGTGCACGAAACCCAGCATCCGCCCTTTCGAAGACTTCTCTGAACGTCGCGACAATGGCAACCGCTGACGATTTTCGGAAGAAGCGCAGCTCGATCAGAGTAAGTGTCACCCGAGCCCTAGCACACCTATCGGATCTGCTGCAGAAACTGGATCCTGAATCCTCTCAGATTAGCGGCCACATAAATTACCTCAAGGACAAAGAGGCAGCATTTTCGAGGCTTGACGACGTCATTGTGGCGGCAAGGGACGAAGAACACCTGGACCATGAATGGGAAATAGCAGACGAGTACAACTCAAAGACTTTTTACGCCGTGTCACGAGCCAAGTTCTGGCTACAGGAACGTGAGAAGGCAGCCACAACGCAGGCACGAGCCACTGGACTCAGATCAAGCAACCTAGAACTTTCTAATTCCGGCAAAACAGCATGGCAGGTGAGAGCGCACCATTCGCTTGCGGTTCAACTGGCCAAGCTCCAGATACCAACTTTTGAAGGTAGTCTTTGCGGATGGCCATTCTTTTGCGACCATTTCAACGCTACCTTCCACAAGAATACCGAGCTAACGCGCATCAAAAAATACAAGTACCTCCTCACCTACCTAATTGGGAGCGCGAAGCGAGCTGTCGAAGGCATCCGTTTAGCTGAGCAAATTTATGATCTTGCAATCAAAACCCTGATGATGGTTTGATGTCTCTAAAATTGTGAAACGCGTGACGGAGGCGTAATTTCAAGTTTTACTGCTACGGCAGTTACAGTGCGCGTCAACTGCACATCACATCTGAATCAGAGTAGTGCATATGTTACCAAAACTTTTTTGCATAATAAGATAATCAAGAAATGAATATTTCATGGGCTTGCAACATATAAGAGAAACCTTATTTGCCTCTATTCTTTTATCGAAGATGTCGTCCCTCATTTCAGGAAAACAGTGATGGAGAACAGAGTTCGTCCGAGCAGTCTAAGATTCAGGTGAAGAAAGGGGAAAGTGGTAGGTAGTGGAGTATGGCTAACCTCTGATAGAAAGATAAAGCGATGTTTCAGCTATAGCAAACGAACACTGTTATGAATTTTCGTATTGTGGAGAGTGGCTTTATTGCATAACAATGCGAAGCCTCACACAGCTATTTACATAGGTATTTCAAACCAAAGGCAATCGCCCGGTCCTACAAGTCGATGCTAATCCCGTGACTCATACTTCTTGCATTTCGTTTATCTGTGCGCGCGACAGTACCCATAAAACGTGAGCGTTATGAACAAATAAAGTCAATTATGAGAAACAGCTGTGACTAATGGGCGGAGCTTGCTAACACAACTGCTTCCGTTACATCGGTAAACTGTGGCAGCTGTATGCATCGACGGCTGATGAATTACAGCTTTAGACATTTCTTTTGAAAAACAAGAAATACGTTCAGATCTTAACTTAATTCGAAATCTTTCTGACAAAGATTCGAACGCGATAGCATACAGGAGCTGGTTTTGCAGAAATCCCAGCATCGGCGTGGGCGTCCATGGTGGTGAGGTAAAAATTAGCATCTTAGCCGTGATTGCAAAATTCAGGTGGATGCAAATAAAATAAATAATGAAAGTATGCGGGTCCGAGTGAGAATTGAACATAGGCTATCTGCGTGGCGAGCTGGTGTTCTAATACAACCATATTATTACAACCATATTATTTTACAACCATATTATATTATCTCACTAGACCTTTTGCATATCTCGTATGCTAACCGAATTCATGTTTACACGGACGGTTCGGTCTCGGGAAGTTCGACAGGTGCCTTTGTCATACCATCTCGATCAGTCACCGTCAAATTCAAGACATCACACGTCACGACATCTACGGGATCCGAGCTCGCCGCTCTTCGAGCCACTGGGGAGTTTGTTACACAAGAATCCCCAAGTAGATGGGCCATTTTCTGCGACTCCAAAGCAGCCCTTCAATGTGTGCGAAGTCTACGACGTGGAAGCTACCACCAGATGGTGTATCGTATTAATGAAATTTGTCATCGCACCGCTGATCAAGGACACGACATTGTTTTACAATGGTTGCCGGGCCACTCTGGCATCAGTGGTAACCACCTCGCCGACGACGCTGCCCGATGTGCCCACGATGGAGCGCCCACACTGTTAATACCCTTGTCAAGAATAGACGCAGCTAGAGAACTTCGTCACATCGCGCATAATGCCACGCTTGCGCACTGAAATTCTCCACGTAACTCCAATCATCACCCCAAGAATCTTAAGTCATTACTCCAGAAACAACTGCCATCTAAGATTTCTCGACGTAACGCTACAATGCTGTGCCGGCTGTGGACTGGGGTAGCGTTTACTAAGTCATTCAGCCATCGCATTCGCATGGCAGATTCATCCATGTGTGAAAGCTGCAACTGTATAGAGACTATTGAACATCTCTTGTGCCACTGTGCCCAATTTGATGAAGCTCGCCGGACTCTCCAGTGTGCCTTGAATAGACTCGATAACCGGCCATTTAATGAAGCAAAGATCTTAGGAGCCTGGTCGCGCAGCACATCAGCACAGAAAGCCTCACGAGCCCTCCTGAGATACTTGACAGCAACTTCATTGAGGGACCGCTTGTGAAACTCGGCATTGTGTGTGTGATGCGACATGTGTCTATCCTTCTCTCTTTTTTTACTCCCCTCTCTCCCTCCTCATGTGTAGGGTAGCAAACTGAACGCATAGTCTAGTTAACCTCCCTACATTTCCTACGTTTCTTCTCTCTCTCTCTCTCTCTCTCTATTGATTAAACAGAACACTAACCATGCTAAGAATGACGCGCAGTGTGAAAGAGTCTTTTAACGCACCATACAATGCGTGGAAGATGCGTAGAATTGCGCCAGGCACAAAAATATGTCAAACCAAATGGGCGATTTAAAAGCCCATTAATTACAAAGCACTCGTATATATAAATCATCACAGCAGCAGAACCACAAACAAAGTGAGCAGCTGCACAGGCTCACGTATTGCCCCACGGGAACGTAGTGAGCCCTTCGCTGATTCGCAAAAGGAATAATTAAAGGATGGTGGGCACTTGAAAAATTCGGCGTATCCCACGTACACAAGGAATCGATGTTATGGGAAGTATTCGTATGGAAGGCGACTGTGTTGTAATTTATTTATTGAGCGAAACGTTACTAAATGAAGCCTAAATATATGTGCAAATAATGTACGTACAGACATACATTGAACACTTTTATATGTTTTAGGTAACCAGTTGTTTACATTGGCGTAACGATGCCAACAACAACGTAGATATTAGCAGCACCAGAAGCGCTAATGATATGAAGCGCTGGTGGTCGCGAGAATGGCAGTAATGGGCATTGCGACATAAATTAACTTCCATGGAGGGCCTTAAACTGCCATTGACGTTTAGTACATATGCAATGTTTATCAAATTCAATAGCCAGCACAGCAACCACAATTCACCTTTTCAATAACAAGTTATCATTTTCAAAACCTTGGTGCTCTTCCGGCAAGCAACACGTCTGAGAACTCACGAGAGGCAGTGCCAGCATTGGAGTTGCCTTTTGCAATTGAAGAACTAAACACTGCAATCAGCGATTCAAACAGGCACACATCAAGCGGTTACGGTATATGAAGCCATCACAAAGTTAACCGACACCTCCCGCCTACGACTCCTAGAATAATATAACTCTCCATGGCTGTCTGGGGAGGTTTCCGCAGAATAGAAGCTTGCTAAAATAGTGCTCATTTTTAAACCTGCTCAGCAGCCAAGAAGCTACGCCTTTTTTCGGACCGTCGCACTGCTGAGTTGCGTTGACAAGCTTATGGAGCCGGTGGTTCACAAACGACTGACATGGTTTCTAGAAGCCACGACGAACTACCTCAAGAAATAAACGGATTCCGCCAAGGCAGATCAGCTATCGATAATGTCATCACCCTTGTCTCTTCACTCGAAGAGGACCACTTTGCTGGACGGATCCCAATATCTATCGTCTTCGACATCAAAACAGCTTCCGTCTTTCACTATGCCGATCTTGCAGCCATGGTCAATATTGGACTCGGAAGAATGTATCAATAAATCGAGAGCTATTTAAAATAGTGAAAGATTTTTTTTTTGTGCACTCCAAACGGTCCCACACAGTTCTACGCAGTAGAGTAGGACCTACTCTAGGGTGATGTGAGTTCGCGTTTTGTAACCAAACAACGCCTTCAAAAAGTTTTACGGAACCTCTCCTCATATATGGCTTCCCTGGGTATGCACGTTTCTCCAGAAGAGAGCACAGCCATCGCTTTCACGAGAAAAAAATTACCAAGTATCCGTTCCTCCTCGGTGGCCGGCCGCTGACCTATGTATGGTCTGAGCAATTTCTTTCATCGACAGAAATATTTCCTGTTCTCCTCAGGTGAAAACACTTCAAGCGAGAATAGCTGCAGCATCACAACTCTTCAAATTTATGGCGGAAACACGATCGTTATGTGAACGCCGCTCAGTGGTTCTGCTTGAGAAAGCGTATATCGAAGGAACCTTGCGCTATTTCCTACTGGTGCTTCAGCGATTTTCACCAGCAAACATTATAACTTAAGAAGTCGCATGAAACAATTGCCAAAAAATCTGGCTAGGCCTCTCGAAGAGCTCATCAGCCTCCGAAACTGTAGCGGAAGCAGGATGTCAGCCACCAGATGTCATCCGCACTCAACAAATGTTGCGTACGCATTTTCATCATGTATGTCATGGGAAGAAGCAAATTCTGTACTCCGTAAATTTCACCTACAGCAATTCAGCATTCGGTAAAGCTGTGCAAATGAAGCAGCTTACTGGTATTAACCACTGAAGAAGTTAATGCTTCCATCATTTATTCCCTGGATGCTTTCACCTGTTCGTAATAAACTGTTTGTACCATGCATCAACGAAGCAGAGACGTAATGCACGCTGCTGCATACTAGCCGCTCTTATTTAGCTCAGTATTATACTCAGCATTTTCATATTTATTCTGAAGCCTGAACTACTCCGGAGATTTCGTCACATGGCCTCTATCACCCCTATACAAGACAAAGTCCATCTTATAGGCTACAACGCAGGGCATCATCTACGACAGCAGAACTTCATAGCATTAAAGAAGCCGTCCTCTACATCTTAGGTCAAACGCCGAACCAATGGGTGACCTTCACCGACTTCAAAGGAGCACTTCAAATACTGTTCATCATATTAAAGAAAACAAAGTTTCACCTGATTTTTTTCGATATAGCGTACTTATACTACTTGGCTATTACCGCAGGTCACGTTATCCAAATTCAATGGATACCGGCTCATAGCGGTATATTGGCCAATGAAAAAGCGCATGAAGTGGCCCGCCAAGGTCTTCAAGAGAAAAATTACAGGCGAACATATTTCACTGCGTCAGATGCCGCCAATGGCTAAAGGGCTTGCTTCCGAAAAACATAAGAGGCTCTATATTAACCCGACGCATCATTACGCTTTCCTCCGCTCTATGAACCCACGTCAAAAACTAGACTTTCATCCAGGATTCCTCGACACCTAGAAACTCTGTACCATCTTCTCTGACTGAAGAGTGGTTATGGAAACAAATTACGGTACCACTTCGGTCAAACAGAAAGTCCATGCTGCAATAACTGTGCCTCCATAGAAACTGTAGAACATATCGTGTTTGAGTGCCGAGCATATGCCGATGAGCATGCGCTCTATGAACACTGCATGCATCTGTTAACCCGAACATCTTTATCAGTTGACAGTATTTTGAGCCCTTTAACTGCTTAAAGCAACAGAGGCATGTGTTAAAAGTTTTATTCACGTATTTAAACAATATCGGTCAGCTAGACAAACTCTAGTGGCCCCTTGAAAACTCGTAATAAGTCGTTTTTTTCGGCACACGTCCCCGCCAACGAGATAAAAGATGTCTCTATATTTACTTGTATTGTTTCTGTTTTTTAAATATTTTTTTCTCTCTCTCTTCTCGTCTTGCAGCCCCCAATCCCCTTCCCCACATTGGTAGGAAGACAGCCATATACACAAGCCGGCTAAATTTTCTGCCTTTCAATAAAGAGCTCTCTATCTCTCTCTCCAGCTTTACTAGCTGCTGGTTATAGTAAGGAGATGCCACGAAGGTAGTAAAATACGCTCAAAACAACTAACTTTTTTTAAAATTGTGCTTACTATGCAAATACTATAGGTAGCGAGAGAACGGCCCCTAGAGGAACTAGTAGTGTTGTTGTACTGCACGAGATAAGTTACCCCGATAATATGCCTCGACCGTGGTGACGGGTTTAGCGAGTTCTCATGCATTTGGTGACATCAATTTTATGGTATAATCATTCGGAGCTCGATAAGCTATCAAGATTTACTTTTCTTACGTTGAGAAATTGTAGGAATGGAATTTACACCACCTGACACTTCCCGAAGTGAGACTTGCTGTTTTTAAATGCGAAACATTCTTTAGCGATCTTTGGTGAGTTTGACCGAACTATTTATCTATCTAGCTGCCTACGACGTTTAGTTCTCCTGGCTGTTAGGATAATGATTGTATACCAAAATTGGTATAGCATAAGAAGGCTGTGTGACGAGCATAGTTCTCTAGCTATAACTTGTAAGTCATGACATGTATGTGATGATGATTGATTGATATTTGTGGTTCAACGTCCTGAAACCACCATAAGGTTATGAGAGACGCTGTAGAGGAGGACTTCGGATATTTCGACCACCTGAGGTTCCTTAACCTGCACCCAAATCTGAGCGCATGAGTCTACAGCATTTTCGCCTCTATCGAAATGCAGCCGCTGCAGCCGGGATTCGATCACGCGACCTGCGGGTCAGCAGTCGAGTACCTTAGCCACTAGACCATCGGGCGGGGCTTGTATGTCATAAATGTAATAATTTACAAGTCATGGTCTCGCTGCTCCTGCGGTGGTTTTCTTCACATGGATACCGCAAAACTGATATGGTATGACATGGCTGCATGGCAAACATTAGTCACCAGCCATCACGTGGAAATGATGACATGCGTGTGAGGTAATGACATGACTACATGCCACGCTCATGATGTGCTCGTGGTCATTTCGCTAGCTCAACATACACCAAATTCGGTATAAGGTGACGTGAATGAATGATGAATGCCTATTACGGGTGAAATCATGTTAATTGTGACATGCGTGTCGTGCAAGAACGTGATTACATTCCCCGTTCATGTTGCGCTCGTGGTCGTTTCACCAGCTTCACATGCAACAATTTTGGTATAACGTCCCGTGAATGGATTACGAAGTTATATAAGAGGTTTGGTACAAACGTGATAATCATGACGTGCGTGTCATGAAAGTAGATGGCTACATGCCACGCTCATGATACGCTCACGACCATTTCGCAAGCTTAAAATATGACAAATTTGGTGTTACGTGACGTGAGCAGAACTCGATGGTATTCGACTAGTACAAACATGATATCCATGACATGCATGCCATGTAAGAACATGAAAATTTACCACGCTCATGATGCATTCGTGGCCGTTTCGCTAGCTTCACATCTACTAAAATTGCTATCATGTTAGGTGAGTAGACGACGAAGGTAAATGAGACGTGCAAACATGACAATTTTGACATGCGTGTCATGTAAAACATGACTACATGCTACACTCATAGCGCACTCGCAACCGTTTCGCTAGCTTCACATATACCAAACTTGGTATTACGTGAAGTGAATGGACGAAGAACAAAAATGCCAGGCGCAAACACAATAATTATGACATGCAAGTCATGTACGGCATAATTAACGTCCGCATCGTAACGTTGTGCTGATTTTGAACTGACATATTAAGCTTCCTCATTCGTGCTTAAAAAATTCATCGATTCACACTTCACATAGGATCTGCTAATTTTTTTCCGAGGAATTGAAAGGAATGGAATCACGGTAAGTTGTCATTCCCCGGATTGGAATTGGAACAGAATGAATGTGCCCATTCCGCAACAGTGCAAGGGACCAAACGAGCAAATGCCACAGAAATTAGTGTGACCTACCAAAAACTATCCCCATCATAAATGTGCAAGTGCCACATCAATTGGGTAAATCTCAACGACACATATCTTCCACTAAATAGGGAGAAGGCAACATCCCGACAAATAGCGTGACCGTTATTATAGTCACATCAGTGTCCCATAATACTTTGTGGTTTAGATTGGATATGGCTCTACTACAACCTCAAAGCATAACAGAGTTTAATAAATGACAGTGACAGAACACGAGAATCTTAAACGACGGCTTCTTTAAAACTTGTGTATAGCAATATGGTGCATAGGCGTACGCGCGGTTCCCCTTCGGAGTGGGGCGGGGTGAGAGCTCTTCGCTGCACACCTCCCTTCATACAATTCAGTGTATTTGGCAGACTTTGCGCCCACCTCCTTTCATAAATAACTACAGGGACTGCCTCATACCCTGCCCCCCTTGTGTGCCCGCCTTTGGTGGTGTGCTCAAAATGCAGTAAAACTATCGCTACAAACCTTAATAAAAAGTGTGTAATAAAGAGAAGTAATAGCAACAAATCTGCAAAGACTTCCAAAAACGAAACGCGCTAGCGTGACAAAAAGAGCGCCCCAGCTTCACTGCTTCATCAGTGAATGCGATGAAGCAGTGAAGCAGTTTTCCCTTATAATTTCTAATTTTTCCACGACCTGACTGCATGGAGGCACCCACAGAAAAAAAAGCATTTGAAGCGCAAGCGCTTCCGTTGCTTCGACAACACGTGAATTGTAGTCCCATCTATCGTCCAAAGCTAGAGACCATGAGTATGTGAGGGTAAGAAGAACTGCTGTAGCGTTTCTAGGTCGCACCGACAGATGGCGAAGGAACGCAAGATATGCTTAGTCAGAAGCGGTGGGCTGGCAAGAACCAATAAAAACGTCTGAAAAAAAAGCAGTTTGATTGTAAGTGCACCTACGCTTTTTTTTTCCTCATTGCTGTTGTAAGCATCGGATCTGTCGCCGAGATTCTGTCGCCGAGGTTCTGTCCTTGCACAAGCGTGGTTGTTTTATTGGCTTAGTGCTGCACTTACAAGCCAGCGGCAACTTTGATATCGGTTTTGGATTTGCTTGCAAAAAAATCTTGCAAGTCAGAGCGTATCAGGGCCGCAGCCAGAAATATTTCATAACGAGGGTGGGGGCGACTAGCACCAGTTATGTATGTTCATACGTGTGCTTGTATGTGTATATACGCATGTAAACATTAAAAATTTCGGAGGGGCTGCGTTGACCCCTACTACACTCCGAAGTTTTTGCACTGGTGTATTTTCTTCACTGGCGGGGAAGGGGGGGGGTGGTCAACACAACCCCTCTCCTCGGCTACGCCAGCGCAACAATAAGGAGAAGAATAACATGATGGTGAGAGTTACAGATACTATACAGTGCCTTAAATATGCTGTATTTACCACATCACTGTTGGGATGATGATGATGAGTGTGTGTTTGTAATGGCGCAAGGGTCAGGTAGGGCCAAAGAGAACTATAGTTGTGTGGAGGTAGCTGTGACTAATAGTTCACAATCATCGGATGCAATACAGCTGTGAAGCTGCCGCACGTTCTATATAGAAGCGTCATACAATATCAAACGGGCGTATGGGGTGGTTTATGGATCTTGGATGAACGAGAAAACTGATCAAGCTACAAAAATTTGACAACGTGCAAGCACTTATTACAACGTTTTGCACTGGGGTGCATCAACAGGGGGGGAAGGGAGGGGGTACCTAGCATGGGTAGTCTTTCTTTCAATACCGTCTCATCACCGGCAAGATTAGTTAATAGTACGCCACGGCAAAGTTGACTGGCAATACTGAAGCAGTTTTTCAATAGGATGCGGCATTAGAATGCGATAATGAAGCCTTGTAGCTTACTGTTCCTGCATGAGAACGTCAAGATTGCTAGGTTGAAAAAAAAAAGTATCCAGAAAATAGGAAAACAGAAAACTAGCCTCGTTGTGACCAGCTTGATGCCAAGGCTGTAAAAGTATCCAAGCGTAACCACGCATGTGGTAAGATCATTTCCACATTTCTATTAAAAGAAATAAATGCAAAAGCCTTTTGGTGATAATGTAAATATGTGCTGCATAAACAATACAAAATCATGATTCCTGAGATGACAGCATATATTTTTTTATTTTAGCAATCATTTCATGCATAATGACGTAGTGTTTGTGCTGTAAAAAATACTTTCTAACATTACTTCTTTAATATGGCTAAAAATTGCAACAATAAAACCATGTTTATGGCATGATGACTGTGCTCAAAATCTCAGTAAAAACATGAAGCCACAATGACTGAAACTTCATCCACCATGCAGATTGGTCATGACTAATCTAGAGTAGCAGCTGCTATACCTATCCCTAGGAATGATGAAAGTACTTTGTCAAATATTAAAGAACTATTGTTTGGTGGGAAAGTTCGGGTGATATTCCGAAGAAAGCACTAAAAACCAAACAACCTTTGAAGGAAAGGCAACAACACGTTTTGTTCTGTGACTTCATTTCACAGCCACATTACATATCGCATCGCGTACACCGTCTTCAAAGTCGGAATTCAAAAAGCAAGTACCAACACCTTCAGTAATTCCTTTTTTACTAAAAAAGCTCGGCAATGGAACCACCTGCCCAATCACATAGTCACCATAATTGACAACAAACTTTTTCGCAAGGCTATAGCTAACATTGTTTAACTTAGAATTGATGACATCTTGTTATTGTTGTCGTAAAGTTGTATAAACAGCAATTTTTGTAAGTTTATCTTGTTTGTTCATAGTATTATTGCAAAGCGTTTACTTATTCCTTATACGTTTTATGTACTGCTAGTTCTAACCTATTGTTTCATTGTACTAGTGTATAATGTTCATGTTGTGTTATTTAAACCCAATTTTGTAAAATTTTTACCGTTCACCACTCTCCTCTGTAATGCCCTCGGTCCTTTAGGGTGCAATAAATAAATCAATAGATAACACAAGCACTCGCGAACAACAGTTGCTAGTGAGCGCTTGTCTTTCCACCTTCGCCTCTTGTGTCTACACTTTTTTTTTCTGCTCACTTGAAGTGTCAGATATCTCATAACTGAAGTTAATGAGTGCACAGCGCCCTGAATGCTGACCTCTTTTAATATATGGTCCCTTGCAATGGGGTTTCAAAGCCATGTTCAACAATGGTGATCTGCAAATTGAGGCTCCATGCAACAGCTCGAAGTGCCAACCTTGCATCCAAAAACTTTTTCGCGTGGGCGCGAAGCGTGCTTGACTGGCAGATTATAAAAGTGTAGTTGTACAGCAAAAGCTGTTATGAGATCACAACGCGGGTCACGCACGGCGCCGTAGTTTTCCGCCGCCACCACCAGAGTCCGTAATCATTTCACACGAAACAAAAAAAAACAAATACCAAGGACACAATGGGGCTCAAACGCGAGTACACTGCGTGCCAGCCCAGAGAGAGAGAGAGAGTGAGTGAGAATTTAATAGAAGGCAGAGAGGTCGGCCTGAGCTAGTTCGCTCTAGCCTGCTACTTTACACAGGGGATAAGGAAAGGGGGAAGAAAAGAGGAATGAAGGGTGATAATAGGGACAAGAATAGGTGGTGCCTATATACAATAGCCACTTAGCATAGCACGCTACAGTCTATTATCTGGTATAGTGCTTTTTATAAAATCTAAAACAGCTTTTGTAGCAGTTTTTGACACTCTTTGGTCGTTCGTTGCTGACAATATGTGGCTTTCATTCAATGGCATTCGTCCGATGCTTGCCAGCGTTGCTGTTAGCATTTTTCTTTGCGCCACGTACAATTCACAGTCACAAAATATGTGAGCCAAAGTTTCGCGCTCTTGGCAGCGCTCACAATTCAGGCTGTACGCACGGCCGATTAGGTGAGTGTAGTGGCGAGTGAAGGCGACGCTCAGGCGAATTCGGTGCAGTATATTAGCATGTCTTCGGCTGATTTTTTCTGGAAGACGAAAAGTCATACCGTGGTCTGTTTCCCGCAGACGCTTGTTCCGGCGATCCGGTAGCGACCAGCAAGTGGCAGCGCATTCGCGCATGAGCGATCTCAACAATGTGTTGACGTCACTTCGAGAGTACGGTACGTTGACGTACATAGAAGCGTTGTAAGCTGCCGCTCTTGCTTCGCTATCGGCTGTTTCGTTGCCAACCAGTCCGCAGTGTCCCGGAATCCATTGGAGTGTAATCAAGTGACCGCTCCTATGTGTTAGGTCAAATGCTTGGACGATTCCTAAAGCTAACTCGTAAAATTGGCCTCTTCTCGAGCAAGAATGGATAGCTTGAAGCGCTGATATTGCATCGGACAGAATCGTCCATTTACGCGGTGCTTGGTCGTTCACAAATTTTATGACTTTCTGTAAGTAACACGTTCTGCAGCTGTCGAAGATTACCTGTGATATAATTTTTACTGTCGGTAAATACCGAGTTGACGGATCACGAAGGTTGCAGCTAAGGCGGGCGAAGTTACGGATTCATCGGTGCGCAGAGTCACTGTATCGGTCATCCAAGTGTGCCAAGGTGACTTGTTTGAGGGCAATATAAGAAACAAGCGCCTTATACGAAATTCTACGTATGTGAAGGCCAAACAGCAGTTTAGTAAATGTCCATGGAGGCACTGCAGGGATTACGGCAGGTGCTAAGCCTGAAAAGATCATGTGTCTATGCGTATGGAGGCATCGCGAATAGGTACAGCCTGGTCGGTCCGCTTGTAGCGAAGACAACGGGTGCTGTGCATGTCGGGTCAGCAGACGAAGGTGCAATCGAAGAGCCTCACAGGACGTGTAAACCTGTATAGGGTATGTGCGGAACTCCTCTATAGTGCCTGAGGTTGACGTGCACCGTGGCAGGCCTAGGCATATTCTCAGTGCTCGTGCCTGAAGGCTTTCTAAAGTACGAAGGCACGTTGCCCACATGCCGAAAAGTACAGGTGAGCTTTACCGTATATAGCCCACAAACAATGCCTTGTATAACTGCAGAAGAGTTTTCTCTGAAGAGCCCCATCTCAGTCCTGCTATAACACGATGAACATACACAAAACTGATTAGTTTGTTCCGCAGCGCAGTCACATGCTTTGACCACGATAGGTTGTGATAAATGACGACCCCTAAATACCAGTGGTGCTTGACCGCGGAATTCACTGCTCCGTCAGTGAAGATTGGGTACCGCGACATTGATTTCTTCGTAAATGCCAACGCAGCACATTTTCATATTGAAAGTTCCAGGCCCTCAAGGCGCAAGTACTTAGATGTTACTGATGTGCCTTGTTGTAGCCTTGCTCGCAGTTGTGGTCGCGTTGCTCCACATGCCCATATGCATATGCCGTCCGCATACGCACTGATTCTGACAACGTCGGGAAGCTCCGCTTCAAGGCCAATGAATGAGTGCTATGTTAAAAAGCATGGGGCTCAGGACGGCGCCTTGCGGAACTTCACGGCTTACGAGATGCCTGGTTGTGCCGCCGTCAGATGTTGACATAAACATTGTACGTCCTCTGAGATAGCTCACTATCCCTGCGTGTAGTCGGCCACCTACGCAGATGTCTTCAAGTGTGTCAAGAATGGCCTCATGATGAAAGCTATCTTAGCGCCCTTTATATCTAAGAAAATAGCCCCTACCAATCTCCGACGTTGTCTTTTCTTTTCAACAGAAAAAACTAGGTCTACAACACCGTCTATAGATGATCGACCCCTACGGAAGCCATTTACAAAATCTGGTAAGCCGAACTTATTCTCCAGCAGCCATTCCAATCTTGCCAGCACTATGCGTTACATCACCTTACCAATGCAACTGGCTAGGGCAATGGGTCTATAAGAAGACAACTCGTTTGAACACTTGGCTGGTTTCAGTAAGGCCACTATGCGGCTGCACTTCCAACTCTGTGGGACTGTCGCCGTTTCCCACGTAGAGTTGTAGAACGACAAGAGAGCCTGCCTTGCTTCGTGGCTGAGGTAATATAGAGCCGAATAAGTAGTTTCGTCAGGCCCTGGTGCAGACGACCGTCGGGACGCAGAAATCGCTGCGTCGAGATCGTGCATTGTGAATGGTAAGTCGAGGTGATCGTTGCTGGATGGCGGTGAGGCTAAACACGAACGTGATATCGGTGAGGAGTACATAACTACGATTAAGTGGCAGTAATCTTCTGCAACCTCTACTTCAGGTCGACCTTGCTTTAGAGTCAAAGCTCGGAAAGAGAACTGTTGCGTAGGCGTCTGAAGGCTTCGGACAATTTGCCATATTCGAGACGGGGTTTTCTGGGATCAAGAGAGCCACAAAACACCCTCCACCGTAGCCTGTCGAGCTTATCGAGCTGTCGCAATACATGTCTTTGAGCTTGGCGTGCTGTAGATAGGTAGATGGTGATTTCGTCCTCCTGTATTTCCTCTCTGCCCGGCGATGAATTGCACGAAGGTATATTCTGCGTCAAGTTGTGATCTTGGTAGCGATAGGTTCACAAGTTTCGTATGCGTTGTTAAAGCTGATGCAATGAGGCTTTCAATTTCAGATATAGATTGAATGTTCCCGCACTGAGCGTTTACAGAAGCTTGGAATCCTGGCCAGTCTACGCTTTTCACAGGCAGGCGAGTCGAATGATGCAATAATTTTAGCTGCATATATGTAGAAAGATGGTAACTTTCTTGTGTTTTAACGTCTACGAACCAACAGGTGGTAGGCAAGAGACTTCTGCTCAGAAACCATACGTCTAGACTACTGTTGTACGACGCGCCACGGGAGTAAGTGGGTGATCCATTGTTGATGGACTTCAGGCCCTGATTGAGCACAAAATCAACAATGTCTCTGGCGCGGGTGTTCGTTGAGGCAGAACCCCACATGGGATAATGTGTATTAAAATACCCAACTAATACATGTGGTCGAGGGCAAGCTTGGAGCACAGACAAGAGAGTGGAACAGTCCACGTGGCTTCTAGGAGGAATATATCCACTATGATTGATAATGAGCGTCGCTTGTGCTTTATAGGTAGGCAAATATTAGTCATTAGAAGCATCAAGAGCCACGGCATGCCTCACGTACTTTAATTCTCGACGTACGCATATAATTACTTTGCTTGGATGTGACCACAAAGTGACATATCCAGAAATCCAAAACGACGACATCATATTCCGCTCACATATAACAACCAACGGAAGTTTGTTTTTAAACATCCGTTGTAGAAAGTCAGACAATCGGCTTCGCAAACCTCGTGCGTTCCCCTGCATTAGAGCAGAGGTGCGCACACGTTCATGGAAGAAATTTGCCATATTGTTTATGGAAGGGCCAGCAGTAGCGGTTCCAGAACGTCGAGGATCTGCACTGCTAGTTTTGCACCTGGCGTGCGCAGCTCATTGAGAATGGCACGAATAGATTTTAGTAGATGCTTCAGCTTAGATAGGTTTTAGATGCGGAAGCATCTTATACTCGCGCCTTGTAGTGCGCCGTCCGCGCCGTCCGCACCGCTTCTCGAACATTCGACAGCTGACGCGCGCGCATGCGCCGTCGCGCCGTCGCCCACCATCTGTGTACTACGCAGAGTGGACGTGCTTTGCTTCACCGAGACGTGGAACGCCAATGACGTCGACGTTGCGGGATACGCTTCGGTCGCGCGCACGCACGGGTTCCAACGACCTGCGGGCGGTGTGGGAATTTACGTCAAGCGTGACGTCGACAACGACGACGACTCCTTCATTGACCTCCGACTACAGCCCGGCGTTCAACAACGCGCCAACGGCGAGCACTGCGTTGCTACCGTCTGTGGCGTTGACGTCATGACGATGTACCTCGCGCCGAACCTCTCTCGTGCCGCCGTAGAAAAGTACGTCGACGAGGCCGTGCAAGATTACAGAAAACAACAACCGCAACATCGACCGTTCATGCCAGTTGGCGACTTCAACGTCGACGTCATCAAGGACGATTGGATAGTCGAATACATGGCGTCGCGACACTCGCTGAAACGCGCAACGCACGACGACTGCAAACACCACCAGCCGACCACCATTCGCGGAACCTGCATCGACCACGTCTTTGCAAATTTCGACCTACGACCGATGCAACCCGATCCACTCACTCTTTACTTTACCGACCACAAAGCCATCGTCCTCAAAGTTCGTCGCAATAAATAAAACACCGCCCTTTCGCATACGTGCCGTACGTGTTCACTCATTTAACACCCCATTTCACAACCACGTTAACCAATTTAGCCATCGACCCAAGTAAGTCGCAATTTAACACCCGTTAACCAATTACATGCTTCCGCATCCTCCTCAGTGTTCCCCCGAGGGAAGCTGCGGGCAATTTTTTTTTCTCACTGTCTTGCCTTTCATTTTCCGCCCTCTTTGTAGTTCAAGCGCATGATGTGGTCTTTTTTATCGCTCGAGACATTAGGGAAGGCCACTCAGTATCCGAAGCATCGGCGTGCAACGCGGGCGTTGGTCCACTTTCTGCATCTCTGGGACGCGTCGCGTACAACATGGGTGTAGTGGCCTGATAATGCGGACCGTATGTTCATCTACGTCTGATCGTAATGCATAAATCCTATGTGTACTATGCTTTCGCTGGTGCCTACATTTTGAACGACGTCTTTGTCGGTGGATGGCCGTAACAGCCTCTCTGTGTGTCGAGATGTCTCTGACCATCTTCCGCAGGACGCGAATTTCTTCTTTGATCTTCGGGCACTCCTTTGATGTTGCTTCATGTGCACTAGAGAAGTTTGGACATTTCAATGGAACAGCAGTATCGCAGTTTTCCACCTTATGAGATCCGTCGCACCACTGGCAAGTTGTCTCACTTTTGCACACTGCGCTGACGTGTCCCAACATGCCGCACTTGTGACACTGCAAAGGCCATGGCTCGTAAGAGCGCACGGGATGTCTCACGTATCCAACCTTCACGCTAGAAGGCAGAGTCTCAGAATCAAATACTAGTTTGATGCAGCGAGACTGCCCGAAGGGGGGTATGGTCACGATTCTGACTTTCGACTTCACAAAATTCTGGAGGCCAGCGTCTGTGATATCAGCGTCGACGTCATTTATCACGCCAGTCGTTGTTCCTTTCCCATGGGCGAGGAACGCGCAAACTGAGATACTTCCGAGCTGCGTGATGGCCTTCAGTCTGTCAAGAATGGTTTTGTTTGTCACATCAACTGACAATATGTTTTTCCGGCTATTTATGCGAATTTCATTCACTTGAGCAGGTGCAACTCGCTCGAAATAATTTGTCAATGTCTGCTTATTGAGTGAGTTCAGGTTGTCTGATGTAGAGATGGGTACATATGAGATGGTGAAACATCGCTTGCCTTTGTCTAGTGCCGGTTGTGGCTCCGGTGTTGATGACGTCCTGCGAAGCTTCCTTTTCAACCGGTGTGTACTGAATGTCCTGAAGTCGACTTCCGATTCCATATCTTCCACTGATGAGCTGTTGGTGGAATCATCACAAGAAGCAGATGCGCCAACGTGTTCACCGACCTTCGGTCTATCATTAGGCAAACGGCTGGGGCCCGCGGTCTTGTTGGATGGATGATCCCCCATCCCGGTGGTTGACGTCCTCCGTTGTGCTTGTTCAGAGAAAGTCAGGAATTCTGATAGTTTAAGAAAAAAATGTAAGTTGTTCAGGGCAGAATTATACCCGAACGCGCTTCTTCTTCCTCGCTTTAAGCCAACCCAGTGTTCTTCTACTGAGTCACGTTGGTGTTTGGGACTTATTCGCTAACTTGCCTTAGGCAGCTTGATGTCAGGAAAAGAATCACGTTAATATATGAGTAATAAAGCATTTGAGAAAAGCAAAAAAAAAAACAACCAGGCGCCACACGACGTGAATAGCCCAACCAGTGGGTCGTCCAATGTTCCGAACCATTACAAAAGCTTGTTCTTGATCACCTAATAACTGTGGCGCATAGCCACTTCAGGCATAATTCCCCATCGTCGTCAGCCACTGAATGAAATTGACACAAAATTTCTGGCAAGTGTTTATCGGATACCACATTTCTCAGAAGAATGACGAAGGATTGCATAGCGATGCCGGCCATCTACCCAGAAATAATAATGCTGTATTGGGTACGGCAATAATGATTTCTGCAAGTTTGCGTGCAGCAGTTACCCATTTAGTGTTTGGAAAAGGCTATGAAAGACGGCCGCTTTGACTGTGCTGCGCCTTCTGTGCAGGCCTGCTATTTTTTTACACTTGTATGTGAGGAGCAGCTATTGAACCATACGTTTCTTTTAGCCCCTGTGCAATCTTTTCTATGTCCTGTATCTGCATAATCAAAAAGGAAACATTTACTTTGAAGCTGAAAACATGCTTTGACTGCCATGTGTTGGCACCATATACTCAAACACCGGCGGCCGCAACGTCACCAGTGATTGATTATTTTACTGATATCAACGAGGCAAGAGTGTGCCTCGATTAATCCGGGTAGTCAAGACAATTATTCTGCCACCACCTGACAAAAATTTAGCAAGAAGAGTGCAAAATTGCTAGTCTTGGCAACCCTAAACAAATTGAAAAAATTGACTGCCTCCTCTAGCCGTTTGAGCCCAGAAGCCGGGAGGTGAATGCTTTCAAATGTGCCTACCAAAACAGCACCCTTTGTTAAGAAGCCTTGCTGCGGAAGGCCTTGAAAAAGAATATGATGGCTATTTTTATAACAGCTGAACGATGATTCTTGTCTAAAGCGTTCCAAATTTATGGGCATTGCAGGTTGAAGTGAAGTCTGCTACCGGTAAGAGAGCAAAAAAAATATTTCCTACTGGCTTCCAGTTCACGAAATTGTAATTGGCTGGGGTAAACTTTAAGTTAACCGCTACAATTATCACAGATGGCTGGATCCCGACAAAACGTGTGTATGTGGGCTGCGTGTGCGTTTTATTCTAAGTTGAGAATGAGTTACAATTTTACGGCGTTTGTTTTATGCGGGGGACTGGTTAGGGAAATATATGGCTTATTCACGGGTAACTTAGGTAGCAATGACAGTTTGACGAGCTGGTGTGAATTCATAGTTATGAACAGTGCCAAAAAACGCGGGATACAAAATGATATGAACACAAGGACTGGCGCCTAACTCAGAACTAATTTTCATTCAAAGCTGACTCACACATATATACAGGCACATGGTCATAAATACCAGGTGAAACAACATGCAAGGCATTCTCACGACTCCCTATTCAAATCAAATATTTGTTTTTGACCGAACTACTATATCTATTGTTGGAGTTGACATATTTCCACCGGAATGAATAATCATTATTTATTTATTTATTTGCGAATTCATTTATTGAGAGACCTTACATTGTTTTGCAGCGTAGCTGTTAGGCTTTTCCTTATTCCATCGCGCGTTCACAAAAACAATCATCATGAATGGAGTCTAGCTTTCTATAGCGCGCGCAACGCAATAACTTGGCTGGTACGCTCTTTCTCCCGCTGGCAGATCTGTCAGCACAGGATGCAAAACCTCGTATAAGTGAGACAGTCCGTCAATCAATCAACTTTATTCATAGATTATCCATAGAAGCCGATGCCCTTCAAGAGGGCGGGCCAGTTGCGCACCACACCCACAGTGTAACAGAAAGGTCATGCCCCTCCGCCAAACAGCGGGTCCTCTGGACAGCCTGGATGTGGACCTCCCGGTACGAGCTGGTGATTGCCGTCCTCCAGGCATCTTCTGTGCTTAGAGGCTCACCATCTCGCAGCTCCTTGCATTGCCAGAACAGGTGGGATAACGTGCATCGTCTCTCATCGCAATAGGGGCAGTGAGGCATCAGGCTCTCAATAACCTTACTCTAAACTTAGGACGACTGCTAAGTACCAGCTTGCAGCATTCTTAAAATGATTGACTGGGCCATCTTGAGTAGCGGGCGTGGGAACCTACGCCTGGCGAATCGATTATGTTTGCATATTTTGTTAAAGGTGAGGGGGAATTAGGCTGCCGAATGCCTTCCGAAATCAGACGCCGCATGCTCGTCACGGTGAGACAGATCGCGTGCGCAGCATGGGCAGTTTTAATGAAATTGGGGATAACAGGCTGGGCATATATACAGGGTTATAAAAAAGGTAAGAAAGATACAAAAAGATAAAAATAATGACATGCGAAAAATATAAATAAATAGAGTGCAAGACATAGAGAGAGAGAGAGAGAGAGAGAGAGAAAGAGACAGAAAGATAGAAAAAAACAAGTGGTATATACAAAGAAAAAAAAAGAAATAGAAGAAAAGCAAGCGCAAATTCTAAGCCATAATCAATGGGATGAAAGATATAAACAAATATTGGCAGATCCCCCTACAGTGAGAATCGATGATATATGCGAAGCACGAATGCGGAAGGTTGATATGTCACTTTAAACTAACCACAACATTACGAAGCGAATGCATGTAGTACACAGGAAACACAAGTAGAAATGTTGTGGGGACTCCGGTATCTGGCTAAAATGCAATGATGTTGTTTTTATAGCTACGACGGCAACACCAACGTTTGCAATACTAGCTCCAGCAGTTGTAGGCATGTAAATTATGCCATACATTACTTGCATGTCACGATCATAATGTTTGCGCCAGGCATGTGTGTTCGTAGTTCATTCACGTCACGTAACACCTAAGTTGCTATATGTGAAGCTAGGGAAACGGCTGTGAGCGCATCATGAGCGTGGCATGTAGTGATGTTCTTACATGACACGCATATTATGATTATTGTGTTTGCACCATTCATATACCTTCGTCATTCATTCACGTCGCGTAATAGCGAATTTGGTATATGTGAAGCGAGTGAAATGACCGCCAGCGCACCATGAGCGTATTGCGTGTAGTTATGACTTATATGACATGCATGCCATGAATTTCACGTTAGGGCCTGCCACTTATGTTCGCCATGCAGTCATGTCATACCATACCAGTTTTGCAATATGTCATGTGAACGAAACCACTGCGAGAGCAGCAAGACCATGACAAGTAAGTCGTAACATTCATGACATATATGTCATTATTTTCATGTCTTGAGTTGTCACTAATGCTCGGCATACAGTCATGTTATGCCATAAAAGTTTCGGTATAGATCCCGTCATCGAAACGGTCAGGAGAGCTAAAGAACGTAGGCGGCTAGATAATAGATGGCCAGACATGCTCATGATCATCGAAGATTGCTAAGAAATGCTTTACATTTAAAAGATATAAAGCGCGAGAAAGAAATAGGAAGAAATTGAGCGGAACAGGAAGAATAACAGGTAGACAAAATTCGATAAAGATAAACACTTGCAAATTCCACGTTAAGTGGAAATCGATATGCGAAGTACGAATGAGGAAGGTCAATATGTCACTTTAATATCAGCACAGCGTTAGGAGGTGGACGTAAGTTAGGCCGTACATTATGCATGTCATGATTATTATGTTTGAACGTGGCATTTACTCTCATCGTCTCTTCACATCACGTGATGCCAAATTTGGTATATGTGAAGCTAGCGAAACGGCCGCGAGCGTGCTATGAGTGTAGCATGCATCTAGTCATGTTTTGCATGACACGCATGCCATGATTATGATATTTGGACGGGTCATTTTACCGTCATGATTCTTCACGTCACGTAATACGAAATTTGGTATACGTGAAGCTTGCGAAACGGCCGCAAGTGCATAATGAGCGTGGTATGTTGTCGAGTTCTTACATGACACGCATATCATGATTGTCATGTTGCACCTGTCATATTCCTTCGCCATCAATGGACGTCACGTAACACCGAAATCGGCACATGTGAAACAAGCAAAACGACCGCGAGTGCACTATCAGCATAACATTTACTTATGTTTTACATGACACGCATTTCATTATTATCGTATTTAGACGTCATTTACGTTCGACGTCCGTTCTCCTCACGTAATACAAAATTTGGTATATGCGAAGCTAGCGAAAGGGCCGCGAGCGCACTATGAGCGTGGTATGTTCTCGTGTTCTTACATGAGACGCACCTCATGATTATCATGTTTGCACCAGCCACATACCTTCGTCATCCATTCACTTCACGTAAAACCTGGTTTTGTGTATGTTAAGCTACCGAAATTACCGAAAGCACAGCATGAGCATGGCATGTAGTCATGTTCTTACATGACATGCATGTCACGATTTTCACGTTAGTGTCTGTCACTTGTGTACGCCATGCATTTAAGTCATACCATACGTACCAGTCTGGCAACATAGCATGTGAACAAAACCACCACAAGAGCCATGCAATGTAAAGCATGAAATTCATCACGTACATTTAATAATTTTTATGTTGCGAATAGTCACTTACGCTCGTCATACAGTCATGTTATGCCAATGCTAAACCATTTTTGTTATCGATACCATTAGCGAAACGGCCACGAGAGCTAAAGGCTGTAAGCGGATGGATAGATAGATAGATAGATAGATAAATAGATAGAGAGATAGATAGATAAATAGATAGATAGATATATTAAATTGCAACAACGTATTCAGCCTATTTGATTGTGCTGAAGTGTCAAAGTGCGCCCTTAATTGTCGGGAGCCAACTAGATTTACCGAGACCTTTGAGGATTCGGCCCTAGCGATACAAAGCATCATCGTAGCACACATCAGCGCTGTGGCGTGTAGTGAAAGGAGATGGGAAATTTACGAGTAAAAGAAAATGATGAGCATAACATAACAAAGTGCATTAACAGGATATTGCTGACATCAAAAAAACAAACAAAATAAATGAATAATCTCGAAATTGTGTTACAAGCTTCAGTGCCTCACAAAAGTGAAGGCTTACTCTATCTGATTCGTATGCTCTACTTTTTTGCGGTAGTTGCTACAATAAAATATACGAACAAATTGTGGCTGGGAAGCTAGAACGTCGTGAGATATAGTGAAACGAAGGCAGTCTTCCAAACAATGAAATTCGCGGTTTGCTAAGCTCAGCAGTCTATTTTACTCGATTGTTCAATAGCCGTCTTGAACATCTCTTTTATGTAGCCGCCTGGAGCACCTTTTATATTACAGTAGTTTTCTTCTATTTCTTTTATTTTTTTCTAGTTTCCACTGCAGTCAGTTCAAGGAGGGTAAACTCTTTCGTTACTGTCCGCCGAGTAACGTGATTAGCCTTGCCGAGCGAGTGATGGGGAAAAAAATCTGTCTTTGTCCGTTGTTTCTTTTTGTGAAACGAAAAACGAATACAAACAGAAAGAAAGTGGGAGTTCGATGAAGTTAAGCAGATACCTCACCCTGTGGGAATCCGTTGCATGCGAAGCTGTCAGCGAGTAGCCTTTTCTTGACTCTAAGACAAGTATTACAAGGTGGATGGACGTGCTATAGTAAATGAAGTAGTAGCATGCGCATTGCGCGCGTACCCAGCACACTGACAGATATCAGTTGTATGAGTTGTTGCACTCATGTTATACAACAGTCTTTTTCACTAACACGAAGGGCACGCTTCAGTGTGATTCTCATGTCCCGTGTGATGCTTTGCATATATTACACAGCATTCGTCAGTATATAGATTCGAGGTAGAGCAACACTTTAATATAGTTTGCCGAGTCATAAGAGGGCATATGATTACTCGACTGTTCCAAAAGCAGTGCCAGCACTGCAACCAAAGCTAACGCTAAGGTGACGTGAAGTCTGTACCACAGGAGTACGTACGTAATCTGTATTACCTCGTAATATAATTAGATATATCTAGAACTACAACCACTAGAGACGTCACAACGACGCGGCTCTTACATGGTGTCTTGTTCTAAACCAATTTAAAATGCGGCAGAGCTCTAAGGAGGAATACTTGATGGCCACACAGAATGTCTGAGGGTGAAGGTTACAGCACGAGCACATAAAAAAAATTCAACAGAGTAGAAAAGTGTGCGTACTTCTAGTTGGAAGTCAGCGCTCCTATCTACCATGTCCCATTTTTTCTGCGTGCTCCCTCTGTAAAATTCATCAATATGAACCCAAACCAACGAGCCCAAGCTTCTACACCTGTGAACTGAGGAATTCCTGGTAGTGATTCCTGGTGTAATCATGATTTTTCTTCTTTGCATTCATCTGGACCATGTGATTCATGAAGATTTCCTCGGGACTCGCCCGTCGAAATCACCGATTATGTTATTATTGAAAAGTACAAATTTCAAGATTTTCTTTTTGTTCAACAAAATAATACTCTATGTAACAGAAAATCATGCCGAGGAAAGAATAGGGGATGTTATTAGAAGTAATTATATTGTAATTGTGAAGAAAGAAAAGTGGAGGAAAAGGCAACTTGCCCTAGGCGGGGACCGAACCTATGACCTTTGAATAACGCTTCCGATGCTCGACCGCGGCAGCTATCCTCCCGCCCACTCTATGGGGCATGCTTGTTCATTTAAACGTGTAAACGTGAGTTCAGCGTCCACTAGCCATCACGGTGAGTGTGTAGCGTCCTTGTTCCGCCCGTTTAGCGTCACGTAGCATGTGAACTTCTTACGAGCTAACATCTGACTACTGGCAGCACTGATAGGAGATCATACGTTTAAATACACATATATACCCCATAAAGTGAACTGAGGGATAGCTGCCCCGGTAGCTCAGTTGGTAGAGCATCAGGCTCGTTATTCGAAGGTCGCAGGTGTAATCGCTGTCTGCGGCAAGTAATCTTTTCGCCCTAGTTTCTTTACTGCAATTTACACATTTACTACTAATAACATCCCCTATACTTTCATTGGCATTATCGTCTACTAGTTATCATCAATGTCGGCAATTGCCATTGTTGGGTAGATATGAATTGGATCACATGCAGCCCATACAAAGGCTCGTGGTGTACTGATATGTTGCGAACGAAAAGGGTTATCTATCAGTAAACGGCAGAATTTTTGTGGTATGGTTCTCATTACCACACAAGTATGTTCTCACAGCACGTCTGGCCCATTATGTTAAGCTTTGTCAAGGCCAAGCTAAGGAGGCGATAACACAAGCACCCATACTAGACGGTTAGAACGATAGACAGAAATGATTGATTGATATGTGGGGTTTAACGTCCCAAAACCACTCTATGATTATGAGAGACGCCGTAGTGGAGGGCTCCGGAAATTTAGACCACCTGGGGTTCTTTAACGTGCACCCAAATCTGAGCACACGGGCCTACAACATTTCCGCCTCCATCGAAAATGCAGCCGCCGCAGCCGGGATTCGAACCCGCGCCCTGCGGGTCAGCAGCCGAGTGCCTTAGCCACTAGACCACCGCGGCGGGGCATAGACAGAAATGGTCAAAGTGCACGTGGTTCGCTAAGAAATTCTTCGGATTTAAAATACGAGAAAATACCTTTGTGAGTCGCAAAGACTTTAGGTGGGGAAGGTGGCCGCCGTCCTAGGACTATGCGACAGAGTTTTCATACAGCAGCACCTAAACGAGCTTCCTAAGTTTGCGGGTATATGAGTACCTAAAGACTGCTTGGAGGATACTAAGCGTGACCAGGACCATCGAGCCCTGCTAACTTTCATAAAACAATCCGATTCGCCTCGCTTTTATAGATATTTTTTCATACGACTTTTTATTTTTTTGCTTCTGTCTTCCTTTTTCTTATTTTTACTATTCCCGAAGGAGCAGGTAGGCGTTGTTCCCCTTAGGTGGCAGTTGAAACCTCACTTCCTACCTATTTCGTTTGTGTTTTCGTGTTTTCTGTGCATACAAACCAAATAATAATAATAATAATAATAATAATAATAATAATACTTATAATAAATTGTTCAGTCTGAAAGCAACATCCTCCTGAAAGTTCAGAAATAAATAGTAGGCGTTAAAAAAAGTTCACCGCAAAGCTAAGCACGGAAAGCAAAAAAAAAAACGAATCTCGTGGCGTTTTTTTTTTTTTGTGAACTAAGGCACTTTGTCGAGTGATGTGTCCCTCACTCAGTCACTCCCTATCATTGAATCCAAGTCAGGGTCACCCCAGATCGCATCGTTTATTGATACGTATACAGTGAGCAAGAGCAGGTAGTTGGTTGCTCCATATATATGGTTTGGTTGAAACTACTACAAAACGCGTAATCAATGCCGGAATTCAAAAAGAAGAAGCGTTGTTTGATGGCGTTCACGCCACGCCGATGTTGCTCGGCTGCCGCTCGCGACGCGCCAATAGACTAGAACAACAATAAATGGTCACAAAGAATTTAAAGAATGCGATCAAAAAACATGAAAAAAAATGCTGCTCTGTACGATAAGAAATTCGTTGGCAGAGATGTCCTCGAGCCGACGCTTCAACCAGTGGACTTGTCTTCCTTAAAGGAAAAAGTGATTTCCTTAGCGACAGGGTGTATACGCTTGATACCCTCTCTTCCATCCGAAAGAGGCGGGAGAGAAAGGCATTGCCGATATGGAGATGCGGGGGGGGGGGGGTCCATGGCGAAAGGCAGAAACAGAGCCCTCCCCCCACCCCACATTTCCACCCCACGGCGCTGATGAAAACGCCATGAAGGGGGCGCCTATCAAAGGAAATCAAAAGAAAAGGAAGCATAAAGAGGTGAGCGTGTTTTTAACCCTTACTAAGCGATTTTTTTGTTTTGAGTAGATTTTTTTCCACACTTTATATTTATTTATGCCTTGGTTGAGATCTAAATATGGAAGCTGGCGCAATGATCATTCTAGCAAACCTAGAACGATAAGGGCCTCTATTCACGGCTGCTAAGCTATGTGGCCTGGGTTCGTGGGCGAATACAGGAGGGGGGCTGCACTCACCACATCCCCTGCCCTCTTCTCCATGTATATGTGTGATGCTTATGGCTGAGGAGGGTAAGTTCGGTCATACTTACAAAAAATAACGGATAATCAAGCTTAGGAATGTACAGGGGGTGTTATTATAAGTAACTGTCATGTAAATGTGCAGAAAAAAATGTCTATGAAAACAAAAACTTGCTGTGGGCAGGGTCCCTGCCAACGGCAAGTGATCGTTTTCATACACACATCTTTCTTCAGATTTGCATTACAAATACTTTTAATAGCATCTCCTGTAGTTCTCTTGGTATTATTGTCAGTTAGTTCTCATTAACATTGTCTAACGAAGAAAGATGAGCCCATAAATTTACACTTCTTTTTTAAGTTGGATTATAGATGCACCGAAGCAAACCTTGCTATGCGCTACAGGGAGCTGGTGTCCGATACTTATACTTCGTTGACAGCCTGACGTTTATAGCGAAGGCTCCATAGAAATTATTTCGTTTTTAAAGGTCGTTTCTGAATTGATTACTCAATTTCATATCACATTTTTCACTTTCAAAAAAAGTAATATTTCGCGCAACAACACAAGGCATGCTCGAGTTGTGGTTCCCAGTACCCTTCAATGACTTTGAAGACTGGAAGCCTGAAAATTGATTCACATGGAATATTTTGGCAAAGATGTCATCTAACGTTGATTATTTAAGTGATAGTGACCAGCCTTGAAAAAATTTTTGATGGGCCACTCTGTATTCACTGCTGAAACGGGTAGAGCCTGTTTTCGTCTGAACAACTCGGTCAGATTTATTTGACCTGGTTCATTTGGCAGAACGAAATGCATGGCGTCATACCACCATCATACTATTCTATAAAAGGCAGGATTCTGCGTGGCAGAAGTGCCGTTATATTTGCCAGTGTCTGTGGTTCGGCAGTGTCGTTGGGAGAGAAGTAATGTAGTACAACGTGCCGCTTCGTGGTTCTCACTATTCTGTTAGCATCACTTGTCATAACCTACAGTGTTACTGTAGGGTGGAGCCTCACCGTGGTGGTCTAGTGGCTAAGGTACTCGGCTGCTGACCCGCAGGTCGCGGGTTCAAATCCCGGCTGCGGCTGCTGCATTTCCGATGGAGGCGGAAATGTTGTAGGCCCGTGTGCTCAGATTTGGGTGCACGTTAAGGAACCGCAGGTGGTCGAAATTTCCGGAGCCCTCCACTACAGCGTCTCTCATAATCATCTGGTAGTTTTGAGACGTTAAACCCCACATATCAATCAATCATTACCGTAGAATGGATTGGAAAGTAGGCGGAACTCAAGCGAAAAGCAGTGAAAATCGGCGTGTCAAATAAATTTTTGCCAAAATTGTAGCTAAGTTGAAGATAGGTGGTATATGAGTAGATATTTTATTAATGAACAGAAAATGATGCTGTTTTGAATAAAGAGTATCATATGAATATATAAGCACATTCTCTTCCTCGTGCTTGAGCCCTGAGCCCCACAGAAGTTTCAAATATAATACATTAAATTTAATTCACTGTGTCTTGCATAGATATCTTATGTAGAATACGTAGTTCTTGCAAGATACAGAGTAACTTTAGAATAGAAATAATAATCATGGGGGTGCCGCACTTTTTCTTTCCCAAGATGTCGCTTACAGGCGCCGATGTGACCTTAAATTAAATGTGAATTATTGCGAGTCAGTGTGGGTAGAGGTTGACTACTCATTCTTTAATAATGAAAAAAATCTAATTGTGGGTTGCATTTTTCGCTCACCATCGTAGTCCCTTTGCGATTTTTTGCGCAGTCTCAGTGAAGTTTTATCTGAGCTAACTTTTGAAAATAAAAACGTAGTAATTGTAGGTGATGTGAATAATAACTTGCTTGACACGCACAGTACTTCTTATGCAAATTACATTGATTGTTTCACTGGATTTGGCTTTGAATCACTTGTTGAGTGTCCAACTAGAGTTGCATCTCATGGTACTGGTACACTCATTCATCACGTGTTATCGAACTTGGCGTCACCACCCTGCGTGGGGGTTGTCGACACCGATATCACCGATCATTTTCCTATCTTCCTTACATTCAAAAATATAACCCACACACGCAGTATTAGCTATACCACATCTGTATTTAGTTCCGATTCCTTTGTTGAGGCTATCAGTACAACTGACTGGGTGCCTGTTATGTCTATGTCAGACCCAGATGCAGCCTTGCGAGCATTTCGCTCGTCATTCTTACTCGCCGTCTCGACCAACACGCGTACTATCGTATGCAAAAAAATACAAGCATCCACACAACCCATGGATGACCAATGGTCTTCTAAAAAGTTTAAGGAAGAAAGAAAATATGTATAAAAAAGAAGCGGCATCCCTTTAATATGCGTCTTGCTAAACGATGCAAGTCTTATTGCAGTCTATTAAATATCTTGCTCAAGCAAGCGAAAACAAGGTACTATGAAAATGAATTCGACAAGAATAAAACTAACCCCAAAAGGCAGTGGCAGCTGCTCAACTCATTCCTTAACAAGTCATCTGCTAATGTCCCTCTAACCAAAATCGACTACAATGGATCCACCTTCTCTGAGCCCAAAGAAATGGCCAATGCCTTTTCGAAATACTTTTCTTCCGTCTATACTAACCACCGCCCCCATGCGCGGTCGTATACTTTTCTGGGACGTACCACGCAGTCAATCTTTCTTTTCCCAACGACACCACAGGAAGTCTTTTCCACTATTGCTAATCTTAAAAATACAGGGCCTAGGTTAGATGACATTTGTGTAAGGCATTTAAAACTGGTTGCACATTTAGTTTCCGATAAGCTGTGTCTTATTATCAACCTTATGTTTAAACAGGGTTTATTTCCTGCATTCTTAAATAAAACTAAAGTAATTCCAGTTTTTAAAAAAAGTCGATAAAGAAACAATTTCTAACTACCATCCAATTTAAATTCTTTCCTGCCTCAGCAAACTAGTCGAAAAATTGTTTGTTGAACGTCTGAATGGATATCTAGTTAAATTTAAATTGCTTAAAGACAGCCAATTTGGTTTCCGTCCAAGTAGCTCAACAAGTCTAGCTGTGCTGTCTCTAGCTGATTACATAAAGAAAAGTATCGATTCGGGAAATTTAGTGGGTTCGATTTTTTTAGATCTCACTAAAGCTTTTGACACTGTAAATCATCAAGTCTTATTACATAAACTTCAGTCCTATGAAATAACAGGCCCTGCGCATACATTCTTAAGAAATCACCTACTAGACCAACAGTACACAGTACACGCCGCAAATACCTTTTCTACAACAAAATATGTTAACCAAGGAGTACCGCCGGGCTCAGTATTGGGTCCTTTGCTACTTATTTTATATATGAATGATCTTCCTGATGTTCTTAGATCTTTTGACTGTGGTCACTGTTCTATACGCTGATAACACAACAATATATTCATCTGATAAAAACATTGATGCTTTTGTTTCAAAGTTAAATCTTGCATTAGGTGCCCTTATGAATTGGTGCAGCAGTAATCACTTAGTTATCAACCCCCCAAAAACTAAATTTATGGTGTTTAAAAGTGCTCACAGGTCATTATCTGCTATTCCCTCAATACAACTTGGTATTCATTCCATTCCTGCTTGTTCTAATGTCGTCTTTCTTGGCATACATTTTGACCCATGCCGTACCTTTCGCCGTCAGTTTAACCATCTTAAGCAGAAGACGGCGTTTGGTATCCGCGCATTAATCAAAGCTCGCCCTTTCTTTTCCCGTGAAGCTCTACTGGCGCTGTATTTTGCGTTCATTCATAGTCATATTACTTACGGTGTAGTCTCATGGGGCAACACTTATGCTTGTCATTTATCATCAATGCAGCACATTCAAAATCAATCAATCCGCATTGTCACTTCTAGTTCTTCGCAATCCAACGCCTACACATTACTACACTCTTACAATATCTCTCCAGTAAATTTTTTGTTCCGGTTGAATCTTGTGACCTTATTCCACAAACTACTGTATAATCAACTCGCATTCCCATTTATTACATCTGATCTTTTGCAGAATAATAATGTGACCAGGTTTGCGGCTGATAAAAATTTCCTGTTACCCCCCGCTCATAATAATTATGGGCAAAAAACTTCTGCTCTAAGTGCGATATCCTTTTGGAATGCGTTACCTTCTAGCATTGAGCGTTGCACTTCACTTCCTTTATTTAAAAAGTCTGTCAAAAATCATTTTCTCGAATAACCTTACTTGTGATCGTTTACCTGTTTGACTCGTTTGTTCTTCGTTTTTTTATACCATGTTGCGTGTTTTAGCAACATGGTATAATGTGATATAATTGATTTGTGATATAAAGGTGCATGTTGATGTCTGTATATTGTAAGAATTTTCTGTTGCTCTGTATAAATTTTACCGTCAATTTGTATCGACAAACCGAGGGTCCCACTAAAGTCTCTGGCTCTGGGACCCTCGTCTGTATATCTTAGATTTTGTACCTTCTTTTTGGAAATAATGAAACTTGAAACTTGAAACTTGAAACAAGACAGTGCGAACCTTTGAAACGTTTTTTTTCTTGAAGCGGCAGATGATACTTAATCAGTACCGCTTACATACATCCTTTATAGACTCAGATAGCCAAAACTGGTCAAAATGAACAGTCCAGCTTTATTTCTTCGCGGAAATTCAGTATTCTGAAATTCACATAAGGACACAAGCTGCTCATCAGAATTAGAAACATGCGCGTAGCATCAGCACAGATGTGCCTAAATACATGTAACTTCACACCATCGTTTAAAGTTACATGTAGGCGCTGCGATGAACATTGACATAGTAAGGGTAGGAGAAGCACTGCGATAAAGGTTAGCCCTCCCCCTCTTCATGCGTAACCCTGCTCACCCTCTTGGTGATGTATGACGTGTTTGTTTTGGTGACATCGAGTAGCTTAGATGAAAATAGACTGTCCGTTGGCACACGTAACGAAGGAGTGGTGTCCGTTTTCTGAACAGAAAGAGCGCAAAGAAACGTTCGCAAGAAAGATAGGGAATACGCTTAGCACTGCGCTCACATATGAAAAAGGAGTGTCCTGCCATCAGGCTCCTTCCTCGCACATGCTTCTTAATTAGCTGTGAGAGGTTGTGATGCGGGTTGCCATGAAGTTCGCGATTGATTGATTGATATGTGAAGTTTAACGTCGCAAAACCGCCATATGATTATGCCTAGAATGGAGGGCTGCGGGAATTTCGACCACCTGGGATTCATTGACGTGCACCCATATTTGAGCACAGGGCCTACAGCATTTTCGGCTTCATCGAAAATGCAGCCGCCGCCGCCAGCAACAAAGTTCACGAGTGATATAAGTAGAGATATATACTCACACAAGATTTAATGATTTATTTAATTGAGTCAAGCATTCGAGCTAATAAATGGCTTGAAAGCAAGGTAATCCTGTGTTTTAAGAAGCCATCTTTAGTGATCTTTGTTTTTGACGCTGAAAAACATGTTGCATTGCTGTGTAATGCTCCCATACGTTCTATGTAAACGCTAATGGCACCATGGTTGCCAATTGGACAATTTGATTCCTGCTGCAAGGTAGCATAAACTCCTACGAAACACACACACACACACAAACACACACACATACAAACAGACACACAAACACAAACACACACAAACACACACACAAACACACACACTCACACACTCACACACACTCACTCACACACACAATAACAAACAAACGCACGCACACACACTCACAAACACACACACACTCACACACTCACACACAATAACAAACAACACACTCACACACACACTCACACACTCACACACACACAAACACACACACACTCACACACACACACTCACACACATACACACACTCACACACACAACCACACACACACATACACACACACTCACATACTCACACACTAAAAACACAAAAAAACACACACCACAAACACAGACTCACATACTCACAACACACACACACACACACTCACACAAAACACACACAAAAACAAAACACACACTCACACACACACACACACACAAACAAACACACAACACTCACCACACACACACAAAAAACACACTCACCAACACACAAACACACACACAAACACACAACTCACATACACAAACACCACATATAAACACAACACAACACACAACACTCACACCACTCACACACACACAAACACACATATACACAACAAACACTCATATACACAAAAAACACACACACACAAACGCAAACACACACACCAGACACACAAACAAACAACACGCTCACAATACACACACTTACCCACCCACACACTCACACACACCACATACACACACACAAACACACATACTCACAACAAAACACACACTCACAAACACACACACTCACACAAACAAACACACACACTCACACACACAAACACACACACTCACACACACACAAACACACACACACATACACACAAACGCAAACACACACGGACACACACACAAACACACATATACACACAAACACACATACACACAAGCGCAAACACACACACACACACAAACACTCAAAAACACACACACAAACACTCACAAACACACACACAATCACACACACTCACACACACATTCACACACACACAGAGACTCTCACACACACAAACACACACATACACACAAACACACACAGACGCACAAACACAAACACAGACACACACACACACTCACACACTCACACACGCACAAACACACTCACACACACATACACACATACACACACACACACACACACACCTTTTCACGCAGGTTCCTTTGATGTATCGGCCTTTTGCTTATCGTCCGTTACGTTTTCTTCGAGAACGCGGTTCTTTTCTCAGACGCAAGAGGGAACAAAAGCGCTCCTATTTATTATTCTAATCAGTTTTCTTCCTATGGTTGTTGTTTTCAAAATACCTTTTTTTAACGGTAGTTCATAATTGGAAGTGTGTTTGCTTCCGCATTCAGTCGGTGCCAGCACCTCATCTAGTATTCTATGGTCTATTGCAGACACATGCGAACTAGCATAATAGCATTACACTTTAGTGTTTTGGTGTTGCATTCTTTGGCAGACTCAAGTTTGATTTAACGTTTTTATTACTTCGGTTTTTGGGTGACATTCAAAAGATCAATCAGTATTGGGATATCTCCTCTTACATTGCTAATTGCACTTTCTACAAACGCGTACAAGAACACAACAAATGTTGATGCTGTTTCAAAAGAGTAAAGGCTATCTAGTTTTTGTTTGCTCTCGATAATTTGTGCTAGTAAGAGATAGAAAGTTTTGTTTGAATAATTGCTTGTTGTTTCAAGAAAAATTGCAACCAAGACTATTTGTAAGGATAAAGGCTGTTATTAGGTACTGCTGCACACATACCCAACTAGAATTCAAGAAAAGTGGAGGGAAAGGTCAAAGTTTGGTGCAGCAGTCTGCATATCTGGAAGTAATAGGTAATGGCTTGGCTTCAAACACCATTGCTTAAACAGCCTTAAGCACTGCTTCTGATGAACAGTGTTCTAGTTTTAGGAAAATTACGTCTTTTTATCATCTGGCGAGAGATCGACGGAAAAGATAGAGCATAAATATTTATTTACAACTTGTTGTGGGTTTCAGAAACAGGTAACTGAAGAAACAAGTCAGTAAAAAACTTCATTGCAAGACAACACTCTATTACAGCTAAACTATCTGGATGTTGGAATGGTAAGTTGAACTTGTTATGACAGAGGTGAAGACAAGTTTCTCAAAACACTTATTTTCTTGACGCCACCGTCTTTCTGCACTATACAGGAATAGTATTAAAAGTGGCATTCAGAAAGATGCAAAGGCAGAATCTCAGTACAATTTTTTCCCCTGGTAATTTTTCATTCTTTAAAAAGTTATCATTCGATAAATAGGGGCAAATCGGTAGGCCATTTCATGACGTGCACGAAAAGGTTAACTACTTCGCAACGCCTCAATAGTGTACCACGCATGGACACATAACGCAGAGAAGACAGCACCCGCCGAGTTTTTCTGCTCATGCAGGGCTTTGTCAATCGGATTTCGCTCCTCGCGAAGCGTCTTGTGGTGTGCCACGGCTGACCAAGAATGAGTGGGCGTTCTCTAAGCCTGCAAGCTATCTCATCCATAAAGTACATATTCAAGTGAATGCCTTCTACGACGACAACAACAAAAAGAAATACCGGTACTCTTAAGCACAGTGCACATAAACGGAGTACACGAACCTTCAGAGATATGGCAACCGAACTGACGCAATAAGCATGCAGACATGTGAACATTTTCATTGAATAGCATGCCTTTCTGGCAATACTGAATTTTTCGCAGAGCAAGAGGAATATTTATTCTGCCAATAAATATGTTGACTAAGAAGACACAATGTTCTCGACCTTGCTGAAATGATCAACAGTTGCAAATTATCGCATGAGAAACACGCTGCAAATTTCAGCGAAGAACCTGACTCATCAGCTCTATTTTCATTGTAGCCCCTGCTGTCACCCACCTGGCGGCGTCACGGTACGCCTGTTTTCTATAAATGATCTGACAATGTAAGCCACGCTGCCTATATCTCGAAATTTTCATGAAGCAGACACCGCACTGCCACCTCACGGCGAGGAGCTCGATGTTCAGTTTCCGTGGGAGCATATTCCGAAACCAAAAATACCCAATGGCCAGTAAAAGGTAGCAACAAGCCGAAATAGAAATGCTGGAAGGGCCCATATTTTAAAGCAGGGAAGCTTGAATATGAGCCTTGTTTAAGTGAATCCATCCTCAGAAAGAGCAGATGTGTCTGTGAGGTGATATTACAGCATACTAGGCACAGACTTTGCAGTGTGTATCTGAATAGCTCATTTGTGTAGAGAGAGCAATGTATGTTGATGTAGCTTGCTGCATGAAATTAAGAATCAATTTATAGAACAGCGATGGTCTTGCCTGTCTTATAACTGTCACGTATTTTAGGTGGGAGAGTCTGCAATCAACGTCTCAGGGTCACGTAACGTGGGCAGAAAAATCACCTGTGACCTCACACACCCACCGTAGAATTTGAATCAAATACTAAATTCTGCAGACGTATATGTACGTAACTGAGAGGCTGGCAACCTACACCATGCCGCTTTGTGTTGCTCACTATTTTGATAGTATCATTAATGCTAGAGTTACAGTTAAAAGTGACAAGTCCCTATTCTAATGATGTAATACGCGACGTTTCTACTCAGGTCACGTGACCCAGAACTGTTAAACTGCAAAGATCTCGAGGTTCTTTCTCCTTTTTTCAGTTCCCATCTTCAAAGTCATCATCATATTGATGAAACTATCGTCATTTTTTGTGTGTTTGGACGCAGTAAGGGTCAGCACCTCGACCACTCGCGTTCACTTTTGCGACCTTTCCTGGTTTTATCCGCTTTGTCTTCTCTGCGTTCTTGCGAGTTTGTGATTTATTTTCAAGGGCCAAGCTGTTCTAATTCGGCATAATGTTGTAGTGACCCCAAAGCCACCATTTTCATGGCCTTGGGTGTGCCTCAGATGTCCGACAATGGATGGGTGGCGTGAGTCCCAGGGAGGCAAGAGAAAAAAAAAGATAAAAGAAAAAAATTCTGGACTAAAAAGTTTGGTGCGGGAGTTGAACAAGTGTATTCATGATCTCACGGCAGGCATATTAACCACTAGACAATGCAAGGACGAGGAGTGTATATAGAAAATCCGTCTAAAGTATTGTATACAAAGTTGATAAGAAAATAAATAGAGGCTGACGAGAAGCGATGATAGGAAGAGAGCGAGAGCGCAAAGCATATATGAATAATGACAAAAAGAGAAATACAGAGAAAGCGTTGCAGAAAGAAAGAGTGAAGAAAAAGAGGAAGCAAGCAAGAAAGCTAGAGAGAGTGAAGTGAAGAAAGAGAAAAAATGATAGAAAGAGACAAAAATGGAAACAATCACGCAGAAAAATAGCGCAGGAAGTTGACACATCGAAGATGGTCGATCGCCTCGCCGAGGCAGTCTAGTGGCTAAGGTACTTGGCTACTGACCCGCAGGTCACGGGATCGAACCTCGGCTACGGCGGCTGCAGTTTCTATGGAGGCGAAAATGCTGTAGGCCTATGTGCTCAGATTTGGACGCTCATTAAAGAACCCCAGGTAGTCGACATATTTGGAACCCTTCACTAAGCCATCTCTGATAATCATATGGTGGTTTGGGGACGTTAAACACCCCACATAAATCTAGATGGTCGATCGTCAAGCGAAGCTAAGTTACATCACAGCAAAACCTAACAAGAATGAGTTACAACACAGAGCAACCAGCGTCAGCCGAAAGACTCAATGATCTACCGTCTTTACTGTGCAAGCTTTGCGTGACATAGTACAAACTTACCGCATTTCTTTCTCTCCTGTTCCCTTGTAAAACGCTTAATGGTGGAGCATTAACCACAGCTACAGTTACATCTTTACAGTTGCAAATTGACTACCATAGAAACAGCCCTTCGTATTGCGCATGAGGGTAAACACACACACACAAGTGGGTATAATGTTTCAAATAATCTATACTTGGGGGTCAGGTATACCGTAAGCAAAGGTTACTGAAGCTGGGCCAACAATTTCCAGCGTACCTGAAGAATACAACATGTGTCCCGGCGACGATAGGTCAATGGCTGCTTCTACTGCTTTCGATCTTTGTGCCAGCAATCCAGTCGCAGTTTGGCCACGAGAAAATAGTCGGTGCTACACGGTGAATGTTTTTTTCATCAATTTAGGACGAATATAGCTTGCCTTCTGGCCACAACGGAAAAAAGGTTTATGAGCCCGCTGGAAGAAAATCGTTACTGCTGCACAACCATTATTGCAATAATGTACACGGTACTTAGATTTTGCAAGCTGAGCACTGTGGATACTTATGGGCTACTATACCATTATGTTTTTATCTTGCAGCTGCATTGACGTTGCGAAAAATTCCCGAGAATGTAATTTTAGCTGTTCACTTTGTATTTCATATTAACAAATTCATACATGTGTGGTGAGTGGCCTTGACAAAACAACTTCCGACACTTCTTTGTAAGCACAGACATGCGTTTGAAATATCGAGGAAAATGTTGTCTAGTAACCCTTCGTTATTTTTTTGTGATCTCTTACTTTCCTATTTATACTAGTGAGTTGTCTAATAATGAGAAAGGATTCAATGCCCCGTAAAGTGAAAAATGATGCAAAGGTCCAGCGTTAACATTCGACGATAGAAAAGCTTTCGTGACCAGGTGTCCACCTCTACAATACATGACTTCATATCTTGAAGTTTGCACGTCCAGAATGCAGTGCCATAGCACGTCATGGCTTCGCTCTCTAAGGGCTGCTTCACGCTAGCAGCAAGCATGCCTCGCTGCTTGACGTTTGGCGTTCTCAGGCAGCCGTGCGTGGCTGTTCCGTACGCGTACGTCTACCTTCTTTGCCGTTCAAAGAGTGGGTCTGAAACCCATTTTTGCACCGCTTGCCGTTTGCCGGAGAGTGACGGAGCCAATCAGTGACGGAGGAGTGACATCGCTGAGCCGCGTCGTCTGCTTTCGTCTTTCCGCATCGTCGGTGTCTGCCACCGGACACTTGAAGCTGCTTGCTTGTTGCTCCGCGGTTTTCACGATATGCTGTACGTGTGATTCCCAGACTACGTTCTAGCATAGAGCATTTTTGCCGGTCCAGTATTTAAAAAAAGCGCAGAGCGATTTAAAATGACGTCCCCAAAGCAGGCGTTTGGACAAGTGGCGTCAGCTATCAAATGTTAGCAACAACAAAAAACGTGTAATGTATGCCTTCCGAAATTTAGGAAGGCTTCCTTAGGCCTAAAACACCATTTATTTGAGTATGGTTCTAAAAAACAGTGCCAAATCAATTCGAGTACTGTGTTATCAAAGCTAAACAACATGAATCTAAAGCAAACGGAAGCATCAGTTCGGAGCTTTCGAGCTACAGAGCGCACGGCGGCTGCTTGATAGATTCGAGGCGGTCGACAACTGCATTCGGAAGGGCAGCCATGTTTGTCGGAGGAGCTTGCCGTGCAATTACAACAGCTCCGTTATGGCCAGCTCACGCTAGCGGCAAGCCCTAGCGGGGAACGTGTGGTAGAGGTGCTGCTTCTTTAATGTTCCGGACGTCCCCGTCAGGCCGCAAACCTAGCCTAAGTGACAAAGAAGACATTGGCACCAATCCGGAACAGCGAACAAGCCGCAGGTAGAGGGGGCTGCCACTAGAGCGCGGGCCCTTTCCTGAAACAACCAGATAGCCCCAGATCTCAACATCGACAGCAGCAACGATGACCGCCCTCGTGCAGCCTCGTGCTGCGCTTCCTCCTGCCGTTTCACTTGAATGCCATATCGTCTTCCATTTGAGTGACTGTTCTGATTGTAAGTGTAGTAAGCGTATGGGCACACGCCCCATATTTTTTGTTTACTTTGGTGCAAATCTTGCGATCTTCTTTTCTTGCATCGTTACACTCTCTTACTGATATCGTATGTGTAAGGAAATAATTACGGTCATTTCTTTGAGTTTATTACTTTTCAATCTTTATGCTTTATTATGCTTATGCTTTATTATGCTTATGCTTATTATACTTTATGCTTTATGCTTGCTCAAATTTTCGTACATTGTCACTGCAATAAAAGTGTTGCCTATGCTGCCCATTTGTAAGGGGTCGTGGTCCCAGTCAAGCCCATTAGAGGCTTTTTGACCACGGCCCTCAGCATCCCGAATGTTGAAATAAATAAAGTTCAAAGTTCAAAGCCTACACCAATTGCTCTCCGGCAGTCGAATAAGCCACCAACCTTCCTTGGGTCGTCAATCGAGGACCCGGAATTCTGGATTGAGACATACGAACGAGTCACCGAAATGAACAGCTAGGACCCCGAAGAATAACTACGCTTTCTACCTTGAAGACACCGGTAAGACGTGGTTCAAGAACCGAGAATAAACGCTACGAACCTGGGATCTCTTTCGGATGACGTTCCTGGGCACCATCAGGGGCGTCCTTTTCATGGAAAGGCCACCACCTTGCTAGAGACACGGGTGCAACTCTCTAACGAAAACGTGATCATCTTCTTCGAGAAGTTGACCCGGCTGTTTTGTCACACCGACGTCTCCATGGCTGAGGAAAAGTTCTGGCTCCGTATGCGAAGGGTCAAGCAAGAGCTGTTTGCAGGGTTTGTCTGGAACACGCCCGAGACTGTCAATGAATTTCTTATAGACGCCACGATATAGAAAAGGCGCTGTAGTTGTGGACAACGCAGTACAATCGCCACGCGTCATTCAACTGCGCCTAAGCCTTCAGCGGCGAGAACCTGCTTAAGACCCTTGTCCACGCAGAAGTTGGGCAGTCACTTGGAATATCCCGAAGCACCGCAGCCTGAACTGGAAGCTAGGAGCTACGTTGTTGGAGTGTGCCGCATCGGCGTAACTTGTAGCTTCCAATCCAATTGTTAGCGACTTCTCCAGAGGAGAAGCCTGAGTGAGCCAGCAGTTGAATTAAACGTGGGTGAGGAAAAAAATTTTACGGAAACCAAGATGGCCGAGCCGCGATCGAAGTTGCACGAGAAAAACAAGGGCCATGCGGCCATGCCCAAAAAACTTCGAGCCCTGCTCATTTACGGACAAACTCATCGTGATAGCTTCGATTACAAACTTACTGAAGCCATGAGAAAAGGTGCACAGGCCAACCTGCAGATGAAGTACAAGTCGAAACTAGATAGATTCGGGAATTCGAGGAGGTGCGAAAGCGGCTGCTTGCGCTGGGAGAAATGCTCAGACTAGTTTTTAATCTGCTGCGTAAGATGCAGTTTTTGGGTGTTGGACATCGTCAAGTTGGAGAAACAGAAGAAATAACCAGAACATGGCGTGATGCATCAACACCCGCAGGCATTAGGAAGTGGCGTACAATTGGATAGCCTGCAGTATCATCTGACGAAACCACCTCAAGGAGTGGAAACATGCAAATCCTCATGCATTCAAGAGCGTGCGGCCATTCAGAAGCAGCAGGATGATGTTTTGCAGATTTCCCAAGAAAAGGCATCCTCAACAGGTATTATGGGCACCGGATCAGACTATAAAACGGCTTCATCCACACAGAAAACCTAAACGGGATGACATCACTAGATCGCTTTGGCAAGAGGTGGTCGCAGCTGAAACAGAGGTTGTAGCTCCTGATGATAGGTCCATTGACCTAATCGCCTTCATTAACAAACTAACAGTAAAAGGAGTAATAATGCTCTATGCCAAGTGGTGAGAAAAGCTGCGGCAATGGAAGGATGCGTCCGAAAAGAAGGCTGTCACCTCTGCACAGAAAATGGAAGCAGGAACGCACACCGAAGAGTACAACACCAAAAGCGTCTAACCGTAGAGACCAAACACTATTGCGCAGCCGGGAATGTGTTGAATTTTCCTTATTCAGCCTGACAAAAGGCAACGACGAGATCTGCGCCAGCAACTCAGCGAGCGCATGAGCTTGTTCTGAGAAGACGACGAGAAGCCATCTTTTTTCCGTTCTGGGTTTATCCGGATGACATTAAACGTCTGTCCGAGTTTTTTAGCTTGTGCTAAGTGCTCAGTTGGTCACATATCTCAACACTTTAAACGGTAGATCACTTTAAAAGCGCATCTTTGCTTACCTTGAGTGGTCTTTAGGTGGCTTGCTTAAAGAGACGTCGCTTGCCCGCTTATGTAGAACAGTGGCTACTGGGCTCGACTGCTGACCCGAAGGTAATGGGTTTGATTCCGGCCACGGGCCATTGCTTTTCTATGGACGCGAAATGGGAGAGGCCTCTGTACTGTGCGATGTCACTGCACGTTAAAAAAACACCAGTGGGTCAAAATTTCCGGAGCCTACCACTACAGAGTTCCTCATAATCATATTGTTGTATTAAGTAAAACCTCGCACAATACTATTAAACAGACGTAGCTTAGCGAAACACTGGTCGCAGTTGGTGCTCCAAGCCTTGTGGTAAATTCTAGTACAAAGCACGCTGTCAATCAATTCCCGACACCTTTGTCGCTGCAATTGGAGCCGCTAGGGCATGCTACAGCACAATATTTTTGCCTGCTTCTAATGTTGCTCCAACCTTTGTGCTCGCTTACGACAGCTCGTGGTAACAAATAGAAGTTGCTAGGGATTGTTCTTTTTGTATTAACTGTCAACACTGCGCACTGCCCATACACGAAAGCATTTTCGGCTGTTTTTTCGGCTAAGTGTTACTCCCTTTTCTTTCTTGTAAAACACTGAGTAAAGTTAAAAATCTGTGCGTACTTTCCTTGAGTGGTAGGGTCACCAAAAACAACGTCACATTCTTCCACACTGGTATATGTCTTAGATTAAAAGGTTTATTTACCCCCCCCCCCAAAAAAAGAGAAAATAAAATAAAGAAAGGTTTGAATTGGTCTGGATCATGGGTACCATAAAGGTAAAAAAAAAGTATTAGCCGAAGCGTAGTAAAGTATACGCACAACAAACTTGAGATGTTTTCTCAAGATCAAACGTTTTAACAGGCACCACCCGTTTCCTCGTAAACCTTTTAGTATGTGCTAAGGCTGCTTCTTGCGTCCAAATTGTTTTAAGTGCACGCCCGTGTGTGTACCAGCGTAAGCCATGGATCTATGTCAATAAATATGTTCAATTCAACCTAGCTGTGTTTAAAGAACGAAGAAGATCCCACCCAGCTACAGAAAAGAGAACCAAACCCACGATTGAACATTCACTTTGTAGGTTTCAAGGTTCCTGCGTCACAATAATACTTCCAAAAATATCGACAGATCTTTTGAAAAAAAATGATTCTCTTTCATAGCCTGAAGGTGAGGGTTTTATTATTGCTGATTTCCAAGAAGATATCCCTTCTTATGTATTGTCATGGGGCCGTGACGTGGCCGAAGGGAGCAGGCTGCAGGTCGGATAATGAACTGTTTATTTGAGTCGAAGTTGTGGCCACGTAAAATGAAAGTCAGATTACAGCAAGACGCTGGCACTGATAGCCGCGAGCAGAGCATCGGCCGTCAATGAACTGAGAAGTGGTGAAGCGCGTCGGCATTTATACACTTGTCATCAGATGTTCTAGCGTTATCGCTATCGGCGACGTAAGTTCCAGAATAATCAGTAATGTACAAGAGGTGGGCGTAATCTGAACAAAATGATCTACTACAGCGTCGAGGCCTTTCGAACATCGTAGGCGCGGTTTGCGCTGAACGTACTGTAACGGGATGATAACAAAACTTGGGGAAAGAAGCGTGGCATTATTTTGAAGACAATTAAGCCCTACAATAACTGTTGGCAGGAAAAAGGAATATGCCACGTACAGAGATTTACGTGAGAAGCAGTAAACAATTGACTGTAGACGAATTTCTCAGCCCGTTGAAGGCTGAAAGTTCACACATGTAGTTCTCAGCGCGCGTTGTTTTGACACTTCACAATGGGTGCTTCTTTTGAGATAAAACGGAGCACACATTCCTAGACATAGATGCTATCGAGATTAAATATCTCAGATCATTCCGAAGTCTGCATGAACAACACGAGGCAGCTATGTAACATGCGCAGTCACGCAAAAAGCGGTGGTGGTTTTTCTTCGTACGCCCAGTAGCCAGTATCAGTGTTGAACTATGACCAATGGCGTGCCCCTGCATCTCTCTTCATTTCCGTGATATTTTTTTTATTAAAGCATAGCACTACATGCTTCAGGGGTTAACAAATCAGACGTAGCGGTTGTCAAACTCTACGGTAAAGAAAAAGCAATAAATATTGGTAAATGCTCACCTCGTACGCAAGTGAATGGAGGTACACCCGTGGGCGTAGGAAATGGCAGATGGCCTCATAGTCAAATCACCTAATCAATGGCGTCGTTGTGTTACTCCATAAGCCCGTTCCAAATTGAAGTATGTGAAGTCATGAATGAGGACATGCCACGTCGTCATCAGATGACGCCATTTTAAGACATCTACACTTGGACACAAAGGAGGCCATTCTATGAGGTAATTGAACACCGGGTGAAGAAAAGAAAGCTTCAGAGGTGGAAGAGAAGGGCGCGAAGAAGAAGCACTACAATAAGAAAAACAGCGTCAGAGTATTTCATTGAATGTTTCATGCGATCATAGGCTTTCATCCTGCGTCCCCCAGGTGGTCGAAATTTCCGGAGCCCTCCACTACGGCGTCTCTCATAATCATATGGTGGTTTTGGGACGTTAAACCCAACATATCAATCATATCAATGAATATTTCATCCTGTGTCGTCCTTAACGTCACCCAAAGGGACAGTCAGCGTTTTGGTTCAGCGAAGTCCTCTCTATAACAAAAAAAAAGTCACAGCTTTGCCGCAGACGCAAAGCGGTAAACGCGAAAGCAACATATTGGGAGGTCACGTCCAGATTAGTTAGCAGATCGAAAGGTGCCCCGTGTTTCTCACGCACAAATGACGCATAAAACGTACTCACAGGTACAAATGAACGGAAATAATTTTCCCAGTTGTTACTTCGCTCTGTCTGAAAAGGGCGTCCTTTTAGCAAGCAAATGGGGAGTGTACAACGATTACAGTCACCTTTATGCGCCTGGTAACTACAACAGAATCGTTCCAGTGAAAGCCAAAAGCGTACGATTGTCCCCACCGCGAGATAAGCAAGCGCACACTTGAGCGCCCACCTTGCCCTCTCGCCACGAGGTAAAGTACGCGTGAGAGCTGAGAGCGCGTGCCGCCGCATCGTGCCAATGTGGTGACGCGCGCTCATTGCGCCATCTCGCTGGTAATGCTGAAAACACGATAGTTTCCTCCGAGATGTTCATCTTTAGGGGAAAGTGGTATATTCAAATAGCTTGACATTTGAACCTCGAAGGAGGTGCTCCTTCATGGCGAAGTGGCTAACGCCTCACACTCACAATTGAGAGGTCCGACGTTCTATTCTGCGTGCCGGAGTGTTCTGTTTTTTTTTTCTATTTTCATATAAATAGATAAGTATACACATATAGTAAATGACGGTGACGCGACGCCGGTGGCAAAATTCAGCTGACAGTCTTCATATAATTTCAGTCGCAATAAATTATTATAAGTATCTTTGCACGGTTATTGAATTACGAAAATCTATGAAAGGTCAATCATTCAGTAATGCTAGAATATAAACTAATAACTGTAGGGATAAAACAAAAACAAAACAGCTGCTATACGGGGTGGGCTCACTGGTGAACTTCTAAATATTGGGCACAAGGCCCGCCACTAGAGGCGCGAGCGCTGCAATCACTTTGACGTGCATGGTTGGATAACGCGATATCGCCTCGCTCTGGCGAAGGTAAGCTGACGGTTCGATGCGTTGTTTGTACCGTGACTTCGCGGTGTTTTCATTTTTGAAAAGCGTTGTTTTTCTGTGACTTCATGTGTGCGGACTTCTGCCGGCCACATAATCCGGAAAGTTGGAGTAAAAGTTACCGGCGGTGTGCCACAGTGAGCTACGTACATGGGGGCACTGGCACGGCTGCTGGTTTTGCCACTGTCACCTCTCTCTTTCTTGTTGTGGTTGCTGATTCGAGCTTATGGTGTTTGAATGAGCACCGAAAAGCAGAACTTTTCAGCTTCCGCACGAGAGCCTCCTTCACAACAAAAAATGAATATGTGAACAATCTGATTATGTATATTTTAAAATAGGACGTAGGTGTGTACAGTCTGTTTCACACTTAGAGGAACTCTCGGAGCGTATGGCATCGCGGTGCGGCCAGGGCTGCAGTCATGCGCCGGCAGTAGCTCATGCATGCGGAGGCACTTGGGCAGCGTATTGTTAAACCACATTGTCTGGGACAGCGGCGCGCGCAGGCCACATTTTTTTCGGGCAGCCGGTTGATTTCATCGTTCAGGCGGGAATCATATCGATATTTTGTACTATGCGTTGTGCGTTGCCAACCTATCCACCTTCATTGGGGATAATGGGGTTCTATAAACAGTGTTTGACTACGCATGTTGTTTGCTTTTTCGAAACGCCGTGGTACTGAGTGCGTTCACATATATTTATGCTTTGTGTGTGCACCGCAGTACTCTGCGACGAGGAAAACGATAATGACCGTACCATTTGTGATAATTATTTCGCTGCAAAAAAAAAAAGCGATGCACTCTAAAGCGACTGCCATGCAGCTATGCGTATTCAATACAATCAAACAATCGAGAACGAGTTCAGGAATGCCGTAGGTCAAGATAACGACCCGAACGTGCTTCTAATCGACGAGGTTAATTACGTGAGGCAGCACACACTCGCCAGCGTGAAATTAACGCGTAAAGCTTCCAACTTAACTTAATACCCATTCATATGTCCAGCGGCAGCGTTAATGGCACTGACTTTGGAGGGTATTGAGGCGTACAGTGACACGATCAGCGATATCGGCCCAGTTCTTTCAGTAACAAAAAAAATCGCCCGTTGGGTGACATTGTGGCGATCGCGCGCCGCCGTGGCAGACCGTTCAAGTGTTCAGCATTACGCTCCCGAAGCATCTGGGCACGCGCGAGGGCTGCCGGCGCGCGACTGCCGTACTGGCCACATCATTGCTACATCGCGTTGCCACGTGCTACGAGATTTCCCCTAAGTGTGAAACAGACTATACATGTGGGTGAAGTTGCCTTTATTACATTCAAGATTGTACGCCATTATCTCAATTCTCAGAGATTCAAGATATAGCCCGAAAGTTCAGTTCTTCTTCCTTTATTTTTGGTAATTTTAACCTATTTTGGTCTAGTTGTGGTCTCTTGCTTCTGCGTGTTCGGCCAGCCCATTCGACGAAACCTTCTTTCTTGCATCATACGTATACCGCACGAGTGTTTTCTAAAGCTTACTTTTCTCGCCAAGTCAACCTTACCGCAGTCTGTGCCACTCCCACCCTCCTCCCCGGCTGTCCGTCTCCATATGTTTACCCGACCACACAGGTTTCTATCCGCCAGTAGCGTAGCCAGGGAGTAGCACACCAACTCCCCCCCCCCCCCTCTCTAATTTTTCCCATAGTGTAGTATAGTGCACAAAATAATGATCTACCCCGTTTGCTTGCCCGGGCCCAATTCTAATCAAGGTTGTGCCCCCTCCAAAAAAAATTCTGCAAACACCCGTGCCATCTGCCTCGTCAGCTCACAGAGTTCCTCTCTTATAAATTACGTCCGTAGAATGGGCCCATAGCCACAGAGAAACATTCTCACATAATGAGCGGACACTCCCGTAGGGCCCTGCGGCCAAGCTGCTGCGCTGCTTTCAGCGCCACGAGTGGCTGGTCAAACCTGATAACGTCTTCAGCATAAATAAAATAACAAAACGTTTTCCTTCCAGCACTGGGATTTGAACCCCGCACCCTCATTCTCCGCAAGCAAGTGTGTTTATCACTAGGCTGCACACCCATACTTTCAGAAAGGGAATGCGTGTAGAGTACAACTAAACCACATGAAGGCGTCTTAAAAAAAACAAATGTAGCAAGACACCACCTTCAAGTAAGACATCACTAATTTTTTTTGTAAGGCATTAAACGTCCTCAGTGGGACATGATGTAGAGCGGATATGTAAAAATGCACAAATGAATAAAATTTCTTCCCAACTCGGTATTTGTTGTCCTCCTGAGGCGGCTATTACATATTGTCACGTTACAACGTAACTGTAACCTGCTGATAATGGCACAGAAGAATGTCAAACTGATCGAACAACGGCAGTACGACTATTGTTTTTTCTCTGCACGCGCATCTTTGTCCTCTTTTGAACAGCGGCACATACAAGCATGCCAGCATCTGTGGAAATAATAGTTTCTTGTACTAGTGGCATTACCCCCCTTTCCAAAGGACATCGTCCCGATGTCATAACATTATTGCCAGATGAAAACACGCACGATAAGCAGTACACAATGGGGTGTTCACAATCACTGTATGTCTACTCAAGGGAGTGTGACGAATAGTCAGCGTTGGTAAAATGGTTTCATCCTCGAAACATGAACGACGTGTGGCTGTTGTGAACGGCGAGATTGACGAGCCATGTCCTCGTCAAGAACCTCGTAGTTCACTTCACTGAGACGACGGAGAACTCTATAGGGACCAAAATAGCGGCGTAAAAACATTTCTGACCGGCCCCGTTGTCGAATGGGAGTCCACAACCATACTCGTTCTCCGGGTTGATAAGAGACATCGCGACGACTAGCGTTGTACCGCAGTGAGTCGATGCATTGTTGCTTATGGATTCGTTCGACTGCAAGCTTACGAGCCGCGTCTGCCAGTCTGATAAATTCGTTCGTCTTGACACTAATTTGGTGTCTATCTGGTAGAAGCATGGCATCCAGCATTGTAGTGACCTCCCTGCCATGAAGCAACCGGAATGGTGTGAATCCAGTTGTTTCTTGCACAGCGGTGTTGTAAGCGAACGTGACGTAAGGGAGGATCTCATCCCAGTTTTTGTGGTCTTGGTCAACGTACATGGATAGCATGTCAGCGATCGTCTTGTTTAGTCGCTCTTAAAGGCCGTTCCTTTGTGGGTGGTATGCAGTAGTTTTTCTATGTGTTGTGCCGCTAAGCTGCATGACGTCTTGTATCATCCGGGCGGTAAAAGCTGTGCCACGATCAGTTATGACAACTGCTGGTGCTCCGTGTCGGAGGATGATGTTTTTCATAAAAAAGTGGGCGGTCTCAATGGCGGTGCCACGTTGTAATGCCTTCGTTTCGCAGTAGCGCGTCATGTAATCAGTAGCGACTACAATCCAGTGGTTGCCGTCACGAGACTTGGGAAAAGGTCCGAGTAGATCCATGCCTATTTGTTGAAACGGTTTGTGTCGGAGGAGCGATGGGCTTCAAAAAGCCGGCTGGGCGCTGATGTGGTGCTTTACGGCGCTGGCACTCATGACACGTCTTCACGTAATGCTTCACGTCTCGGCTGAGCTTAGGCCAGTAGTAGTGTTGGCGAATCCGGGCCAAGGTACGTGTATATCCCAAGTGGCCTGAGGAAGGCTCATCGTGACAGGCGGACAAGACATCGGCTCGTAACGCTGGCGGGACAACGAGCAGATACTCAGTTGCGTAAGGGTCGAAGTTTCTTTTATAGAGGATATTTCTGCGGACGCAGAACGATGATGACGAGCGGGCGAATGCTGGTGGTGGATGCGGCGTACGGCCTTCGAGATATTCGATGAATTGTCGAAGCTCGGAATCGTTCTTCTGCTGTTCAGCCAAGTCGGATACACTAACCGCGCAGAGAAAACGGCCGTCGAGATCGTGATCACCTGGCGCTGTTTTGAGAGGAGCTCGGGAAAGCGCGTGTTTGCTCAAGGCCCCACACGAAGGGAACGTCGTCTTTTGTCAGACGAGTGAGGGGTTCGGCAATGTTTGCAAAATTCTGCACAAAGCGTCTGTAGTATGCGCAGAGGCCTAAAAATCGACGCACATCACGTTTGTTGGTAGGTGGTGGAAAATCTGCGACAGCCAATGTTTTGTCTGGGTCCGGCCGAATACCGTCAGGGCTAACAAGGTGACCGAGGAACTTCAATTCGTTGTAACCAAAATGACATTTTTTGCTTTCAGTGATAGGCCTGCCGTGCGAATTGCAGCAAACACAGATCTAATTGATTGATTGATTGATATGTGGGGTTTAACGTCCCAAAACCACTCTATGATTATGAGAGACGCCGTAGTGGAGGGCTCCGGAAATTTAGACCACCTGGGGTTCTTTAACGTGCACCCAAATCTGAGCACACGGGCCTACAACATTTCCGCCTCCATCGGAAATGCAGCCGCCGCAGCCGGGATTCGAACCCGCGCCCTGCGGGTCAGCAGCCGAGTGCCTTAGCCACTAGACCACCGCGGCGGGGCCAAACACAGATCTAAGTCGTTGCAAATGCTGCTCAAACGTTTGGGAGAAGACAACGACGTCGTCTAAGTAAACAAGGCATGCTTCCCACTTGAGACCGGAGAGCACTGTATCCATCATCCTCTGGAATGTCGCAGGGGCAGAACACAGACCGAAGGGCATCACCTTGAATTCGTACAGACCATCAGGCGTTATGAATGCTGTTTTCTCTCGGTCGCGTTCACCAACTTCGATCTGCCAGTAGCCACTGCGTAAATCCATAGAGGAGAAGTATCGGGCGCGTCTGAGGCGGTCTAGTGAGTCGTCGATGCGCGGAAGCGGATAAACGTCTTTCTTTGTGGCTTTGTTGAGTTTGCAGTAATCGACGCAAAATCGGAGAGTGCCATCCTTCTTTTTTACTAGTACGACGGGGGACGACCATGGACTGTTCGAGGGTTGGATTACGCCATCTTCGAGCATCTGCTTCACTTGAGAACGTATAGCCTCTTGTTCCTTTTGTGATACTCGGTAGGCGTGCTGACGTATGGGTCTCTCAGCATGGTCAGTGACAATGCGGTGCTTTACGGTTGGCGTTTGTTTTATCTTGGATGTAGACACGAAACAGTCGCTAAACATGCGGAGGATACAGCGGATTTGCTCTTTCTGTGCACATGACAACTTCGGATTGACATCGACTGTATCGGCTACCGCGGTGTCACTTTCAACAGCTGTAGAAATTGGGGCTATCGTCGTACACGCTTCATCGTCAATGGATTCGAAATGAGCGATAGTTGTTCGCTTGGCCAAATGTTGGTATGCTCCACTAAAATTGGTGACCAACAACTCAGTCATCCCACGTTTAAATTGAATTATGCCGCGGGCAACACAGATTTGCTGAGACAAGAGCACCGAAAGGTTGGCTTCAGCGATACCACGGCTGTCATGGTCTATGTCGCCCTGTACTGTAACGAACATACTGGTGCGTGGCGGTAGTGTGACGGTGTCGTCGACAATGCGAAGCGCAGTCTTCTGCGGATTGGTATCTCTAGACTTCGGGCCATAGTCGTCAGCAAACGTTACGAGGCAGTTTCGAAAATTTATAACAGCGCCATGCTCACGAAGGAAATCCATGCCAAGGATAACTTTCCGGGAGCATTCGGGAAGCACAACAAAAGAAGCAACGAACGTCGACTCACAGATTTGCAGCCTTGCGGTGCATCTCCCGATTGGTGTCAAGAGATGACCACCGGCTGTCCGAAGGTTTGGTCCATGCCCCCAAGGAGTCGTGACTTTCCTGAGCTCAGCCACAAGTTCAGCGCTGATAACTGAGTAGTCGGCACCGGTGTCAACCAGAGCAGTCACTGGATGGTTGTCGACACGAATGGCAATGTCAGCAGAAACGGGTTCGTCAGCGATGTGTGGTGTCGGCTGAAAGGAATCGTCGAAGGGCGGTGGAAGGGTCGGAGGAGGCTGTTTTAACGATAGGTTAACAGCGGTCCCACCCCCGGAGGCCGCTGATTCTAGTTTCCCCGGCGTGGACTTGGGGACCTAGCGGATCGTCTCGCAACAACATCGGCGAAAGTGGAGTATTGATTCGCGGACGTAGAGCGTCGAGGAGACGGAGAGCGTGATTGGCGTCGCTGAAGATTCGGAGACGGTAGACTTGCCAAGTATTCTGCGATGGCGCGGGGTCGTTCGCCGTCCCTGGGCCGACGAGCGTCTGGCCGAAATCCAGGTAGGCCCATCTGTCTGTACGAGCACTCCCGGTACAAGTGACCTGGCTCACCACAGTGGTAGCATAGTGGCCGATTGTCGGAAGCGCGCCACACGCTAGATTTCCGCAAATTAGGTCGCGGATTCTCATAGTGTGGTGGGCCCGAGAAGTACTGCGGCATCTGCGGGCAAGTCGGTTGTTGGTTTTCATAGCGTGGCCCGCCCGAGAAGTGCTGTGGCGTCTGCAGGCTAGTCGGTCGGGGGAAATAGCTGGCTGCCGATGCAGGAGTACGTACAGCTTCCGCGTACGTTAGCAGAGGAGCTTCGGTTGGAGGTGGCGCTAATGGTCGTACCAGCTGCCGCACCTCTTCACGGACGACGTCTGTCAGAGCAGCCACTTGAGGCTGTGAAGGCACTGCGTGAAGCTTTTGCAGCTCGTCGCGTACAATGCTACGGACTAGCTCAGCAAGGTCTCTCACGCTCGTGACATCGGGTGTTACCAAGGGTGCTGACAGACATGCAAGGTTGTCGGACCGCTCATACTGCGAAGACCGCTGTCTAAGCATTCGCTCCATCGTCGTCGCTTCACGGAGGAATTCTGCCACGGTAGCTGGTGGGTTTCGTACAAGTCCTGCAAACAGTTGCTCCTTGACACCCCGCATCAGAATGCGCACCTTTTTGTCTTCCGTCATTTCAGAATCCGCTCGACGGAACAGACGAGACATCTTCTCAACGAACATGGCCACGCTTTCATTGGGTCGTTGATTGCGAGAATTGAGGAGACGTTCGGCTTGTTCTTTCCGGTCAGCGCTACCATACGTGTTCCGCAGCTGAGCGCAAAACACTGGCCAGGTTGTCAGGGCGGCCTCGGGATTCTCGAACCATATACGCGCCGAATCCTCCAGGTAGAAATAGACAAAGCGCAGTTTCCGGTGCTCGTCCCACTCGTTGGCGACGGCGACTCGATCGTATTGGTCCCGCCAGTCTTCAACGTCTTCGTAGGGCTCCCCATGGAAAGGCTTTGGCGTTCGAGAGGCTGGTAGCCATGGTGCTGGCGGAGTCGCGGTCTGTTCAGTCTGGCTTGCAGTTGTCGCATATGCCATGGTTCTGGAGCGTTCCGGAAGAGGGCTGAACTGGGGTGGTAGGCCTAGTTGCCGCCGACTGCGTCGAAGGTTGGCTGTTTCTACTGAGGCGTCGATGTTGGGACCGAGATCTTCCTCGTGGTAACAGTGCATAGACTATTACCCAGCGCCTCCACCAGTGTCACGTTACAACGTAACTGTAACCTGCTGATAATGGCACAGAAGAATGTCAAACTGATCGAACAACGGCAGTACGACTATTGTTTTTTCTCTGCACGCGCATCTTTGTCCTCTTTTGAACAGCGGCACATACAAGCATGCCAGCATCTGTGGAAATAATAGTTTCTTGTACTAGTGGCAATATGTTAACAGAGGAGTACAAGCGAGCATAGGCACGACATCTTGCGTTTGGTCAGATTCTTTTTTTCTGGGTCAATGAAGGCACTAGTGGCCACTCTTTACATAGTATATTTCTCTATGCCATAGCCACTGTCACTTCCTTTGAATGATGTTTTGGTCTACAGGAGATAACGTGGTCAGCTTCAAAAACTGGTCCATCTTCAAAGAACTGTCAGGCAGTATCACACAGCTTATAAATGAAACTGTGATAAAAAATTAGACACTAGTGATTTCACTGAAACTTAAAATTGCCGTTTAGATCACGGTACGTGAGACCGCACACCAGGCTCATAAAAGGGCGCAAAATAATACGGATGACTTATCGCATGTTTTATTAAAACCATTTACCAGTAGAAGCTCTGTAACTGAACCAACCATTTACAATTCGCTTTTGCCCATGTGTGGATTGATGGCGCTCAAATCTGCATCAAATGAACACCGTAGAAATTTGGCGCAAGAAATATTAGTCACGCCGCAGAGAAACGTTACAGCTCTGAATGAGGCACGCACGTGCGTAATTCTCACGTTTTTCCACAATCATAACAGCGAGGTAGGGGCTGGAAGAGCACTGTGCTGCTTCCCACAAAGCGGGGCATCCGCTTGCGCTGTAATTTGTAGAGCTAAGTGCGCTAAACAAAACTGTAAGTTTGCCCAGGCTTGTCATGTCAACCACAGCGCGTCTTAAGATTGAAACCTACAATCAATGAAATAGTGGTGGCAAGCTTTTTTTTTCAGTGAATATAACTTTGTTTACCTTCATTGCCGAATTAAGGCTTCATTTCGACAAGGAAGGTCTCGTTACCTTTTACAGAAGCAGCGTGCTCGGCTTCCGTGGTTTTCATTTCAGTTGCCACAGCAGATGACGCCGGCAGTCAAGCATTGCTAGAAGCACAACGCTTTTCCAGGGTGGTAATCGAGCACTTCGTGAAGTGAAGGAAAAAGTTGGAACAATATTTTGCCAATTTAGTTGAGTAAAGTACTACAAGAAAAATATTATTAAAAAGACACAAGAAAATATTTGTGGGCTGTGCGCGGGAGGGCAGCAGAGCAATACAACCACGCACGTCACAGGGATGTCTCCACATGGTGGGGCCACGGTATATCCTCGTGCCCGATACTAACTAAAAGTAATTTTATGCGAAGTATATAGTGTTTCTTTTTTTGCAATCTTGCACTGCTCTTGCACAAGGTTACGTGCTGTCTAGTTTTTTTTCCGATTGCAGCTGAAAAGGTAAGCATACCTGAAAACAGAATTTGGCAAAAAAGAGAGCTGTTGGTTGTGGCCTTGCAGGTTTAATGACCATTGACGCATATTTGCAAACACCACTTCAATGCGCGTCCGGCATGCATTTCAAAATCGAAATCTTCTTATTCTTCATGATAATATGCTAGCTCGGTTGGTTTTTTTTGGCGCGAGACTCACAAAGGGGAGGAGATCACATGTCAATACTTTTACAACGTCGTGGCTGTGGACACTAGAATACCCTAAATGCGCTAGCTTCCACTTATAGGCCAGGGTTGATTTGTTCACGTTTCCAAGGTAAAAAACTTAATTATTCTATTACATGGCATCCCTAACTAAGCGGGTTACATTGACATCTCAACCCATATCGAAGAAACGTCACGCGTGAAAATGAGGAAAAGGATTTTTTTTAGTTTTGTCTTGTTACATCGGCGCACACCAATGAGATAAAGTGCTAGGCAAATGGCACTATAACAACCGTCTTTAGAACTTCGGAGGCCGTTATTGTATCCCGCACACGCCGAAATTGAGAAATAACAAGTTTTTTTGTTTTGTTCGCTCTTTCCACTAGCATTCGTTCTTCATCCGGAATTCCTGTGCCGTTCAGCGGGAGTTCTTTGAGCGACCGTAGCGTAAGACTTACGGTGCTAAAACAAAACAAATAACAGCGCTGAATAGTGAATACGAACAAATAGTTTAATCTTGTGTCTTCAGCTTCATGAAACACGCAAGCGTCAGTTGGTGTGAGCGAGTGTGCTAGATTGCATGACAGCGCCTCGAGAAGAAAAGGCAGAATGTCGGCGCTGGATTTATATTAAAGCACTCCTGTCGTTCTTGACGCACACGCACTCACTATTATTTGTTTACTCGCCCAGTGACTCTCTTCCTTGCTCACAGCGAGAGTTTTATATGTTTCATTCGTCCTTTCTCAGTGCAGGAAGATTGGTAATTGAAGTTAGAGAGTCCTAGAATGGGATATAGCCAAGCTGCTAAGGAAATAAGGGATGAAGACTGAGGGACCAATCACTTAGATGGTGAGCATTTCAACAATTGTTTTTTGAGTAGTTATTAAAATTTTACAGTGGCCGGTGTGAGACTCGCGCATGTCAAGCCGAAAATTCACAAGAACAAGGGTGTTCAGGGCGGGAGAGCGATATCGTGGAACTATTGAAGGGGATATGTTGGAAAAATTGATCAAAATGATTTGGTAAGCCCAGCAACACATAAAATTAGTAGAATTTTACAGACAACTCATTCGAATTTGCCATGGGCAGACAAAAGACTAGACATGCGCAACCGGTCATAAACTTGCCATTCCATGCCACACTTCAACCAAATCTGAGTGATCTGTTCCACTGACCTGCGTGAATGATCAGAGTGATCATGCAGGAGGAGCTGCAAAATTTCTCTTTCCATCGTCACCTCAAGTGGATACCATTCCCGACGGTGTGCGCCAGGAAATCCAGCAGTACCTTGGCTTTCCTTGGCCAGTGTAACCGACGCTAGTCCTGAGTCACGCTATAAGAACAGACGCACCGTGACTGGAGAGACCACACGACGCTGCGGCAACTGTAGCGTCTCATAAGCAAGTGTAACTGTCAGTTCAAGCGCACGAATAAACAGAAAGGAAGAGAGGACAAGCGCTTGTCCTCTCTTCCTTTCTGTTTATTCGTGCGCTTGAACTGACAGTTATACCATGCATATCCATTTAGCGCAACTTTCAATTCTGTTGCAATTAATAAGCAAGTGCCGTTTTATTATTAGACCGCCAGTATGGGACGCAGCCCAAGGTTGCTTGACAACTACATAATGTCCGCTGCACCTCCCTTTCTTGAAAATGGTGCGTTGGTCAATACTACATCTCGACGATCTGCTTGAACTGCTTGTCGTAGCACACCAACTTCGGCGGACATGTTCTCAGAGATCTTCGAACAGGCTGTGTGTTGAAGTGCTGTCTGCGGTGATGTCTGGTTCTACTGGGTCGGTTACGAAAGTTAACGACCGAGCACTGTCATGGTAATCTGGCTCAGTCGTTCGAGGCACTTCCGAAACGGGTCTTGGCTGCACATCTTTTGTCATCCCATCATTGGATAGGTTTCTAAAACTGAAGGCTTCCGATGTGGGTCGTAGATGCTGTCTATTTCGCCTGTACTGCTACCGTTCTCAGATAGTACTCTGTAAGAACGAAGTGCAACCTGCTCAAGCACCGTCGCTTTTCTCGACCATACCTTCTTATCTCTGAGGCGAATGATGTCACCTGGCTGAAGTTTTGAAAGAATTCCCTTCGGTGAACCACGTTTAGGCCGTTTTGTGACTTTCTAGGTTGCCAGGTGGATGAAAATCGGGAAGAACAGTCCGGAGGTGGCGATTCTTTAGAAGTTCACCAAGGGAACTACCACTCTCCAGGGGGCTTGTGAGCTAATTCAGAAGGCCTTGGTAAAAGTCACCTCCTGAATATTGGGTCTTCTTCAGAATATGGTTTAGCACTTGTACGCCTTTTTCCGCGTGTCCATTTGAACGTGGAAAGCGCGGACTCGACGTGATATAGTTGAAGTCGTATGGCACCGCGAAGCACGCAAGCTTTCTAGATGTAAATTGTGCTCCATTGTCACTGAGAACTTCAGCTCGTACTCCGTGCCTAGCAAAAATGGACGTCTATTTGCGTATCAGTTCTTGTGCTGAAGTACTCTGTAGCTCTTGAACCTCGGGATAATTGGAGTACGCGTCGTAGAGCACCAAGTACATCTTACCTGCATATTGACATAAATCTGTCCCAACACAAATTGATGAAGAATGCGGGATTTCTCTCATGAGAAGTGATTCTCCATGTTGGGCATATGCAGTGATCTTGCAAGTTTTTCATTTGGTGATTATGTTCCTATTATCTTGAGTCATTCCTTGCCAGAACATCAAAGGCCTTGCTTTCGCGAGTGATTTGTTTATACCTAAGTGGCCTTCATACATTCGACTCAGCATTTTTTATCGTAATCACCGTGGTATGACCACTTTAGCTCCTTCATATAACAGCTTTCTAATTACCGACAATCTTTAGCCGTAATCTTTTTACGGACCCGTAAGCGGTTGCTCCTGCTCAGATTGAATTACTCCGATCGCATCTGTGAGAATTTCATTGGTTGCGGTCTCTTCGTCCAGTCTCGCGCTGGTTTTATCACTGACCAGACTGAATTGGACTGATACTGCCTGTACCTCCACATCGCTATCATTGTCTTCTGTCACGTTGGAGTGAGGATTTGGAGCCCTAGATAGCATGTCTGGCAAGACTAGAAGTTTACGCGGAACATAGGCAAACTGGTATTCGTATCTCATCAGTCGGAAGAACAGGCGTTGTCGTCGGGGAGGCATGTCACCAATGCATTTTTATATCGAAATCAACGGCCAATGATCTGTTTCTATGAGTCTAATTTTGAACATTCTGAACATGCGAGCTGCTTGCATAAAGAAACCAGGTGGCTCAGCTAAGTTCCCTTTCCATAGAAAACAGAAGCCGTGCGCAGGTGTTGTACATCTGCATCCAACTTTTCCATGAGCTACCACAGATGACAGGCTTGTCCGGAATTCTTTTACACTCATTTTTCACAACGAGCATGCATGGGTTGTGGTGTAAATAAAAAAAATAATAAGTGACATGATTCTCTAAGCGAAACTGAATTTTCAGTTCATTTAAAATGATTTGGAACAATGTGTCTTAAACTAGCAGGATGTACACAAACTAGAGAGGTTGCAAAGAAAAACTTTCTTGACGTTCTTGGCGAACACAGTTGCAACCTTATGAGATATTATTCAATTTCCACATCGCAGATATGTCAAAACCATGCTTGAATTGCACTCTTGCGTAGTTCTTTCACATGCAAATTCAATGATACCACATGCAATATAATGATATGCACTTTCATCAAGTATCCATTGCAGGTAACATATAAAACTAAAATATGAGTTTGATTTCAAATGCAACTAATGTAGCTTTCTTCAAGCTGCTCACATTGAAACGATTCTATCTATAATGTCAAAATTATTGTCCTTGATGTACTATTGTGTTCTGCTAACCTATGGTCATTATTTTCAATCATTCTCGTTGGCTAAAATTGCAGTAGCCCTAACTTAAGCATCAGAGGCTGTCTAATAAAAAAAAGTGGAAATACGTTTAGCAATGTTTCAACACCAAGGTTTAGTCAGGCGGATACAATACTCAATAAACCGAAACAAAATAACAAAGTGTAAACATATTGGAAACAAGCAGGGTAAAATCGATGGTGCTCGAACGCTTAGACTAATGACCGAATTGGTGCTGGCAGAGTAAGGTATAAGAATTCGGTCGCAATTAGCCATGAAATGTTCGTTAGAAAATGCAGTTAACGTTTAACGAATAGCTTGAAATGTACGGGTTGCGGCCGCATCAGGCAATCTATGTCGCAGGCGTATACCACAACTTTGAATTTTCTAAACGAGCTTTATGAACACCTAAGCGTAAGGCAACCTTTGCGAGCCGTACCTAAGACGATGCAACACGCTACACACGAACACGCATCAACTCGAGTATCACGATAGTTTATAAAGACGCGTGCCGGCGCGGATGCACATACCGGCATACATTCAACCACTCGCAGGAAAAAAACTTCTCTAATAGTAGTCATAACGGATAAAAGTACCGTAGCTGCTTAAAATAAAACGTACAGCGTATCAAGCTGCCGTAGACACGTTCACATCAATAGCCCACAAAACGTAAGACGGGCTTGCGCACCCTAGCCATGATCAACGCCTACAGCTGAGAAACGGCCAAGAATTATTAAACGAAAATAGTGGTTACTCGCTAGCAGGGCCCCTCTCCAACACCACTGCCGACCGATGCGGGTGCCATCCTAACTCAGCTCAAATCTGCCGCCGAATTCCCGCTGCGCGTACATGCGCTCCCTGCTTGACATTCCGTACAAAAGAAAAACTCGTCCGTGCTTAAGTTCGCACAACTTTGCCTTTACCCTGATGAAATGCTACAGAAAAATGGGCTTGCCATGTAGACAAAAGCCCACTTATCATGCACATGGTACGGAAAACGTGGTGAACGCAGAGGTAACAGAGCGTGGACAGCAGCATTTTGTTGCCTACCTGGCGAATGCTCCATGATACGAAGCCATATGTCCTCGCTTGAGTGTAGCGCATCTTCGTAATCAGCAGCACTTGCAGAACAGAAGCACACTTCACACACGAGAGAAATCGAGTCAAACGCAACCCTTCAAGAGGCAGTCGTCTCTCGAGCAGCGGGTAGCGCGCCCCATCAAGCAACATGGTTATAGCCGGGCAGACGCACACTGCATTTGCGCATCTTAAATTCCTAATGCTGCCTAAAAAAACTTTGCTATGGTGTTTATTCTGTAAAATATCTTTATATAAGCTGCATAAATACGTAAAGCGTGAAATAACTAGATTAAATGACAAAATTTAAACGCGCGAAATTCGAAACTTCTATTGAAGGTACACAGTGAAAGTGCTCGCCACAAACAAATGAACAACAGCGGTAATAACTGCCACAAAAGATTCATATATTGTGAATTAAAAGTATACAACCGGGGCTGCAGATTTATACGCGCGATATTTTATTGCGACTGATATGGCCTTATATTCAACTAAACAGGTACCAAATACAAAGTATACAATACAATGTGACACGATATATATATATATATATATATATATATATATATATATATATATATATATATATATATATATATATATATATATATATATATATATACATATGAGATCTAACAGACAATGCCAAGGAAGGTATAGGGGAAGTTATTAGGCCAATTGTAAAGTAAATGAGAAGAAATAAATGTGGGTGAAAAGATAACTTGCCATCGGCAGGATCCGCAGGTTCGGATCCTGCCCACGGCAAGTTATCTTTTCACCCACTTTTCTTTCTTCTCATTTACTTTACAATTGGCCTAATAACTTCCCCTATACTTTATATATATAAATATATATATATATATATATATATATATATATATATATATATATATATATATATATATATATATATATATGAGATCTAACAGACAATAATGCCAAGGAAGGTATAGGGGAAGTTATTAGGCCAATTGTAAAGTAAATAAGAAATAAATGTGGGTGAAAAGATAACTTGCCATCGGCAGGATCCGCAGGTTCGGATCCTGCCCATGGCAAGTTATCTTTTCACCCACTTTTCTTTCTTCTCATTTACTTTACAATTGGCCTAATAACTTCCCCTATACCTTCCTTGGCAATATTGTCTGTTAGATCTCATTATTATTGTGTAAAAACACGAAAAACGAGCCCTTAAGTATACACTTGTTTCCCTTATATATATATATATATATATATATATATATATATATATATATATTCTGATGAAGGCCAAACTCTGGCTGAAACGTCGAAATAAACCACGTTGTGACTGCTCATGGAGGATCTACTTAACTACAATATATATATATATATGTGTGTGTGTGTTTGTGTGACGCTATGATGACTTGGAGACACGGCATGGCTCATACACCATGTTTATGCCATAAAGTACTTCTTCTCATCTACTTTTCCTAACCATCCCTGCTTTCTTACGTCACAGGATTCCCCCTACCTCCGAATGAATGCACGGGCTACGAACTACATAGGATAAGCAAGTGGTGCATCAAAAAAAAAAATGTCAGAAATCGCAGTAGGTCCACGCCATATGAAAGTTGCATCAACTTGCACAAAAAATTCACAGGAGAGGGCAGCAGTCCGGTGATATCAAGTGGAGCTCTGGTGTGCGAGGCTGGCTGTTGTGTTCGGGACAGCACAGGAGGAACATCTGTAACGCGGAAATTGGTGATGATACAGCAGTTCTTGCGAGGAATAAGCAAGGTTGGAACGCCTTCGAATGCTTATAGCTCGACTTTTGTACACGTCGGGTTTTTCGTCGTGAATAGTACGCACGGGGCAATACCAGTTTGCGTGTTCATTGGCTGATGGGGTGATGCATTTGTCTTTCTGCAAAACAGGATGTGGTTTTACACCGCTTGTGTCGTTTTGTCCTCTGCTGTTTCAGTCGCTTTGATCATAGGCTCTGTCTTGAACTCTGCTGGAGAAAACTTGTGTGATGTTCTTTTTTGGGGGAAATGTCTTAAATCTGATATCTTAATTGTTTCTGTCGAGGGACACATCTTGAATTTCTCGTCGCTTCACTTGACTCGCTTGTAGACTTTAACCTTTGAGTGATCATCCGATGATGTTTTTGTTCGTCGTTGTCCTTGTTCGTGTAGCCTTTGGAGCCTCCGTTGTTCTTAGACTTACCGGCATTGATAATGTTGCTGCGAAAGGAGCTGAGGTGACAGCCCTTTTTAATCATAATACTGATTTTCAGGGCAACTAAATGAGGGGTCCAGTGGGCAGATAGTAGTCCCTAGGTTGTTGTGCTGCATTTCGGGTAATGAAGGTAATGCTTCAGAGTTGATAGATACATAATCAGGAGCTTCTTCTTTGCTGTTTGCTGCGAGTGGTTCTTGCACCTGATTATGGATGGTAGGTTCAGTGCTTGAGTGATTATCTTCCGAGCTCCGCAGCTCTATCCCAACCGTTGTGAGCGTGCCAGATCTGAGGTGGGCGTTCTGAGCGACAAAAGAGCCAAGCGATGGAAAACCAGGAGGTGGGCCAAGTGTGCTAGATGGGAAGTTAGCAGCTCTAATGCGTGAAGACTGATCTTCCTTCTTCGAGTCGTCATGGGGTTGTTCGGTATTTTACCCATGCGTAAGCTGGTCCACCGTGAACAAGGCGTCCTTATGACACAAACAGCTAACATTAGGAGCCTTAGAAGAGCTGCGTCATAGAAAACCAGGTGGTGGACCATGTATGCCAGACGAAGCATGAAGGGCATCAGTAGGGGGAGCGACGTCTCGTGTCATATGTTGGTGCGACAACTTTGGAAATGCTGACTTTCGCGCAGAAGGGAGGCGCGCTCGATGGTTGAGTTTTTCCCGAAATACGCATGGTCGCCTGTCAGTGAACTCATTTTCTACTTTGTGTTGTGGCAGGGATCGATACATGCTGGGTGTTCGTAAGCTTGAAGACTGATTGTGAAATTGACAACTGAGCACGATTGCCTGTTGATGGTTGGTTATAGGCCAGTCTTCTTCATATTCGTCAGTGTATTCTTGAAATCGGATGGTCATTTCTTCTTTAATCTTTTTCTATGACTCGTCATTTTCGAATATGTGGGTGAAGTAGAATTTGAAAGCCTAACCGGAGACGTAGTCGGTACAGTTAATTACCATCTCCCGTTCCGACCAGGATGCAGCGTGCGCGTGGAGCTCGAATAGGTTGAACCAGTCCTGTACGGGTCTGTCGTCCGTTGATCCGGTGTACTTGGGAATGTCATGGTCAGCTGATGGGGCTGTCATGATGCTGGTCATGGTGTAGAGTTGGGATGCACTTGTGTGGTCACCATTCAGTCACTGCGTCTTGCTGAGGTGTTCGATGATGATGGCCGGTTGATGAAGTGGCTGGCATGTCTTCATCCTGTCGACTCTAGTGGCGCTATGATGACTGGGAGACGTGGCCTGGCTCATACGCCATGTTTATTCAATTAAGCACTTCTTCCTCATCTACTTCTCCTAACCATCCCTGCCTTCTTATGTGAAACGCACACACACACACACTAACACACACACGCACACGCATATATATATATATATATATATATATATATATATATATATATATATATATATATATATATATATATATATATATATATATTTGATGCTAGATGTGGGAGGCGTGGCCTGGCTCATACCTCATGTTTATTCTATTGTCACTTCTTCCTTCTCGGCATCTACCAACCATCGCTTCATACGTCACATGATTCCCCCTCCCCCCGGAAGAGGGCATGGATTACGAACAAGAAAAGTAAACAAGGGGAGGTTGCAAAGTCACATATGTCAAAATTATTTGGTTCTACGCTCCAAGCGAGTTCTGTAAACTTTCAAAGACTTCAGGGGAGAGTGCAGCAGTCCGGTTAACGCAGGAGTTCTGATGAGCGAGGCTGACTGTGGCGTTCTCGAGAAGATAACCGCGTCCTGCACAACTGCACGGACCATGACACGCCTTCAGCAGCTGCGAAGAACGAACGAGGTTTTTTCGTCCTCGTAACATTTGAAGGTCGGACGTCGTACGCGTCAATTTTTTTGTCGTGGGCGCTCTATTCTGTGTCGTGGCGAAGACAGAAGCATTGCTTCCAGCTTGTGCTTGTGAGAACCGAAGTTCACGATATGATGTCTGTGTTCCTGCGTTTTACAAATTGTAGCGTTCAATCAGTTTGCTGGTTTTCTGTGGTGGTATCTCCGTCGGTAGGATCGTACATGATGACTTCATATCTGGTACAGAAGACTGGCTTGACGTTTCCTTCTGCAAATTTGGCTCAGATGTTGACTTGGTCTTTCCTTTAGTTGGTCTCGCTTCTGACGACCATTCTTCATCCGCAATTCTGCTTGTGATTTCAGTTTATTTTGTCGTTGTGCTTGATGTAACTGCCGTAATTTCCGGCGTTTCTTGAGTTCTTGATGACGCTGCTCATGTTGTGGAATCTGACGAGATAGTACTTCTTTACCAACACGAACCTGCTTTTATTTGATAGTTGATGTGATCAGTAAACATTTGGTAGTCGTGGGGTTGTCGTGATTCTCGAAAGAAAATGAAGGTGGTGCACCAGAATCGACAGCAAGGTCTTTGGAAGCTTTTCAAAGACATCCTTAATAGACGCTTGTGGCACAGGGCAGTGCTTGAGAGCTGATCCTTCCGAGCCTACTGTGTTGGTCGGATTCTCAAGTGGCCGGGAACTCGATGGGGACACCGACAAACGCTTGATTTGGTCAAATTTTTCTTGAGTATGTATCTCTGTCTGTGCAAATTTGGAGCTTGGCTATGTATCTTCAGCGTTCCTCAGCTCTATACCAACAGAAGCGAGCGTGTGAGGCGTGAGGGGGGCGTTTTAAGTAACTGAAGAGCCAAGTAACAGAAAACTAGGTGATGGGCCTAGTGTACGAGGCGGGGAGTACGTTGCACTAGATGGTTCGGTAAAACAAGTCCTATGGTGAAGTGATGATGTAAAGGTTGATTTTCGTGCCTTAGTAAAATATGGTGAAAGATTCTTTGTGGAAACATATCTTGATGTCTTTCAGTGAGCTAATGTTTGAATTGGTCTTGTCGGAATGGGAATGGCCGACTAATTTTGGGTGTATTAGTGCTTGACGACTGCTGGTGGTTGTGACAACTGAAATCGGTTGCCTTCAGATCACGGGTTGTAAGCGAATTTTCATCGTAACCTTTATACAGTATGAACATTTATTTCTTCTTTAATTTTTGTGCCACGATTCGTTGTTTTCAAATATGTGGGTGAGGTAAAATTTGAATGCCTCACCGGTGACCTATAGTCCTTCAAGTATGATACCATCTCCAGTTCCAACCAGGATGCAGCGGCGGCGTGGAGATCGAACAGGTTGAACAAGTCCTGTACGGGTCCGTCGTCCGCTTATCTGCTGTACTTTGTGATGTCAAGGTCAGCTGATGGTTCCATCATGCTGCTAATTGCTGTGTACTGCTAGGATATGATTCGGTAGTCATCAGCTGATGGTTCCGTCATGGTGCTAATCGCTGTGTACTGCTAGGAGATGATTAAGTAGTCAATGTGTGGTGAGGGCGGTTCCTTCATGGTGGTAATCGCTTTGTACTGCTAGGAGATGATTCGGTAGTCAACAGCTGATGGTTCCGTCATGGTGCTAATCGCTGTGTACTGCTAGGAGATGATTCGGTAGTCAATGTGTGGTGAGGGCGTCTTGTTGGGAACTGCGTCGATGATGAATGACTGATGAAGGGGCTGGCAGGTCTTCATCCTGCCGACTCGTGTGACGCTACATGCGGAATACGTGGCCTGGCTCATACCCGATGTTTATTCTAACACACACACACACACGCACACACATATATATATATATATATATATATATATATATATATATATATATATATATATATTCACATTACGTCTCGAGTACGTCCGATGGAGAAAGCCAAACGGATGTAAAATTTATTCCAACATTAGTATCCTTCGAATGTCTCCTGGAGACATGTTTAGGACGTGGACGTTCGGACTTTATTCAGATGTCCGAGAAAGTTTCAATGCCCATTGGGAAGTTAACTATTCTACAACAAAAACGTGTTTTTGCCATCATCTGGACTACTTTTGAGTTTGCCCCCTGCCTCTACAGCAGACCTTTCGAAGATGTGAGCGACCATCACGCCTTCCGTTAGCTGGCAAAAGCGAAGGTACCTTCGGATGGTCTCGCATGGCAGCGTCTGCGACTTCAATAATTTGACAATAACGTCGTTTACAAGTCTCGATGAAATCACTCTGACGCCCACGTTATGTCCCGCGCCCCTGTTGATCTACCGCCGCAGGATGACGAGACTGCTGACTACTTGGGAAGCTGAAGCGCTGATCACTTCGCCGAACGATGGTGAGCCGATCCCGAAGTGAAGGGCCTTGTGGAATATCTCTTGGGCAAGGCTATCTTTGTTCCGAGAGTACTCAAGTGAGAGACGGCATTGTTTTTCTAGCGGAATGATATTCTTCTAAAGAAAAACGTCTGGCTACTTTGGGCCAACTATCTCCTCGTAATAACTTCAGCGTTATGCCAAGAAGTAGTGGATGCTCTGTATGACTTCCTGACTGGTGCGCATCTTGGATTTTCCCGCGCACTCAGCAGGATACACGAAAAATACTACTGGCGCCACCCCATACATTTCGAGATTGTCAGTGAGGGGAATACACTACTGACTAGGCCAGCTGGACTTCTGTAGCCCATGAATTTACCTGACTGGTCATTCCAGCAAATCAGCGTGGACCTACTGGGGCCACTCCCGACATCGAATGCTGAAAAAAACTTTATTATCGTAGCAACTATCTAACTCACCTGCCACGCCAAGGCGTGGTCTTTGCCGACAAGCAGAGTCACTCAGGTAGCAAAATTGTTCGACAAAAACATCGTCCTGCGTCAGGGCAAGCTCATTACCGACAAAGGTATGATCCTTACTGCAGACTTAACTCAGGCAATCCTGAAATTCAGTCGGACAAGTCACCGTCTATTACTTAGAGAAAAATGGTCTCACCGGGACTCAAAATAAGACCATCGCCGATATGCTGGTCATGTACGCCGACGTTGAGCCCAAGACGTGGGATGTCATTCTTCCGTACTGGACTTTCGCATACAGCATGACCATACACGAAACGACACTGATGACGCAGTAAAGGTTGGTCTACGGAAAGACTCCGGTCACTATGCCAGATGCCACGACACCCAACGTCAACGACGAAGAAAAAAAATTGCCCGCAGCTTCCCTCGGGGGAACACTGAGGAGGATACGGAGCATATAATTGGTTAACGGGGTGTTAAAATGCGACTTACTTTGGTCGATGGCTAAATTGGTTAACGTGGTTGTGAAATGGGGTGTTAAATTGCGACTTACTTGGATCGATGGCTAAATTGGTTAACGTGGTTGTAGGAGGGGGTGTTAAATGAGTGAACACGTACACACGTATGCGAAAGGGCGGTGCTGGTCGAAGAGACGTCGATCATTGTGTTTGTGGATTCGTTAGAATTCATTTCACCGCGACCTTGGACGTCGACGCGCCGTACAAACCAACCGACGAGCGGCAACTGAGCGAGCGAGCGCCGACCTTGAGTATATATACAGCGCGACGGCGCATGCGCTGTCAGCTGTCGAATGTTCTCGAAGGAGAAGCGCGCGCGCGGCACAGATGGTGGGCGACGGCGCGACGGCGCATGCGCGCGCGTCAGCTGTCGAATGTTCGAGAAGCGGTGCGCACGGCGCGGACGGCGCACTACAAGGCGCGACTATAAGATGCTTCCGCATCTAAAAGGGCAGATCCAACGTACATGGGGAGTCGCTGATATGTGAAGCGCCAATAAGGAAGGTTGGTACTTCACTTTAAAATTACCACAACCCTACGAGGTGGACGTAACCTATGCCATACATGAATTTCATCCCATTATTATCATGTTTACGCCTGGCATTTGTGTTCTGGTATTCACGTCACGTAATACAAAATTCGGTATATCAGAAGCTAGCGAAACGGCCACGAGCACGCCATGAGCGTAGCATGTGTTCATGACTAACATGACACAAATTTAATGATTACTATGTTTGAATGCATCCTTTACCTTCGTCGTTCATTCACGTCACATGATTCCAAATTTGGTATATGTGAAGCTAGCAAAATGGCCACGAACGCATTAAGAGCGTGGCATGTTGTCATGTTTTTACATGACACGCATATTATGATTCTCACGTTAGGTTTTGTCACTAATGTTCGCCATGCAGTTATGTCATACCATACCAGTTTTGCAATATGTCATGTGAACAAAAGCACGGTAAGAACAGCGAAATCGTGATATGTAAATCATGACAATAATGACATGCATGTCATAATTTTTATGTTATGAATAGACACTTACACTCGTCATACAGTCTTGTTGTGTCATTCTAATTTCGGTAGCGATAACATTATCAAAACGATCAGGAGAGCTTAAAGTTGTAGGTGGACAGACAGACAGACAGACAGACAGACAGACAGACAGACAGACAGACAGACAGACAGACAGACAGACAGACAGACAGACAGACAGACAGATAGATAGACAGATAGATAGATAGATAGATGGATAGATAGATAGATAGATAGATAGATACATAGATAGATATATATATATATATATATATATATATATATATATATATATATATATATATATATATATAGATATATAGATAGATAGATAGATAGATAGATAGATAGATAGATAGATAGATAGATACGTTCATTGTTGCCGCAGTTCCCTAAGAAATGCTTCGCATTTAAAATGTTTGATCGCTTACATTCAGTACGTTTACATGTCGTTTATTCGCGCTCGTATTACATTGCATTTTTACATTTAGTTTAGCTGCACATAATATTAAAAACGAAGGCGTGTTATTTCGCTCCCATTTCACAAAATAGTCGGAGCCCTTGTCGGTAAACAACAACAAGCCGGGATCGAAGACAACGCGAGGCGAATTTATCCGTGCCTGCCCATGGCTCCTGCCATGGTCATTGTTGGCCGAGGCAGGAGCCGTTGTTGGCGACTGCGTGCGCTTAATGCGAATGCTCTACGCCTTTCTTGCTCGTAAGTCTGCTGTGTACATATAGCGGTCACTTTGGTCGAAGAATGCATCGAAATAAGAAGACTGACAACCATCCGAATCGAAAAAGTTTCGACCTGGCGTTTTCGAAACACGTACGTCACTGAAAGTAAACATCCTGCGCACGTGTGTCGAAACTCAAATTTTGTGGAAATGAGTGCTCCAACAGTCTTGTCACTGCGCCTGACAACTTGTGCGTGTATAATGATATTCTGTGCTATGAGTCAACGCAAGTGCCGTGATATTTTAAAGCGGCGTTATTGATCGGGTCCTCACCGATCCTCGAAATTGTTCGTGTTGCAAACGCGAACTGCGTGCAGCACCATGGTGTAGTTAAAAGTCTTCGACAATGCTTCTTGTGTGTGTGTGGTTCACCACGTGGACTTTATTGGTGTGTTTGCTTTTTACGAAACGAACACACTATTGCTCTTGTAGCAGTGTTGGAAACGACTTTCTGAGCATGTTGGAAAACGAAGATAACTACGCTCACAGAGACAGCAAAGTCTAATAATAGAACTCACTGCTGTGATTCATGATTTTTACCGCTCTAATAATAATAATAAAAATAATAATAATAATAATAATAATATATTATTATTATTATTATTATTATTATTATTATTATTATTATTATTATTATTATTATTATTATTATTATTATTATTATTATTATTATTATATTAATAATAATAATAATAATAATAATAATAATAATAATAATAATTGCTACTGTTTCACGAGACAAAACCACGATATGAGTAAAAGGCAGGCCGTAGTGGAGGGCTCCAGTACTTTCGCTACTACCTTGGATATTATTACGTGCAGTGAATGCGCACATACGAGGCTCTAGAATTTGCATCTCCATTGAAAATGCGACTGGTGAGGCCGAGATGAAACCACGTCTTTACGGTCAGTAGCCAAGCGCCGTAACCGCAGTAACTGCCATACCACGCCGGCGGACAAATTTTTATTGTGTGCAACGCAATGCGGATATCTGTCAGCAAGTTAGTGCGCTTACCTCGCTTTATTTACTTGAATGGAACGTCGCTGGGTTCCTAAAGCCCTGAAATGAATAATCTCGACAAATGTGGTTCATGAAAACCAGTGCGCACCAATGAAATGACATTGCAGCTCGGCGCATGCACGCGTGTACTTTTTCTCGAGCCTTTGTTTCGCATAGTGGTGCAGTGGCCGACAGTTCGAAGCGTTTCCGTCCAATTCTGTGCAACCACATTTTTCTTCTTATTAGGTTATGTTTGCCCCACAGAATGCAAAATAACTTCTCGCTGTCCTTCGACACGGTCAATCTAAATAGGTTGCGAAAGTCGGAACGAAGAGTGGTCTGAAACCTATTGCGACAGGCATCAACAACTGCGTGACGATTGAAGCGCGACTGGGTGAGGGGGGGGGCAAATAGAGAAAACAAAAAAGTAATTAGACGTTCATTTTCAATAATTATAATTTTATTTTTACAAAAGAATTTGTAGATTACTTTAATAAAGGTTTGGCCTTCGGTATGTGGCTGAGCGCTCATTTTTTTTCGTTTGATTTCAGAAACAGCGAGAACATACAGGCAGTCTGGTATAATGAGCCAACGGACATGCGGGCGTTTCCAGAAATTATGCTCTAAGAACTTTTGTTTAATTCGGCGTGTTGTTTGGTTCGGCGCACTACGAGGTCAACGAGGCATCGCTTACTTTTCCGTGGTGGTTTCGTGCGTGCCTTCAGAAGTTTACTTATTTTTTACGTGCATTTTATAGCTCAACTAGCTCACAGAATGGGTAGATAGCCGCTCCTCTGACTGCCGACTGCTTTCTATGGCGCACGGCCGGCATGCTCTCACCTTTGGTGGCTGTGAACGCGAAAGGCTAAGCAACAAGACGATGTACTCTAAGGTTGCCAAAGATATATTTTGAAAAGTGCTGTCTCGCTGCAGTTGTTTTCAAGATTTGGTCAACGCGAGTTTTGAACTATTATGCTATAGTGCTCGTGAGCAGTTGTCTCACAATTACCTCTGCAAACTTGACCCGCAGGTCGCGGGTTCGAATCCCGGCTGCGGCGGCTGCATTTCCGATGGAGGCGGAAATGTTGTAGGCCCGTGTGCTCAGATTTGGGTGTACGTTGAAGAACCCCAGGTGGTCAAAATTTCCGGAGCCCTCCACTACGGCGTCTCTCATAATCATATGGTGGTTTTGGGACGTTAAAGCCCAGATAATAATCAATACCTCTGAAAACTTTCTTGTTCACATTGCAAGTACGTCACTTGGTGTCACACATGTCCCGTTTATTAGGGAGGCGATCGCCGGGCTAATTCCAAGAGCCGAAGTATCGGCCCCCCGAACCGCACCACGAAAGCGTGGACAATTTAGAAGTGGTCCTTTTTGGCGCGCCAACGGACGCCGGCTGTGGCCCAAAGAACAAGTCAGAGCCGAGAGTTGATAAACAAACAAATTATATTCTCAATAATGGCAGATCGAAAACAATACGCAAAAATGCACACTCCACAATAGTTGCATACAATATGTCACCAATCAAACCAATCAATCAACGTACTACACAATACAATCAGCCACACTCAATACAACGGACACAGACAACAATACGCACTACGATGCAGTCGCATGCATTGAACAACCAAGACACTTAAGGACTAAAGAGATAGAAAACCTATTCAGTCCAAAGTCCTTGGAACAAAAGTCTGAATGATACTCTTCCGAGAATCACTCACTCAAAGTCCAGCGTTGTTGTCGTTCCGTAGCTCTCGAAGTTTCTCTTCCAGGAAACCTTGCGTCCTCAAATGGCCACTCTCCAAGCTTCAAACTTCTTCGCCGGAAATCCGTCGGCTTCACACACGCAGCTGTTGCCCGCGTCTTCGCTCGATAGCGGTAAACCCACGCTCTTGCCTGTAGCTCGAGCCGTCCCTACGGACCAAAAACTTCGCAGACTACACGGCGGAATCTCTACGCACTCTGGCGCTCACTTCCGTCTCCTCCTGATTTCTCGTCTCGGCCGCTCGATTAAATACTTTCCGCGCCACCTTCCAGAACGTTCTCCTCATTTCGTCGGCGCGATGCGCAGCGAAGGCTGGGGAGAGGCACGAGACGGTTCGACTGCCCTCTCCGGAGAATGATTCACTCGGTCTGACCCCGCCTCCTTCGTTCTAGAAAAGTCGCGGCCTTGCTGGGCCGCCGATGTGGGGTGAGGAGTTTCGTCTGTGAAGCCATGCTTCTGCGGGGAGAGCGCGCGCCCGGGAGCCTTGGATGTTTGCTTTCTTTTTTTTTTACTTTTTACCTCACGGCGTTTCTGCCGCCCGTTGTCGCAAGGATTTGGCGGCGCGCTCTTTTTTAGCGCTCGTTCTGTGACACTTGGCTAATAAAATAACTTTGCTTCCTCAATCTTTGTTATTTGTGTTTCTTTTATCTCGCATGCAATTAGCGAGACACAATTAGGGCGCAATAAATTAGCGCATTATAAATGCACGTAGCAGGTGAGCAATTAAGAAAATTTCAATTTGGTGAAAAGTAGGGCAAACTCGCAACGTCGCTATGACTTCCGGTTGTGACATCATATTTTATTTTCATTTTTTACTGTTAGTTGTCACATCCTCACGTAGATTGCGACGGTGGCAACGAGCCGCTGATCACTGGATCCATGGGCTTCTATGAAAGTTACGCTATCCGTTTACATATACCTTGCTTTCGTCCTGTTTCGGCACCCAAACGCACAGAAACAAGGCCTATTCGATCTTCCACAACGAATTCAACCCACAACGTGCATAGCGGAACAGGTGAAGCGTGTGCTCTCCTCCCGGGTGCGGGAACGTTCATGGCGGGGAAGGTCACGTGTCAAAGATCAGCCTGTTGCGCGTGCCGTCGGCTTCATGAAACATCTCAATACTTTTGAATTTATTGAAGGACTTTAGTAACAACGAGTTAGGGAATGTCATCGAGCGGTTGGGTACACCATTTTCTGCTCGGCTGCAAAAAGGCTCCAGTGACCTCTATTTATGAAATTATATTAATTCATGGCTTGGTCGGCATGCAGCCTACGGCAAGAATCAAGACAGCAAGTTATGACGGGCAGAGAACGGAAGCCACAGTATGCTACGCCAGGCAAGTCAACCATGTGGTCATGCACTCGACGCAGATGAATAAGTCGGGCAACACATGTTTTTCGGTGCTGTATATGGAGTGTTGGCATGGCGATTTCAAGATTCGCGTAGACTTTTCACGGTTCAACGGATTAGCACAAGTATTTAAACCGATTATTTTAGCAGGTATTCATTTTGAATGAGTGCATGCGTAAACCCAGTTTTCCACGAGCCCGACTGAGCTAACAGAAGTACAGTGTCGCTGGACTAATTGGCCAAGACAGCAGTGAAGATGCTGTCGGCAAAATGGGCCCAATGAAAGCCCTGAATTCGTTTTGTCTTGGATCTTTTACTTCTGACATGTAGTTCAAACGAATGTCAAGTAATTATAGGCTTCTTCCTGTTCATGAAGCTGTATGTGGTGTTCATTTGAGTCTTTACTTCTGAAAGTGTCACTCAAATACTTGTGATTTATTTATTTATATATTAGTTTATTTGTTTATTTAACAATACTGTAGGTCTTCTGCAGACCCATACAGGAAGCGGGCATACGTCATCACAGGTAACCAATTAGATACAAAGTTCAGGAAATACAATATTTTGAGGGACGATACGGACAACAGCAAAACACTTACAATAGCGGGTACACCAATACTACATTGGTGCTGTTCCCATACGCGAGAAGACGAGAAAAAAAAGAAAAAAAAAGAAAGAGCACGTACTACGCATGAAAACCAATATATATGTGTACAAAGATTATCCAATGCACCACTGCAAAACACGTTTTTCGTTATCGCAACAACAAGAACAGCAAAATGTAACTATACTGGCTCTGTTAACTGTTCCACAAAAGAACAAAATTCATCAATATTTGTTATAATAAGAGCTTCACCTGGTAGCGCGTTCCAAGCGGTGACAGCGCGAGGGAAAAAGGAATATTTAAACACTTTGCAGTGAGCACTGAAGGGACGTATACATTTATCATGGTTCGTCCCACTAGAACGGCGGCCAGGCGGATGAATGTAGTCGTCTCTGCAGATTTTAAGGTGACGGTGAAAAAGGAGATAAAAAAAACTTCATGGAAGCAACATGACGCCGGCTAGACAGAGTTGCTAGGTGCGCTTGATGATGCATGTCTGTTGCACTGTCGCGCCAGGAGTATTTTGAATATATAAACCTCAGGGCCCTGTTCTCCAATTTTTCAAGTTTTTCGCGAAGATAGTTTTGATGAGGGTCCCACACTATACTTCCGTATTCTAGAATGGGCCTGACCAGGGTTTTGTAGGCGGTTAGTTTAACTGCTGAAGGTGCTTTGCTCAATTTTCTATGCAGAAATCTGAGTTGTTTAAATGTCTTGGCACATGTATTGGTAATGTGCTGTTCCCATTTTATTTCTTGCGAGAATGTGACGCCCAGATATTTTACTTTGTCAACTTTCCTAATATGGGAACCATTAAGATTGTACACAAATGACAAAGGTCGTTTTTTCTTGGTTAGACTTATGAACGTGGTTTTAGACACATTTATTTCCATTCCCCACATCTCACACCATTCGGAAAGGTTTTGTAAAGAAGAATTGAGTTTTAATTGGTCCTCAATACCGCGTATTGTAGTGTAAATGACGCAGTCATCTGCCAAAAGTCGCAATGTTACACCTGGTTCAGCACAAGAAGAGATGTCATTAACGTAAACAAGAAATAATGTTGGCCCCAAAACAGACCCTTGAGGTACACCGGAAAAAACACTGAGGCAGTCAAAGTATACGTTGTTTAAAGTTACATACTGAGAGCGATTAGTTAAGTAGGCCGAAATCCACGCAATAACTTTGCAATTATTCCCAATAGATTCAAGCTTGGCTATTAATTTGGAATGAGGCACATGGTCGAAGGCTTTCGCAAAGTCTATGAATATTGCATCAGCCTGAAGTTTGGAGTCAATTATGCCAGCAATGCCATGTGCTATTTCTGCAAGTTGCGTTACCGTGGAGAGACCCCTACGAAATCCGTGTTGCTTCGGGTACAGCATATTGTTAGATTCTAAGAAATTTACAATGGCTTTGTTGAGTTTGTGCTCCATTAATTGACAACAGTAGGTCGTCAGCGATATGGGTTGATACGTGTCCACCAGAAATCTGTTACCACTTTTATGGATCGGAATTATTCTTGCGCGTAGCCAGTCTCTCGGAAGTGCGCCAGTTTTCAGTGAAAGCATAAATATTTTAAACAAAAAAAAGGAGCAAGCTGTTCTGCATAACGCCTAAGAAACGCATTTGGGATTTTATCTGGCCCCAGTGATTTCTTAACATCAAGTTGTAAAAGCAAGTTCAAGAGACCTCGTTCGGTTATCTCGATTTCCGGCATGGCCGAGTCACGTTCAAAAAGTGGCCCTTGGACTGGGCATGCTTTGGTGAATACTGATTGGAAAAAGGAATTGAACTAATTACCTATTGCGTGCGTATTTTCAGTAACGATGCCGTTGATTTCCATCTTACGGATTGAACTGTCCGGCTTAGCTAGGTAACGCCAAAATTTCCTCGGTTGTGTTGTCATAAAGTTGATTAGGGTGTGTGAAAAAAAATAGGTCTTCGCTTCGCGCAACAGGCTTTTAAACTCTTGGTAGCACTGACTTATTACAGCTGGATCGCATTCACGCTTCCGCATTCTTTTCAGCTTCCGTTTAATATGAATTATTTCTCGCGTTATCCAAGGAGTCCTTCGTTTTGTCCTCTTACGTTTCGTAGGAATAATTGATTGATATGTGGGGTTTAACGTCTCAAAACCAACATATGATTATGGGAGACGCTGTAGTGGAAAGCTCCGGAAATTTCGCCCACCTGGGGTTCTTTAGCATGCACCCAAATCTGAGTACACGGGCCAACAACATTTCCGCCTTTTCCGCCTCCATCGGAAATGCAGCCGCCGCAGCCGAGATTTGAACCCGCGACCTGCGGGTCAGCAGCCGAGTACCTTAGCCACTAGACCACCGCGGTGGGGCGTTTCGTAGGAATGTAGGTTTCATCACAGTGAAAAATTGCTGCCTTGAATTTTAACCACAAGCTGTCAACATCATCGGAAGATTCAGCATCAAAATCGTCTAACTGCATTTCTAAGTAATCAATAATACTTTCATTGGCAGCTCTGGAATATTCTTTAATAAATATATGTGAATTTTCATTGTCACTTTTTGCCGGGCTACGATTGGGGAATTCAATTAAAACCATTTTATGGTCGGAGATTCCATCTTGCACCATAACTTGAACATTTATTGAGCTAGAAATTAAAGGATGATCTAAGATATTGGAAGCAAGCCCTTGAATGCGTGTCGCTTGCGTTACGCATTGAGATATTGAGCAACTTAGCATAGTATCCAGAAGTTGCTCGCAGCTATTTGCCTCTCTATTGCTGGTGGTTAGGTTTTCCCTGTCTATTCCTGCCAAGTTGAAGTCGCCAACAAATACTAGCTTCGTCCGATCATGCATTTTCGCGAGAAGATAATTGTGCAGTTCCGTAAGATAAGATTCAGGTGCTCCAGGTCGTCTATATATTCCACCTATTAGTAGAGGTGTGGTTTGAAATATTACAGTGCACCACAGACTCTTGTGGTTCGGTATACCATGTTCTTCCTGGAACGCTAAACGATCTTTTATAGCGATAGCCACTCCACCTCAGCGGCTGTCACGGTCCTTGCGAAGTAGGCTATAGCCTTCTGAAATTATTTCTGAATCATGAATACTGAGATGAAGCCACGTCTTGGTAATCACCAAAACATAAGGTGCAAAAGCCAGCAAGATCTCCTCTAGATTGTCCGTTTTCTTCACTATACTTCTGGCATTGAAACACAACAAAGAAAACGACGGCGTGTTTGCTTGGCTTCATCTACTTGAACTACTGCCTTCGCGGCCAGCAGTTTGGGAATGCGCCGGCTGCAGAGGTATCCTCTTTCCCACGTGCCTATCCCAAACGTAGAGCGTGTCATTTATTTTCAGCTTATCAAAAAGAAGCACAACCTTATCGCCGCTGTCTCGGTTAGATTTTGAGGACTTCCATAATTTCCTGCGTGTTTCACGGACTACAAGTGAAAAATCCTCGGAAACCGATATGTTCGTACCTTTCAACTTTGAACAGTTGCGCAGTATTGCCACCTTTTCAGCAAAGTCATAAAACCGCAGTATGACGGGACGATCCCGATCAGTTATTTTTTTTTTGCCAACACGATGAACGCGCTCCACAGTCTTCACTTTAACTTTCAGTAGATGGCTGAAGATTTCGTTTTCGACATATTTTCTCAAACCTTCGGGGCCTTCATCGTCATTTTCTGGTATGCCGTATATCACGATATTGTTACGGCGGCTTCTGTTTTCTAAGTCGCCCATTTTACTGCACAATTGTGCGACTTGCTTTTTAACCGCATTAACAGTTGCTTCACACTTTTCAACTTTTTCCTTACACTAGTTGAGTGATGCCAGTGTATTCTCAATGAGAGACAAGCGCTTTTGAACGCCCTGCATTTCGGTCTGAAGCTCAGTTTAGGAAGCCTTAATTTCTGTGACGGCATCTAAAATCTTCTGGAGAACATGAGAATCGGGACCAGCGTCTACGTCGAGATTAGGACCTGGGTTTTCCTCTACGTCACCGCTCAGAATTAGCAGTAACTTAACTATACGAGATGCATCCATACAACGTGACGAAAAACAGCCGGGGCTCGGCAACAACACAAGGCATGCACAGCTAGTTCCGAAACACTTCGTGCAATGATTTTTTTCACCAACCTGTGCATAGAACACAAAATTTAGCATCGTGCGCCTGGCAGTGCCACCGAGCCCACTGAAGCCTGGGCGTAGGCGTTGCCCTGTTTTATGCCGTTCCTCGTAGGTCGCTGGAGTTGCTGCGGGTTACCGAAACTTCTATCAAAATGGGCCACGTGGCGCGACGCTGAGTCAAACCAGGGAAGCGTTTGACACGTTTCCCCGGTTTGACTTGATACGATGCTGTCGATGTCACAGATGCAATGTGTCCCAAACGAGCCGGAAACGAGGCATCGCTGCGCAGACCCAGTCCCAGGAACACCTGCGCATAGAAGAGCACGAAAGTGATAGACTAAGGGGTTCTAAAAATCATTACAAAGAATATCTCTCGAGCCAACGTTTTTACAAGTCAACTTTTCTTCGTAAAGACCACGCTGTCGCCTTGACAAGGACTGACCGAAACACTTTTTGGTGACTTCAAGCTTCTCGATGCCTCTGAACTTTTTCGTTCGGTACTAAAGGTCTGTATATGAACGCTATGCGTGCCGTCATAACACACGTGATTGAGTCAAATACGACGTGTCCTACTGCCGAATGTTGATAACTTTCGGATTCATACGGATATTCTGGGTTCTATTTTTGTTCATTCATGTCCACATGTCAGCTTTAAATTAAAGCTGCTTTTTATAGATTGACACCTTCACAGTAAGTCTTTGCGTGTGTCATCTCATGCTATGACTAGTCATGGCAAGAAAATCATGTACACGTATGTCATGAGTGTCCTTATTTACATTTATTTCATGGTCTTGCTGCTCTTGAGATGCTTTTGTTTACATGACATGTTGCAAAACTTGTACGGTATGACATCACGACAAACACAAGCGACACACCGTAACGTGGAAATGATGATATGCATGCCGTGTAAGTCGTGACTACATGTCACGCTCATGATGCGCTCGCGGCCGTTTGCTAGCTTCGCAGATACCAAAATTGGTATAACGTGTCGCGAACGAACGACTAAGTTAAATGACACCTACAAACATAATAATCATTATATGCATAATGTAGAACATGTCTACATGCTACACTCGTAGCACAATCAAGGCCGTTTTGCTAGCTACATACATGTAGTAAATTTGTTATCACATGACGTGAATAAACGAAGAAGGTAAGTGACACGTTCAAACATGATAATAATGACATGCGTGTCATGTTATTCCAGTGTCACGGGGGCATTTTATTCGCAATCACTGCCGACTTCGATTAACCGTGATCCGCAAAAGGGTGTTGATACACGGCCACTTTATATCGCAATCAGACTTATCTGGATCAAGTCTATCGCGATCCGCGCTTCGCAATCTGGCATACAAATCACGACTTCGTCTGCACCCGCTGGCCGAGCTTGTTGAAAGCAAAAAAAATGAGGAAAATCAAACATACGTCTGTGTGAACAGATATAGAAGGTAGATATTTATTTATAAAAGAAGTTTTAAACTGTTTCAGTTAGAGAAACATCTGTAATATGGCATACTTTAAGATTCGTATTGACCGCACGTAATTATGGAAGAAGCAGAAGATAAGCAGACGACAAGTTCAACTCTCGCACCATCGGAGCAGTTATAGCACCTCGAAGCAATTCTATTACGAGTGTCACGAGCTTTTCGACTAGTGTTGAATTCCAATGGTGGAGTCGGAGAAAGTTTTTCTGCTCCTTTAAGAGCAAGTGTGTTCCAATGACAGAATGAGAGGGGGAGTCAAAAGTTCCAATGAGAGAGCCGGAGGGGATTCAGAGCGGGAGTCCCTCCGTGGAGCAGGAAAAACTGCTCCGCCGAAATCGGTGGAGTGGACCGGAACTCAGCGTGACGCATTTCCTTTAACACGTTTGCCTGCTTGGACGCGCGGCTGGCGCGGCGCGAGTTGTGTTGATAATGGCGGACGGCATGGACGGCTCGGCTACCTCGGCAAAGCGTGCGGCAATGCTTCTGCTACTCGATAGCGACAGCAGACATCGTGGACAATAGCTGTTTCACGCTTGGCGTGATATCCATTCCACACAGGTGAATAGCGCTGAACAAGCAAACGAACGATGCGGCGATGCTGGTAAACCACGTGGGAAACAGAGAGCGGGAAAGACCACGCGCAAGGTGTCCTGGGTAACGCGGCAGCTTCCGCCTTGCTCCAGCAGGGCGGGTTGTGTTCCGATGGCGGATTTGGAGGATTTGCTCTACGCCAGAGTCGAGTGCTCGCTCGCGAAGTCGGTCGGCTGCACCGACTCCGCCATTGGAATTCAACATTAGACGCTTCAGAGCGAAATCCGTATCATCGATGCACCATGTGCTTACTGTACGCGATTAGTTTCAATATTTATTTCTGCAGAATCTTCATAGAATATGATAACGTGTTCTCACTATAATAGAAAAAAAAAACGGTAGCATTCACGATTTCTCGTGCATGCGTAAATGTTTAACGGAAAAATGCGATGCTTATTGCAACAAGCCGGCACTGTGGTGGCAGACTTCATTAAATAACACAATCGGAACCCACAGCGATGCAATCGGATTTTGATTGTGCGCAAGCGCGTTTCCCGCCAGCCTGTGTGGAGCATTCGGAATCGCAGTGCTGGCGAAAGCATCCTCGTGCGCTTGACTCACTATGCATCAGCCTACTGAAGGCCACAGCCTATCTGAAAAGGCTTATGTGAGAAGACTACATGTAAGGTGAAACATCATCTTACTACCATTGCATAATAATTTGCATATCTAGGGAGTGACTTGCCAAAACTATGATACGATCATATGGCCTTGGTGAAATTCTACGGAAATTTTCACTATCTGGTTCTCGCGTGCATATTCATCAAACATTGCTCTGGCCCCTAGCTTTTTGCGTTCATCGAAATGTGACCAGCATTGCCGTAATCGAACACATGGTTTTTCTGTCGCACTCCAAGCACCATGACTATTGTATCAACGTGGCGGAAGCCGCCATTAACTTGTTTGCACGAAGTATAGTCACAATACAAAAGGGGGTAAAATGCAATGCACTCATCCTGCGCAACGCATCGTAGGTCTGAGAAGACATCATATGCGAAAAATAGAAACCATCACAACCCCGGAAAGAAATAGAAGCCAAGACATTCAGTCATTTACGTGCCGTTATTCGGGGTACACGAATTCACGAGAGTATTCTATAAGAGCTCACCTGGAATTTTCTTGAGTCGAGCTTGCTTGTCGCATTTCCTGATGTGCCATGTAGCTTGCACCACCAATCGTGTTATGTCGACGTAGTTGTTCTTCATGGGCCATGTTCTTTGGTCTAATTGGGCAAGTCGGGGTGTATGCATAAATGTTCGACAAGACTCTCACCTGGCTATGACTTGGACGTGTCTTCCCGGTATGTTTTTACGAGAAGCTGCCGATACCAATCGTAAAGTATTGTGGCAGTTGTCCTTCTTCGACGATGTCCCTTGTTTTACGTGGGAAACTGACGAGCGCTTAGCCTGGTGAAAAAAGCGCTGACAGCCATCAACCGACGATGAGGGCAGCTCTCCGCGCTGTGCCATAAAGGAAGGCATAGCGTCGGCACGTGACACAGCGCATGCGCGTCCTAGCGCGCACCGTGTATGATAAATAGCCGCTTGAGGCTCTGTATATTTGTGACAAAGCGTGATAATCTAGGCTGCCTGGATGCTGCTATATCAAGCATATCCACATTATCACCTGCGTTGGCGAAGTCCACAGTGTCGTCCGGCTGCTTGTTGCGATCGCCAATCATTAATGAATGAATATTTAGCGAAATGTTGTTTTCTTAACTACGTTTACTTCCACATCTTTGCTCGTAGTGTTGTTGCAAGATGGCAGCGTTGCGACGTTTAAACCTCGTTCATACCCAGTTGCGCACGATACGGTTGAATGTAACGATTTCCAACTGTTCGTTCATTTAGCTGAAAGCATCCATTTGAGCGAAGATGGGCACAAACCGGTGGAACTCCAACAGCAAATGAGATGCATCAAGCTTCCTGAGGGGGGTAGAGAAATCAGTATACTCCACTATATAATGCCAAAGTCATTGAGTGCATGTCCTTCACACGCCGGCTCGTCGTGTTCTTGAAATAGTAGGATCACTCATTGTATGTTTTAATATGTTCCCAAATGCGCTGCAGGGCTTTTACCTTGAGGTGTTAGAGCGTGTTACACTTCAACACTTCTTTTAACAGCCGGGCTGTTTACACGAGCTGATGGTTGTAGTTCAGCAAACAAAAATTGTTATCGTCATGAACCCGCATGAGCTATATTCGTCCTCTGTTTCGTTCACAGAACCCCGGCGCTGTTTGTTAGGTATGTAATGAAGTATTAATCGGGCGGATTGAACGTCCGCGCAAATGACGTCATTATGAGAGATGCCGCTGTGAAGGGCTGCAGAAATTTCCACCGCCTGGGGTTCTTCAACGCGCACCTACGTCGAAGTATACGGGTGTCGAGCATAAATTCAGCGCTACCGAAAATGCGGGCGCCGTGGGTGGGATTCGATCCCGTGACCAGTGGGTCTGAGCACTGGAGCATCATAACTGCTAAACCACCAGGGTGTATAGGGACAGCTCCGATGAGTGAGAGGACGGATATAGGAGAGAAAGAAGGGCATAGAGAGAAATTCTTGGCAAAAGAAAATAATAAATTTTCGAAAAGACGGGTTTCAGGCGCGAGCTACCTACGATCTGAAGGCGGGCATCAATACCACTCGGCGCCAGCCAGGCATGCGCTAGCAGAGCAAAATGTACTTTCTATAGAATTGCTAAGGAAAGGGATTAGAGAGCGAAGGGGCCATAAGGAGGATAGTTGTGAAGTTCGGAGAAGAAGAAAGGGTTGGGTGAGAGGGGTACATAGCTTAGAAAGAAGCAGAAAAAGAGAATCAGAAAGAAAAAATTCAAATACACAGACACAAAAGTGCTGTAGGAAACAATGGGTGAAAAAGAAGCAATGATGGCCTCCCAGTTTCGCACTTCGTTCAGGCATCGCGCCACCATTTCGAAGCTGACTTCACCCCTCCCCATCCATAGTGTCTATATTGTAAACGCCGAATTATTCGACAGATATTTCCATTAATTACGAAATACCAACAAAAGTTCCAAGCAACGCTCTCACAAAATCAAGGAGTGTGTGGTCACGTATTTCTTGCATTTTAGTCTCGACTCATCATGAAAGCGCCTGGAAGGTGTTTACCTGGTGACTCAGATGAGACATGACACTCGTATTCCTCAATGAACGAGGAAGCAGCTGTTTTAAGTTGGGCAGACTGATCCGGTGAGGTTGCATTACTTACCTCTCTATCGAAGGAGAGCTCCTTTTTATCTTCATATTTACTGCATATGTGTATTTTGGGATTTTTAATTTTTTTTCGATCTTAAAGCTTGAACTAAATAAAAGCAATCGAAAATTGTTTAGTTTTGAATGAATTATTATTTCTCAGATTCAATGTGCAGAAATATTCTTTTTCTTAAAGGCGTTGTAAAAGAGGATTTCACACTAATGCTGACAATTTATCGCATATATAAATATACGTAATCCTGTGCATTGTGAATGTTTCCGCGTTTAAATACTGCCAGCGCTGCAATGCGATAAGCACCAAGCTACGAGTGCTGATTGATCATCTGGGCAGCGATCCCGATGACGTGAGGAGCTGTGATAGGATTTGATTTGTGGGGTTTAACGTCCCAAAACCACCACATGATTATGAGAGACGCAATGTGACAGGATTTGCAATGTTACCTGTTGAAGATGAAAATTGCCGAAGTAATGCATGGTTCTTTTCAGACACTCATAATTCTCATTTTCAAAATAGCTAAAATTGGAACATGAAGATGTGCGACAAGATTGTTGTGCAAGACCAACCGTGCAGTTTATATCTTAGGATAAAAATGGTCCTCGCTTTGTTTTCGCCCGTACTTCAGATGTGTTCTTAATGAGTAAGAGTAAGAATAGCCCATAAGTGCTTTCAAGATGTCACTAGTTCCAAGCATTCGGCCAAGTTCACATGTACTGCGAGACGTTCTCAGAATACCTTTCCGAACTACTTTTTCACAGCAGTTTCCGTGCTGGGTGTTTTTGTATTCACCTGAATCTGCACAGTGTCTCTAAAGGCTTGTATTGAATATCGCATTGTTCGCAAATGTTACAGCGTGTGCATATGCGTTGAGATTGTCGAAGTGGCGGCCCCTGGAAAACCTACGTCCGCACACTTAACCCGAAAAAGGCCCATCGGCGGCGTCACATATACAATGCTTCTCGAAACAGCAAAGTTTACACACGTCGAACATCAATCGTGTTACATTCCTTCAGATTCTCACGGCCAGCTACACAAGCGAATCCCTCAATAGAGGAGAACACTCGGGGTTGGGTGAGCTTTCGGTCTCAATCGACGCTTCGGCACTTTCTCTAGGTCGCCTGCAGCAGGTCGATTAAGAAACATTTAAGATGCCTTGTGGTGAAGGTGCATATGAGAATGGTATGTATATCATTACACGCAGTGTAAAAGAGGCATTATAAAAAAATTACATGGCTTTGCACTTGTGCCAATCCTGAAGGAAGTGCGGCGCTGGGGATCCTTTTTTTTCTCTTCAGTTTTTCTTTGTTTCCTTCTGTCTTTCTCATTGTCTTTTTTGGTGTTTTTTTCTTTATATTTGTTTCTATTCATATCTTTTGACGCTTGTTTCAAAACACACCGTTTTTGTTGGAATGTCTAGCCAACATAGTCGACAGCTTCATCTGGCGAAATCACTACAAAACCTAGGGAATTGCGGCATATTTAGAAAAGTGTGACGCTGACTACTAACGAATCATTTTCTTACCCTCTTCTTTATAACATGCATTAACCTTTCAGCTTACCCCAGATGTTGACTGCCAAAGAAAGCACGCTAGTCTTTACTATATCGTCGGGAGCTGCCCTAAAATTAAGGAACCTGATAATCTTCAGACTGCGCATATCCAATCCAGCATAAATGGGAGGCAGCATTGCTGAGCTCCCAACCGGAAACACAAGTGTGGATCACAGGGTGGGCAGAGGCAGTCACTAGGGCAAAAGTCTTCTGGCCGGCTCACCAACAGTGAAATCTTGTCACTGAACATCAGCTCCATCACATCACATTGTTTTCCCTCCTCCTCCTCTAGCACGCGAATCGTGCCCCACTCTTAACGGATGAATTGAATACGCACGTTACGCCTATTGAAACAAACATTATCACGTCTGCACGTTGACCGAGATGTTTCATAATCCTTTCTTAGCCACACCAGAGATGCATCTACTGAGGTTATCTGAGTTTACTACTCTAAGTACTGAAGTCACAAGGTCACCTAGTGTTCGCCGAAGTCAGGAAGAAGATGACTGCCAACTTCTCCTTCTCTCCCAGTAGCAACACGTCGAAATCAAGCGCTTTTATTCATCAGTGAATCATTGTACATATTTTGACCTGGAATGATTCAATGCACATTTTGATGGTGAAAACGATAGAGAGACGTGTGAATGTAAATGGGAAGATAAAAATTATCATTTTTATGAAACCTGAAAATAAGGTTTCCGTGAGTTAAGCCGTTATTCTAGGGTGTCAGTGGCACGAGCAAATCGCTTGACCTGTTCCAAAGTTGCCCGCTTGCTTCCCAGGTCCCACCGATTGAGACTCACCTGCCACAACCTTTCAAATTTGTAGCGTCTGAAGACGGGTGAGTTCCCCTTGGCTTGTCTTTGTCTAAAAGTCCAACTGATGTCAAATAGTTATCCACGATTGCTTGTCATGAGTTATCAAATCAATTACATTTCTAAAAACATCCTTGCGCCAATACCACATATGTCTGTCAATGATTCCCAATCAAGACTTTTCATACGCAAGTCAGTGATCTGCACATTTCGCTATAAAGATGTGGACGAAGTTGTTAATTAGGGGGTGCCCACGAGTGCTTTCGTGAGGAATGAGATTAGTTAGATGTACTTAGATGTACTGGCGCAGCACTAACGAATAAAATTGAACCCTCATTCTCATCTATCGTTATGAACAGACACATTTACTGCATGTGAAGTATTGATTTCATATTTCGCCAGTGCAATGATACACAGCCATGTAATTGTGATTGTAACCACGTGTGCTTATCAGGATGAATGGGGTTAGCTAGACGTCTAAAAGTTTCTGCACACCAATAGCAAGTGAAAATTCAGCGCTAATGCACAACCATTACTGAGTGTACGCTTTAAATTGGAAATTAAAGAAAACTTAGAGTGATTATGACAGATTGCTTGTCTAGAAGAGAAGAAACAGAATTGTGACGTACGAGGAGGCAAGACATGGATGGTACCGACCACGCGTTTAAACTATGCAATGCAACGCTTGGGACATACCTTGTCTTGCCTTCTCAACCATTATATGTCAACTAGTTCTCATCTATTTTCTTGTGCATCAAGCAAATTACACTTGAAATTCGTAAACGCGAAAGAATAAGTCACTAATATGTATATATTAATGATGTGGTATGTATTGTGAATTGCGCAATTTTGGCTCTTATTTACTGTTGCCCGTTTGCTCTTTTTTGTTGTTGCCGCTGGATTCCTTTCTATCTACTTATGTTTCTATGTGATCTAGCCTTTACAGGATGTATATTATTGAATTATTGTGTTAAACACATCTGTCTCTGTGCTGCCGTGAAACCTTGTAAAGGGGGCGGCGGGCTCGTGAAACTGCCGAAAGACAGCTTTTATTTGCCGCTCCTCTGCCTATTTTGAAATGGAGAACAAATGTATGTATGTATGTATGTAGGTAGGTAGATAGGTAGGTAGGTAGGTAGGTAGGTAGGTAGGTAGGTAGGTAGGTAGGTAGGTAGGTAGGTAGGTAGGTAGGTAGGTAGGTAGGTAGGTAGGTAGGTAGGTAGGTAGGTAGGTAGGTAGGCCGGTCGGTCGGTCGGTCGGTCGGTCGGTCGGTCGGTCGGTCGGTCGGTCGGTCGGTCGGTCGGTCGGTCGGTCGGTCGGTCGGTCGGTCGGTCGGTCGGTCGGTCGGTCGGTCGGTCGGTCGGTCGGTCGGTCGTTACAATTTGTTTTGTGCGCGAATGATTGCTGAAACATTTCACTAGTACATGTATACACAGCCATGGGAGTATGAACGTGTCTGTTGCTGTCGTGAAGTACGATCATAAATTTTTAAAAACGTAGCCGCTCATAGATACAACGCCCCTGTGAATGACCTTGTTCTTTTTTGGCAGGCTAACTTTCCTTGCCTCTCTGCGTGCGTTCATTCCTTTGAAATGCTCATGAAGCCTTCCACAAAGTGGAACACAACTTGCATTCATAGCACCTCCCACGCACATGCATTCTTTCATATGTAAACGAAGCTTTCATACCATGCAATGGAAACAGGGCAGGAAGCGCACTTGAAGGCATTTTCACCTGTGTGGGTGCCGTGGTGTGCCACCAGAGCAGACTTTCTGGCAAGTCATTTACCATAGCTGTTGCAATGGACTTGCAGTATGCTCGCCTTCGCTTATTTGCCACAAGATCAACCTAGTTCGAGTAATATACCCCACATTTTGCAATCATAGGGCTTCTCGCCTGTATGCACGTTGTGAAGTAACGCGAGACTGTCCTTCCGTGGACAGGATTTAGCCCATATGTTGCAATATTAAGGCTTTTGATCCTTGTGCGTGCGTTCGTGTGCACGAAGATTTCCCTCTTTTGCAAATGGCTTAGCGCATGTTGCACACATGAAGGGCTTCTCGACTGAGTGCACAGGCAGATGTATTGTGAGGTGATACTTTCGTGCTAATTATTTACCGCATGAGCCGCAAGGATATGACTTGTCACCTGTATGTATGCGGAGATGTCTTGTGATGTCACTTGTTTGTGCAAATGATTTATCGCAAAAGCTACAATTACATTGCTTTTGACCTGTATACACGTGGAGATGTCTCGCGAGGGTGCCCTTTTGTGCGAATGGTAAGCCTTAGCGCACAAGCCACAGTGATATTGTTTTTCGCCTGTATGCATGCGTAGATGTGTTGGAAGGTCACTGTTATATGCAAATGATTTATGACATAAGCTGCATTGATATGGCTTAACGCCTGTATGCACGCGGAGATGTTTTGTAAGGGAATCCTTTAGGGAAAATGGTTTGTCGCACACGTTTAAATGAGGGGGCCTCTCGCCTGTGTGCGTGAAGATATGTTTTTCGAGGCAACGGTTTTGTCAGAATGGCTTATGACATATTACGCAAAAATAGGGCTTGTCGTCCATAGGCGTGCGCCTATGTCTCTTGAGATTTTTCTTCTTTTCAAAGGTTTTGTCACACACTTGACACTTGTGGCATCGTTCCCCCAGTGGCTTCTGGGCATGGTTGACGTCACCGATGACAACGCCGAGATCCCCGCACTTTTCTCTTTGTGAGAAGCCAGTAGTGTTCCTACGAGATAAGACAATGCTATGCATTACGGCTGATACACTATTTGGTCGAAGGGCAGCACCCTTTTTTCTCGATGGACACTTTGCAGAAAACATGGCAGCTTTTATGCAAGACTTACACACCTAATCGACCTCTTTGTCATTAGGCATTTCTGATTAGGCTTCATTCGCAGTGTTCAGCAGCAACTCAAGGCTGTTGCAGATGGTACACACTGTTTTTTCAGTTCAAGCGTGTATACGATTGTCGACGTAAATATCCAATGAATAATGCCTACTCATACATTACTACTAAATGCGACAAGACAGTATATACAGTCACCTGAGCAAAACCTCTAATGAAACTTTCATGCATCTAAAGTGGACAAATTATTGAGGATCAAGTCACCAAACTGCTTTTTTATCTGGAATTAACTTCCAACCGACAATCGCATGGTTGACTGCTTATAGTATTTCTTCATCGTAGCTGAGCTCAACTTCCCAGCTGAGCGCATCGCTAGCATTTAGTTCTGCAAGGTTTGCGAAGTATACATTGCATATTTTTCCAAGCAAAATAACTTTACGCCGACAGCGTGGTAATGTGGTTTTTCATCTGGCGGAGATAACACATGTAAGCGATCACGGCTATTTACCACACTGAACAAAGTAAAAGGAAGGTTTTCATTTCCCATCGTTGACTGAACCTTGTTTTGGTAATACACGACCTAATATCCCAGAGCTACTCCAGGGTTGTTGACGTGTGGTACATTCGCAAGGTGGTAAAGATTACTGTTACCTCTAAAACAATGATCGCGAAAGTTTGGTCTGCGGCGTCATGTTGCCTTGAATGCAACAAAAAAACTGCATTTGGTAACAATTATTCATTCTGCGTTAACTCTGTACATGCGAAATGAATTTACTATATTGTATTTTTTATCTGTAGCTTATGTGCATTTTGAAGGAAAGATGCCATTCTCCGATTTCTGTGGACTTCCTCATTCAATGTGGTATTATTTATACTTTACTATTATTAAATTGCTCGTATTACTGCTTCTCTTCCATTCCCCAAAAAATTCGACAATAAAACGTGTCGTGGCTACTTTCAGCTTCATTCTGGCCGTATTTTATGCCCACCGACCAGCAACATTGATCTTTGTTGCCACGGCTAACATCTCTCTTAACACTAGTAAATCTTTGAAATCAAGTCTGCTTGATAGAGCGACAACTGTAACGTAGGTAAACACCGTCGAGGAAAAATTTACAGTTTAAGTTGAGTTCAAAAGCGACATTCCTTGTTTTTGCCTATAGGGTTTCAAAACTTTTAAGATTAAAATAGTGAATTAGGTAAAGATATAAATATTAAATTTATAAAATCCAAAAGCACTAAAATATGCATGCTGCGCCAAAAGTGACACCTAAAAACCTTTTGGTGCTATTCAAACGTGACTTGGCAGTTATGTAGTGAGGACAACACGCTGTGCATCTAACCTCCACTACCATGATATCTTGAAGCCTAGGTGCGTTATCATAAAAAATAGTGACAAAGTTGATATTTGGGAAGTTTGTTTTGCACGCAGTTGACCATATTACAAGATGCTACCGCTTCTTATTATTTTTCTGTTTCAATGCACAGCAACACCTATAAGGGAAACAGCACGCAAATTTTTATGTAAACATATTGCTTAGATGCCGCCGCAGTGGTCTAGTGGCTAAGGTCCTCGGCTGCTGACCCGCAGGTCGCGGGTTCAAATCCCGGCTGCGGCGGCTCCATTTGCGACGGAGGCGGAAATGTTGTAGGCCCGCGTACTCAGATTTGGGCGCACGTTAAAGATCCCCAGGTGGTCGAAATTTCCGGAGCCCTCCACAACGGCGCCTCTCATAATCATATGGTGGTTTTGGGACGTTAAACCCCACATATCAATCAATCAGCTATCTTTGTTCGTGTACACCACAAAGCACAAAAATCCCGTTTTGAGAAAAATGGTTTTAAATATTTGAACCACGTCCATGTAATAATGATACATTCAATACATCTGAAATTCACCATACTTATAGCTTGAAACCTCTTTTGAAGTGGCAAAATGTTGTTTTTTTTTTGAGTGACACAAAAGTATTTTTTGCCTGGCTTGTTTTGTGTCTATAGCTGACTCTTATCCTCGTGCTCCACAGTGGGTCCCCGCTTGGCATACTGAATATCTGTTTGCGTTTACGCTTTTTTTTGTCCTATACTTCGCTGTGTTTCATGAAATGTCATGCATTTCTCCTTAAAAAGCCAGAACTAAATCTGAGAACTCAAAATGGCGTAGAAAACAACTCTCACTGCCGAATGAAAACGCGCGAAATTTGACTAGTGGAGTGCTCCAACCAAGAAGGAATTTTTTTTAATGGGGACGTGATGTTCCACAAGCTTTAAAACGTACTTAGGTAACTTAGCATTACGTATTATGTATATGAAAAATATTTACCATTAAATATGGTAAGTATTGTAGAAATGAAAACATTCAGTTTCGATTTCGCATGCATCCATCAGGGGTTCAAAATGATAAGTTACGAGTGACTCAAGATAGCTACACACATTTCTTCTCCAAATATTCTTCATTGGACGGAGAACCTAAAAGTGTAACCCCCCCTCAAAAAAAGATGTTTTTTTAATTGCGTTTATGAAGGTGGTGACCTACCTTAAGGGGTTGCTGAAAATATATTCGGATCAGAACAAGAAGTGCCACACTCCCTTACGGGTGCTTCGTCGTGACAATGTGGTCAAACGCTGTTTTTCTTTTTATGAAAGTGTGACGAGGCCTGACGTGCATTCTCGGTCATGGGACACAATCAGCATTTAGGAGCCAGGCGAATGGCTGCAGCATTGTATACTTCCTAAATACCGGGATATTTTTTTTACGCAGGAATGTCTTCGTGGCCTTTGCACCATTACCGGTACTACTAACACACTACGTTTTGTTCCAGTGAGACTGTTGATGACCTCTCGGATGAAGAGTCAACCGATTCGCCCCCCTTGTGATAATTTCTTTGCCCGGTATGTCAAGCAGTATCGAATATTTGATTGATATGTGGGGTTTAACGTCCCAAAACCACCATATGATTATGAGAGATGCTGTAGTGGAAGGTTCGGGAAATTTTGACCACCTGGTGTTTTTTAACGTGGACCCAAATCTGAGCCTCCGGACCTACATCATTTTCGCCGAAAATGCAGCCGCCGCTGCCGGAATTCGATCCCACGACTTGATGACCAGCAGGTCGCGGATTCAAATCGGGGCTGTCAAGCAGTATCATCAGTTGATATAGTCTAACCGAGAGATACCGTACATTTTACACATGTTGGATTGTTCTACGGCATTCTATCGTAGCTGTCACGTTCAACCCCTGTTTTGATTTATGGGGTTTAACGTCCCGAAACCACTACATGATTATGAGAGACGCCGTAGTGGAGGGCTCCGGAAATTTCGACCACCTGGGGTTCTTTAACGTGCACCCAAATCTGAGTACACGGGCCTACAACATTTCCGCCTCCATCGGAAATGCAGCCGCCACAGCCGGGATTTGATCCCGCGACCTGCGGGTCAGCAGCCGAGTACCTTAGCCACTAGAACACCGTGGCGGGGCCAACCCCTGTTTTGTCTTCTTAACAAATGAAAGGCCTCGAGAACGCTTTCAAGCCGCGAGATCACTTGTTCTTATAAAAAATAAAAAGAAAAGTCTGTGTAACATTCCATTAAATGCGAGGTAAAGTATTTAACATCGCGTCGGGCGATATCACACTGATGCGGCTTGAGCAGCTGCAGGCGATGAGTGTATACAACAGCACCGCCACTGCTGGCACAGACCTTCAACATCGATGGCTTACACTAATCTTCAGCGTTCGGAGTTCCTGAGCGATCTCGTTTGCACGTGGGGGATTCCTATAAGGTTTTCTGTGCCTGCTTACAATGCGGTCACCAGTTTAAAACTGGTTAGAGCATCACGTGGCTAGGAAAACACTAGACTTATTCGAGACCCCTACCCAATACTTTATGTTCATACCTTCGTTTTTGCGCATGCATTACTGGAATATTGTATACGTGCGTATTGTTACATGACCGTGACAGCGAAAAAAACGGCTGTCGTGTTGTTAAACAGGAAACCTTTTATTTAGGCGAACTCGAACTTTGCTCCAGGAAGTGAAGGGACTGCGCAAGCGATACACGGTGTAGAATGATGTCAGATCTCACAGTCGTGGTTAATCGGTGAACTGATCAGCACTAAAGAGGCTTCAAAAATTATATACGGGAAATCAAACTTTCCAGCATTACTGTTCGTGCCCACGTAAGTTCCACGTTGAGCGGCGGGTGTCGCGCTGGGCGCGCAATTTCGCGGCATGATTTTAAAATCATCTCAAATGTTTCCAGATATTTGGGACCGCTTTGCCTGGGTAGTGGGTTCAAGTTTAATGGGTCGGTTGCATAAAAGAAATGATGAAGTGCACGTACGTGGGAATATTCTGGACAGAATTGATCGAGCAAAGGGTGAAAGTTTCGTTCCAACAATGCCATTTTGCGAACCATGGCAACGTTGTTCATTGCGTAGCATATAAGACATTTTGCACGGATTCTATTTTTGCCTTATGAATGGCTTGTTCGACTAACATTGAGCAGCCCAGAAAGACCTATGGCGGCTCCCAGAGAGCCATTCTACAGAAGAAGCTGTTATGAGATCACAACACGGCTCGGGGGTGGTGCCGTCCGCCACTTCTGCAGCCGCCGCCGGTGTCCGTAACCACTATTGCACTAAACAAGCAAAAACTTCGTTAATAGAAAACCCAAGTACACAGGGTGATTCGATCTTGGGCCCCCTGTGTGCCAGCTCAATATTCGGCCACTGTGGTACACCAGTGCTTTTTTTTTGTCTTTGTTACATCAAAATATTGCCATCAAATGTTGTCAACACAATTTTCTTATACAAGTCCTACGCAGTTGATCGTTTCCAAATTATGCTAGCATGCACACATACACAATTCCACACAGTACGAGGAGTCTTCAAAAGTCCGGTAAAAAAACACACTTTTCCAGAAATCCAAGCCACTCCGGAACAGGCTCAAAAGTATCAACAACACTACGCACAATCGCTGCTGCTTCTCGAAAAACAGACCTTGTTGAGCGAGGTGGCTCATCATGTCTGCCAATCATGCGGTTCTTCTGTAATGAATAAAGGCCCACTAACACAAATAAATCGTATGGTGCATTAGTGTTGATGGTCTTTTGAACGGTACGTACCTAACACCATGAGGCGTAAGCAGAAATTCTTTTTTAATGGTTCTTTTAATAGTGTGCCAGAAACGGCATGCAACACGGCGATGAATAAAACAATGCTCGATAGTTTCAGGCTTGTTGCACAGTCTGCACCTGACAGACCAGGGCAAATACGTATATATCTTTCTTTATGAAGCCACGTCACTGTAGGTAATGTATAAGTGTGTAGCTTAAAGAACCTTTTCTCTGCTGGCGATTTACACATTTTATGTAGAATGTAGAACACATTATGACCAGTTCGATATAATTACGGCTGCCAGTGAACAGGTTCAGTAAAAAGTGTGCCGACGATTGCAGCAGTTCGTGCCATTCTGTCTACACTATATAGATATTTTAAAGTGAATTTACCTTTCAGAAACTGCATAGTCTTCACATTTCTTAAAGAAACCTTATCACTGCGAGTTTTCTGCATTTCTTGTCGTGACAAAAAAGAAAAGGAAGTTGCTAAGATAGATGGTTCCGGATAACAGCCAGAAAAAACGTGTGATACAAAGCGTTGAGGTAAAATAAAATGCATTGCCAGTTGTCGAACAAACAATTGCACAAGTATAAGCCAACACTTCTCAAGCGATAGAGAAAGGTTGTCTCTTCGCACATCCTTCCATGAGGAAGTCCAAATAAAGCAGGCAAACACCCTGTGAAATGCCTGGATATGGGCGCGAGAGCAACATATCGTGTAAGAACATTACAACGCGTGCTCATGATGCGCTCGCGGCCATTTCACTAGCTTCAGTTTGACGTGAACGGACTATGAATGTGACATGATAACATGACACGTCCAGCCATGACAATCATGACATGCGGGTCATGTAAGAACATGACTACAAACCACGCTCATGATGCGCCCGTGGCCGTTTCGCTAGCTTCACATACACCACATTTGGTATTACGTGACGTGAATAGACGACAATGACAAATGACACGTCCAAACATGATAACCATGTCATGCGCGACACGTAAAACATGACTACACGCTACGCTCATAGCGCGCTCACAGCCGATTCGCTAGCTTCACATATACGAAAATTGGTATTACGTGACGCGAGTTAACGACTGAGCACAAATGCCAGGCGCAAACATAATAATCATGACATGGAAGGCATGTACGGCACAATTTACGTGCGCCTCGTAGCGTTCTGCCGATTTTATTGTGACAATTCAACCTTCCTCATTCGTGCTTCGCATATTATCGATTCCGACTGTACGTGGGATGTACCAATATTTCATGCTACGAATCGAGAAGTACTAGCGCACACCATATATGCTCTTCATATTCAAAACAGTTTGAAACCCACTATGGGAACTGATTTCACCTTTCGTCCTAAAGATATTCTAGTTTGCTAACTAGAAAGCTCTCATCAAAATGTTAAATAGGTACTTTCATGCGTAAAGAAACAATCTACATTGGGTTATACTGCATGTCGATTCCCAAATTGTGTAGATAAAAAGCAAAACAATAAATAACACGCATAGTTCATGTAGCTTAAAAATTATGTGGTCTTGTGGCACGCTTGTCAACAACACTCGATGTTTATTAAGCTGAGGCGCCTGGTCAACATGGACAGCTACTTTCTCATGGCGTACAATTCGCAACGACCGAATCATTACGCAACGACGACACAATTGCAACGATGCGACAGTCGAGAGCCCGAATTTTCGCTTATCTTTCCAAAAGAAAGTTATGCACTGGCATGCTACATGCTTCTGAAACGAACATGACTGTCTGCTACGACACGAAGGGTTGGTAGTAGAGTCGGCCCTTTTCATCGCCAGCCTACCCAGTCATCCGTTTTCTACATCGTAAATGCAGTCACTAAGGCAGTCTCACTTTACTACGCCACGTAAAACTTTCCCATCGTTCTTTACGAACTCGTTTTTTTTAAAGACGATAGTCTTTCTTGGGGACCTTCGACGAAAAAATCTGGGTCTGTCTGTCTGTGTGCACATTTGTCTGTCCGCCCTTAACGATACCTCAAATGGCACTAAACGGCCAACCCCACCTGCAGCACCCACCAATATTGCTCAAAATTGAGCGTTCGCAATTGTGCGATTATCAATTAACAACAATTATTGCGCATATTTGAGGCGCCATAACAGCACGTCGATGCTTTGTATGTGTGCCTTTCCACTAGAAGAGGCACACACAAGTAACTCTAAGGACCGTCACGTTTATCGCGCTCCGCTGACAGTGCAACGAGGTGCTCAAAAAGGTAAGTGTTTCCAACGATTTGCTACGACGACACGGTGGTGGCACCAGCCCGTCGCTTTGTATTCTACGTCTTCCCCCTCCGAGACAGGCCCGCACCTTTCTTTTTCGAAGATAACTTCCAGATGGCGCTCGTGTCAAACGTGCCTCGATGCGCTCGTTCGCCTCCGCTGCACGCTCGAGGCACTCTAACGCAGCGCCTCCATACTATTTTTCTTCGTTTTTTCTTCTGGGTGGCTCAAACTAATACAACTTTCAAATGGAAGACTCCTTGATCGGCGCTTCCGTATTAAAATCTGTGTATGCGAATAACTGATTGCACATCTCGCTAGATTACGGGGTACCAAAGCATGAGAATGTTTCGGTGGCCATGTGTAAACGTCGTGAGGTACGAGCCCAGCTGCATTTCCAAAAACATCGCTGCACCAAAAGCTTATCTGTGAGGTCATGTGAATATACGAACACAATGTAGCACTAGTAGCACCTAACATTTCGACACTTGTCTTCATTGGTGGCTCTGTATTAAATGCTTTTGAACGCCAATGATTAATGGCACATTTTCCTAGGCGGTTCCACACACAACCTCGTCGAAGTGACAGGCCACGTGTGCCTGTCATGAGGTGCGAGTCCAATATACTAAAAGCGGCACCACTCGTTGATGAATCACTTGTACAAGCGATCTTGTACTTCTTTGTAGGCCGACTGACGTCTTCTCGCTTTCGTGTCGGCGGTGATGCCTTTTGACATGTGACGATGTCGCCGATGAATAATCACACATTGCGCATTTATATGGCCTCTCACCTGTGTGCACGCGTTCATGTAGTTGAAGATTCGAAGGGTTTCTGAATGACTTGGTGCGTGCAGTGCACTTGAAGGGTTTCTTGCCTACGTGAATGAGGCAATGCGCCTTGAGATGAGCGTTTTGTTTAAACAATTCACCACATTCGCTACAAGGAAAGGGCCTATCGCCTGTATGAATGCGGCGATGAGTCGCGAGATCACTTTTCTTTTTAAATGATTTCTCGCATGTTTTGCACCTGTGACGTCGTTCCGCGGGCGTTTTCTTGCCGTGGTTGATGTCGCTGTGGACAGCGCTGATGTCTTTTCGCTTGTACCTTTGTGTGGATCTAGCAGCATCCCTGCGAGTGATCAGAAAGAAAATTGTGCATTAATCGTTTTGTGGAAGTACAGCAGCTTCTTCTGGGCGATATAAAGACCGGCGAAGAGATTATAGCTCCTATGGAAGGCATTTTTAATGTGTTATCTGTATCATATGATTGTTTTTTTTCGTTTTTTTATGTTACCTCAGAGCTGACCTGTACACTTTTTTTATGTTGCACATTGTATTAGACCGTCCACTAGCCACTTTAGGCTATCGGTCCAAATAAACCCTGTAATTGCATATATCTATTCATGAAAATAAAGTTTCATTGATTGATTGATTGATATACCTAAACTTATAACTTCGAAAATTTTCATTTATCGACTAATTGCCTTGTTCGGCAGCACGTGAAGCCAGGAGTATTTGGTCACGAATTACGTTAAACGGTGAGATGACACAGCACTCTTTCTGACTCCATGTTAAAAAAAAAACCACTGTCTCTTAATTATTAGAGTAACGCCTACCTACACTTTGATTGAAATGACAGGTGCGTTCCCTTACATTTCAGTTACATCAACGAAAACAACAATTAAAACGTTGTTCTTACCTCATGTTTTACATGGGTGCTGCTTCTTCCAAACCCGCACGGCTTGTTCTGGGGACTGCATCGTCGCAAGCAATACTACTGGACATCAGAAGCGGGAAGGCGGCTTCGTTGTCAGTCGAATGCGTACAATCTGAAGGCACAAGTTGTTGGTCACCCTGTCACAGTGATTCGTGTGGCTAGAGCACTGATTAGAAATAAATTGCTAAAACAATAACGTTACAGGGAAGTTGTTGAAATAAGGGAGCCCGATGGCTATGCCACATATCCAAAGTCTATTTTTTGAAAATTCGAAGCGATGAAAGAAGAAAGCAGAAATCATATTGTCCCTAAATGTCGAGTCGGAACTACAAGAGCTTGTGCAGTAATGCATTCCTAAAATATTTTGCACATCCCTGCGATTTTTTTAAGTTACAGAGCAGGCTTCGCTAAACATTCATCACGTTTACATATTGCAAGTATTCCCTGATTAAGCACGCCAGAGATGTTTTCACTGCCTCTCGAAATATGTGTGCGATTGCTTTGAAAATCAGCGACAAAAGTGCAGAATATGTGTATTCTGCACTTGAAGACGTAAGTACATTAGGGTCTCATCTTATCTATATACCATGTCGACATAAACTCGGTTTGTCTGCATGCGGTCGTTTCGTCACGGTCATTTATAAATGACTACGCACCCCGAAAATAGGGTAAACCCGGGTACATGTCACCGGCCCATACTAACATATGAGTTAAAAGTTCGTTGCAGCTCCGTAAAGATTATTTTCGCTTAGCAGGGGCGTCAGAATCACCGATAGAATATCCCAAGGTGGCCAAATTTGAGATCAGGTGCCCGAACTAGCCAAGGGGCTCAATAGGAATTTGCTCATAGTCCCGGGTAAATTCCAACAGTTCTTCAACGGAAGCGTCAGACGCCATCGCCTTACAGTAATTTCGAACAATGGCTAAATTCTCGAATTGCAAGTCTTATTGTACCCTTGACGAAAAAAAAAGGCCTTAACAATCCTCCTATGAAAAAGTCTCACGTGGATAGAACATGATACAGAAATTCGCGATATCAATCATGTTCATGTTAAGTTAGTTCCATCGCAAAATAGTGGAGACAGCCTATTTATTTTGAACTTATAAAGCAGCGGTAGACAGAGGATCAAACTCCGAATTCATTTAGGAACCGCGAAAGCTGAACAATACTGCAAGCCATCGATATTAAAGGTCTGTGCCACTGTTGACGGAGCTATTGGACACTCTTATGGCCGGTAGATGCTTGAGCCACATCGCGTGAAATCTCCCGTCGAATTGTTCATGAAACATTGTTAACGTCCTAGTGACACGAACTTTTTTATTTATTTGTTCCCTGTGCCAATGATGTCACAGCTTCCAAGCATTATCGAGGCCTTCTGCTTGTTAAAGAGAAAATGCGGTAGTTTAACGTATTTGCTATGACCGAATGCACTAGCGTAATCGATAGTGTGTAAAACTAACTGCATTGCCTGGTTTGACTATAGTATCTGATGGTAATGCCACATATACCTGGTGACGAAGCTGTGTCGGGGTAGGGCAAATCTGTGGATTCTTCATTCGAGCGGCCATCAGCAGTCCCACTGGAACAAAAGGTACTGGTGTCAGGTGTACCAACAGCAAAAGGAAGACTATGAAAAAACTGTTATGTCGAAATGTCCTGGCATAACCGCATAGGCGAAGGAAGTAAAGGTAGCCTACATTTAGGAAGTGTACACTTCAACAGTCATTCACTTAGTTCCTAACCAGGAATTGTGTCCCGTGACAGAGAGCACGTGAAACGTCACGATTTGACCGAGAAAATTCCGCTTCCCTTGTCTTAGCCGAGCGCATGGCTACGCGATCCGTTCAGCAAGGTGAAAGTTACAGTCAATCGAGCTGAGGCTTTTCTTGGAAAACACTCGCGTGATCGTCCACTGCGCACGCTTCGCTCAGGAGACGAAATGAGCGGGTGAGCGACTTGCTCCGTAAACATTCCGACTCTGCCAGCTTCCAGCGCGTGCGCAGTTGGCGTCTCCAGTCGTTCGCTGGGCCCGCTGACCCCCCTGATCAGTTGTTTCACACGGTTAACTGAATCAGTATTTTTCGTGTGCTCCTTAGCTATAACACCAAATGAAACCTTTAAAGATCGTAGTCTTTCAAGTATAAATCTCGATTGATATGTGATGTTTAACGTCCGAAAACCACCATATGAGAGACGCCGTAGTGGAGGGCTCCGGAAATTTCGACCACCTGGGGTTGTTTAGCGTGCACCAAAATCTAAGCACACGGGCCTACAGCATTTTCGCCTCCATCGAAAATGCATCCTCGGCAGCTGGGATTCGATCCCGCGACCTGCGGGTCAGCAGCCGAGTACCTTAGCCACTAGGCCACCGCGGCCGATGAGGTACAAATTTGGAAGTACGGTATGAGAACAAGCTGATCTGATTAATATGAGACGAAGACTTCACAGAATAAGAATACTTACGAGCATATACTTACTAAGACCTCGTAGTGCGTGGCATAAGCTTACTTATAGAGGCTTCTAGGAAGGACTGGCTTTGGCAAAGTCATTTTGCGTTGATACGAAATATAACGAAATATCAGTGATGAAATCAAACACTTTCTCATGCTGCTACGTCCAGTTGAATGGACTTTCACCTTACACTCTGCTGCTTATTTTCTGGCTGCATTGCGATTGTGCTGCGTCATTGCTACCTTATATGATCGTGATCATTGGTCTTTGTGTTACTATGGGCAATTCGTGCAGGTTACGTCTGGATGATAAAGCAGCAACAAATGGTAAAACCGGAGGACATTTTAGCAGTCACGATCGTTATTACCCCTGATATGACTGAAATCTGAGATGGTGACAAAATAAAACATGCAGCCGTGGTCAACGCCTGCGCAGAGCGTGCAAGCAACCCATGGATGGATGGATGGATGAATTGATGGATGAATGGATGGATAGACGGATACGGCTGTACCCTTTAGATCGGGTGGTGGCTAACGCCACCAAGCCGTAATACTTAGTGAACAAAAAACGCAAGGTGTCACCCCAATCGCTCTGCATGGTGCCACCTTGAGGCATTTGCTGGCTCTGAGGCGACGTGTTTTTTAAGCTATTTAAGCTATAGGCGACGTGGTTTAAGCTATTTACACCCAGCAAGAACTACAGGTTATATTCTATTGATATTTCGGGGATTTCCTTTTGTTTAATGAAAAACAGCACGTGGAATTTAAAAGTTTGCTGAATTTTTTGCAGCAGTTGCGATTATAACAATGGCTGGAGTTTAACGTCCCACAACCACCATTTGGTTATGGGAGACGCCGCAGGGGAGGGCTCCACAAATTTCGACTGTCCGGGCTTGCTTAAAGTGCACCTAAGTTTCAGTACACGGACCTCAAGCATTTTCGCCTCCATCGAAAATGCAGCCACCGCCGACGGGATTCGATCCCGTGACCTGCCGGTCAGCAGCCGAGTGCCATAGCCACTGGACCAGCATGGCGGGTTACCGCAAGGTGTCCCCCCACAGAGCAGTGCCAGCTGATTGATTGATATGTGGGGTTTAACGTCCCAAAACCACTTCATGATTATGAGAGACGCCGTAGTGGAGGGCTCCGGAAATTTCGACCACCTGGGGTTCTTTAACGTGCACGAGCAGTGCCAGCTGCTCGCGTGCTTTAAACAAGCGTGAACGCGGCTGTGCAAACACTCACGGACGGCAGAAAATAAGTATTTCTCAAGTGGCCACGAGAACATCACGTTTCCTTTTATGTATTTGGTGAATACATAAATAACACAGAAATCAAAACCTCCCGAATACTCCAAAGTTTCATTTGCTGGAACAAATTTGCATTCTCTTGGGAGATGATGGCAAATTTGCTTTCAAGCACGTAACCACGGCGGTGGAGACATGCGAACAAATGGTCTTATTTGATATTCCCTTTGCCTTACAAGAAACACCGCTCCACTCTGATTTCAGTAAGTAAACAAGCATGCCTACTTCAACCATGGTGTCGTATATAGTTGGCAACGCCGAGGCTTCCATCCTTAAGAAGTGATTCCAGCGTTACAGTGCTCGGTAGGTCACGAGATCCTATCCTAGCCACGGTGGCCGCATTTCGTGTTGCGAAAGGTTAACCACCCGGGTGCTTCTGTGTTGGAGCTCGTTAGAGAAACCTGTGTTGTCTAAATTTACGGAGCCATCAATGATGGCATCTCGAAATCACATGGTTGCTTTAGGACGTAGGATCCCAGTGATGATTGGCTCTCCAAATTTGGTGATAAACCATTTTTCTCGTCATATGCCAGCATGTTGTCAACCACCATCCACCCTAATACCGGTGCAAGCAAGCATTACGCGTTTATGGCAAAACTCCAATTTTGAACACGCGAGTGCCAGTAAATAAGCAGTAGAGTACTGCGGCTTCTTCACGAGGCAAACTATAACGTGATCAGACTCAACTCATGTTATATTACGCCTTTTGTTCCCACTTGGAATTGTCACTGCGTAGCATACCAGTTGCGCTCGTCGTACCACCTACGCCTACAAGTGGATACGAACCAATGCGCCGCAGTTTGGCGTTCATAGTGTTGCCAAGAGGCAATGAAAGGCTCCTCTCTTTACAGAAAAACGCTGCACGTACGAGTTCTCATTTCAGCGCGTCTTAACGTGTATTACAACTACAAGTATCTGCACAACCCGCAATATGTGGCTTCAGAAAGGTCAAAGTGAAAAACAGAAAAATATTGTTGCGCAGAATTTGTTGCACCGAGTGTAGCAGTCAGACTGGACTCGTACTCATTCAAGCTGCTCATATAAGTCGGCAGTAGAGATAGAGCAAAATTTAGAATCCCGGAGATTGAAAAGAGGTTCTTACAACACCGGAATAACTCAGACTCACCCTTTTTAAGCCCTGCAGCATGTGTGTGCACGGTACCCGTAATGTGAACACAGTGCGTAGTCTGGCTCCCTCTTACTGCAATCGCTGCGGCAAACATGGTGACATTATGTCCCGCAAGCAACCATGAAGGCACGTGCAGTATGACACATTTCGGCTCCGAAACTTAGAAGCTATGTCACAACTTCCTCTGAACATCGTGAGATGAATCAAAATCTTGTACACAAAGAGATGCTCATGTTGAAACTAGAACTCAAGCCCCATTACGAAATGAACAGAATATCAAAAAAAAGCTTACCTGTCATCGCCTTGAGACGTGTGTGCTTGCTTTCGTTCCTGGAGTACATCGTAGAGGCTGCCAAGAATAGTTACATGTTCTCGTCGTTCTTCTTCATCAACCATAACTGCAGGTACACGTGTCCGTGCTCTCTTCGCCGAATCTTATCAGGATGTAGCAAAAGCGTCCACCCAACTTTAACCAGGCATCATGGTGATGGTGCGTCTTGTGCCAACACTAACCCCCGTATTCTAGAACGTCCCTTCACTGAACGCTTCACCTTCACTTCAAAAAAGCCGATGGGAGCACCGTATCTCGGCATGGCAAGTCACTGCATATCAGCGATAATCTGCTGCGATCCTTGACTAGCGCAGCGTCATTTTCAGCCGAGCAGCGGCGAAGTGCTCAACTCGATCAAGTGAAGGGTGGAAATCGAGTCGAGGAGCGTTTCTGAATACGGGGGTAAAGCACGTTGTCAAAGCATCGCATGACGCATGCGCGTCTTTGCATGCTTCGTGCATTGAAAGATGGCCAAGTAATTCTCTCTCTTTCACCACAGTGCATAATGCTTTTTATAGTAGGGAGTTTTAGAATAGCGCACCGCGAGCCCTTGCGGTGCGGTCGCGGCCACTGCGCATGCGTTGCAACGCGCGTCAGCGTTCGCGTTTGCGGGTCGCACGCAAAAAATCCGAAATTGCGTGTGTCAGCCCGCGAGTGTCCCGCAAGCGCTGGTTTCGAGGCTACGGTGTCGCTGTGATCGTGCGTTGCGATTCGCAGCAGGGCAAACGCTATTCTAAAACTCATATGGCGCCCGCTACGCCCGCAGCGCTTGCAAACGGTATTCTAAAGCTCTCTACTTATTTGCATATTCTCGTGAGACGAAATAGCGCGCGAAAGAGTTCAGTAAACAATGGGCGGACAACGTTCGATGCTCGTCACGTAGCCGTCTTGCCAATACACCGCCTGTAAATGAGCGGAAGTGATCATAGCGTCACTTCCGCTAAGGTAACACTAAAACGGCCTCGGAAATTCCTTATACTGATTCCTCCCAACTAGCGGTGCGAAACCACTGTAAACATCGATAACGCAGGGGATAATTTGAGTATATGCGCTTTATGAGCTCGTTGGAAATGCAGAGCATCACGCTCTGTTGTAAGAATAAAAAAAGATAACTTCGTGACAAAGATTTCTTGAGGCACGGAGCATGCAAAGAAGGCAGCGCGTGCGCCGGATTGTGTCTCGACAGCGTGCGTTATTCCTCCACGTGGTGCACCGAACGGTGATGCTCAATCAATGTCTGTCCGCGGCTTTCAAACCATGGCTACAAGGGGCTCAAGTTGACTGAGGTACATGACTGACAAAGAAAAGCTGCCACAATATTTCGTTATTCGTAGGGGAAAGCACTGGCAATCATACCAGGCATTCATGGTTCGAGACTATGCCAGGTGAGATTTCTTGTAAAAAAATTTTCCACTTATTCATACGTCTTCGAAGTTTCCCCAAAGTGCCCCCTTACAACAACAACGAGCGTGGCCCCTAAAGAACAGCTGTGCAGACTTTAAACGAGTAAAGCTGGTGACCACTGCACAGTGATTCAAGAAACAAGAAATTCGAACCCGACTCAAGGGAACACATTGTGAGCTTCTTGCACAACACTGTCAACAGTTACTGTGGATAAAATTCGAGCTACGACGGGCCAATCTCTAAATTCATCGCTAATTTGGTTTATCTGGGAATGTAAGAGCGTTCACATGCATGCTTACGAGTTTTGTGGTGCATTACGCCAGCTGCAGAAGCAGATCTTACTGCATATGACAACATCGTTTTTTTTGTAAACAAAGGAACAGCACAGTCTGTCTTGGCGTTACAGGGGGGACGATGCTTTGGAAACGACACAAATGTCACGGGTTCGATGCCCGTCGTGGCAGTCACATTTCTATGGGACCGAAACGCTAAAGGCCAATGGACTGTGCGCTTAACCTAAGGCATTCAACAGACCGTCAAAATTTCTGCACCCTACCACTAAGGCCTGCCTCACCATACGTCAAATTCTAGGTAAGTAAAAACTTTATGAATGGCTGCAAGTTTCTTCCAGAACTCATCTGTAATCATCTTACGAAGGCTCCGATGGAGGCGGAAATGTTGTAGGCCCGTGTGCTCAGATTTGGGTCCACGTTAAAGAACCCCAGGTGGTCGAAATTTCCGGAGCCCTACACTACAGCGTCTCTCATAATCATATGGTGGTTTTGGGACGTTAAACCCTATATATCAATCAATCAATCATCTTACGAAAGTGCACAGAGTTGTTGTAGTATTTCAGTTGACTGAAGCAGAGTTAGGTAAGTGCATGAAGACGCTTTTGCCAGCGCCATGATGTGAATCCTGTAAAGTCGCATGTGGCAAAACGAGTATACGCAGAATAAATACAAAGTGCTTCCATCGTCATGGGCGTAGATGGTGTTTCTATTATAAGGCTGGTGTGACAGCCACATATTATAAAATGAGAGAAAGATAGCGAAGTTACCGGAATGGTAGTATCCAGTTCGCTACTCTACAATAAGGGTATAGGAAACAAATACAAAAAAAGCAGAGAGGTAAGCAGACGTGCGGAAAAAAAGAAAAAAATAAACAAAAAAAAGGTGTACAGAGGCAATACTATTGCTTATTCAGTAAGACTGCCCCAAAACAAAGTTCAATAACAAGTTAATTGGTTTCTGTCATCAAGACAGTTTGGGTCGGTATATCGGAGGGCCGCTCAATGACACCGTAGTAGAGATCTTAGGAAATTTCGACCACCTGCGGTTGTTTAACATGCACCCGATTCTGAGCATACGGGCCTACAGCATTTTCGCCTCCTTCAAAATTGCAGCGGCCGAGCCGGCATTCGGTCCCGTGACAAGCGTGTTAGGCAGCCGAGCACCTTAGCCACAAGACCACCACGGCGGGGCTGTGGAACGTAATTGGAAATACATTGAAGCACACGGCTTCCCTACTGCCTTTCGCGTGCAGCAGACAACACGTGCTAGGTAGCCTGACGCAATGCGTGCAATGGCACAGTTTTCGCAGCCCAGCCGCACCGTGCATTAGCAAAAGTTCTTGCTGCCACCGATGCTGTGCTGCCGTTTAACAGCCCTATAGAAGCTTTGAGAGCTACGCGCTTTCGTAAAGTTGCTCCCGTGTTTATTCCCTAAAAGGTTGGAACAGCACGTGCGCACTTCGCTAAAACTTAGCACGATATCGCGAAAGGGTCAACCAACGTCAAGCAAGTGTCAGTTTAGTAGTGCATTTTGTGCCGAAACTAGGTTACGTTGTCGATACATCTAACAGCGCAGGCGCGTCTTTTCATGCCTCGTGAATTGGAGTACCACCACATAACACTCTTTCTCTTTCACCAAAAGTTGATTGATTTGTGGGGTTTAACGTCCCAAAACCACCATATGAATATGAGAGACGCCGTAGTGGAGGGCTCCGGAAATTTAGACCACCTGGGGTTCTTTAACGTGCACCCAAATCTGAGCACACGGGCCTACAACATTTCCGCCTCCATCGGAAATGCAGCCGCCGCAGCCGGGATTCGAACCCGCGACCTGCGGGTCAGCAGCCGAGTACCTTAGCCACTAGACCACCGCGGCGGGGCGTTCACCAAAAGTTGCAATGCGTTTTTTTAATACTTCTAGCAGCATTCTTGTGGCACCTAGTCGAGCGCAAAAGAGCTCCCAAAATCATAGGCAGACAGTTCTCGAGGCTTGCCTTGCAGTCATCTTGCTAATACGGGACCAGCAGAAAAGCGGAAGTTACCATAGTGTCACTTCTTCCATAGTGAATTTAATAAGCCCTAAAAAAACTCCTTACTGATTGGCTCGAAACTAGTGGCGGAAATGTCACTGTAAACGGAGATATCGCAGGCGATAACTTGATTATAGTAGCCATATGAGCATGTTGAAAATGCAGAGTATTACGTTTTGTGATAGTAATAGAGAAAGATACTCTCACAATAGTGATTTTCTAAGACATGGAACATACAAAGAAGTGCTTGCGCCATGTCATGTCTTGGCGCAATGCCTCTGATTCGGCACAGGGTGCACCAGTGCAGTTTTGATCGGTCGATGTCTGCCCGCGCATTAAGAACCGTGACCAGCGTCTTCAACGAACCCAAGTTGAAGAAAGGACATGGCCGATGAAGAGAAACTGCCACGGTATTCCGCAATCGGCAGCGGCAGCCAGTCGCAAACACACCATTCGGCCGCCTGTCAAGACTCTGCCAGGTGAGGTTCTTGTGAAAACATTTGATTTATTCATACGTCGCCAAAGTATCTCCGAAGTGGTCACCTAAAACAACGGGCACCGCCGACAAAGAACAGCTGCGGCGATATTTAAGAATGCTAGTGGTAGCCACAAGATGGCCCAGGAAACAAAAAAGGCAAGCTCGACTCAAGATAACGCAAGGTGAGCTTCTTTTCGAACACTTGCAATTTTTAATGCACACAAACGCTGACTACAACGCGCCTGTCTCTGAAGGCTTCGCTCTTCGGTTTCTCTGAGAATCAGCGGGCACCTATTTTTGGCCTTACGACGCCACTGAAGCGAATCGAGCGCCGTAATAATATACTGCAGAGATGAAGAGGACTCCGCAATACTTGGTCTAAGACAAAAAGAAATGTCCGGTTGTCAACTCGACAGTCCCCTGCGCTATGCCAAAGAATCCTATATGCGGCGATCCACCGCCATATTGCACACTGTGTGTGTAAAGATTTTGAATACTTTTGTAGCAGAATCGAAAGTTGGGCTAGTTTGATATGCATGGTATAACTATCAGTTAAAGCGCACGAAAAACAGGCATGAAGAGAGGACAGGCGCTTCATAAGCGCCTGTCCTCTCTTCATGTCTGTTTTTCGTGCGCTTTAACTGATAGTTATACCAAACAATACTTTTGTATTCAGCAGTCGCGAAAGTGGACTACGGCTGAGAGAAACATCAGAACCAGAAATACCATGTCTTATGACGTCAGCCTACAGCAGTGACACAGCATAACCGAGCACAAGCACTGAAGCAGTTGTGCAGCACGGTGTGGGGTGAGCGCCGAGCTATTCCGCACTCCGTTCGATGAAGCCGCACGTGTGATCAGTGACCATTGCATACATAGCAGTGATTGTTAAGCCTCGTCCTCTTTTTACGTATTCCGCAGTATTGAATGGTTGATCTAACATTAGATGGTGCTTTATATGTATCACTGACCTGTTGTCGGGCAGGATTAGGTAACGTGTTAGAAAAGAAACCAAAAAAAAATCTATCTTCCCTCCTGAACAAGTAAGCAGTTTTCCTATACAAATTTTAGTTTGACAAAACATTCCACCAAATCTGATCCCTTTTGCGACACAATTTTTACATATCCCCTACGATTTATGCGTGGTAATGTTTTGGCCACTCAGATACTAGGTAGCCTTATGTTAGCCAGACTGACGATTTAACAAGATTGCCATGGTTCAAGATATACTGCGTAAACATGACATTTACTCAGAAGTTGTTAATTCAGAGCGTACCAAGTGCAATGTTCCCTTGAAAAATGGCGGGCCCTCATTCGCAAACTAGCCGTCTGAAATTTACTACTACGGGAAAAAATAATCCCAATAGCTGTTTGCAGAGTGACGGGGGTACAACCATTCTGCCAAAGTTTCGCAAGTTCGCGTATATTGAATGGAGACATAATCGATTAGGGCTGAAATGGTGGTACGGTTTGATGCAAGAGACAGGACACTGCGCTAAAGATAGACTTATCAATTACATCCCGAAAAAGAAATTCACAAGCCACGTACGAGGCAGCCCTACTCGGGAAAAAAATACCTTCAACAACTCCTTCCCCTTCCCCATTAACGCCGCTTTTTCTTCTGCACTCTTCACATACCTACACCACTTACTATTGTCAAAACGAAACAGTTAAATGCGCAGATTTCCTTTTTAGGCATGCGCATATTTATTGCTCAAAGCCAGCAGCTGAGCGCTCACGCTACGATCAACCACTTTTCAGATACAAAAAGGCTCATCTGCAGAGGCCAATTTTTGAGGTTTTTTTGTATAAGAAAAGCAAGAGTTCACTGTGCTCCTGGCAATAAATATTCTGCATACCTAGAAATCTATCTAGTTATGCACTATATTGTCGCAGTACAACGCGAACAAAGCACAAGTACGCCTTGAGGCAGCAAAAGCAGCGTGTTCTCAACGGCTAATTCACAAGATCTTCTTCGTTCTCGCGTCAAGCCAGAGGCCCACTACCTGGTGTCCGCTAAGTTCCCCCGTCAAGCCAGAGGCCCACTACCTGGTGTCCGCTAAATCCCCCCATCATCGTTTTTGTCCACATGTAGACACGGGTCATTTGCCTCCCTCTCAAAGAGCATCGACCCGATGCGAAGTCAATAATGCAGTTTTTGTTAAAATATAAGTCTCACGCAATCACTCGCTCACGTAAGGCTTCATGCGCACTACGTGAACGAGTTCAGGATGGTGCTGGCGACGATTGGTACTACACGAATTGTCGGGAACAACTTCGTAAGTGACGTCACTTAGTTGTCGCAGCACTCGGTATGGCCCAAAGTATCTTCTTAAGAGCTTTTCTGATAGTCCTCGTTTCCGTACGGGTGTCCAAATCCATACTTTGTCGCCAGTTTGATAGACAACTGCTCTGCGGTGAGCATTGTAGCGGCCTGCATTGTACTCTTGCTGCTGGCGGATCCGTAAACGTGCCAGTTGTCTAGCTTCTTCAGCGCGTTCCGTAAACGTGTTGGCGTCTGGGTCGATGTCGTCACTTTCGTGCAGCAGCATCGCATCTAACATAGTTCGTACTTCTCGTCCATGAACGAGGCTGAACGGGGTCATGCGGGTCGTTTCTTGCTTGGCCGTGTTGTACGCAAACGTTATGTATGGTAAGATTTCGTCCCAATTTTTGTGTTCTATGTCTACGTACATCGAAAGCATGTCTTCAATGGTTCTGTTTAGACGCTCCGTCAGCCCGTTTGTTTGTGGGTGGTAGGCAGTAGTCTTGCGATGCGTTGTTCCACTCAGCATCAGGACGTGATCTAAAAGAGCTGCCGTAAATGCGGTTCCTCTGTCTGTGATTACGACGGTTGGTGCACCATGCCTCAATACAATATTTTCGATGAAAAACCTGGCCACCTCCGCTGCTGTACCTCTCTGAATAGCTTTTGTCTCGGCATAACGGGCCAGATATTCCGTCGCGACGATAACCCAGCGGTTTCCTGCAGTGGACATAGGAAGTGGGCCCAAAATGTCCATGCCTATCTGGTAGAATGGAGCTGTTGGGACCTGCACGGGTTGCAGTAGGCCAGCTGGTTTAGTCGGTGGTGACTTGCGTTGCTGGCAGTCGAGACAGGTACGAACGTGGTGCTTCACGGCTGTGGTTAGTCTCGGCCAGTAATACCTTTGCTGTACTCTGGCCAACGTTCTCATGTAACCCAAATGGCCAGAGGTCACCTCGTTGTGGCATGCTTTGAGTATTTCGGTACGAAGGGCTGCTGGTATGACGAGCAGATAGGCGGATCCTGTCGATGAAAAGTTTCTTTTGTAAAGTACTCCGCCCCGTAAACAAAACGATGACAATACTCTTGCGAAAACTCTTGGCGCCTTCTGAGATCTGCCTTCCAAGTAGTTAATTAAGCCAAGCAACTCAGTGTCGTCACGTTGTTGCTGCGCAATGGCGGTCGTGTCGAGGACACCGAGAAATGCCGTTTCCTCCTCCTCGGGTAGAGTTGCCTAGGCCTTTGTGCCTAGGAAGCGTCTGACAGCCTTCTTATTGGAGGGTACTGGGAACTGTGCGACGGCGGCAATTTTTCCAGGATTGGGCCGGACGCCTGCGTTGCTGACGACGTGACCGAGAAACTGAAGTTCGTGAAAACAGAAATGGCACTTTTCTGGTTTCAATGTTAGGCCCGCGAACCGTATGGCACGTAAAACAACTTCCAGCCTTTTGAGATGCTCGTCAAAAGTGGTCGAAAACACTATAACGTCGTCCAGATAGACTAGGCACGTCTTCCACTTCAATCCCGAAAGTACCGTGTCCATAAGCCTTTGAAAAGTTGCGGGCGCGGAGCACAAACCGAAAGGCAAGACTTTAAATTCGTATAAACCATCTGGGGTCACAAAAGCGGTTTTCTCTCGGTCTCTTGGGTCTACCTCGATCTGCCAGTAACCACTCCTCAAGTCCATGGAAGAAAAGTAGCGAGCGTGCCGAACTCTGTCAAGGGAGTCATCAATACGTGGGAGCGGGTACACATCTTTCTTGGTCACCCGATTCAGCTTCCTGTAGTCCACGCAAAAACGCAGGGTGCCGTCCTTTTTCTTTACTAGCACTACAGGCGATGCCCAGGGGCTCTGTGACGGTTGAATGACGTCATCTTCAAGCATTTTCGCGACTTGTTGTTGTATGGCTTCGCGTTCCTTTGAAGCTACACGATAAGGGTTCTGGTGGATAGGTCTCACCGTGTCCTCGGTGATTATTCGGTGCTTTGTCAAAGGTGTTCGACCAACTCGTGATGTCGTTGAAAAGCAGTCGCGGAATTCGGCTAGCAGCTGAAGAAGTCTCTGTCGCTCGTCCTTTGACAGAGTGGTGCCAACATCGTGAATGGGGTCTGGTTCTGGATTAGGCTCTTCGTCCAATACCGACAAACATAAACTGCCTCGCATTTCTACAATATTGTCGTACGAAGCGATAGCTGTGCCCTTCGGAAGGTGCCGGCGCTCAGCACTAAAGTTCGTCAGAAGTAAATTCGTGCGTCCACGAGTGAGACGGACGATACCTCGTGCGACCAAAATGCCATGACTAAATAGTAGCGAGCCAATTTGGTCAGCAATGCCTTCGCCATCAAACGCTTCGTCGCCTTGTACTGAAACAAGAGTGCATGACCGGGGCGGGACGACCACATCATCATCAATTATACGTAAAGTGTTGCGTATTGCGTCTGAACAGTCAACTAAACCAGAGCTGTTGCGGAATGTAATTGAACGGTCCGGGATGTTGATGACGGCACCATATTCTCTTAAGAAGTCCATCCCTATGATCAAGTCCTTGCAACACGAGGTGAGGATGACGAACGTCGCCACGAAAGCAGAGCCACCGATGTCGAGTCTTGCTGTACACCTTCCGACAGGCATCAACAGCTGGCCGCCTGCTGTCCTCAGGTGAGGTCCCGTCCACGTAGTCTTCACTTTTTTTAGGCGTACGGCAAGGTTTTCACTTATGATAGAAAAGTCGGCGCCGGTGTCAACTAAGGCTGTTACTTGCTGTCCGTCTACCGAAACGGTAAGATCTGTGGTCACAGTTTCGTCGGTGTTACAACTTCTCGGCTTTACGGCGTCCTATGGTACAAGTAACGGGGGCTTCTTTTCGTCGCCTTGACGGCCTGCAACCTCACCCCCGGAGGTCGCTGCCTTCAGTTTCCCCGGCGTGGACTTGGTGACCTCCTCCCACTGACGTCGGCTGTAGTTCGGTGGCGCGACGAAGGCGAATATGCCGGAGACGGAGAGCGTGGTCGACGTCCCAAACCTGGCTGGTAATCGGGCACACTGTCGTCATTATTGGCACGGCGGTTGTCAAAATGGGACTGAGACAAGGGGAGTCCTTGAGAATGAGTGTCCCGGCGTGGTGCGTAGCCGTCGTTGGCGCGTCGATCGTCAGACCATTGCCGAAGAGGTCGAAACATATCTACGCGGTGCCAGCAATGGCGGGAAATGTGGCCCACACCTCCGCAGGTAAAACAAAGCGGGCGCCTATCTACAGTGCGCCAGGCGTCTGTTTTACGAAGCTGTGGACGCCGCAACGGCTCGTAATGTGGCAAATGCCGTGTCCCGTTGGGAGACGGCTCTTGGTACGGCGGCATTTCGTACGGCGGTACGACGGCAGGTCGTCGCGGTGTCTGTTCTTGTGGCGACCAAGGAATGGCTGCCGATGGCTGGCGGTACGACGGCGCAACGGGCGGCGGGCGGCGAAGCGCGGCTGCGTAGCTCATAGGTCGCTGATCGTCAGTAGGATCAGCTGTTGAAAACGCTTGGCGTATTTCTTCGCGGACGACTTCAGCGACAGACGCCGTGGGTGGTTCCGTGACCAGATTCCGGAACTTCAGCAGCTCTTCGCGAACAATCTCTCTTATCAAATCGCGCAACGAGCTTTGATTTTCAGATGCCGTAGCGGCGACTTGCATGTGGGCGCTGCTGGACAAGCGATTGTATTGTCGGCATCGTAGGTGAAGCGCCCGTTCGATAGCCGTAGCTTCTTTGATGAAGTCTGACATGGTGGTTGGCGGGTTCCGCAAAAGTCCGGCGAACAATTGCTCTTTAACGCCGCGCATGAGGTAGCGCAACTTTTTGTCGTCGGTCATGTGCGGGTCAGCTTTACGGAAGAGACGGGTCATGTCCTCAGCGAACATTGCGACCGTTTCATTGGGTTTCTGAACCCGTAGCTCGAGTAAATGCTGCGCACGTTCGCGCCGGTCGGCATCGGCAAATGTGTCAATCATTCCTCTTTTAAAGTCGCTCCATGATGACAAACTGCCTTCTCTGTTCTCGTACCAAGTTTTAGCGCTGTCGTCGAGATAAAAATAGGCGCGGGAAAGCCTTTGTTCAAGGGACCACTGGTTGGTGTTAGCGACACGTTCATAGTGATCAAGCCATTCTTCAACGTCTTCATGTGCTCCACCACCAAAGCGATCAGGCACCAGCGGTGAAAAAAAGGTTACCTGAGATGGGGTTGGCAAACTACTGTCTCGTAGTAACTGTTGTGGATTGGCGGTGGCCATTGGTAGATCTGAGCGGTGCTTTGTAGAGTGTTCCTGTGACAGAGTGAACTCTGGAAGGAGGCCTCGCAAGCGACGACTGAAGCGATGCACGGGAGTGTCGACAAGTGCTTCTGGGCTGGATGAACGGCTCCCCGTGGGAGTGTGGAGCATCAGGCGGGGTCGCGGGCCAGCACCTCCACCAGTGTTGCAGTACAACGCGAACAAAGCACAAGTACGCCTTGAGGCAGCAAAAGCAGCGTGTTCTCAACGGCTGATTCACAAGATCTTCTTCGTTCTCGCGTCAAGCCAGAGGCCCACTACCTGGTGTCCGCTAAGTTCCCCCGTCAAGCCAGAGGCCCACTACCTGGTGTCCGCTAAATCCCCCCATCATCGTTTTTGTCCACATGTAGACACGGGTCAATATGAAGTTGAATGTCTTGATATGTAAAGCCCACCCACTATCCGAGCTGTGTAGTTGAGATGAGCACGGGGCCGACACGATATATTTAGAAATAAAAATTGGGAGCCGTATCATGGAGGATGTGCGACAAACGACTTCGCTAGTGCCAAAATAAAGACGAAACGGCTGCAAGAAGGTAAGGGAGCCTGTTCTATTTATGGTATAGCCTGCTCTACTACCCCAGTACAACTCCGGGTAGCTTTCTAGAGTGCTGCAATGGAGTATAGCGCTTGGACACTACCCACAGCTCTCGACTATTGTACCTATAAGTTACAAAGGGAGAGGCCATGACATTGTCATCCTATGTGGTTATAAAGCGTTTTAACAATGCAACTCATGCAGCCCTATGATAATTAAGGTATATCCTGTATGTTTTGGTCATGATACATATGCACTGTTAAGCATTTACATTCTAAGGAAGCTTTATCGTTTTTCCCTGTAAACAACTTAGTTCATAATTTACAGGAAAGCCCATGGGGAAATGCATAGATGTATTGGCATCGATGAAGCTCAGTTGCTAATGCATTTTGTACTCTATAGTTTCACATAGGCGTGGATGTAGTGGATTTGCCTTTGGTGTTAGTGCCTTGTCTCCTTTTCTACCATGGTTTCATGACTATGTTATCATTGGCCCTGCGTCACCCAAGATTAAAGTGTTTTGTGCCTCCAGGAGTCCTGATACCAACTCCTCTGCAGATATCAAAGCTGCAAACGACCAGGAGCCAGGCATAGCTATCGCCTATGGTAAGTGCAGGAACGTTTTCCGGTGACTCAAGTTAAATGGCACCGAAGAACCTAACTTGAGTGTTATTCCTTATTCCTTAAATTTAGGTGATGATCATTAGGGGGAGGCGCATCTGTACATTTGCAATTTATACAGTTTTGAGACACTATGATAGCACCAGAATATCTTTCTGTCCTAACCTAAAACAATTTTTAGTACAAAATACCAAGAATTTCATATCTTCTGAGCGAAATCGCTTGAGAAAAATAGGCGTCTTTCTCATTGTGTTTCTGACTCTCGTTTAATATAAAAAACGTGAGCATTTCAATAAATTTTGTCGGATATTTGGGTAACGCTGCAACGCCAAGCATTGTCTCTTAAGCAGAAGCAATGAGCCCTTAACTATGTACAGTACGTGTCGAATAATATTAGTGGGATATAAACATTTCTCGTGGTGCGTACCTGTTTCTGATCAACTATGACGGCGGCAAGGAACGCCCAGAAGCCAACACTGCGAAGGCCACGTGAGTTGACAAGCCGATAACGTAGGGTTCTTTCGGCTGGTCAAAGTACACCGTACACACATGCAAAAAGTACATCGTACGCTTCTTGTTCGGAGCCTTTACGTCCGACGGATGCCGATGTCGTCATCCCGCCACGATCGTGTATGCTTGTTTCGGTGGCAGGGGATGAGCCGTTTGACGGCGACAGTATTACCGACCAAATAAGCTCGCTGAGCTTTAGCCACGGTATTTCAGTTGCTAGAGGTCTTGTCCTTGTCCCTGTCCCTGCGGGATGCACAAACTTGCTGCTCACTACGTTCAGTGCTGAGCGCCGACACCTCCCGAAGGGTACAGCCGTCGCTTACTTTGACAATACCGCGGAAATCTAAGGCAGTTTATCGGCACTAGATGAAGCACCTCAAGAAGAATCAGTACCTAATCTTGACGTTGTTACTACGTTGTCAAAGGACGAGCGAACGAGACTTCTTGAGCTGCTAGCTGAATTCCAGGACTGCTTTTCATCGACATCACGGGTCGGTCGAACGCCGCTAACAAAGCATTGAATAATCACCCACGATGCAGCAAGGCCTATACACCAGAATCCTTATCGTGTGGCTCCAAAGGAACGGAAAGTGATACAGCAACAAGTCGCTAAAATGCTTGAAAACCATATGATTCAGTCATCACAGAGGCCGTGGGCATCGCCTGTAGTACTAGTTAAAAAAAAGGACGGTACCCTGCGTTTTTGCGTGGATTACAGGAAGCTGAATCAAGTGACTAAGAAAGTTGTGTATCCACTCCCACGTATTTATGACTCCCTCGATAGGCTTCGAAACGCTCGCTACTTTTCTTCAATGAACCTCAGAAGCGGATTTTGGCAGATAGAGGTAGACCAAAGAGATCAGGAAAAAAACCGCTTTTGTGACACCAGATGGTTTATATGAATTTAAAGTTCTGCCCTTCGCTCTGTGCTCAGTGCCCGCTACTTTTCAAAGGCTCCTGGACACTGAACTTTCCGGCTCAAATGGAAGACTTGTTTTGTTTATCTAGACGACGTCATAGTGTTTTTCCCAACTTTTGACGGGCATCTCAAAAGGCTAGAAGTTGTTTCACGAGCCATACGCTCCTCGGGCCTCACATTGAAACAAAAGAAGTGCCACTTTTGTTTTGAAGAACTGCTGTTTCTTGGTCATGTCGTCAGCTGCACCGGCGTTCCGCCTGATACCGAAAAACTTGCGGCCATGGCACAGTACCCAGCACCTCCACCAGTGTCGCAGTACAACGCGAACAAAAGTTGACAGCAGCTTATGGCAGCGAAAAGAGCGTGTTCAGGATCAGCTGTACAGCAAGACGCCTGCTTCGTTGTCGTCCCGAAAACTGCCTGGCCCAGTAGCTGGAATCTACAAAACATTCCTATCATATATATATATATATATATATATATATATATATATATATATATATATATATATATATATATATATACCACCAGTTACGATAAAAGTCAGAAAAGCTTTGGAGAGCATGCAAAGAGGCAAAGCTGCTGGTGAGGATCAGGTAACATAATATCTGCTGAAAGATGGAGGACAGATTGTGTTAGAAAAACTAGCCACCCTGTTTACGAGGTGTCTCCTGACGGGAAGGGTACCAAAATTCTGGAAGAACCCTAACATCATCTTAATACATAAGAAAGGAGATGACAAGAACTTAAAGAATTACAGGCCGATTAGCTTGCTCTCTGTAGTATACCAGCTATTTACAAAGGTAAATAGCTAGTATACTAAATAGCTGGTATACTAAATAGCTGGTATTTAAGAGTAAAGAAAACATTAGAATTCAATCAACCAAAGAAACAAGCAGGATTTCGAACAGGCTACTCAACAATCGACCACATTCATACTATCAATCAGGTAATAGAGAAATGCTGAGAATATAACCAACCACTATACATAGCCTTCATAGATTACGAGAAGGCGTTTGATTCAGTAGAAATATCAGCCGTCATGCAGACACTGCGTAATCAGGGCGTCGATGAAATATATATAAACAACCTGGAAGAAATCTACAGGGGATCAACTGCTACCTTAGTGCTTCATAAAGAAAGCAACAGAATACCAATCAAGAAGGGTGTAAGGCAGGGGGACACAATCTCCTCAATGCTATTTACCGCGTGCTTACAGGAGGTTTTCAGAAGCCTAGAATGGGAACAGTTAGGGATAAGAGTTAATGGAGAGTACCTTGATTGATTTGTGGGGTTTAACGTCCCAAAACCACCATTTGATTATGAGAGACGCCGTAGTGGAGGGCTCCGGAAATTTTGACCACCTGGGGTTCTTTAACGTGCACCCAATGGAGAGTACCTTAGTAACCTGCGCTTCGCCGATGACATTGCATTGCTGAGTAACTCAGGGGACGAATTGCAACTCATGATTACGGAGTTAGACATGGAGAGCAGAAAGGTGGGTCTTAAAATGAATCTGCAGAAAACGAAAGTAATGTACAACAACCTCTGAAAAAAGCAGCGCTTCGAGATAGGTAATAGCGCACTTCAAGTTGTAAATGACTATGTCTACTTAGGGCAGGTAATAACCGCGGAGCCGAACCACGAGATTAAAGTAACTAGAAGAATAAGATTAAGGTGGAGCACATTTGGCAAGCACTCTCAAATTATGACAGGTAAATTGCCACTATCCCTCAAGAGGAAGGTATATAACAGCTGTATCTTGCCGGTACTTAGCTACGGAGCAGAAACCTGGAGACTTACAAAGAGGGTTCAGCTTAAATTGAGGACGACGCAGCGAGCAATGGAAAGAAATATGGTAGTTATAACCTTAAGAGACAAGAACAGAGCAGAGTGGATTAGGGAACAAACGGGGGTTAAGGATATCATAGCTGAAATCACGAAGGAAAAATGAACATGGGCCGTGAATGTAGCGCGTAGACAGGATAACCGCTGGTCATTAAGGGTAACTAACTGCACTCCCAGAGACTGCAAGCGAGTTAGGGGGAGACAGAAGGTTAGGTGGGCAGATGAGATTAAGAAGTTTGCGGGTATAAATTGGAAGCAGCAAGCACAGGACCGGGTTAACTGGCGGAACATGGGAGAGGCCTTTGTCCTGCAGTGGACGTAGTCAGGCTGATGATGATGATGATGATCATAATGATGATAAGTGACCAGATGAAGCGAACGAGCAAACGAAAGACGATGCATCGTTGCCAACGTTACGGCCGGGGACCGGCCTTCGTCAGGACATACGGATGCCCTGACGAAAAGTGAGTTTTCGTTTTATATACAATATACTGGAATGGAAACTGTAGTTATTGGCGCTGAAGCAGCTTGCTTTATTCTGATTTTTTTTTCAATGGGTCAATTAAGTATTTTTGATGGGGAGACGAGATCATATTCTAGTTGAGGGCGAACCAGAGTTAGGTATGATAATTTGTGACTGCTTGAAGGTGCAGCTTTCAAACTACGTCTTAAGAAACCAGGTGGCCAGGAGGCGTTGGCAGAGATTGCTTTAATGTGGTCGAACCACGATAGAGTAAGTGTAAGTATAATGCTCAAGTACCGATATTGCGTTGCAATCGAGATAATGAACTGATTAATGCTGTATGAAAATTCGGATCTGCTAGATTTACGAGGGAATTATATTACTTTGCATTTTGAGACATTTAGAGTCATGAGCCATGTACAACACCAACCATTAATTGCATCCAGGTAATTTTGAAGCGGCAAGTGATCTTGAAAGTTTTTGATTGGACGATAAATAATGCAGTCCTCACGAATATGCTGATGCAAGAAGAGACAAGTTGCGGAGGATCATTTATGAATATGAGGAAAAGTAATGGTGTGAGTACGCTGCCTTGTGGTACACCTGAAGAAACATCAGTTAGAGAAGAAGAAAAATTGTTGTCTGTTGCGTACTGCTGCCGATTAGATAGAAAATGGCGAAGCCATGATAGTGTACGGGAGTCTAACTTTAAGACGGATAAATTCAATATCAGGCGACAGTGTGCAACCCGGTCAAAATCCTTCAATAGCCCAGGGACACGCCGGCAGTTTGATATTTATTGTCCATATTTGCATGAAGATCTGTGGTTATTTCAAACAGCTGAGTCTCGCATGAAAAACCCTTTTGGAAACCGTGTTCATTTTTTTTAAATTACCGGATTCCAGGTGTCTGTAAATATGTCAAGCAATGATGTGTTCTAGCACTCCACAACAATTGTATGTAAGCGAAATAGGACGGTAATTTTCGCATGAGGTCTTATTTCCACTTTTAAATATAGGTATTGCTTTCGCCAACTTCCACTCAGACGGTATTATGCTAGTTTCTAGAGACTGGCGGAATATATAAATTAGAATTTTGCTTGAGACCATTACGGTATTTTTAGCACCTTAGAATTGATTACATCTACATACACCGCATGACGAAGATAACTTGAGATTCTTTATGGCTATAAATATGCGGCCTAGCTCAATGTCTATTGGTTCTATGAATTGGTAGTCATGCCTGGCTATGTAAGGTATGTTTGTACTGTTCTCTTTCGTGAAGACAGAAGTGAAAAAGGAATCAAGTGCTGTTGGGCATTGACTGGCTGAAAGAGGGACGTTATTGCAAACGTGTTGTGAGATGTCCCGGTTTTCGCTGGTGCGATTGATGACTTTCCAAAATTTAGCTGGGTTGTTTTTCAGTGGTGTGGGTAGATCAATACAATAATACTTCGCCTTAGCCTTACTCAAAGCAGAGCAATATGCGTTTATGCCGGTTTTATATTTGAGCCAACAAGAACTACCCGAGCACTTTGCATTATTATGTAGCCGCTTTTTCTTATTGAGCATTACTAGTGAACCGTGGATTTGATTTATCATTGCTAATTTTGACCAGTGGTACGTATTTGTCTATTAGCGTACACAAAACTTGCTTGAAATCGACAGAAGAATTGCGGAAGCAAGGTAGGAAAGTATTTTGAAACAACAATGTTAGTTGATAAATAATGTCCTGATAATTGCCTTTATTATAGTCTCGAATTTGTTTTACATGTACACCGGCTACAGGCCGGGGTATGTTTATCTCTACTTGGAGTAACGTGTGGTCACTGAATCCGTCCAAGTAATTCGTTTTACGTATTGTGTCCGGAGCAGTAGTGAGAATAAGATCTAGAATGTCTGCACCAGGTGTAGGCTTCAGAATAGTTTGGAATATATATATATATATATATATATATATTGCGCTAATCAGACCCGGAGGCACTCACGGAACTGCATGCAGATGTTAGTGGTATCGGTGTTGGTGCCGTGCTAGTGCAGTATCACGACAGCCGCCAGCACGTCGTGGCGTATGCGAGTCGCACTTTGACTAAGGCGGAGAGGAATTATACAGTCACCGAACTGGAATGTCTTGCGGTTGTTTTCGCCGTCCAAAAGTTCAGACCTTATTTGTACGGCTGGCAGTTCAAGATTGTCACAGATCATCATTCTCTTTGTTGGCTCGTCGGACTACGCAACCCAACTGGTCGGTTGGCTCGTTGGGTCTTACGGCTTCAAGAATATAACTTTTTTGTGACCTACAAGAGCGCTCGAAATCACGCGTATGCTGACTGCTTATCTCGTCTTCCATCTCCGACTGTGGATTCTGATGATGATGATTTCGACAACTACCTGGCTGCAATCTCATCCAACTTCCCAAATTTGGACGTCTTCCGTCACGAGCAACAGCGTGACCCTTCGCTGAAACCAATGATTGATGTCGCTCGTAGCTCTAAACGTGCCACGCCATTTGTGATTCATGACGCCCTACTATATCGCAAGAATTACTCCAGCCATGGTTCCACACTACTCCTCGTCGTGTCAGAATGCCTGCGCCTTGCGGTATTCCAAGCCATGCACGATGACATCACGTCTGGGCACCTTGGATTTGCCCCAACGCTTCACCGTATCCGACAACGTTTTTACTAGCCTCGACTCTGGAAGACCACCAAGCACTACGATGCAAGTTGTGTTGTCTGCCAACGCCACAAACAACCTACCACACCATTGGCCGGCCCACTGCAGCCGGCTAAGCCACCGACATCACCATTCGAAAAGACGGCATAGATTTACTGGGCCCTTTCCCCAAGTCTACCACCGACCGCCGCTGAATTATTGTGTGCATAGATTACCTGACGCGGTATACTGAAACGATGGCGGTTGCTTCAGCCACATCATCTGATGTGTCATGGTTTCTTCTGCACTCGATTATACTCCGTCACGGGGCCCCTCGTGTGGTGATAAGTGATCGTGGCCGGCAGTTTACCGCTGACGTTGTCGAAGAGTTGCTACGGCTTTGTATGTGTCAGTATCGCCATTCCACGCCATACCACCCTCAGACCAACGGCCTCACTGAGCGCACCAATCGTACCATCATCAACATGCTTTCAATGTACGTCGCAGCGGATCACAAGAACTGGGATGCCGTATTACATTGTGTTACATACGCCTTTAATACCGCGAAACACGAGGTCACAGGTTATACGCCTTTCTTTCTCCTCTACGCTCGTCATCCCCAAAGTTTCCTTGACACCATACTTCCTTTTTCGACGAACGAAAACGCCAGTGTCGCGCAGACTTTGTGTCGCGCCGAAGAAGCTCGTCGACTTGCTCGGCTCCACACTCTGTCCACCCACGCTCGTGTGAAAGACCGTTACGACGCAAAACACCCGCCCGTAACTTTTGCTACAAGTGATTTGGTCTGGCTGTGGACGCCCGTTCGAAAAAAGGGACTTTGCCAGATGTTTCTTTCTAAGTACTCAGGACCATTCATCATTACTCAGTGCCTAAGTGACGTCACTTACGTTGTTGCAAAAGTGACAGCTGAGGACCAGCGTTCGCACCAGACGCAAATTGTGCACATTGCCCGATTGAAGCCGTACAACAACCGATCACTTCTACTCGCTCGGTGAGCTTCGTCTGGTGCGGAGGGAAATGTAACGCGGACTAAAAGAGCGAAAAAGAAGAAGAGGTAGGACGCTCTCGAGCGATGGTGATTCGGCAGTGACATTAGAACGCTGACATTTTTCAGTGTAAATGAACCCATCACATCCGTAACAATATATATATATATATATATATATATATATATATATATATATATATATATATATATATGTATGTGTGTGTGTGTGTGTGTGTGTGTAACGTAAGTAGGTATTGACTCAAGGTAGAGGCTGAGGAAGAAGTCAGAGTAGAATAAACATGGCGTATGAGCCAGGCCACGTCGCCCAGTAATCATAGCGTCACACGAGTCGGCAGGATGAAGGCCTGGCTTCCACTTCATCAACCGGCCACCATCTTCGAACGTCTCAGCAAGACGCAGTGACCGAACGTGGACCACAAAAGTACATCCCAACTCTACACCAAGACCAGCATCATGACAGCACCATCAGACGACCTTGACATCCCCAAGTACACCGGATCAGCGGACGACGAACCCGCACAGGACTGGTTTAACCTATTCGAGCTCCACGCTGCCGCTGCATCTTGGTCGGAACGGGAGATGGTCATTAACTTCACTGACTACATCTCAGGTGAGGCATTCAAATTTTACCTCACCCACATATTCGAGAACGACGAGTCATGGCGAAAACTCAAAGAGGAGATGATTACCCGTTTTAACGACTATGACCAAGACCTGCTCAATGCCAACCATCCAGAGACAACCGCACACTATCGTCAATTTCCTAAGCAGTTCTCAACCATTCGAAAGCCCAGCGCGAATCGACAAGTGGCTCAAGACAAAGTGGCACATGCGTTTACTTACAGAAGGCCATGCGTATATTGGGAAAAACCCAACCGTCAAGCGCGTCTCCCTTCTACACGAAAGTCAGCATTTCCAAAGTCATCGCTTCAGCATATTGCTACATGCGTGTATATTGATATTCTAGGGGGCGACGCGCGTGTGTGCCTGACGAGAAAGATGAAGGGTTGTCTCGGCTCAATCGCTGGTGAACCGGGCACGCCATTACCGCTGGTTTGGAATATATTTAATCCCCAGTCTCGTCGTTACGGCGTCTCTTCTTTTCCGTAACATATTTGGTGGAGGTGCGGGGTAAAGGGTAAACGTCCTTTTTTGTGATTCTATTCAGATGACGGTAATCCACGCAGAAGCGCCACGTGCCATCTTTCTTTTTAACGAGCACAACGGGGGACGCCCATGGGATCGAAGAGGGTTCAATCATTCCTTTGGCTAACATCTTGGTGACTTCTTGTTGAATTATTTTACGCTCGGTGGCAGACACCCGGTATGGTCGCCGATGAATGGGATGAGAATCACCTGTGTTAATGCGGTGCTTGACGAGTGAAGTCTGGCCGAGTGGACGGTGGTCGACGTCGAATATGTCGCGGTATGAAGCCAGAAGGTGGCATAGCGCGGCTGACTTCTCAGGTTTGAGGTCCGGGGCCATCATGGAGCGTAAGGTCGCATCGAGGCACGTGACATCCTGCGAGTGATGTGGGTGCTCGGGACATACGTCTGCCGTAAAACAGGTGACGTGGTCGTCAATTAAGGGCCTTAGTGTGGCGACCGAAATTTCTTGGGGTAGCACTTGTTTTATGAAACCGGAATTGATAACAGGTAAATATGTTCGGTTAGAGGCCATGCTTACGACAGAGTGTGGGACAGTAATGTCACGCGCGAGGAGAACATCAGTAATTGGCGTCACGATATAATCACCGTTGAGCACGGGAGAGGGTGTTGCCAATTCGATGAATGTGAGAGCTTTAGGTGGTATCCGGAAGAAGTCAGTGGTGCACAAGCTGTTCGAGAGTTCAGGGTGAGAATCCGGGAGAACAGGAAGTTCTAGGCAGAGAGTACCGGCGGCACAATCGATGAGGGCAGAATGCGTCGATAGGAAGTCCATGCCGAAGATTAGGTCGTGGGGGCAATTTTTAATCACCGTAAATAAAACGGGAACATGGCGGCCGGCAATACTAACACGAGCGGTACACATTCCAGTGATGGCTACAGTTGCACCATCAGCGACACGAAGGGCTTTAGTTGCTGCAGGCGTGAGGACTTTTTTGAGCAGGCGGCACAGATGAGCACTCATTATAGACACTTGAGCTCCGGTATCGACTAACGCCGTCAAAGAAATACCGTCCACATACACCTCAATCAAGTTCGTATCAGTGGGGAGCGTCAATGGAGGTTTTGGATCATTCGCAAGCGATGCAGCACTACCACCTGGAGCTGAATGATCTAGTTTTCCGTCCGAGAGAATCCACTGTTGACCGGCGACGGATAGCGGCGTGATTGGGGCGATGGGGAACGGCGACGTTGAGGTGGCGGCGAACGAGCAGTGGAGCGGCTGTTGGGGATGTCGGAAGAAGGGTACACACGACTGGGCGAATACCGACGGGAGTCCTCGTATGGTCGATTAGAGGAAAATTGGCTCCACTTTGAGGGCGTCCAAGTGCTGCGGCAGTAGCGGGAGATATGGCCAACTCGGTGGCAGCGGAAGCAGATCGGCTTGTCGTCTGCAGTTCTCCATTCCGCCGGATTGCGGGATCGCGGAAAAAAGTGTAAGTCATGGCGAGGTGCATTTGTTGTCATTGGTCTGGAGACGGGTCGAGAGACAGAGTAGGCCACAGGAAAACCAAGCTTTGCAATTTCCTGCCTCACGACGGTTTGAATAACGGAGACCAGTGGAGGCGTTTCTGCGGCGCCATGGTCGAGCGGATGTGGAGGAAATGGTGCCGGACTTGACGCCTCAAGCTCCCGTCGAACTATTCGTGTCACGCTGTCCTGCATGCGTGGTGCGGCACCGAGATCGGTGCAAGTGGATGTAACAGCCGTGTTTGGTAGCCGCGTAAATTGAGGCAGGACACGGCGGCTTTTGGCCATTTCGAAGCGACGGCATTTCTTGATAGTTACATCTACGGTCGTGACGTTATTGTAGACGAGCAAATTGAAGGCGTCGTCCACTATGCCCTCAAGTATGTGGCCCACCTTGTCACTCTCTGTCATTTGCTCGTCGACTTTTCGGCACAACGCGAGCACATCCTGTATGTACGAGACATACGACTCTGTTGACGACTGCACACGAGTGGGGAGTTCTTTTCGCGCTTCCATTTGGCGACCGGACGGGTCCCCAAAGATGTCGCGTAGTCGCTCCTTGAAGGTATCCCAGCTGGTGAGCTCGGTCTCATGGGCGTCGAACCAGACCCGTGGGGTGCCGTCCAAGTAAAATATTACGTTGGCGAGCATCATGGTAGGGTCCCATCGGTGTGTGTGGCTAACACGCTCGTACATACGGAGCCAGTAGTCGACGTCGAGCCCAGGTTGTGCGGAGAATGTACCTGGATCACGGGGGTGGGCATCGTCAGGTAGTAGTGGCTGGAGCTACAGATGGAGACGCTGACAGGCTGTTGTCATTGGTAGCCATGGCCGGAGACTGAATGGTGCGGCCACTGCGAAACTTCGTGGTGAAGACGGGAAACGTTCCACCTCCACCAAATCGCCTCGTCGTTACGGCGTCTCTTCTTTTCCGTAACAATATGACCCGAGACGTTGATCGACCACCTGATGCCCTTCACTCTTCGTCTCGCATACGTGGTCCACCACCTGGGTTTTCGTCACGCGGTTTTTGAAGCGCTCCTATCGCTCACCATTCTCCTCATGAGGACGCTGCGATTTCGGTAGACGACCTAACGCTTCACAAAAATACCCTTTCAAGCCATGCTCTTTCCGGACATGTTCATTCATCACCGTGCGGTGCACACACACTGGACAGTCGAAGCAAAGCAGAAGGCTCAGACGCATCGAACGTCGCAAGCTACCAGGCGCAAAAACCACACGCAGTGAACTGCGAAGAAGCCCCTGAAGAGCTTCGTGTCGTTTCTGTGGCACCACAGACTTGCCAAAATCTGCAGTTAAAACCTAGTAATGCCACGTCACCTGTGGTATCCCCATACAGTGCTTACAGCTCCAAGAACCGAAAAAATGCAGAATACATGCACCAAACCTCGCACGCAGCTGTCTGTCCGAAGCGTCCATACTGGAACACCTTACCGAAGTCTTTGAAGAGCATAATGATGGCACATTACCAACTATGCCCGATAAGCAAGACACCAGCTTACCATGCATCAGCTGTCTACAGGACGCGTCAAACCTCGAAGGAAATGAATGCCCGATTCCAGAAGGGGCACCACTACAGCCATCTCCTGAGCAGCACCAGCAAAGCAAGCAAAACGAAGTTCACAATTTCAGTAAACAACGAGAGAGACTGCAACGAGGGCATCGGCGAACGCCAAATTCAATGGAAGCGCGTACACCAGTTGAAGAACATCGAAAAATAGGATCTCCAAACCAACAAGACGTCAGACACTTTCGGACAAAGAAAAGTCGCCAGAAACGCTCCCAGCGCCTGCTATTCCACTGACTGCAACACCACAGAAAGCGCCGAGAAAGACGTGGAAGCATTGCTTGCATACCGCAAGCACTCAGGCACTCCTTCACAGTCTGTCGAGAAGCACGCAAGCAAGAAGCATCAGGATTGCACCATCCACGGCGAAAAATACAACCCCGACGACATCCGAGCTGCCGATGCAACAAGGCGTTCCAACCTTGGTCAGCCCGAACAAGAGTTCTAGCAGTACTGTCAGTATCCACGTGTATCCCGCTCTGTCCGGAACGCAACAGTCAACCTCGCCCACCAGAGTTGTTATAGAGTTCACCGGACTGCTCCCTCAGGCTTGAAGATTTAAAGAGACTGTGGAACTCCGTCGGGACGTGATACTGCGAATTCGGACATTGTCTGTTTATTGGCTTCTTCAAATTTTGTAAGTTATAAATGGTGCCATCTTTCGGGGGGAGGGGGAATCATGTGAGGTATGAAGCGATGGTTGGTAGAAGCAGAGAAGGAAGAAGAGAGAGTAGAATAAACATGGCGTATGAGCCAGGCCACGTCGCCCAGTCATCATAGCGTCACATATATATATTCATTGGAATTGCCTATTGTACGCCTAATAAGCTTCTCTGAAAAAGGTCTCGCTTTACCGATCTTTTTCCATTTATTGCTACAGCAACGTGAATAAGTGTCACAGAGTGAACATGGACTTTTCGTTTCAGAATGTCCACAGGTGACCGACAACAAGACTGGTTTGCTGCTTTCGACGTTCAGTAGCATTGCTTGCGATGACGCAGTCCCCAGCACAAGCCGTGCAGACCAGGCAGGTGCGTCCACGGGAAACAGCGCTAGGTAAGGGCAGAGTGTGAAATGCAGTCATCATGAATGTTGCTGAACTGAAAGGAATCGCATCTAGTATCTATGGTTTAAATATGGCTCTGCCGAAGAACTCGCATGTACACTAAGTGGTGGCGGAGGCAGCTCCCAGCTAGAACAGAGCAGGATGACGACAAGCCTGAGGGCTGCTTTTGCGCGTCGCAGGGCAGAAGTCCGGTCACGCATGTGGCCATGTCTGGTCTTGTTGGGCCCCATGGTCTTGCTGAAGGCTTTGGCACACCGCCAGCTCTGAACAGGCAGATATACTCTTAGCCAAAAAAAAAATCCGCATCAGTAACGATTGCCTACATAACGGGCTCTTGTGTCCGAAACGGAAACATCAGCTACTAAGATCATGCATACTCATGAAAAACGTTTCAAAATTATCCTATTATTTTCTAAACAGTGCTCAATAACGGATGCATAGTGTACTAAAGTGATGCAGTGTATCGCCAATTTATTGGTAGGGCTTCTTTCTGTGAAGTGGCATATTCGCTGCATTTTTTCGCAATGGTACCATTAATTTCCTGCCAACTAATTCTTCTTCCTGTAAGTACACTTAATTGGAATCTTGCTTTTGTGGCTTCTTCCTCCTAAGTATTATATTTGTACGTACAGTGTTCGCCTGCCGTGCAAAAACTTTGGAGTGGCCAAGTCTACGTAAGTCTTGCCGTGATTCGCAACCAAAGAATGTCCAAGGAGCGTTTTAGAGATACCGGAAATCGATAGAAATTTTCAACCTCACAACAGATACACGGAGTATCAATAGGCCCAGAATATTCTTCGTTGTGCAGTGCGGAAACTTGTCTTCAATGCGGTGCAGGCATACACTTTCATTCTCTGTGTCATTATCATCATCATCATCAGCAGCAGCAGCAGCAGCAGCAGTAGCAGCCGCCTGACTACGCCCACTGCTGGACAAAGACCTCTCCAATGTACCACCAGTCAACTCAATCCTGTGCTTGCTGCTGCCATTTTATACCTGCAAAATTCTTAATATCATCTGCCCATATAACTTTCTGTCTCCCCTGTTACGAAGGCACGACGCCAACACGGTCCCGAGGGCGACACTGCTCCGAACTCCGCCACCAAGTTCACCAGCCGTTTAATAGCGTGTGTTAATCAGCTCGCGACTGCTTTTGCGCAGAGCTGATAGACGAGTGGACGAGGTGACGGTGAGTTAAGGCAAGGTTTATGTACAGCGCAGAAATAAAGGCGTTACATATTCGGCGCTGGGGCCGACAGCTTAGAGATTCGAAGAGCCGAGATGTCTTCTCTCGCACGCATACGTCGGCTTCTCTCTGACGCCCAGGTCAACTGCTGGCTACGCGCCACTTGACTTTTTTCATAGGCACCGCGTGGATATTTGCGTCACCAACGTCCAACCAGAAGTGCCGCTGGCCGTGATGTCAGAATCCTCCAAAGGGGACCCACCGCTGCGCGTGGTTGCACCCAAGAACGAGGGATGTTGCCACGCATTGCGTAAAACTCGCCAGACCAGAAGGTGCCGATTTCTTCATCGGGCTCGTGGTGTGAGGGAGCTCGCTGTGCGTCGCGTGACAGACCAGCGCCGCCGCTTGATGACGTCGTTGAGTTGATCGCGTCAGGCGGGTTCGATCGCTGGCCTTGACACAGATTGCCTTTGCAGAAGCATTGACGTTCGGTATGGACTCCCAGGCGTAACGCCCCCTAACCCACTTGCCTTCTCTGGGAATCCAGTTAGTTACCCTTAATGACCAATGGTTATCCTGTCTATGCGTTACATGCCCAGCCCATGTTCATTGCCTCTTCTTGATTTCAGCTATAATATCCGTAACCCCGTTTTTTTCCCTGATCCACTCTGCTCTCTTCTTGCCTCTTAAGGCGACACCTATCTTTTTCTTTCCATCGCTCGCTGCTTCGTCCTCAATTTAACTTACAGTGGAGCAAACAGCCATGATTTCCTGCAAGCGCTTTCACTGTGAGATGAACAACAATAGTCATTTATCTACAAGTAATTTGGTTGGGTTATAAAACATTTCAAAGTACTACTGCTCACTGCGTCCAGAATTGCGTTATGCTTCAAATCTTTCCTGTATGCGCTTAGGTAAGAGTTCATAGTCACTTAAAATTAGTTCTTAATACTATTTGGTGGTACAAAGGTCAGTTAGAAGTTATCACCAGAGACAGCTGTATGTAAGACGCTTCATAAATAATTCGGAACATGCAATCGTTGTATGTGCTTATAGTTGTACGTCTGATGGCGCACCTTGACACATTGCCCTCTATAGCCTTACAATTGGAAAATTTAAACCACAGGGAAATTCGTATTCATGTTTTTACTTAGAAATTGCTTTCATCGCGCTTTACATTGCGTATTTTTCAATGCAAGTAGTCGGTACTCCCGTATACGTACGGTAAGTTTTGCATCCGTACCGTTAGACAAGGCGCTTTGCTCAGCGATTAGCTTGGCGTCTATCTGCATGTACACTATTCTTTAAATGTTGCTGAACAAAGGTAATTATCACTAAATGCCTATTCTTGAAGTTTTGAATAATATTAGGTATGTGCCTTCAATGAGAGATATGATCGCTTCGCCTTTTTTATACCATCAAGGAGAACCTGCTGTACTTGCAAAAATGGTTCCATACACAATGCATGATTCTGCTTTTCGATCACTCGCAGGTATGCTGCTGGCTCCGCAAAACGGAACAAGACAAAAGGCATCAGCGCTGCCGACGCCAGCCGTGGCAAAAAAATATCGGAGGATCACCGCCACAAGTGCGAAACGTGTGGCAGAGCGTTTCAAAAGGCGCATCGTCTCGCGGATCACCGTCGCATACATACAGGCGAGAAGCCCTTCAAATGCTGCACATGTGGTCGATCGTTTACACAGAAAAGTTCTCTCGTGTTGCATCACCGCTTTCACACGGGCGAGAAGCCCTTCAAGTGTCCTTCTTGCACAAAGTATTTCAAAAGCCTCTCAAACCTTTATGTACATGAACGCACGCATAAGGGTGAGAGGCCATATAAATGCCAGATTTGCAATTTTTCATCGCCACAATCGTCAAATCTCAAGAGGCATGAACGCACGCACCAAAATAAGACACCATGAGTCTGCCGACAAAAAGGAACAAGATTCCTTGTACTAGTGATCTGTCAATGAATGGTGCTGCTTTTAGGATTTTAACTTGCCTCATACGCCATGACAAGTCCACGTGGGTGCCCCCATTTTAACAAGCCTCCGTACTCCTTCATCTAGCGAGTTGTGAAGTGAGTCACTGGCACCCAAAAAATTTTATGCCGTACTACCGATGAAGATGCGCGTTCGATTTGGTAGAGTTATTTGTATAATCGACTATGAAGTCAAATTCGTCTTTCACCTTAAGTAATCTTGGGTGAACTCGTGGAGGATGCTGTGAATTGTTTACCTGGAGCGGTAATCTGAGATTGCCTTAGTGACTGCATTTTTTATGTGAAAAACGGAGGATCGCGAAGCGTGTCCAACAAAGTGCCGACTCCTGAAGTGCGACACAAGACCCCATGATTGGTAAGCCTGCAGGAACAATGCGTCATATTTATTGTATTGCTTCTTTTAGATATGGTTTGCTAGTTCACGTGCAGTGTAGAATACTGCACAAATTTTTCTGTGCCTGCAAGTATTTACCCATTTTTTTAAGAAAATGTAATGACAGACACACAACACCTGCCACCACACTCACTTAGGTGCCTTTTCAAAAGTTTTCATTATGAAGAGTTTATGTTGTGCGTGTGGATGCTACTTATTTGTAGCGTATGAATGACTTGTCCCATAAAAATAAGACAGTTCCGTAGCATCGATGTGGTGCAGTTCCGCAGTATCAGTAACTGAAGTTCTGAGATGCGCTGTCTCGTTTATTTCTTTTACTTTCTTATTTAATTCTATTTTTTTTCCTCTGTCCGCTTTGCCTCCTTTTTACTTTTTTTACGTATGTATTTATGTCGATCTAAATACTTCCTTTTTTTGCTCTTTTCTTTTTCTTCTCATTTCTTTTCTTTCCCACACACTCTATTTATTCGATTGTATATATTTCCGTTCCTTTCTCTTTCTACGCTTGTTTCTCTCCAGTTCTTTGTCACCGATTCTGCCTCTGCCATTATCTACACTCCCTCGTCGTTCTTTCCAGTCTCTTAAAACCTATCCTTCTCATACAGCTCGCTTTTCTTTCTTGCTTGATTGCCACCCTTTCTTTCTTGTTCTTTTTATTTTTCCTTCTTTCTCATTCTATGCTTTTTCTCTTGCTTCCTCGTAATTTGTTTTTCTGCGTCTCATTCTTTCCTTTACTTTCTTTGCTTGATTTTTTTCTCTTTCTTCTTTCATTGTTCACTCTTCCATTCTTTCTCTCCTCTTCACCGTCACAGTTAGCTCTCCTGGCCACGCTCGTCTCTCTTTCCTATCATCTCGCTATCATACACTGCACGCGACTGTTATGCTGTGCTCATGGTGTTGGATAGCCCGAATTTTCGTATCAACGCATGAGAAAGGTTGGTTTATTACATGTGTTCCTATTGCACACAGTTTCATGCATCTTTATTCGTGACAGTTCTCACTGCATCATTTCTGCGTTATTTGCCGGTTACATTTGTTAATTGCTTACGTGTCCTCGTTGTTTCTTGAAGCTAAGGAGGACGCGCGTCTTTTTGAGGATTTATGCAGGATTTCCTTTGGAGGTAGGCTTATTAAAACCCGCTATTACACAGAATGCTTGTGTGCAATGCAAGACACTATGTAAAGATTTACATTCAGTGCTTGTACCCCGTCCATGGTATCAATCATCATACGAGGCATGATTTGTTCAACAATTTCGTGGAATGCATATGTCTTGCAATTCAAAAACGTTCTTATCTAAGCCCCATTACGAAAAACCACCCGTAAAAACTTGGTTGAGAAATAAGATATTTTCGCGTCCTCGGTAAAGTGCCTTTATTGGGGTGTACCCGCAACAAAGAACCAGTGATTCGTGAGCTGTAAGGACACCACTTTTTGCTTAGATGCTCTTCAAAGACCTTTGCGAAAAGGCTGTTCGTTATCTTATGTTAGCCTATATCTCGATAAAGTGCCGCCCGATATCACCTGAGGCACCGCTATCATAATCGACGGAAGGTGGGAAGGGACAAGGGTTAGTTTCCTCTTCTCCCACCTTGCCCGATGAAAACTGTCGAACTTTAAATAAAGTTTATTCATTCATCTATTATAGGAATACACAGTTTCTGGAAGATTAGTATGCAGGACTACAAGGCAGATTCGACGCACTCTTCAAGCACACATTTCATCTGATTTGATTTTGATTGATATTGACACGCGTATGTGCCAGTGGTGAGGACAACGAAGCAGCGCGAGTGTCTTTGGCCGAGGGCAAAAGACGAAGAAGTCGTTGCAGTCGTTGCAGTCTGAGGGTTTGGCCAAGAATTCAATAGTTGTGATTGATTTTATTTATTCTTTTTTTTCGTAAGCGTTTCTATAGTGTCCTTATTGATTAGCGAGTGTATTTTCAGATAGTACGACCAGGCAGATGCCGTTTTCCTCACCTGGACCAGGGGCTTTCCTCTGGTCTGCTTCTCTTCCTTCGCAGGAATTACCAGTGGACTTGTTTTTACGCAATGGCATCGCATCCATTCCTGTGGCATTGGTCCCAAGCAACGATGCTATCATACGGATGAAGAATCCAAAAATGATTCAGACGGAGTTGAGAGCCGCTACAACTCACTACCAAAGCATCACAGAGGTCAGGCAGTTCGGCAAGGGTGGCATTCTTTGCTTCTCGTCTGACCAGCTCTGTGTTCGAGACCTACTGAAATGCTCGGTATTTGCTACCAACCCGGTGAGCGCATTCATTCCACCTCACCTAGCTTGCGTCAAAGGCCTCGTTCGGGGTGTCGATGTCAACTTGACCCCAACTGAGATATTAGATATGTTTTCAGAAGCAGGTGTGATAGCTATCTATAGATGTAGTCGAGTTGTGGACAAGAACAAGGTCCCAACGGAGTCCGTGATTGCCACATTTGCCGGGTCGAATCGCCCAACCGAAATCAAAGCGTGGCCTTTAATATACAGAGTGGAGCCACTATCACCTCGTCCCCTACAGTGTATTAAGTGTTGGCGTTATGGGCACACAGTGAAAGGGTGCAGGTCAGTACCTAGATGCAGAATTTGTGGCGAGGCGCACAATTCAAACGACTGTAAAAGTAATGAAGAAAAGTGCTGTCTTTGCCATGAAGCACACTGCGCTGATAATCCAAACTGCTCAGCCAAGGCACGTGAAATCCAAATACTTGAAATCGTAGACAGAAGGCGATGCTCCCGAAAGGATGCCATTGCTGAAATCCAAGCCCGAACTCAAGGGTATGCAGGAGCAGCTGCCCGCCATAACATAGCATTGGAAGCATCCTTTTCCCTATCAATTGCGGATATGATCGAGAAGGCTGTGGATAAGGCTATGCAACGCCTCGCTACCACCTTATGTGAGTCGCTGTCGAACATTGTGAATAACCAAATCGCACAAGTCTATGGAGCGCATATAGATATAAGTACGGCTGTAAAAAATGCTGAGTCTGCACACCCGGCAAGTGAGGCAGAATCTGAGATAACTCCACCAGATGCACAGTGTGCACAGCCCTCTGGAGAAGGCGTTCAGAGGCATAGCGAGGGTGCACAGGAAACTTCTCAGAACACACAAGAAATGGACATAGATCTCAAATGCCTAAAGCGTTCTAGATCCCCTGCATCGAAAAAACCTAGCTCGCCGAAACATGTAAAAAGCAAGAAATACCAGAAAGACAACCTTTCAAAAACCGATTTTCTAAAAGAAAGTATTTTAGAAAAGGTGATTGCCGAAACCATTTTAACGAAATCATAGGGTCTCTTAAAATTATACATTGGAATTGCCGATCTCTTCACTCAGCCATAACAGATCTGTTATACCTGTCTTCCAAATTCGATCCGGCTATTATTGCATTACAAGAAACTTGGCTATCCACACATCATGTATTTCACCTACCCAACTTCCAAACCTTTCGTCTAGATCGTTCATCCAAAGGTGGAGGTTTAGCTTTCTTTATAAACAATAAAATTAGCTTAAAAGTCAAAAACTCATACAAATGTATGTCTTCTGAATGCGAAATTTTCGCGTTAGATATTACCTTGCCAGGATACTTGCCTTTCTCGCTAATAAACGTCTACTTTCCTGTAGGCGTTCAAGACACGAGACTGTTAGATATGGCTGCTAATTCAGGCTGTAAAGAAAAAATTATAGTTGGTGACTTCAACTCTCACCATACCTGCTGGGGTTTTAGAACTGATCAGTGTGGACAACGGTTGTGGGACTGGTCGGTAGACAACAACTTATTGTGCCTTAACGCTAGAACTCCCACATTTATTCGAGGTCATTCACGCTCCGCCTTAGATTTAAGCTTTGTAAGCTCGGCCATTGCTAGTACGTCGTGGACGGCCCTTGATTGCGCCTCCAACAGTGACCACTTTCCAATAATGTTCGAGATCGCTTGCCCCGTCAAACCATCATGCTTCCATGCCCGAACCTATATAAATTATGCAAAATTTCAACACGACCTAAAAACTGCTTTAGACGCTCCTTCTCAGGATGGAGATGACACTAAAGCTATGAAAATAAGCGCAGTAATTAAAAGGGCATACAAAAACGCTGAATTTACTGTTAAATCAGCGAAGAGAATACCCTATAGCCCCTGGTGGAATTCCAACTGTTCACGAGATCACAGACGAAGACAGGCAGCTTGGAAGAAGCTAATGCATAATCAGTCCCCTAAGAACTGGGCAGATTATAAATTTCTTGCCGCTGTATTTAAACACACGGTGGCCCAAGCTAAAGAAGATTATGATAAAAGACATTTCGATTTTCTTTCGAAATCTAAAAATAAGAAAGCTTTATTTCAATATATGCGATCTCGCAAAATCATGCCGTCTACATTAAATACTAATTATGAAAAACTATCATTGGAAGAAACGAAGAACTCTTTAGAGTCAATTGGCAGAGGTCTAGAAACTAGATTTTCTTCGATTATGGCTTTCAACTGGCAAAAGTCTAGCATAAGCACTGACTTCGAAAACGTAACGCTGTCTGAAGCATCAAAAGTCATTCGAGAACTACCATCGTCAGCTCCTGGTCCAGATGGAATCACAGTTCCTATGATTAAAATTTTATTCAAGCTATCCCCCGGCGACGTCATTAATCTCATAAACTACTCTTTAAAGAATGCCTGGATACCGTATGACTGGAAAATATCTAAGGTAATCCCATTAATAAAAAAGCAAGGAGTAGGTTTTACCATAGAAAATATCAGACCCATCTCGCTAACTTCGAACATGGTGAAACTCATAGAGAGGGTTTTAAAGGGCCGAATAAACTCCTGGATGACGAATAAGGTCATATTAAAGCCAAATCAAATTGTTTTTCGTTGTGAATGCTCAATTTGGTGCGCCCATGCGGATTTAGAGAGTCGAATACAGCTTGCTCGTAAAAGGAAACAGTACGCCGCGTTAGTAACTCTCGACATAGCTAAAGCGTATGACAGTGTCGAGCACTCCATTCTACTGACCACCTTGCAGAGTCTAAAGTTTCCTCAGTATATTACTGAGTGGATAGCGGAATTCCTAAAATCAAGGGAATTCTATTGCGTGAAGGATGGCTGTTGTTCGCATAAATTCAAACAGAAACGTGGTGTTCCACAAGGGTCCGTCCTATCTCCAGTATTATTCAATATACTGATGAGCTCTATTCCAATTGTTCAGGATGTCACTGTCTACATTTATGCAGATGATATCGCGTTCTTCGCTGCAGAGAGCGACATTTACTCACTACATCAAAAACTGCAAAGATATATTAATACACTAGAAATTTGGTTGCAATCCATTTCATTGTCGTTGAACATCAGTAAAAGTGCGCTCTTGGTGTTTCCTATAGCAGATACAGTTTCAATTTCTGTATTGTATAATCGGGAACCTATTCCGCAAGTAGATTCAGTCAAGTACTTAGGAATGATTTATAATGAAAAACTAAATTGGAGCCCACACATTGAATATATAACAGCAAAGGCACAACGGGCGTTAGGTTTATTACGCAGGTTAAGCAACAGAAAATACGGGCTGCGTAGACACACGATGTTAATGATATATAAAATGTATGTGCGACCAATATTGGAATTTGGGTGTGTATTATTCTCGGGGGCCGCTGATTATAAAATTAAACCGCTAGTATTGTTAGAGCGAGAAGCCCTGCGAATATGCCTGGGACTTCCCAGGTTCGTGGCGAATAGTGTATTGTATCAAGAAGCGCGATTGCCAACACTCCTCTGTCGATTCCGCATTTTAACGGTTCAAACCTTCTTGAAGTTCTACAGTTTACCGGCGCGAAGATCAGAGTACGCATTTATCAGCGACCCTGACTCTTTCTTTCTTGCACATTGGCCTCGATTTCATACCCCTCAGATAATTTTCGCTAAAAAGAAACTGGATTGCATAAATGTAGACATTATCACAGTGATTGAAACTGATTTTTCTACCATCAACATTAGAATAGAGTACGATGAAATCTTCCCACCACAAGCCAAGTTGCAATCTCTGAGATTTTTGACCAATACATTAAACGATTACTTGGTACATGCTGAAACAAAAAATGTAATAGCTACAGATGCTTCTGTCAACAATGAAAAGGCAGGTGTAGGAATTGCGTCTGATTCCCTCGGCTGGTCTTTTTCATTAAGGCTTCCAGATTTTACTCCTATATTTGAAGCTGAGCTAGTAGCTATTATTTTAGCCCTTCGTAAAATTCCTACGACAGAGACCAGTGCAATCATCCTAACAGACTCACTTTCGGTGTGTGCAGCTCTGGCAAACTCTGAACAATCTCGTGCCCTAGCAGCGTTCCACACATTAGCACCGCCGCATTTAAAACTCCTCAAATTAGTGTGGGTCCCAGGTCACTGCGGATTACAATTAAATGAATTGGCAGATGCTTTGGCACGAGCATCACTCGATGGACCAGTAATTTCAGTACTTCCCGAGTTAGAATACTTATCAGGGGTTAGATATAGGAAATTCGCTATTTTTACAGATAGTTTAGAAAATATCACACAATGGACAGATTATCAGCATCTCAAATTTCCATGGAAAGCCCAGTGGAGTCCGTCAAAAAAACTTGAAATTATAATTTCTACATTCCGGTGCCGTGTCCCCCCATTAAATTTTTATTTACACAGAGCTGGTCTGACACTTTCCCCCCTTTGTCCGTTCTGCGAAGAATCAGAAACTATTGAACATTATTTTGGCTCATGTCGTAACTATGCATTAATTAGGAAACGACTTTTAGATATTCCATTTGCGAAGCTAGGTTTAAATTTAACCGCAGAAAATGTTCTAAGTTTTGGTGCCTCTGTTTTGGGAAATTGCCACAGAGATGCATTCGATGCGGTGTGTAATTTTATTCAAGACTCTAAACGTTTTTCAACATAAAGCCCTCGTTAACAAATACTAAAAAACACGGGTCGGAAAGTAATTTTCTATTCTGGATAAATCCGTGACATACCAAAATAATCGGGTTTGGCAAAACCAGCTGTCTGGTCGGCTCCCAAAATCAAGTTGTAGCTATTAGTGTCTACTTTGTTATTGATTTTTCTCTCTCTATCTAAATCTTTAGTTTATTTCTTTTTTTTTTCAACATACTGTCTTAACTATACAACTCCCCCCCACCCTTTTTTTCTTTTTTATGAAATAATGGAGTTATCGTTCATATGAGACTATTTGTTCTCTTGGCCAATCCCCCAGAGTGGGTACGAGCCATGGATTAAAGGATACAAACAAACAAACAAACAAACTGTTTCCTGCGATCGACAAATCGTATTTGTTTGAGGCGCTTTGTGTGCTCGTCAATCTCGCGTCGTCACACTGGTGGAAGTGCGGGGTACCTCTTCATGCTTGGCACCCCTTCGCGGAACCGACATTAAAGCCCGGAATCACTACCACCCGTCGACACACCAGTCCACCGCTCCAGCCGCCGTCTGCGAGGCCTAGCTCCCGAGCTCAATCCCTTGCCAGAAACTGCCAGCAATCGCTTGCCTCCTTCAACCACCATGGCCACTGCAGCTACATCGCACATGACACTTCAGAATCCCATAATTCCTGACTGCTTTCATGGTGAGACCTATGAAGATGCACAAGACTGGCTGGACCAGTTCGAACGCTGCGCGAAGTACAACCAGTGGGCCACCCCAGAAGACAAGCTCGCGAATGTGTACTTCTACCTGAAAGACAACGCCAAGACGTGGTACATCAACAGGGAAAGAAGCATGGCTACGTGGGATGACTTCTGCAACCAGCTGATTGACACCTTTAGTAGTCTTGACAGAAAGGAGAACGCGCAACGTCTCTTGGAAGCTCGAATCCAAAAACCTAACGAGAGCGTCGCTATGTTCGCCGAGGACATGACCCGCCTTTTCGGCAGGGCGAATCCCGAGATGCCGGAAGACAGAAAGCTGCGGTATCTAATGCGAGGCGTGAAGGAGCAACTGTTTGCTGGGCTTGTGAGAAATCCGCCAACAGCAGTAGCGGAGTTCACGAACGAAGCCACAGCTATTGAACGGGCTCTACAGCAACGGTACCGCCAGCAGAACCCGGTCAACGTTCGAGCAAGTAACCCTGTTACAACTGCGGCGAGCCTCTGCGACAACGACAGGCCTCTGCGGGAAGTCATCCGGGAGATTTTGAGGGAGGAGCTTCGGCAGCTTGGTTTAATTCCAGCAACTGAACCGACGCCGACATTGTCTTTTGTCGCTGATGTTGTCCGGGATGAGGTCCGCCAGGCTCTCTCTTCATCCGGCTATAATGGTGTGCGACGACATTTTACTTATGCTGATGCCGTCCGACGCCCCGTCGTCGCTCCTTCAGCACAGCAGACCCCAATGACTGGACCACCACCAACCCTGCAAACACAGCTACTGTCAGCACCGACCACTTTCGCAACCTCACCGATTCCTCCGACAAGACGAATGCCGTATAACCAACATGCCCCACAACGTAGCCCCACAACGTGGCCCAATAGTGAGTCTCCACTTACCTACCAGCGTCGGAAAACCGATTTGTGGCGTACCGCTGACCGTCGACCGGTATGCTTTCATTGTAGCGAAGCTGGGCACGTCTACAGAGTTTGCCGTTATCGCGACGCTCAGTACGAGAGATTTCCTCGCTACCCTGATTACATTGCGTACGACGATCAACGCATGTCCAACTACGCCCCTGTGAACACACCGCCGCAGAATTAAGTAATGCCCAGATCACGTTCTCCATCTCCTGCGCGGCCCAGTTCACCTAATCGTCGCAGTTTTGCCGACGTCACCAGGGGCAGGTCCCCTAGCCCGCGACGGGGAAACTAGACGCAGCGACCTCGGGGGGTGGGGTTGCCAATATTCGAAATTCCGAACAGCCGCCTTTGCAGATGAGTGACAGCTTGAAGCCATCAAAACCGAAGAAGACGACAGCAACGACTGATTCGACGAATGAGACAACTGCCGACGTAACCGACGTTATCAGCGCTGACCTCGTCGTTCACATTGACGGCCACCAAGTGACGGCACTTGTGGACACTAGCTCCCACTTTGCTATAATAAGCCTACAGCTAGCCGAAAGACTAAGGAAGGTGAAAATGCCATGGCAGGGACCCAATATAAGAACTGCAGGAGGTCAGTTGATGACACCGGTTGGAAAGTGCACGGCCCGACTCTTCATTGCTGGTTCCACCTTTGTCGCCACCCTCATCATTCTCCACGAGTGCTGTAAACAGCTCATATTGGGAATGGATTTTTTGCGCGAATACGGGGCTGTGATTGACATCCGTGACAGAAGCGTAACGTTCACTGTAAGCTCGGAGACTGCTGCAGATAAGGAACACCAGCCACCTCGCTTCCGTATTGCCGATGACGACGTCATACTGCCGCCACGAAGTTGTTCTCTCGTATCCGTGCACTGTGACAAATTACAAAATGGTACTGGCATCGCTGAACACATCAAGGAGCTCGCATTCACTAGCGGCATTTCTGTTGCCAGGGCTGTCATCACTGTTATTGACGGATGCGCTGAACTGCTATTGACAAATTTCAGCAGAGAACGCCGACACATAGTTAAAGGCACGGCTATTGCCTATTTTGACGAACTCTCGCAAACAGAAGATTGTCATTTAGTGGAGGAAGCAGCAGCGTCTACTATCACTACAGCGACACCTGTAGACGTTGGCCCAATGTTATCTCCCATTGAGCGAGACCGCCTTCTCACGCTGATCAACAAGTTCCACGGCTGCTTCTCATCCACATCAAGAGTTGGTCAAACGGCACTGACGAAACACCGCATCATCAAGGATTCCGATGCCGGACCCATCCGGCAAAATCCTTATCGAGTCGCCCCAAAGGAGCGTGAGGCAATTCAAAAACAGGTGAAAACGATGCTAGAAGATGGTGTAATTCGACCGTCTAACAGTCCTTGGGCATCACCTGTAGTACTCGTCAAAAAGAAGGACGGTAGCTTGCGTTTCTGCGTCGACTATCGTAAGTTTAATCAGATCACAAAGAAGGACGTCTACCCTCTGCCGCGTATTGATGATTCATTGGATAGACTACGAAACGCACGCTACTTTTCGTCTATGGACTTAAAAAGCGTCTACTGGCAAATTGAAGTGGATGAGAGAGATCGTGAGAAGACCACCTTTGTTACGCCCGACGGACTTTATGTATTTCAGGTTCTTCCTTTCGGTTTGTATTCGGCGCCAGCAACATTCCAGCGTCTCATGGACACGGTTCTGTCGGGACTTAAGTGGCAAACCTGCTTGGTGTACCTCGATGACGTGATTGTCTTTTCGGCGACTTTCGAGGAACACTTACGAAGGCTCGAAGCAGTTTTTGAAGCAATACGCTTGGCCGGTCTTACTCTAAAATCAGAAAAGTGCCACTTCGGCTTCCACGAACTTCGATTCCTTGGTCACGTCGTGAGCAGCCAAGGGATCCGACCCGACCCGTATAAAATTGCCGCCGTGGCAAACTTTCCGACGCCATCAGACAAAAAATCAGTGTGACGTTTTTTAGAACTCTGTGCCTATTACCGGCGGTTTATTGCTAATTTTTCGCGCATCGCATGGCCATTGACACAGCTTACTCGGGAAGATACCCCCTTCAGATGGGGCGAAGACCAACAGCAGGCATTTCACGAGCTTCGTCAGCGAATGCAAACACCCCTCGTGCTGGCCCACTTCGATGAAGACGCGCCGACAATACTTCATACAGACGCTAGTAATGTGGGTCTTGGAGCAGTGCTCGTACAGTCGAAGGACAACAACGAAAACGTGATCGCCTACGCCAGCAGGACGCTGTCCCGAGCTGAAGCTAATTACACTACGACGGAAAAAGAATGTCTTGCAATGGTATGGGCAGTCCTGAAGTTTCGCCCTTATTTGTACGGCCACCCATTCACCGTTATCAGCGATCACCACTCTCTCTGTTGGTTAGTCAACTTGAAAGATCCGTCTGGCTGCCTTGCACGATGGAGCCTTCGGCTCCAAGAATTTGACTTCACTGTTGCCTACAAGTCGGGAAAACGACACACCGATGCCGACTGTCTTTCTCGGTCTCCTGTTGAGACGGCATCCCCGGGCAACGACGATGATGACACGGCCTTTCTCAGAATTGTGGGCACTGCCACCTTTTCTCAACAGCAGCGTGGCGATGCTGAGCTGCTACCACTTATAGATTATCTACAAGGGCGAGTGAATAGCGTTCCAAAGTTATTTGTGAGAGGGTTGCCGTCGTACTGCTTGCGAAATGACGTTCTTTATAAGAGGAACTTTTCACCCACCGGCAGAGCTACTTGCTCGTCGTTCCTTCTTCGCTTCGCCGTGAGGTACTGCAAGCCTATCACGACGAACCTACCGCTGGTCACTTGGGTTACGCAAGAACATTGGCGAGGATAAGGCAGAACTATTACTGGCCAAGACTTGCCGAAGTTGTCAAAACTTACGTGCAGGCATGTCTAGATTGCCAGCGCCGCAAGCCACCATCCATCAAACCAGCTGGCCTGCTGCAGCCTGTTCGAGTGCCGGCGGCACCGTTTGCACAAATTGGCATGGATTTTCTGGGCCCCTTCCCAAAGTCTGCCACTGGAAACAGGTGGATAATCGTCGCCACGGATTACCTGACCCGATACGCGGAGACAGGCGCTCTGCCACGGGCAACGGCAGCTGAAGCGGCGCAATTTTTTATCGAAGCCATCGTCTTAAGACACGGTGCTGCCGCAATAGTCATCACCGACAGAGGTACTGCGTTCATGGCCGAGCTTTTGGACACCATTTTCCGACTAAGTGGTACAGCTCACAGGAAGACAACGGCGTATCATCCACAGACCAACGGGCTCACCGAACGCCTCAACAAGACCCTAGCTGACATGATAAGCATGTACGTAGATGTAGAGCACAAGAACTGGGACATCATTTTGCCCTACGTCACGTTCGCGTACAACACGGCTCGTCAAGAGACCACTCGGAAGACACCCCTTAGTCTCCTTTACGGACGTGAGGTTACAACAACGTTAGACGCAATGCTTCCTCGTGAAAATGATGGCAATGAGACAGAAGCCGAAGAGTTTACCCAGCTAGCAGAAGAAGCCAGACAACTTGCCAGGTTGCGAATCACCAAACAGCAAGACGACCATGCCAAGTATTACAACCTCCGGCACAGACCCGTCATATACAACGTGGACGACAAAGTATGGGTCTGGACACCTATTCGTCAGCGTGGGCTCTCTGAAAAGCTGTTGTGAAGATACTTCGGACCCTACAAGGTTCTGCGACGCATCAGTGACGTCAACTACGAGGTTGTTCCGGACGGCGTGCAGTGTTCAAAGCGGCGCAGACATTCACCAGAAATTGTCCACGTGCTTCGGATGAAGCCTTACTTTCAGTGACTAACAGTGCAGTTTCGGTTTCGCCTTGCTTCTCAAACGTTTAACATCGGGACGATGTTTTTTAAAGGAGGAATAATGACGCGCGTATGTGCCAGTGGTGAGGACAACGAAGCAGCGCGAGTGTCTTTGGCCGAGGGCAAAAGACGAAGAAGTCGTTGCAGTCTGTTTCCTGCGATCGATAAATCGTATTTGTTTGAGGCGCTTTGTGTGCTCGTCAATCTCGCGTCGTCACAATATGTGGGGTTTAACGTCCCAAAATCAGCATACGATTATGAGAGACGCCGTAGTGGAGGGCTCCGGAAATCTAAGCACACTGGCCTACATCATTTTCGGCTCTATCGAAAATGCAGCTGCCGCAGCCTAGATTCGATCCTGCTACCTGCTGGTCAGCAGCCGGGTACCTTAGCCACTACACCACCGCGACGGGGCACACGTTTCATCTGAATAGCTAATTCCTTAAATAAATTTTTACGATGAACTTGACTTCAGACTGCTTTGGTACCCCGCCTTGGTGAGGAGCCTTGAATTACCACTTCTCTTTTGCAGCACATGAACCCCCCTTGCATTGTAGGCCTTTGAGTCAGCCTTCGAATTTATTTCCGTCAGAAGCTTGTGCTCTTACTGCAACTGTGTGTAGTTAACTGTGTGTAATACTCTATGTAGAATTTTATTACGCATTTTATTAATTACTAGGACTAATAAAATGTGTTTTGATTGTCGCATTGGTTACGATGTTGGTGTTCTGTTCTTCGGAACACATGTTTATGTTGCCTCACCAAAAATTGGCGGATCTCACGTACACTGGGAATCGATGATATGCGAAGAACAAATGAGGAAGGTTGATCATCATCAACATCATCATCATCACCAGCCTGACACGTCCAGTTAACCCGGTCCTGTGCTTGCTGCTGCCAATTTATACCCACAAACTTCTTAATCTCATCTGCCCACCTAACCTTCTGTCTCCCCCTAACCCGCTTGCCTTCTGTGATAATCCAGTTAGTTACCTTTAATGACCAGTGGTTATCCTGTCTACGCACTACATGCCCGGCCCATGTACATTTCCTCATCTTAATTTCAACTGTGATATCCTTAAACCCTGGTTGTTCCCTAATTCACTCTCCTCTCTTCTTGTCTCTTAAGGCTACACCTACCATTTGGAAGGTTGCTTTGTCACTTTAAAATCACCACAACGTTACGAAATGGAGATGAATGTGTCGTTTACTTTCGTCATCTATTCACGTCACGTGATGCCAAATTTAGTATATGCGAAGCTAGCAACGGCCACAAGCACGCTATGAACGTGGTATGTTGTCATGTTCTTGCGTGACACGCGTGTCATTATTATCATGTCTGCACCAGTGATACACCTTCGTCATCCATTGACGTCACGTAACACCAAATATGGTATATGTGGAGCTAGCGAAACGGCCGCGAGTGCATCCTGAAGGGCCCAATGTACTCAAACGGGACGTTGACGCACGCGCACGCTGGGCACAGCGACGCTACACGTTGGCAAAACGCGAGAACCCTATAGTCTCATGCCAGGCACGACCGGAGCGACCAGCGTCCATCGGCGCGGCCCGATGGCAACCAGCACGAAATGCGACATGCAGCTTTTCGCGCCGATGCGTCAACAGACAGCCCTGCGTCTGCCTCGTTTTGTGGCGGAGGGACGCCGGACGCGCTGAAACGCACATGCGTGAAAGCAACGCAGCGCGGCGTGCGCCTGCGAGTATACGGCAGGACCAGCGCCTGGCGTGGCAACGCCGGCGCGACGCGGCGAAACGAACGCCGGTCAGCACGCGCACCGTGTCACGTCGCAGTGTATTGACACCTTCACTGTGGCATGTAGTCATGTTGTATAATGACATGCATCTCATGATCGCTCCCTAATTAGCGATCGCCTCCCTAATTAACGGGACCTGTGACACACGCATGTCGTGATTATCATGTTTTGAGGTGCCATTTACCTATGTTGTCCGTTCGCGTCGCGTAATGCCGAGTTTGCTACATGTGAAGCTAGCGAAACGGCCGCCAGCACATCATGAGGGTGGCATGTAGCCATGTTGTTACATAGCACGCATCTCATGATTATCATGTTGGGGTCAGTCACTTGTGTTTGCCATGCAATCATGTCATACCATACCAGTTTTCAGTGATGTTATGTCTAGTCAGATGGATGGATGGATGGATGGATGGATGGATGGATGGATGGATGGATGGATGGATGGACGGATGGACGGACGGACGGACGGACGGACGGACGGACGGACGAACGAACGAACGGGTACGCTCAAAGTCGCCGAAGTTCGCAAAGAAATTTAAGACTAACAAACTAAAGCATTGACTCACTCGCACTCATTCGCTCTCAGGCCAAGCCGGGAGTCTAGTGAGTTCGGGTGAGTAACGTTTTGGAGAGTATCAGTCCAAGTGAGTTCAGTTGAATAAAATTTTCGTGAGTGCGAGTCCCAGTGACTCCGTCTCGGAAAAAAAATTGTTGGGCGTGAGTCTGAATGACTTCCACGAGGCTTATCGACCCCTGGTAGACCTAGAACTTGCTTCATTCTTCTAGGTGCAGTGATCCGCGGTTGTGTACAGTCCCTCCCGTACTAGTTCGGAAACCCATATACTTTAACAGCTGGATCACGTGCCGTTGTACAGCGATATTCGGGCCTTGCGTCCGGATCAGTATAGAAGTAACTGCACTCCGTGGTGGTATACCACCACGGAAACACAGCTTTGCAAGTTCAGCGTTCCAAGCTCACGGCACAGAGCAGCCGTCCTCTGCGTCGGCCGACAAACGTGTGCGCACGCATGCCGCCTCTAACGGCTGTCCTTGCAACAGGCCAGATCATCCGCACCTTTGACCACGCATGTCCCCAGTTTTCCCCAAAGCCTGCCGCCAGAGCCGCAGCAAGTGTTGTCGTTGCTCGCAAAGCTTGAATTGTCCATCCATGGCCAAAGAAGGAAAGAGATCCAACTACAGGAGCAAGCCCCAGGAAACCACAGCGCCACAATCAGACCCCGGTCAAACTACGGCGACGACTGGTGAAGAGACATTGCGCGATCTGAAACAGCTTCGCCCTTAAGAAGAAACAATCCAGCTGACTAAGAAATTATCTATTGTTTCACGTACATCAAAGAGATCGTTTTGAACCAATTGACACACAACACGTTTTATTCTCGCCAAATCTTTACAGGTAGTGTTCCAGAATAAAGTTTGTAGAAGAATATTTTTTAAGTGGAAGATGTACACATTTTGCACGCTTGTTTTAGGACATCGTGCCCCAGAAGATCAAAGTATGATGAGCGGTATTACGGAGTGGACAACATCATCGATAGTAAATTTTTACATTTTGTCTTGCATGACACAGAATACAAGCATTCTAATGAAAAGCGGGATTTAACTAATCGAACTCCATTGTAATTTTCTTCCGTAAATACGAACATGATCATGCAGACAAGTTTGAAGAACCAGCCAAAACACATAATCGAATAAACTAGCCAGAACAGACCAATCATGGGATGGAAACTGTCACAAAAAAGTGCCATGCTATTTGCAATGGGTACAGATGTACTAAACCAAACACTGCGACGTGTCAATACAAGTTTCGGCTATCCAAGCACGCTACAGCAGAACACAGCATGGCCTTGTATAGTGTTGTGACGTTGCCACGACGTTGATAAAGGCAGGAGTTGCCACACCGCAAGTAAAGTGTTTATTTGGCTGAATTTCTGGCCAAGAAACGGAATGGCAGACTAGAGCAAAAGCAATTCCGACCATACACTGACAGCAGCCACCAAAGCATCAGCCGTCGAAAAACTGATCACCGGCAATGCGCGTCGGAATATGCACACGCCACAGCGATCAATCTAGAAATAGCACTGGTGAATGACACCTTCCAGCGTGCACTCAGTTGTTCAGGTGTTCAAACTCAAGTCAAACAAATCATTTTGCGATCATTCGGCGTTTCACTATTTGGTTTTCGAAAACCAGAAATGAGAATGAAGGCTGCAACGGTCAGTACTAAAAGAAAAAGAAAAAAAATTGCCCGCAGCTTCCCTCGGGGGAACACTGAGGAGGATGCGGAGCATATAATTGGTTAACAGGGTGTTAAAGTGCGACTTACTTGGGTCGATGGCTAAATTGGTTAACGTGGTTGTGAATTGGGGTGTTAAATTGCGACTTACTTGGGTCGATGGCTAAATTGGTTAACGTGGTTGTAGGAGGGGGTGTTAAATGAGTGAACACGTACACACGTATGCGAAAGGGCGGCGCTGGTCGAAGGGACGTCGATCATTGTGTTTTTGGATTCGTTGGCATTCATTTCACGGCGACTTCGGACATCGACGCGCCGTACAAACCAACGGACGAGCGGCAACTGAGCGAGCGAGCGCCGACCTTGAGTATATATACAGCGCGACGGCGCATGCGCTGTCAGCTGTCGAATGTTCTCGAAGGAAAAGCGCGCGCGCGGCACAGATGGCGACGGCGCGACGGCGCATGCGCTGTCAGCTGTCGAATGTTCTCGAAGGAGAAGCGCGCGCGGCACAAATGGTGGGCGACGGCGCGACGGCGCATGCGCGCGCGTCAGCTGTCGAATGTTCGAGAAGCGGTGTGGACGGCGCGGACGGCGCACTACAAGGCGCGAGTATAAGATGCTTCCGCATCTAAAATGCGATTATCAATTGCGTATACCTATAGCTGTGAGTTGCGCTTCAAAAACATGAGCTGCTCGAAAGAGGTGATTGAAAGCCGGTTTCGCTTCGTTGTCAAGATCAGAGATGCCGTTGAAAAAACGCGTTCCACGTCAGCTCATATCGCATTCACTGTGAAAACTGCCCTTGCGAGGCGGGAAAGCAGGGGAAAGCGGCTTTCGTTCGCTTTCCAATAGCTCAGGGGCTTTACCGTGTCTGCACAAGTTCTCTCTGAAAGGTAGAGCGAAATTTCCACTGAAATAGATTTCAGAATACATTTGAGAATCCCCGACACCTGCATAGACTGTGTCCCTCGCTGCACCCGTCACCCGGCTGTCCGTGGTGCGGGCACGAAACAGCCGACATGGCACATCTATTTTAGGAGTGTGAGTGCAGTGTTCGCCGCCACTACTCGGATGAGCCTGAGTTTACCCCAGGACGACTGCCTGAGCGGTGACGAGCCGCCCTTCTCAGCCCACGGGCAGTGGACCAAATCTGGGATGTCCAGCGAGCCAGCGCTATCGCCGACGACATCGCACGATGCTCAGCGGACGACAGCTCCTGGAGGCCTAGCCCGGGCCAGTAATTCCTAGTTTGTTCCTTAATAAAGGTTATTACTTACCTGTATTGCCTTGGTGGGCACTATCACTTTGCCTGATATATTTAAACATCAATCTGCTCGTCTCTGCTTCAGTGTCTGCATTTGCGACGGTGCTGGCACTGCCCTGCCCCAACAAAAAAAGTCCCCTCCCCAGCACAGCAGAACCCATCTGCTTGGCTGTTGCAGATGAACACCAAGAACACTTGCACCGTGGGTCTAAGAGGGCTCCCATGAAAAAAAAATAGTGAGTACACGTGCTTGCAAACCCCTGTTCCAGGCTATGTTGTAGGCCTCCAGCTGCCTCTTCGCAAAAAAATGTCCCTTTGTTCAAGGTTTACGCGAAACAAACTTCGATATATCGCAACATGTGAAGTAAAAGCCCGGCTGTCTCGTGCCTTTTCTGCAGCAACTCCGTGGCTTCCCCTTCAGGGGAGAGAAGCTCAATTAGGTCTCGCCAGCCTCAGTTCATATTTAGACAGTTTAACTCTCTTCCGCGTGTGCAGGGTATCTGTCAGGCCTGGGTGACTGGAAAAAGTGGTGACAAGCTTTTTCATCATTCGAAGCTGCGAGTTACACCTCGTCGCATTGTGTGATTCCAAATGCAGACCGGCCACATTAAACAGTTCTTCCGTGTCGGCGGTGCTCTTGCATACATATGCAAAGATGGCACCACATTTTTCTAAAACTTCCTCGGCACTTGGGTCTTACAATAAAGTTAGGGTGACAATTATAGAACATTAACATTGCAAGTACAGGTAATGCAAACGGTCAATGCAACAGAGTTCCAGAAAGAGAAATACGACGTATGCAATAGAAGGATATCAAAGGAGAAAAATAGCATTGAGCCCAAATTACAATGAGGCAGAAATAGCCTAAACAAGGAATCAACCTAATCCAAGTCCCTAAAATGTAACTTCGGAACGGCATGGGCGTTCTTTGCATGATGTGCCGGGTTTGTTCATTTTTGTTTGTCTTTATACACACTTAAGAAGAGTTTATTGAAGTGGTGAGAGCAGAACTCGAACTGGTGTAATCTTGCTGCCAGGTCTGCGGCAGAAAAAAGATCCGCAGACCCCTAATCCATGAGACGCAGAGTTCGTGACCTCAGCCACGGCAGCAAGTGCTCCACGAATCGCTGAGATGAAGCAGCGAAGCACGCATAAAACTACGGCTAAACGTCAGGTGGGGATAGCGGCATAGTAAAGCTTTTGTGCATCGAAACAGTAATAAGTACACTTGTCCGCTATTTTAAACTACGTACAATCATTGTATTTTAATAGTGTCTGCCCACGCATACATGGTAAATTATTTAACAAAGCTCAGCTACATAAAAATAGTGAGTAGACGAGGTATCTATTAATGCACGTAAGATGAAACCATATTGTTATTTATTGACAAATACCTGCCGAATGGCGTCTTTTACGGCAAGCTGCAGGCTGCACGCGGAGCAGCCAAATCGATATTGCTCGAACTGATGGAACTCGCTTAAAAGCTTCTTAGTAAAGCCTTCTGGGCAGTCTTCAAAATTGTCATCTTCATCGTCCTTTTCAGTTTCTCACCCGGCCAATTCAAAAGCCTTTATCGTTGATCAGGCGTTATCTGTCACCACGCAAATTATCTAAAAAATGAAATAAGAACAGTTAACGTCGGCGAAATTGTGCGAAAACGCATATTCGACCTTGTCAGCGATGTTCCATTAGCAACGTTGCGTCACACTCGAAGCGGATCCGAGCACCCCGCCAGGCAAGTGAAACAGAGAAGGTACGTGTGGGCCGCGAAGTAGCTGTCCGCGAATGTGGCTTCGATAGCCAGGAAACACTATGCGACGTCCACACGTCTAGTGTGATACCGACGCACTCCGCTTCTGCCAAGGACGATGATATTTTGGTCTTCAGCGCTCATACTTTCTGGGGCAGAAAATTCCGAAGTGATTCCGCGGTGGCAGCTTGTAGCACGGGACGGCGACCTGGATTTGAAAGAATACAAAGCAGTTCCTTTGATCAAAGGCGGCTTATAAAATTGTTAAACTTACGTTTATGAATTGTAGGAATCCCTCCCCCTCTCGACGACACGAAAAGTCTCCATGTCTATGCAAATAATGTTCAGCGTGGCCTCGTCAAGAGCAGCCTTTCGATGGGCAGGCACGAAGCTGCAGCCAGCGGTGAAGGCGGATGTTATCTTCGGCTAGTTTACCAGCCCTTTCTCTCGTGGCGTATACTCATGCTCGTGCTTCTTTTTGAGGTACCGAATCAAATGCCGAATCAAATTTGATGATACTTCGACTACAGCATGTATGCTTTCTGAGCAAAGTTTGCAGCGTGCAGCTTCTTTGTTTCCTACGTGTGTAAATTAAAAAAAAACTCTTTCCAGTATGCCATGTTCGCAGACGAAAACTGCGTGCACGAGAAGCTGGGCGCAGGAGCCAGTGTGGTTGTGCGTTATGGTAGTTCCCTAGCCGCCAACAGACGCCGGCCTCCTCGCGCCGACCGCCAGCTAGGCGACGGCGGCGCCACCTGTTCTTTCCCCCACCCTAGCAACAGAGCGAGCAAACGTGGGTTTTCTTCGGTGCGAATCGTCGCGTCGGGATTCGGGAGAGGCGCCGCCGTGTCTAGCCGTGGTTACGTGCGCGCCCCTGCTTCGGCTCCGAAGCTCTGCTTTGAAAAGTTTCTCTCTTCCTCGTACAAAGGGAGAGACAACACGGTTCATCGTGTACGCGCTGCGCTGACCTGCACACGTTAGCCGACGGAGTTTCAGGCAAAGACGCCTATGTGTCTAGAGAGGAACGACAGCACTGCGAAAGGGAGGGGGGGAATGAGATATCAGGAGACACGGCACGGTTTCTGGCAAAGGCGCCTATGTGTCTAGACAGGAATGACAGCACTGTGAAAGGGTGTGTGGGGGGAGGGAGATATGAGGAGAGACGGCGTGCAAGCTGGTATGCTTGCAGTCAACAGGAGCACTGCGCCAGCGTCACTACGCATCATAACCAAGAGAAGCTCCTTTTCGTCCCATGGTCGCGGGCGGCGACAGAAGAAAAAAGAACAAATGGAGGGCGGGAGACAGACGGTGGCTGGGCCGGCTTATAAGTGTACCGTGCTTGTAATCAGTCATGCCATTTTAAAAATACTGCTTCATTGTTAAATTCAAGGCTCTGATTTATTAATGTACAAAATTTGAATAACAGTGTGTGAATGAAAACGTGCTCTAATTTCGGAAAAAACGCAATTCCATTCCCATTCCATTCCGCTCAAAATGTGCTCAGTTCCATTCCCATTCTATTCTTCCAAGTGTTTTTTTCTTATTTCATTCCGAAGTTGCGAAATTGTGGAATGATTCCGGAATCATTCCAATTCCGGAATGGCGACTCCGCGGAGGAGGAGGACAAGAACAACAAGAGAGAAGGCAGGGAGGTTAACTAGGCACACGGCCGGTTTGCTACCCGACGCTGAGGGAATGGAAGGAGGCATACTCTGCAACACTGCTTCAAGTTATGCACCACATGTGTTCTTCGACATACCACTCCGGATGACGCTTAAGCCTATCGTGCGACTTTCGATCCCAGGGATAACAAGGAAGTCAAACATACCAATTGCTGGACTTTAGCATTTCGCTTTGTTGTATATTTCCTATGTACGGATATATGGCGCACATTTTTGCAGATGGCTCTGTCACGCAGATCTTTTCAGCTGCAGCTTTCACCATGCCTCACATGGGAATCACGCAACACTTCAAAATAACACACCAGACAACATCTACGGCCGATGAGGTGACCGGCGCCCGACAATATGCCTGCTGCATTTTACCGCGGAGTTCAGCAAAATGGACATTATTTAGCGACTTCAAGCCGGCAGTTCAGCTAATTAGAAACTATACATGCATGGATCAAGAAATTACATACAGTTCTTTGGTGTCTGGCATAATGATTATGTTCATTGAGACATTTTTAGCCGGACATGCCGTTGCGTTTCAATGGATTCCCAGTCACTGTGACATAGCTGGGATTGAAAAAGACGATGCAGAAGTGATAATGGCGCAAACTAGCGGTGAAGTCATATCAATCCACTTTTCCCGATATGACATCAGAACCTTCCTATCTAGAAACATAAAGGCATCAATGGAACGACTATGTCTGCTGCAACGCAAGTAATATAGGTAACAGAGTTGGTGCTTTAATTGACAGTCTTCCCTGCCCTCCGTTCTGCACATCATATACACAGTCTCTAGAGTAATCTCACTCTACCGCGCACAGTAAGAAAACGTTGCACCATCTCTCACGAATTCGAAAACTAAGACAGCTCGAAGGCGAGAGCCACATTTTCCTGCTCCGTCGATCAAACAAATAGCACGTCCGAAGCGAACACTTGTCATCTGTGGTTCCGCAATTGAACTTTTTTGTGTGCGACAATGTTTGATTGCACATTTCGCTAGATGAAGGAGTATGGAGGCTTCTTAAAATTAAGGCACCCACGTGGGCTTGTCATGACGTATGAGGCTAGTTAAAATGCTAAAAGCACCGCCACTCTTTGACGCATCGCATGCACGAGTGATCTTGTTCCTGTTTGTTGGCACACTCACGTTTTCTTGTTTTTGTGCTTGCGCTGATGCTTTAAGAGATTTCACGATGTCGTCAATGAATGATCACACATTTCGGATTGATAAGGCCCCTCACCAGTATGCGTTCGCTCGTCTTCACGAAGAGTGTAGAAGCATCTGAAAGATTTAGGGCATCTAGTGCACTTAAAGGGCATTTCGCCAGTATGTATGCGGTGATGTCTTGCCAGCTTTCTCTTTGTTTTCAGAGATTTCCTGCATATTTCGCACTTGTAGCGTCGTTCCCCTGATGTTTTCTTGCCGCGGTTGGCGTCGCCGTAGACATCACTGGTAGTTTTTTGCTTGCCCGTTTGTATTAAGCCAGCAGCGTTCCTGCGAGTGATCAGAAAGCCACAATCAAACACTGCGCACGCGATGTCTTGTGCAAGTGTACAGCCGCATGTTTTCATAGAAATAAATACCGGCAAATCGAGCACAGCTTTCATAGAAGACAATCAGTTAATCTCATTCCTAACATCGGTAATTTGCATTTATGGACCATTTGCCTTTTTTATGCAAAAACTTAAAGCCTGGTCTATTCTGTCCCGAGGCTTGCTGAATTATGATGTAAAAACAGCATTTTTTTTTCTGTTGTATGTGCACAGAACTTTTGCCTTTCTTGATTCCTGAAGTAACGGCTACTTACATTGAGCGATACGAGAAGCGTGATGAATAGCATTTCCAGTACAAAACACAAAGCAGACTTGGCGTTATAAACTTGATGATTCCAAGCTTCGAGGATAATTTGCCAAGGGTGGCCATCAGACGTAAAACTATATATAGGTGCTCACAGAAATGGCAAGTATAGCAGAGTTGAGGCATCTTAGAAAGATCTTTCTCCGGTACTTGCTTTTAACCGACTTATGTACGACCAAGTAATGAGAATAACTCATTTTAGTAAGAATAAGCACTTATACCAAAACATCTATAGACAAAGGTCCGAGCATAACGCAGTTTTGTACACAGCATGCTATAATAGTTTCACGGGCTTCAGAAGTCAATATGATTTATGCAGGTGGGTCGTCTATCTTTGTCTATTTCCCAGTGAAAGCACTTTCTGAGGATCGCGGCCTGTTTGCTCTACTGTAACGAAGGCTGTATGTTTGTAACATACGCCTGTAAAATCAACCCACGACATCCGTTCAACCTAACCAAACCAAAACTTCGCAACAGCGGAACACTTTTCATATCAGTAACAATATATAAGGAGGAAGAAGCACAAAACACTTCACTCACTTTTTTTTCTGCACAGCCTGAAGAGGTAGTGCCCTGTATAATGATAGTACCGTCGCGAATGGCGGCCGTGAATTTGTCATTACAGACAAGCCCTACAAATACATTGGCGATAGCTACATCACTTTTTCTCACTACGTCTTTGATATACAGAGAAGTTTTGGTCCACACAGCACCATTTTGAAACATATCCCGTGCATATACATAAACTTAGTGGCTCTCGCTTCCAGCTCACGCTCAAAAGAACATGCGAAATACGGCCGCAGAAGTTGTATCTCACCGTAAATCTTTCTCTATATGTGGAGGGCTGGCGATCTACCAGAGTGCTTAGAAAGAACTCTGGTTCCAACCGGAGCAGACTCCTTTTTACTGATCAAACGCCAGGCGCGCGAGCAGAGTTCTGTAGTAGTAGAGCATATATCCTAGAAATTTTAGCTAA